>OW240923.1:16507755-16621845 GCA_933207985.1 Pelobates cultripes
ATTTCGAGTCTTTCTGATTTCTCACCGCCATTTTTCATACTTGCCACTTTATTGAGATAACTTACTAAAAGTTTTGCCATTTCCATTCAGTGCACAATGATCTCTCATTTTGTATGGACATCTGTGTAAGAGGCTGTGCAGCGATCCACACAGATTTACAGATGTATGGTAGAAAATATTCTTAATGGAAACATTCTATGAACAATGTACTTTTGTTATTTTGTTAAATGTTATTATGAGGTTTTTAGTACTGAATAATTGCTCTCTCAAGTTGGAGATGCTGTCTCCCAAAGAAGGTCTCTAAGTTGGATCAGTGACAGCTGCCTGATACTTAATGCTTACTTAGGAGGACTGATCAGCATACACTGACCAGAGAGAGGCTGGGGATATGAACAATGAGTGAACACATATTACTATGTTATGAAAGTTACACATATTACTATGTTTTGAAAAAGAAAGTTTTCATAGGTTTAATTTTGACAGTCTCATTTTTATTGAAAGGTTTTAGAACAGTGGTTACAAGTAATAAAGAGTACATATAGGGTAGGCAGATTGGTTACAGACGTGCATGCCTAACAAGGGTATAGTCATCGGTGAAACATATAGCGTTGACTTGGGTTACACTATTGTGTCCAAGCTTGCATGTACTTGCCTAGCGCCTCGAACAAGAGAGTGCCGCTGGTAGGAGGGAGAGTCAATCTCTCTGTTGCGCCTTGCATGTCTCGTACAAGAGG
Source organism: Pelobates cultripes (assembly GCA_933207985.1). Lineage (NCBI taxonomy): Eukaryota > Metazoa > Chordata > Amphibia > Anura > Pelobatidae > Pelobates > Pelobates cultripes. The sequence goes on from OW240923.1 coordinate 16,508,490, forward strand.
GTCATATGAAAGTGTGCATCGTGTCTTACTGCCTTTAGGTTCTAACCTAAGTAGTGGGTTGTGGGTGGTAAGGTCATGTGGGCACTAGGTCAGGGTTTGGTCGTGCGAGGTCGAGATCCCTGTGTTGCTGGTGTCTGTTGCCGTCTGGCTAGGTGTTCGACTGTCCTGGGTGGGGGGGCGGGAGTTAAGGGTGTATCACCAGTAGCCCTGCGAGAGTTTCATAGGTTTAAAGGACACTGTCATAGTCTGCTTAATTTGCAAAGACCCCCGACAGGGACATCACCACTGGGGGTCTGGTGGCTGGGGGGAGGCAGACAAACAGAAGTTTAACTTACCTGAAGCTGTCCTTTGCGGACGCTGCCATCTTCTTCCCGTTGGTCCTCTTTTGCTACTGGCACTGAAGCCCCAGGAACCATGGACCCTCCATAGACAGAGCAAAATTCCTGCAGCCATCACCTGTAGTTCCTACTTTGTCTTAATATATCTTTTTACTGGGTTGGAATTTCAGTGATTTTATCCTTAAAGGGACACTATAGTCACCTGAACAACTTTAGCTTAATGAAGCAGTTTTGGTGTATAGAACATGCTAGTCACACCTCCCTGCATGTAACTTGCACAGCCTTCCATAAACACTTCCTGTAAAGAGAGCCCTATTTAGGCTTTCTTTATTGCAAGTTCTGTTTAATTAAGATTTTCTTATCCCCTGCTATGTTAATACCTTGCTAGACCTTGCAAGAGCCTCCTGTATGTGATTAAAGTTCAATTTAGAGATTGAGATACAATTATTTAAGGTAAATTACATCTGTTTGAAAGTGAAACCAGTTTTTTTTTTTCATGCAAGCTCAGAAACAAAGTGATTTAACTCCTAAATGACAGTGAATTGAGCAGTGAAATTGCAGGGGAATGATCTATACACTAAAACTGCTTTAGTTAGCTAAAGTAATTTAGGCGACTATAGTGTTCCTTTAAGAAATACTCATTTTGCAGCAGAGGTGACAGTAACACTTTAATGCATACATGCCTCCCAATATTTGGGTCCTGTCACGCTGCCTTGACTCTGTTCCCTGGTGTCTAGCTTTTAAGGGAAAATGAACTGTCCCCAAAGAGCACAGCGCATGATTAGATGCACAAATGCTACACTCAGGACACTATAACTCTGAAGAAAGCACTGAAACAGGTACTGAAATTACCCATACTTCTGAGGGATCTGCAGAACACTGGGTGAGAACATGGAGGACGTGATGGCTAAGAACAGTGGTTCCCAAACTTTTTCAAGGCACCTTAATATTTCAGTATTTTTCCAAGGCACCCCAAGTCAAAATTTCTAGGTTGTATACCTGTACAGCGCTGCCGCATTTACTGGCACTATAGTGTAATGTACAGTGTTGATGTTTGAAGGGGTGCTTGTATACATTTATTGTGTTTTAATACAGGGTATGTGACATTTGCGTTTATGTGACATTTGCAGGGGTGTGTCTGAATGTAATGTTCACTTTTAAATGTGGATGTACATTTGTGTGAAGTATTTGTGTTTGAGTGAAGGGTGAAGGGGTGGGGTTGTATTTTTTGGGGTTTGAATGCAGGGGTGTGTTTGTATGTAATATTTTTGTTAGATTGCAGGAGTGTGCTTGTATGTTGTGCTGGTGTTTGAGTGCTTGGATGTATGCTCATACACTACCACATATGGTACATACTTACACATATATTCATGCACATTAACACAGAGATGCATAGAAATACACCAACACATACACACAAATTCATATAGAAACCAACACACACGCACACACATGCACCCTGACACACACAAACATTGATACATACCCACAACATGACACAGATACACACCTGACATAAAACCACACACACTCTAACACACAGATGCACATACACAGATGTGTGCGCACACACAGACACAGATGCACACTGACATGTATATACACACACACAGACACACACTGACCCACACACACTCATACACATACAAACACTCATACTAACACAAGCAAACTCATACACACACAAGTGATTTTTTTTTATATCTCCAGCCACCCTTCTGTTAGCTTACCTTATGTGTTAGGAGGGTGGCTTGGAGTCCTGCTGCTGTGGGAGTGAGGGGTCTGGAGCTCTTCATGCTCCTCTCCCCTCACGCTGGAGCTGCCTCCTCTCCCTCCCGCGCTGTCTCCCTGCAGGATGCTGGGAGGAAGTGACAGAATGTCACTTCCTCCCAGCTGGCCGACATTACAGGGGCTCGGTTGCGGTCTTAAGGGATCACGGCACACGACTGGGTCCCTGTTGAGCAGTAATGTTTCCCTGGTTCTATAATTATAGCACTATGGAAATATTCCGCGGCACCCCTGTTTGAGAACTGCTGGGTTAGAACATGAAACAACTACAAATCCCACCATGCATGGGGTGGAGGAAGAGGAGGGTCCCTGGTTAATCTTTAAATGTTAATCTTTGAGATGTCAATATTTAAATTCCCCGCTTATCAAGCAGCATAAAACATTGTGACACACGCACTGCTAGTAGGATTTAAACCAAACTTTTAGATCAAGAGAAATAAATAGGGTATAATATAGGTAGGGTCCTGACTTTTTAGGACATCCGTTAGAAAAGTACATTTATATTCAGGCAAGCGATGCAATAAAATGGATATTATTTGGCAAATTTCTCTTTCTTCCTGCATTCCTTTTAACATATTACATGAATTATATCTCATGCCGTAAATTCCCACAGTTTATTCTGTGTCTATAACATCCCTTGAAGGAAGGCATTTCTCTGGCAGTCTACTAAACCCATGTGCTAGTAAATTCTTGCATCAATCTATAGGCAGCCATAAGTACATAATTAGCCAGCACACAAGTTTAAGTACAGCTCTAATTTGCTAAACATCTGTTTCTTTCTGAAACATGGTAGAATGCATAGATTATTATTGACTTCACCAGTAATGTGAAATCCTAAACTTTGTAAACAGACCTCTTGTTGTCAACCTTATTGGGAAGCACAGGTAAAAATAATTTTTAACCACATCATATGCTGTGTTTATTCATTTTGAATGGATTAACAGCTGTCAATCTAAAAGCTTTCCCAGTGAGGGTGCTGTGTGGAACAGAGAAATGACATCTTTGAAAAAGACAATGAGTTAACAGCTAAAATCGCAAACCTTCCTTCAATGTTATTTTATATATTATTTTGAATACATTTTAAAACTTTGAATTTCAATGCCTCTTTCCTGTATGTGGTATTTGATTTAGGTTTAAGACTACAATGATAGTAATGTTCCACAACCCTTTTTTTCCCCAAGCAAATGATCCTATAAAACCTTATAAAATAACAGAACCTATAAAACATGAGAGGGTACTCCATGATCGCCATAAAAAATCATAAAATTATATGTCTGCCATGAAAATATTCAGTGATTTATTCTCCAAAAGTATTCCATTCACAGCACTAGAATGATATTTTGCTTTCTTAACTTCAGGAACTGTTAAACATATGCTGGGAATGACTCATATTTTATGCTTGTTGCTGCCTTTAAAATCAGACTATTCTTTTATGCTTTTTATGTAATATCTGAAAGCATCAGGATTATACAGAGTGTAAATTATAAAATAACAGTGAGACCAGGGATAAGTATATGCATGAGATTATGTACCATTAATGAAAATTCGAGTCCATCCATGATAGAGGCTTAAAAACAAGCAAAACTCAAAAAGATGGTAGGCACATCTTTCCAAAGATTGTTCCGACTTGGTTCTTGGTTGTGTCTTTGCTAGTATGTATTTTATTGAGCAGGAGGGCTTTAAGTAGTGTGTATGAAACGATCAGAAAAGGAAATAACATCAGGGTGTTTTTGGAATACACTTGGCTTGACGAGTAGATCCCGCATCTTGTCCACTGTTTGTGGTCAAATGTATCTTTTAGGCGGTGAATAGTCGTAAGTGGGGTAGCTACATACTTTATGTCTCGTGTTGTCCCACACTGAGAGAAGCCGTCTAGTAGTGGGTAACGTGGTTGGGGGCAGTTTCATATTTTTTTGGGTACCCGCATATATTGTGTGAGATCAGAGCTATTCATGTAATGTGCTTCAATTTGGCACCATTGGGGTTGGTAGCCTGTTGCATGTCCTGATGCAATATTGACTATGTGTGCTGATTGGTAATATTCTTTGATATTTGGGAAGCCTAGTCCTCCTCCCCTATTGTTTGTTTGATCAGCTTCCACAGGACCCTTGTTTTTTCCCCACTCCAGCAGAAATGTATTCATATTATTTGCATATGTTTCATGTGTTGCATTGATACTGGCATTTGCAAAGATTTGAATATATATAAAATTGATTATTCTAGTTTTAATGACAGGATACATTTAATTAGATTTTATTAAGGACAGGAGGTGAATAATTGCTTAACCTTCCTTACTGTTAACCTACCAGCAGCAAAGAAACAGTTAAAAATGGATACAAATAATCAACCAATCAGAATACGCATATCAACATACAGCTGTGCAACTCCTCCCACTTCCTCTTGCTTGATGCAGCCATGCCAATGTAGGCAGCCAAGTAAAGCAGAACAGTCCAAACGAGATGATATGTAGTCAACCATGTAAACGGGAAAATTGAAATGAGATGTAGGCAACCATGTAAACAGGGAAAACATAGGCAGAACGAGAGAAACATGAACATACTAGAAGAGAAAATAAAATATTGTGGAAGTATGGTTCTTGATAAAGATGGCAAACATGCAATATAGTCTTTGAGATTAATGTATATAAAAACAAACCAGAAAATTAATAATGTCTTGATAATTATGAGAAAAAACATACCAGAAATCAGCCCCAGAATCATGGACCTATATCAAGGGAGGGAAAAAGGAAGGGTGGGAAAATATTTGCATCTTGTTTTTAATAAAAATTTTGATTATTTCATCATTAAAACTAGAATAATCCCTAATTTTATGGCAAGACAGGAGGCTTAATATTTGCTATTTTAAAGCCTGAAAAGTAAAGGAACAGATGCTTGAGAGGAAGGTCGGAAATAAAATTTACGCAAAAGCAATGCTCTAGATCAGCTGAAGATAGAATATCAGAAAATGGAGCCTCCAGTGAGAAAGGCAGACAAAGCTGCTGCCCCATGAACAGATTGAGCACCAAAAGAAGCAACAACACCTGCAAGACTGAGAAGAAATCTGATCTAACAAGCAGTTGTAGGGCACGACACCGGACCGTGGGGATGAACGTAAGAAATAAGGAGGGGTCACAGGATGAGGATGTAAGAGATATGTAATGGTGTAAAGCCATGCAGAGAGAAGGTGTGACCAGAAAATATGGATAGAAAATGGAAGATGAAATACTTTTTGTCCAACAGGCAACGAAAAAAAAAAAAACACCAACGGTGGAAAAAAATTAGAGCTTAGTAGTCAAAAGCCTGGATATCAAAGACTGTCTAAAAAGAAATTAAACATAGGAGCAAAGTCAATTTAACGGAAAGTTGTCGTAAAGAGAGATCTAATTTAGAAGGCCAGGCTTCCAAAAAGGTAAAAGCCCACACAACATCCCAGAACTGAGAGTAGCAAGGTATTGGAGGTCTGGCCAGTCTGATACCCCTCAAGAGTCTGCACATAGATGGGTATCTGTTCACAGATGAGTTTTCAATTGGAGTGTGAGTAGCAGAAATAGTGGAATGAACGAGGTTAATGGTAGGATAAGATTTATCTTGGTCTTAATGGGCAGAAAAAAATGTATGATGTTAACTAAAGATTTTGAACAGGGATCAATATCCCTTTCCACACACCAGCTATTCCAGATCTGCCATGCAGAGAGGTAAGACTGTTGTGTTCTGAGAGCCCATGAATCCCATAGTAGCCATTGAGCAGTGTGGCATTTGAGGATCCCCTGAAACTGTCCAGACCATGAACTGCAAGGGATTCTGAAGGGTGAGAGGGTGAAATTCTACTGTTGGACCTCAGAGAAAATCATAAGTTTGAGGCAAAAGAAGAGGGTAATCCACAGACAGTTCCAAGAGGTTGGGGGTGCCAAGGTTGGACCCTCCAAAGATGGGTAATCAGGACTATCCTGCCCTCGAGAGCTCTCAGTTTGTGGAGAATACGAGGAATCATAGAGAAAGGAGGGAAGGCATAAGCTTCTGACATCTAGATTGGAGGAAGGTGTCGACAGCTGGTAGCCAGAAAAAAAATCTGGTAAAGGGGACTGCAACAGAGATGAAGAAGATGGAAAATGTGAGGGTCCAACTACCAGTTACTCATGCCCCACCAGGAACCTAGGCTGGGAGGACAATGGTTTGATAGCACCTTTGTCTCTAAATTTACAGAGTTCAGATTGAAGTATCGAATTGTCTGTCTGAGACATACATAGAGGTACACAGGGGCTCTTCTGTATACATCTCACTACTAACTGAAGAATCCAAGGGTCTAATGTCAGTTGAGACCATTGAGGGCAAAAATGGGTTAGATGGCCTGTAATAGGTACATGAAAATAAGAAAGATCGATTACCTAAAACAGTGCGACTGTAGAGTGAAGCAGATCCACATCCTCTGATGGGATCTCTGCTAGGGAAAAGTTGTGATAAAATCAGGTGTGTTACGAGTTCCATGGCTCAGGGGGACGATTAGGCTTTAGTAAGGGTATTAAATACAGAGACGTCTTTATTTAAGTCTCCAATACATTTTTCTCCAAATAAAAGTCTGTTAGCTTCAGTGCCCCGTTGCCCCCCCGCCCCCTGGATTCGCCACTGGGCGGGCGTGAAAGGAAGGCCAACACAGAAGGCCAGCTAGAAAGGCCTGAATAACCTCAATCTTAAAAGGGAAAGCAAATCCCTGCAGGCCGTTACAGATGGATGACCTGGAGGGAAAAAGTAAAATAGGGCAAAAGTAGGCAATCTATTTAGATAAATGAAAGGATAAACATAGCAATATAAAATGGAAGACAAAATCTGAAAGGCAGCGATCCTAAAGGTAAAAAAAAAAAAATTTAAATTAGATGGGGCGTGGCTTGGATGTCCGAGAAGATGGCAGCCTAATCCACGAGCTCTCAGCAGGCTCAGCACACAATCTCACCGACCACACAGCCCACCGTCAGAAATGGGGAAGACACACCGCACATCAAGCGCCCAAAGGTCAGCGGACACCTCAAAAGGGACTCCGAACCCCTCCATGAAAAACTACCTGGTGACGCAGGCGGAACTGGACCAACAGGCCTCAAGTGACTCCACGGCCTTGGGCCTCTCGCGCCCGCGGTCGCCGCCAGGGGAACAAACTCACCTTGTACCCCCGACCTGCACGCCAGAATTGGTCTCACTTCTTAAAGAGCTGCCCACAAACGCAGGTCTGAGGCTGGCTAATGTGGAATTGCGCACCTCGATTACCACAGAACTACACGCACTGCGAGAAGGCCTACAAGGCCTTAGCCAGAAAATCGCACAGCTTGAAGCAGACTGCGATCACCTGTCTGTCGCACAGACGGCAAACACAGACAGACTCTCCCATCACACCAAGGTAATGCAGCAAATGGCATTACATATTGAGGACTTGGATAACAGGGGCAGGCGACAAAATATCCGCATACGGGGGGTGCCTGAAGACCTAGACAAGAAAACGCCACTACAGACCACATTAATAGAGCTGTTCAATAGATTGTTACTCCGGCCACTCCAGGCGCCCATAGGCTATATACGCGAACATCGCGCGCTGAGAACTCAGGGACCCCCAGTGGGCCCCGCCAGAGACATTATATGCTGTCTGGAGAGCTTCCACCTGAAGGAGGAGATCCTCCGCAAGGCCAGGGGCACAGACAAAATACTTCTGTAAGGATCGGAAATACACCTATTCCCAGATCTGTCCCCGGCCACCCTGACGTACAGGAGAGCGATGAGACTCCTCACCAGGCAGCTCCAATCGGCAAATATCAGGTACCGCTGGTGTTTCCCCACGGGCCTGCAGGTTGCAACACCCGGCGGCCCTTTCATGGTCACTAGGGAAGAAGACGTCACAGCGCTTCAAAGGGAGCTACACCTGACGCCGGAGAGACTAACATGGCCGAACCCTCTGAATTTCTACACATCTGGCCCCAGACCACAAGGAGCAGGCCCTAGGCCTCAAAGGGTGCGAAACCCACGCACTCAAACGATAAGGCCGGCGGGGACGCCCAACTAAAGATCGCGGACCCCCCTCTAACAGCTGCACCACCCCCTCCTTTTTTTCATCTTATTACTCAGAACAGTGCCGACTACTATGCCCTGGAACTACCTTATACCAAGACTCTCTGGCGCACCACCTCAGAGACCAGAGACTGGACACCTGTCTGCCTCTTCAGATAGCACGCATTGGCAGTTTTATTATTTCGACCTGAACCGGCAATTATGCCTTGGAACTATTCTGTGCCAAGACACTCTGACACACCACCTCAGAGACTGGACATCTGGCGGCCTCTCCATATAACACGTTTTGGTAGGGTTTTTTTTTTCTCAGAACTGTGCCGGCAACAATGCCCTGGAACTACTTTATGCTAAGACTCTCGGACGCACTACCTCAGAGACTGGAGACTGGACATCTGTCGGCCTCTTCATATAGCAAGTATTGGCAGATCTATTATTCAGAATGGTGCCGGCAACCATACCCTGGATCTACTTTAAGTCAAGACTCTCTGACGTACCACCTCAAGGACTAGAGACTGGACATCTGTCTGCCTCTTCATACAGCAAGTATGGGCAGAAAGGGGGGATGGGAGAAGGGAGAAGATCTAGGGCATGGGGATGCATGCGCCAAGGTTACCAGCAGACTCCTTGGAGCAGTAAGACACCGGGGGAGGGACCCACAGTGTAACGCTCACTAGAAGGGATAGGGAGGGGGAGCGGATGCCCTAGCTACTAAAATGAAGAGCCAGTCGGCGAAGCTCAGTGCAGACTGCACGATTCAGGGGAACATCATACAGGCGGGGAAACGGCCACTTGAGTGGGTAGAGGGACGGGGGGGAGGAGATAGGTGGGGGGAGAGCAACGGGGGAGACAAAGTGGCCCAGGCTGGGGGGGTACATAGGGGACGCAAGGGGGCTGGGGGGGGAGGGGACAGGTCTGTGAACGACCCACACGGAAGTGAGCGGGCTCATGCACGCTGGCCGAGTTATACATAGTTACGGTATGGCTTCCTACCTTGTTAAAGTTAATATTATTGTTGTTTGGTGAGATTGAAATGCATGCCACAATCTTGACGGAACGAGCTGTAAGACGGGGAGACGGAAGGTCCTGACTGGGAGCCCCGAGAGACCACAGTGGTCTGTGACGACCGATTTGCGAGCGCACTTGGTTCCCCGGGTTCTGCCCACTCGGGGCTTCTTGGACTCCTTCGATTGTCCTACCAGATTGAGCGACAAGACTCAGGCGAGCGGTACCCCCCCGCTCACAGGTGGACAGGGGATCTACTTCCCACCGACGCTCATTTCCATATACCGCTATACGCGGTGATTTCCTACTGAAACCGGGACTGTGGCAAACAGTCCTTGACCTTTCCTTCCCAGGTTATCCTATCTTTCCCGGAAACCCTCTTCTCCTAACCCAACCCTAGACTTTCTCGACAGACGGGACAGCGCACACACTCGAAAGACAAACACCCACCATGTCTATAACACCGGCCCCACTCACAATCCTATCACTAAACGCCAGGGGTCTAAACAAACCGGAAAAACGATCTGGAGCCCTGAGGGACTTCCAAGCCCGTAAGGCATCCATAGTGTTCCTACAGGAGACTCATTTCAGAGCGGGAGCGAGAGCCACACTGACAACCAATACTACCCAGTAGGTTACTACAGCGACTTTCAGGGAGGAAAATCTAGAGGAACAGCGATCCTCCTCCACAAACGAATTCTGTTTAAAGAGACAGGAGTAATGTCTGACCCGGAGGGTCGCTACACTTTTTTAAAGGGGGAAATAGCGGGCACGACGTACACCTTTGCTAATGTATACGTACCAAACCGAAGGCAATGTAGCTTTATAGCTCGGATACTCCGCATCCTCAAGCACTTCAGGGCAGGCGTTCTGGTTCTAGGTGGAGACTTGAACATCGCCCTGGATCCTAAATGGGATTCCTCCTCGGGACACACACACATCCCCACACAACACATCACGGCAATTAGGACCCTACTGGCAAGGGCACAACTCGTAGATTGCTGGAGCGCACTGCACCCAGATGAGAGGGATTATACCTTCTACTGCCACCCCCATAATTCATACACCCGAATTGATTACCTATTCACGTCACAGTACCACCTACCCCTGGTACTCCGAGCTGAACAGGGCACCGCGACATGGTCTGGTCATGCGCCGGTGACCATCACATTGAAATCTCCCCTATTTAAACCAAAGACCACTAAATGGAGGTTAAATGAAGCTAAAAGATTATTTTGCAAACAATAGTGATCAGACTTCTCCCACAATAAGGTGGGAAGCGCATAAAAGCGTGATCAGGGGAGACTTTATACAAAAGAGTGCACTCCTGAAGAGACAGAGGGAGGCACGCATGACCGCATTACTGGCGAATATACAACAGTTAGACACCCTCAACAAACGACTCCAACTTCCCACACATCAAGCTACGCTCCTCCGTCTACGGAGGGAGCTGACCACACTCCTACACTCTAAACACCATAGGGATGCATTGTGCCATAAGGCCTTTTTTTCCATACATTCGAGCCCTCACACTAATGCACAGGAAGGCAGGGGGATGACACTCGCCTTCTTCTGCTATCTACAGACGCGGAGAAGGCCTTTCACAGGGTCTGCTGGGAATACATGTTCCGGACGCTGGCTCACATAGGCATGGGACCACACCTCCAAGGATGGATCAGAGCCCTATACTCCCACCCAATGGCACAGGTACTGGTCAACGGGGCACTTACAGAGGCCTTTCCAATCCACAATGGCACATGCCAGGGATGCCCCCTATCCCCACTGCTGTTCGTCCTGGCCCTAGAGCCCTTCCTGACCACTATCAGAGATCACCCAGACATCAAGGGGGTCAACACAGGGGAGACACACCATAAACTTGCCGCATATGCGGACGACCTCTTGTTTTTCGTAACGAATCCGGAGGTGTCCCTGCCCAACCTAGTGCAGGCATTCCAGATGTTTGAAACCATGTCGGGTCTGAAGATCAATTTTTCTAAATCCTATATCTTAAATATTAGTCTATCCATGCAGAGGGCCACCCAGCTCCAACAAAGTCATACATTCCAATGGGTTCCAGACAAAATAAAATATATTGGCACATGGCTGACGGTAAAAGAAGCGGACCTATACATGGCGAATTTCCCCCCGATGTTATCCAGGTTTCGTATAGAAATGAGGGAATGGGCCTTCCCTCACATATCCTGGTTGGGTAGGGTGCAAGTGGTGAAAATGAATTTCCTGCCTAGATTACTCTACCTTTTCCAGGCCATACCCATAGTGATCCCAACCTCCTTTTTCACGACACTCCGAGGAGCGCTGGGGACATATGTTTAGATACGAACAACTACGTAGCTTTTTGAGGACCTTCCCACAGGGGATGGCTCTGGACAGAGACCTCACCATCTTCGAAAGACTGTGCACAGACCCAGACCCGCTCCCACACGGGGTATCTCACTTATAATCCCTCCTACAATCACAAACCCCAGGGGCGACGCCAAAATTTATGGGGAAATGGGAGGAGTCCTTGAACCAAACATTTAGCACCACAGAGTAGGAAAAGATCTGCAACATCACACACCATTGCTCGGTTTTCAGCAAGAGTCAGGAGACAGCCTACAAATTACTTACACAATGGTATCGCACGCCTGACACGATACACCACATACACGCAAGTGGGTCCCGCCTCTGCTGGAGATGTGACAAGGCGCTAGGCACACCCCTACACATATGGTGGGAATGCGAGCTAATACAAACCTTCTGGCGCACTATTCACAAAATACTATCTCGATTCTCGGACAACCCACCAGCACTAGAACCGGCAGCCATACTACTCCATCACACAAAAATCCCAACGTCCAAATACAAAAAAATCACTTACGATTCGGATCCTTAACACAGCAAAACAGACTATCCCACAGTTCTGGAAGAAAAAAAAGAGACCCCGTCTATGCTCACGTGGTTTACCCAAATGGAAGGCCTAAGAGCAATAGAAGAACTCACTATGCACGCGGCTGGACCACAGCACCAGACATACCTCAACATCTGGACACAATGGATACTAACGACAACCAAATCTGACTTTCAGACACTAATACAAGGCTAGCTAACCGAAGACACACGACAGAGGACTAACCCTCTCCCTCCTTCCTCACCTGACCCTATCCCCGTGTTCCCGACCCACCCCACACACGCCTATAAGAGAGGAGCAGGTCCATGAACAGGAAAATAGCGGACTAGTGATCTCCGGGTATTAAAAAACAGGGATACCCACACACCTGAGTACAGGGGGACACCCGTATACGCCACTACAATGGGGGAAATTGGGGGGTACCCCAAGTCCACATATAACAGAAATTAAGCTATCTACCAAAATAACAAGGTCGCCTAAGGGTAGCAAGGGACAGACAACCACGAAAGGGATCACCTGTACGCACACAAGGCGTAAACCCAGAAAGCAACACACGAGACACAGACACGCACAACTGACCGCATACACGGCATGGGACCTGCGAGTCTACTCATGACACAAGGGCCTGCGAGCCCAAACGCATGATATTGTTATGCTATCTAATTCAAGGACCTGCGAGTCCGACGTCATGGAGGGCCTGCGAGCCCAATCGAATATTGTGGACGCACTACAAGTATATGGGACCTGCGAGTCCAATCCTATGGAAGGCCTGCGAGCCCAACCCAAAAAATTTATCTGTTCTTCTGGTTTCGATTTCTAAATCAGTTATTAAAATGAACGAATAAAAATCATATGTACAAAAAAAAAAAAAAAATGTTTTAATTAAATCTACCTGAAGGTAATGAAATTAGAATAGGTCCACCTGGGAGGCAAGTGGCAAAGAAAGAGAAAGTGGGAAGAGCTTCACAATTCTACATTAGTGATATGTGTATTCTGGTTGGTTGATTATTTTTTTCCATTATTAACCATTTTTAACGGTTTCTTTGCTGCTGGGAGGTTTACAGTAAAGAGGTGAGGCAAATATTCACCTCCTGTCTTGACATAAAATTGTGTGTTTCAATCCAAGGTTAGCAGGAACCTTGTTCCGAGAAAAAGAAAAAAAGAAATCAGACTCTCCCCCAACACTTCTTAGATTTAACAGAGGATTTATTTAGGGAATGCAGGTGTTTCTTACTGAAGCTGATAAATAATTATTTTGTTTAAACTTACCAATCATTAAAGAAATGTGAGTTTTTCCTGAAACCAAGCCATTCTTTTATGTATCCAAAACACTTTAACAACCTTTACAAAATCCCATTGTTTATGTCTTGTGTAACAATGAGTCATTTTATTCTAAAAACATCATAAATTGCATTTCCATTATTTTAAGTCTTTTTTACTTAAATGTAAGAATCCTGTGATTGTGCTTCAGGCAAGCGGCACACTAATTTTAATCTTGCAAGTTCTTTGCTTTAAATTATCCTGTATTCATTACCCAGTACTCTTAGGAACCACAAAAGTGCTTCTTACCATTACTATACTGTAAATTAAATGCAATTTAAATGATTATCTCTTACATTTGTCATAACAAGAATTTACATTGAGGTCTTCATCTGCAAGAAAGCGCAGGTATGGGGGATGGGGTGAAAATCAAATAATTTCTTCTAATTTATTTTATGGCATGTGTTACATGAAAAATGTGGAATGTAATCACAAGATATTAATAAGAGATATTTGTTTGTATAAAATCAGTACCCCACTTTTAAAGGGCACCTGCATGACAATCTTTAATCTCATTTTAAAGAGGCACATATTCTTTTTTCCCCTTAGGCCTATAATAATTTTTATTTAGTTACTTTTTCAGTGCTTCGGTTTAGCTATAATATTTTTGGTGAATGCGTATCTAGCACTTCTTAAAGAAACACTATAGCATTAGGAATGCAAACCTGTATTCCTAATGTAATAGTGCCCCTGTTCCTATTTCTTTATAGGTGGCTACCCATCCCCTCACCGCTATGTGGCACAGAAACTGAAGGTTTAACTTACCTTTTTTCCAGTGACAAAGCTCCCTCAGAGCTGCTCACTTCTCCACCTCCCTTGATGTCATAGAAGATACATGACCTCCTCCGCGATGGTCCAATCCAATACTCCTCACAGAGAGATATTAGGGATCTGATGTACATGCAGAGCAAGTGCATCCCTATAGGAACGCATTGTGTTCAATGCTTTCCCATGAGCTTCCACATCTCGTGCAATGGGAGTGCTTCTGCTGCCTATAGCACTTCATAAGGACAGCCATTAAAGGTGGATTTAATTCACCAATGTAAACATTTCAGTTTCTAGAAAATGTTTTACAATGCAACGCTAAAAGGACAGGGACACTGCACCCAGACCATTTTATTGAGATGCAGTGGTCTGGGTGTGTATAGCGTCCCTTTAAATACATTTGTCTCGAGCCAAGGAGACTACATTTTAAAGTGGTGCAAAATATGCAAAAGTTTGGCATACACCTGGGCTTGGAATATGGGGACTGTTTTCCTACTCTTCGGTAATTACATCTGGCAAGCTGCAGAGACCCTGAAAATAAGTTTCTAAGCATTCCTACTTAGGTCTCCCACAGTATCGTCACAGTTAAGAGGGAAGAGCCAAGGGTCTATTGATAACTGTCCCCACAGACACTGACAGATTTCAGAAACAGACTGTCTCACAGAGGTTAAAAAGCATATTCTATGCTTTGAGAAGATACAGGTTTAACACAGCTTCACAAGTATAGAACCTAAGGGGTTAAACACTTATATAACCACTTTTAGTTTGCACTTTGATGCTTTATATTAAGAGATATGTTTTGTGATATCTAACCATAAGCAAAGAAAAATACATCGTAAGTTGTTGCAGTGGAATATCGCACAGAACAGACGAATTAGATATATTCCCATCATGCAACAGAGGAGGCCGTTATACATCTTCAGGCAGAAAGCTGCCTTCATATTGTGTAATTGATGGATGAATTATTTGTGCAATGGGTTCACAAGGGGAATTGTTTGTCGTTTTTCCCCCCTTTTTTTTTCCCTTTTCTTTTATGGACATTTAGACAGCAGTCTTAAAAATGACTACTCACAGAAATTCCTCATAATCATTTCATTTTCTGTTGATTCATATTAAATTCATGACACCAAGAGTGGAGGGGAGGGAAGGAGAGAGAAAAGAGGAAGGAAGCAATATCAACTTGAGGCGATTTTGCAAATGACCACTCTTTAGTGCGTCTTCTCCTCTAGGCTGGATAGGCCCAGAGTCCATAAAGCTGCCTGCTGTCTTGTGTCATGAAAAGAATCAGCTTTGCCTGGGAACGCCATTACTGGGTAATGAGGCATGCAGCAAAATATACCTTCCGCAGCCACTTGATGAAGGCTTGCTGACACACCAGACCAGACAGAAATGTTTTTTTGTGTGTTCTTCCTTATTTTGTCCATCAATCACATCATTAGTCAAAGCAGACAGTGCTGTCAGCTGGGCACAGATGCAGACTGGCAGGCGATCAGTGGACAGGTGTTACTGCTTTTCCCAAAACAAGTTCTTGAAATGAAAAAAGGAAGAACGAACGCAGTGAAGACCTTGTTTCAAGGGCTGGAATGGCAATTATAAAAAAGGAGGAGGGCAGAGGGGAAAAGTTCAGGGATGGTATGAGGAGGGTGATAACTATTTAACCCATCATTAATACAATAGAATGTATTTACAAGTGTGAATGTTGCATTCATTCATTGCTTTATTCTGTTTCCCCAGGTAATCTTTATAAATAAAATGTCAGCAATTAGATTGTTGCCTTACTTCTCTGCGACACAGTTACCACTACAGAAACTCAGATGGCTCAGAAGAGGATACAATAGGAATAGACTTTATGAAAATCTACAGGATATAATTGAGCACATTTACAAATATCACGGCTGTAAGTTTATACAGCAAACGGCAATTATCTACTTTTATTTCAGAAAAAGAAAATAACAGTTGCACAGTATATTCTATTTAAGAATATAGAAGATTTAGATTTATTTTTTGTGTTTTGCTTTTCAGTAGAAACAACACAGAAGTGCAAAAGAATATTCAAAGCAAACTCATAAAAAATATAGAATATTAATACACAGGGGTCAAGAAAGATTGGGTTGGATTTGAAGATAAAAAAAAAAGAGGAATAAAAGAGTATTATCGGACCTTAGGGTGAAAATAAACTACAGAACCCTCCAAAAAGGAGGTAATTAATAAATGGACAAAGGTAATCCAGGATCAGATACAGCAATGCTAGCCAATAAATCGGTGCAGGTAGAAGAGAAAAACTAAAAAAGGTCATAATAAATATGAACAACGATTGTGTGTTGGAAAAGTTTATATAGGCCAGTTTCAAGAAACCAAAGATTTTGCCCTGAAATAGCTTAACACTTAACAAATGCTACTGCGTTTCCATCCACCAGGGGGCAGTCACTCACAGTTCTAATAGGTGTGCAACTCAAGCAACCACACTATAATGGTGTGGAAGCAGCCAGTGGAAAAGTAGACACTGACAAAAGTAAGTAAGGTTTTAAAGCACACCAAACCCCACCATACAAAGAGTGTTGTTGGCGCACCAGATTGTAGATATATCACTGGTTGATACCGTTTTGTAAACTTTAGAAACAATAAAAACCTATTTAGGAGGGGCGTGGCCAGACTCCGACGAGACTGGCAGCAGAGTAACGGAGCTCCGTGCCGGACAGGAGAAAAAATAGCAGCCCCCGGTCGTACAAGCGGCAATGGCAACAACAAAAATTGTGTAACACAGCGGGGAGTACCCCATCGACGGACATCCCGCCGGCAAAGTCCTCTCTGAGGAGGTTCTTTGCAGAACAAATGGAGGCCCACCAAACAACCAAAATGGCACCTGCGGCCCTCACACGCGGCAGCCAGCCTCCCAGCCCAGCTCCATCTGAGGGCTCAGGAGACGAATCCGACATCAGGGCACTACTCACACGACTGCCCTCGAAGAAAGACCTCACAGATATGTTCCAGAAACTGGAACGCTCCTTTGGCGAGAAACTGCAGGCAATTACAACAGATGTACAGCACCTGGGCGCCAGAGTACAAAATCTGGAGGATGCAGAGGAAGCACAGGACCGATTATGGACGGAATCTCAAGCCATACAAACCCGACATACGGATGCCATAGTCTACCTCCAAAGAAAATTGGACGACATGGACAACAGGGGAAGGCGGAACAACCTGAGGGTGAGGGGAATCCCAGAGGGCCCGGAAGGCGCCACCGAAAACCCCATCAAGGTACTGACTGCCCTCTTTAATCAGGTCCTCACTAGACCAACTGACACAGCAATGCAATTCGACAGGGCCCACAGGGCAGCACGGCCCAGAAATTTACCAAAGGACATGCCCCGCGACCTTATATGCCGCATCCACAACTTCCCTCTGAAAGAGGAGATATTCCATAAGGCCTGACAAAATAAGGCCTTAAAATACGAGGGGCATCCAGTGGGTATTTTCCAAGACCTCTCACCAGCCACATTACAAGCCAGACGGGCTCTTAAGCCGATTACATCAGCCCTACTTGAAAAACAGATCAAATTCCGATGGTCCTTCCCATTCGCCCTAACAGTATCCACACACAACGAAACCCACACTATATCTACGCCGACGGACGTCCCTGATTTTCAACAAGCACTGGGTCTACCCCTTGTCGCAATCGAAGATTGGACTAGTCTCTCTAACTGCAAGCCCGCACCACTCCAGCAAAAACCCACATGGCAGAGAACACCAAGAAAGCGGAGGAGGCAACCCCAGGCTAGGACCGAGACCCCTAGCAAGACCAGAGACGAAGAAGCCTGAGGACGGCTGCCGACGCTCTTAGATATCCTTTGCTCTAATCTCTCAAATGCCAAAACTGTATATGGTTTATCTTGTTTTATATACTTCTGTTACGCATAGATATATTTCTTTGTAATATCAATGCCGCCAATGACTTTCACTGATTTATACTACACTGACCACTAGGGCCCCATGACCCAAACGCATACACTTCTGTTACATTAGGGGGCCCCGGGGGAGCCCCGAACCGGGTACATTTTAAGGGACATTGACACAGGCCCCTCATGGGGACCATGTTGTTCACTCTCACTAAGTCCCAGCAGCCCACTCCTTCCTCCTAACCAGGACCTGTCCAGACAGACAGAACTCCACCTCCCCCACAGAGAAGCGCTTAAACACTAACTTGGGGACACGACTTAGTCTCCCACAAGTACTGCGCCAACTCTTTGTAAATATGTTTATTTTCTCTTGCTTCTGTGTATATAGTTTTTGTTCCCCCATACTCACCCCCTACCCCTCAACTGTCGCACGCCCAGCCATGTGGTCCCACTTCCGTATGAAGCGGCACAAACGAATACCTCACTACAATGGCGCAAATTAAGCTAATGTCCCTTAATGTGAGGGGCCTTAACACCCCGGAAAAACGCAGCATGCTGGCCCAAGAGATTGACAGACAGAGGGCGGACATCACATTCATTCAGGAAAAGCACTTCAGGGGAGAAGCACAGCCTAGAATCAGAGCTAAACACCTCCAACAATCCTACCACAGCAACTATGGGAAAAGCAAATCTAGAGGGGTAGCAATTCTAGTGAACGCACGGGCGGCCCTCACAGACACCACTGTGAAGGCAGATCCAGGAGGGAGATTCCTGTTTGTCAAAGGGAAATGCCTAGACACGCAGATCACACTGGCCAATATTTATGCACCAAATACAGAACAGGGCTCATTCGCTCGATCCTGCTTAAACAAACTAGAGGCCTTCGCAGAAGGAATGGTGATTGTAGGGGGGGATTGGAACATGGTATTAGATCACTCGATAGACAGCTCCACCCACACCTCGGACAAAAGGCGACACCAGCGCACACTACTGGCGAACGCGCTATTTGCACACCAACTAATGGACTGCTGGCGTATAGCACACCCACAAGACAGGGACTACACCTACTACTCACAAACCGCTCACAGCTACTCTAGAATTGACATGTTTCACCTAAGTCACAGGTACCTCCCCGCGCTAAAAGACGCAAGCATAGGCAATATCACATGGTCAGACCACGCCCCGATCTTTCTAACTCTAACATTACTCACAAAGCCCACAATGGCGACTTAATAAGACCCTCCTAGACGACCCAAGAGTAATAGAGGACATACGGACGACACTCCGCCATTACTTCTTAGAAAACACTACCACAGATGCAACCGACGCTTGGGTGTGGGAGGCACACAAAGGGGTAATTAGGGGTATCTTGATTAAATGGGGATCTAGGACCAAGAAGGAACGAGCACAAAAGCAGTCAGCCCTGACACTAGCCATACAAGAACAAGAAACACTGCACAAACAGACCCCCACGCCGGAGATATTCCACAAACTAACAGGTCTCAGAATGGAACTTCAATCCCTCCTATCCCTCAAAGCACATAGGGCCGTCCAGTTAACGAGAGGCTCTTTCTATGCGCAGGGTAATAAAAGTGGGAAATTATTAGCACGAGCACTGAAGACTAAGCTCCAAAAATCCTTTATAACTCACATCAAAAATAGCCAGGGGAAACAATGTAACACCACCGAAAACATAGCAGACGCATTTAGCAATTTTTATCACAATCTCTATAATCTTACACCCCCCATAGGCACCCCCTTAGACTTACAGGACTACTTGCGGGCCAATATACTACACAAGGTCCCGTCCATGCATCCCAGGTACTCGAGGAGCCCTTCACCTATAAGGAACTCTCTGCAGCGATTAAAACAATGCCGAAAGGCAAGAGCCCCGGCCCAGACGGCCTAACAGCTAGATATTATCAAACACTGATAGATGACCTGGGACCACACTTTCTTAAGATGCTCATTGGGCTGGAACCGGGCACCTCTCTCCCTGCCCCGATGCTACGCGCATCTATCACCATTATTCCCAAACCTGGGAAGAACCCTGAAGCTTGCGGCAGCTACAGACCCATCTCCCTTATCAACCTAGACCTTAAACTTATAGCCAAACTGATAGCTAAACGTATTAAACCCTTATTGCCGGAATTGATACACCCCGACCAAGCAGGCTTTGTGCCGGGACGGGAAGCCAGGGACAACACCTCTAGAATAATAAGTATCATACATGAAGCCAACACCAATCACACCCCTACAATACTACTAGGCATAGACGCTGAAAAAGCTTTCGATAGGGTAGACTGGAAGTACCTGTTTGGAGTATTGGAGACTCTAGGTCTAGGCCCCAAATTAAGGAACTGGATACACACACTATACATGGGTCCGACAGCCACTGTACGGGTAAATGGGCAACACTCCACTCCCTTCCAAATAGGAAACGGCACCCGCCAGGGATGCCCACTCTCCCCTCTCCTGTTCGTCTTGACGATTCTTGGACTAGTCTCTCTAACTGCAAGCCCGCACCACTCCAGCAAAAACCCACATGGCAGAGAACACCAAGAAAGCGGAGGAGGCAACCCCAGGCTAGGACCGAGACCCCTAGCAAGACCAGAGACGAAGAAGCCTGAGGACGGCTGCCGACGCTCTTAGATATCCTTTGCTCTAATCTCTCAAATGCCAAAACTGTATATGGTTTATCTTGTTTTATATACTTCTGTTACGCATAGATATATTTCTTTGTAATATCAATGCCGCCAATGACTTCCACTGATTTATACTACACTGACCACTAGGGCCCCATGACCCAAACGCATACACTTCTGTTACAAAGAACCTTTTCTGACAGCTGTCAGAAACAACCCCCAAATTAAGGGTCACTGCTATCCAGGGGGAGAGGTGAAGGTCTCTGCGTTCGCAGACGACGTGCTCTTCTCCGTCACGGACCCGCTCCACTCACTGACCCAGGTACAAACAGAAATTAATAAATTTGGCACACTATCAAATTTCAAAATCAACACAGAAAAGTGCGAGATACTAGGACTCTC
The DNA here is from genome assembly GCA_933207985.1 of Pelobates cultripes. Lineage (NCBI taxonomy): Eukaryota > Metazoa > Chordata > Amphibia > Anura > Pelobatidae > Pelobates > Pelobates cultripes. The sequence continues at coordinate 16,529,601 of OW240923.1, forward strand.
CATACCATCGGCCTCACAGGCCCAGATTAAGGAATCCCACAACTTCGCCTGGGCTCAGAAAAGCTTGACATATCTAGGTATTCGCCTCACTCCGTCACTCAAGGACCTGTACACACAGAACTTCCCGACACTCATAGACACTATAGCCCGAGACCTCAAAAAATGGGACTCACCCCAATTTTCATTAATGGGTCGGGTCAATATAATAAAAATGATGATTCTACCGAAAGTACTATACCTGTTTCAGACCCTACCGATCCCTCTACCGGGAGAATTCTTCTGACGCTTGAGATCCACTCTCATAAAATTCACATGGGGAAACAAACCTGCTAGGCTGGCATACTCGACAATAACATCGCCACCGGGGAGGGGGGGGTTAGGCTTGCCTCACCTATACAAATACTACGTAGCAGTTCTTCTCACGCGAGTCAGGGAATGGAATAAGGTTGACACGCCAAAAGCCTGGTACAACCTTGAACAGAGCTTTGCGACTGTACCTCTCCATACTCTCCCTTGGCAGACATGCCAACTCACAAAACTCTCCCCAACACACCACCCCCTCATCCATAACACACTCCGGACATGGAGGAGACATAGAGAGGGCTGGGGACTATCCCCCGGTCTGTCCCAGTTTTTCCCTCTGGCTAACAACCCAGACTTCCAAAACGGTCAGGGAAGCACTACTCTAACCCGAGTCACTGGAGAGGCCTGTCCAGAAGTAGCGGCAGTCATATCAGGAGACGACCCACCTAAAATAAAGACCTTCCCAACACCAGGTAACAGAGGAACACTACTAGACATTATGGCCAAAGCCCAGTTAACCCACTTCTTGACCCAATCGGTCCTCCCGTTGTGGAGGAAAAGGGACAAGACGCCATTCGAATCCCTATGCTCACAGGGCAATAAACAAAACGGCCCCTATCGGCCATCTACCGTCTCCTCCAATTGGAAACCGGAGGTACACCCAGACCCCCATACCAACGACAATGGATGAGGGAACTCCACATACACATGACGAATAGTGACTGGGCACATATCATGAACTCAGGGATGAAAGCCCCACTAAGCATCGCCCGCAAAAAAACATTTTACAAAAGAGTCACCAGATGGTATAGAACACCAGCCCTTCTCCACACCTACTGGCCCACAGTCAGCGACCAGTGCTGGAGGTGCGAGGGAGCAGAGGGCAACATGGAACACATCTGGTGGGGTTGCAAGAACACAGCCCCATTTTGGGACACGATACTAACGGACATTAAGAAACTCCTATCCATGAGGGCACACATATCCCCCTCCCAAGTATTACTAGGGTGGCCACGGGCACTGATAGACCCGTATGAACAGCAACTTCTAAACATCCTTTTAGGCGAAGCCAATGCTCTTATACCCATGCTCTGGCGACAAACACAAACGCCCTCTAGAGAACAATGGGTCCAACGGGTAGAACGGACCAGAGAACTAGAGGAGATTCACTGGTCGACACAGGGCAAGAGAGCTAAATATCTCAAAACCTGGGAATCCTGGCTCACCTACTGGGAAGCCCCTCCTGCAGGAAACGCGCCCATAACTGGCAGTAGCGAGAGTATTTGAATCAGTCACATACGGAACTCGAAAGAGCCGGAAAACTCTAGACTCTAAACCTCTATACAGGCAGGTAGCGACAGGATTCCCCGTTCCCCAACCACCACCCCTCCACTCACTTCACCTCTCCCAACCCCCTTCCCAACACCGCAATTCGTTAACATAGGACAGGATTACGTATACGAAACAATCTGATTTAATCTTTATGTATAACTCAACGGAATCCCTACTATGTTATAATTTTGTCAACCCCTTATCTCTTCTGTACCCCATGCAATGATCTTACTTATTGAAAACACAATAAAAATGATATTAAACAAAAAAAAAAAAACTATTTAGGTGTAAACCTGATTTTTGTTAGTTTCAGAGAAGAATTAGGAATACAAACCTGTAGTATTCATATCCCTATTTAGTCCCCTATCCCAGTATGCACTTTAAAGGATTAAAAGCACATTATTTTAACTACCCGTTTTCGCCAGTGCTGAGTCTCTCTCAGTGCCTGCCGCACCTCTTTAAGTGACATCATACTGGAGGCATGGCCTCCTTGATGACATTTCCCATCCAATGCTCTGGGGACTGTAGGCGCCTGGATGATGCTCACTGCGATCCGCCAGTGATGCCCTTATCATAGAGAACTACTGATTGCAATTCTCTATGATGAACAGTGATGGCACTGCGCATGAACTCATGATGTCATGATAGGCCTTGGTATGAGACCCAGGAAGTAGCAGTACTGACTCTCCTATCCAGGAGCGTTGCTTTTTAATCATTAAAATATTGCAATTGAAATTCTAGGATATGAGCTGGGGACTACTGATGACACTACAACCACTTAAATTAGAGGAAGTTGATATAGTGAGTACAGTGTATCTTTAATGCTCTACCGTACATACAGGGAGTGCAGAATTATTAGGCAAATGAGTATTTTGACCACATCATCCTCTTTATGCATGTTGTCTTACTCCAAGCTGTATAGGCTCGAAAGCCTACTACCAATTAAGCATATTAGGTGATGTGCATCTCTGTAATGAGAAGGGGTGTGGTCTAATGACATCAACACCCTATATCAGGTGTGCATAATTATTAGGCAACTTCCTTTCCTTTGGCAAAATGGGTCAAAAGAAGGACTTGACAGGCTCAGAAAAGTCAAAAATAGTGAGATATCTTGCAGAGGGATGCAGCACTCTTAAAATTGCAAAGCTTCTGAAGCGTGATCATCGAACAATCAAGCGTTTCATTCAAAATAGTCAACAGGGTCGCAAGAAGCGTGTGGAAAAACCAAGGCGCAAAATAACTGCCCATGAACTGAGAAAAGTCAAGCGTGCAGCTGCCACGATGCCACTTGCCACCAGTTTGGCCATATTTCAGAGCTGCAACATCACTGGAGTGCCCAAAAGCACAAGGTGTGCAATACTCAGAGACATGGCCAAGGTAAGAAAGGCTGAAAGACGACCACCACTGAACAAGACACACAAGCTGAAACGTCAAGACTGGGCCAAGAAATATCTCAAGACTGATTTTTCTAAGGTTTTATGGACTGATGAAATGAGAGTGAGTCTTGATGGGCCAGATGGATGGGCCCGTGGCTGGATTGGTAAAGGGCAGAGAGCTCCAGTCCGACTCAGACGCCAGCAAGGTGGAGGTGGAGTACTGGTTTGGGCTGGTATCTTCAAAGATGAGCTTGTGGGGCCTTTTCGGGTTGAGGATGGAGTCAAGCTCAACTCCCAGTCCTACTGCCAGTTCCTGGAAGACACCTTCTTCAAGCAGTGGTACAGGAAGAAGTCTGCATCCTTCAAGAAAAACATGATTTTCATGCAGGACAATGCTCCATCACACGCGTCCAAGTACTCCACAGCGTGGCTGGCAAGAAAGGGTATAAAAGAAGAAAATCTAATGACATGGCCTCCTTGTTCACCTGATCTGAACCCCATTGAGAACCTGTGGTCCATCATCAAATGTGAGATTTACAAGGAGGGAAAACAGTACACCTCTCTGAACAGTGTCTGGGAGGCTGTGGTTGCTGCTGCACGCAATGTTGATGGTGAACAGATCAAAACACTGACAGAATCCATGGATGGCAGGCTTTTGAGTGTCCTTGCAAAGAAAGGTGGCTATATTGGTCACTGATTTGTTTTTGTTTTGTTTTTGAATGTCAGAAATGTATATTTGTGAATGTTGAGATGTTATATTGGTTTCACTGGTAATAATAAATAATTGAAATGGGTATATATTTGTTTTTTGTTAAGTTGCCTAATAATTATGCACAGTAATAGTCACCTGCACACACAGATATCCCCCTAACATAGCTAAAACTAAAAACAAACTAAAAACTACTTCCAAAAATATTCAGCTTTGATATTAATGAGTTTTTTGGGTTCATTGAGAACATGGTTGTTGTTCAATAATAAAATTAATCCTCAAAAATACAACTTGCCTAATAATTCTGCACTCCCTGTATACCAACATTTCAGATGAGCTGTCATTACTTGATCCTACACTTCCTTACAACTTTTTTGTGCTTTGTATACTATACAAAAGGCTACATTTTCTCTTTCTTTCTCCTTACTGTCTTCTCTCTCTTTAGTCACTTGTCTCCAAATCGAAGTTTTGTCCATTTCCATGTATGTGATTAATTTACTTATTGGTCCTCTTTTTCCCCATCATGCCCAAATGTACTGCTTTCCAAACAAGACTGCTCTCTGTATTAGTTTCACAATTTATAACTGTCTATTGGCGTAACACATCTCAAACAAACTTGATAATTTCATTAGGGTATCTAGGATTTATTTTTTTTATTGTTTCTTATCTGATTTAGCTTATTTGACTGTATTTATTAAATTGTAACTGACAGACAAAGGTTTAAGAGCCCAAAGACCTGTGTTCTCAAATGTCAATCTCCTCAGAGCCCAAATGTGGTTATGGTCTTACATTCTTTATTGATCTCTTGCAACTGCTTCCTGTACTAAAAACAAACTACTACAGGGTGTGCAGAAAATCTTTGTATTGTACTCTGTGCTGTTATAACCAACTCGTCTTCCCTTCTCTCCCTGGTTGTTAGAATGCAGTCATGAGGTATGGCCTACAAACATTTTAGTACAGTGTGGAAAGAGGCAGCTGCCATTTACAGTCTCTCTGAAGAGACGCAGAGGAACAGAATGGAACCCAGCAGTCTTGCTAGAGGCAAGTACTGTAAAACAATGACTTGATAGTCAATGATAAAGAATAAGCATTCAAGGCCACTTAAGTCTTTTTCATGCATGTTATATCATTAAAGGACCACTATAGTGCCAGGAAAACATACTTGTATTCCTGGCACTATAGTGCCCTGAGGGTGCCCCCACCCTGAGGGACCCCCTCCCGCCGGGCTCTGGTGAGAGGAAGGGGTTAAAATCTTACCTTTCTCCAGCGCCGGGCGGGGAGTTCTCCTCCTCCTCCTCGGCTGAATGCGCATGAGCGGCAGGAGCTGCGCGAGCATTCAGCCAGTCTCATAGGAAAGCATTTACAATGCTTTCCTATGGACGCTTGCGTCTTCTCACTGTGATTTTCACAGTGAGAAGCACGCAAACGCCTCTAGCGGCTGTCAATGAGACAGCCACTAGAGGCTGGATTAACCCATTTATAAACATAGCAGTTTCTCTGAAACTGCTATGTTTATAAAAAAAATGTGTTAACCCTAGCAGGACCTGGCACCCAGACCACTTCATTAAGCTGAAGTGGTCTGGGTGCCTAGAGTGGTCCTTTAAAGCTGAAAAAATAAAAAACACAAAAATAAAAAATAAAATTACAATATATGCTGATTTTCTTTAGCATAGAGAACCTATTTACACATTAAGAAGCAGCATTGAGGTACCTGCCTTGTCACAGAGCAAGCAGATTTGGATAGATCAGTTTATAATACCTAATTAAAACTACACACAATACCCCTTAACAGTATATTCTGGTGCTATGACTTATACTTGTTTCATCAGGTGTGATGTTCTACATTGGAATTTAATTAATTCTGCTTGTGTATTACAAAGGGTTACACTCCATCAATGTTACAATATAATGCCAACTACCATTTCACAACTTGAGATGCATAGGTAACAGCCAACCTTGCTCTTTTATTCACTGATTTCTTTGTGCAGTGTGAAGGTGGTCCCTCAAAGCTACTGAAAACTCTAGTCCAGAATGTGAATACTATAATTTTTGTGCCTTCAAAATACCACCATGAAGGTGGCGTGGTTGACCGCCAAGCAAGATGGCTGCGTAGGAAATTGCTCCTGCACATGGGCTCCAAATCTAACGATAATTTACACTGCAGAAACCTCAGAATCTCCCCATCTCAGCATATCTCAACACAAGACCAACGAAACTATCTCTAAAGCTGAAAAGCGTAATTTTATGGGCAGAAACCACCCTCCGCATCTGAGGCCGCGCGGGCTGCTTTGCAAGATGGCGCTGAAGACTCAGACGCTAGCAACCACATGGCAACTCCGGATGCGTTCAAAACAACCGAAAGTCTTACAAAATAATTCTTTGAGAGAGCCATCGCAGCTTTGACTGCTAAGCTAACACACTCGTGGCAGTCCACAGCAGACCAACTAAAGAAAGAGGTCCTGTACCTGTCTCACATTGAGAAAAAAATGCAAAGAACTGGTCTCCGCACACAACGATATGGCGGATCATGTGCAAGCCCTGGAACATAAAATGGAGACTATGGAAACCCGCATGGCCAACGCTGAGGACAGGGCGCGAAAAAATAACCTGTGCCTGTGGGGAGATCCCGAGTCAATCTTACCATGCACCTCCAAGTATACGTACGGGGCCTTATGCATGCCTATGCCCCAGGAATCCCTGCAAATATGCTGCAGGTTGATAGGATTCACAGGGTCCCCAAACCAAGATACTTACCGGACTCAACATCTCGCAACGTCCTGCTCCGGGCACACTACTTTCATATCAAAGAGCTAGTTCTTCGATCTTGCAGAAGCAAGCCTGCACAAGGAATATCCCACAGTATGCATCATGGTGGACCTATTGGCGGCAGCCCTGCAGTGCAGGAAAGAATTCAAACCGGTTACGACAGAGACCGGAATAAGGGAATCCGCTACAGGTGGGGATACCCCACGAAGCTGCTCATCACCAAAGACGGAGAAACCATTTTCATCAACACCACAGAGGAGGGCAAAGCCCCATGTTGTTAGCCTGGTATAGACTCACGGCACAAGTAATTCTCGAATATGCTTCTATAGTTACTAACAGTGCTCAGTTTATGGTCAAATGGTTATTTGAACGTTTTATTATTAAGGCAATGTGTCACACTGACGCAGCCATATTAGACAACACATATAGGACCTAACACCTGTCTGCCAAATTTGTGGATTTCACTGACAGCGCTGGCAGAGATAATGTCATCACAAAACTAGGACTCACACTGCCTTACACATAGGTACATTAATTCATATGGCTACCCAATACAGACTTGATAGCCTGTCTATCTTAACTCCTTCCCTTAATCTGCCTAAGTCATACCCCACCAAGTGTCACAAACAGGGCATAGAATAGGCACGTGAAATGTCGCAAATATTCCTCCATTAGGATTCTAAAATATGCTGACTACACTCAGCTTATGGCCGATTGTTTTTTTCAGAGTTTATTGTTAAAACTACTTAATTATGCTGGACAACACATACAGTGCCCAGGTACCGAACTGACATTAAGGTGGACACCAATGATAGCGAGGGTAAAGTCCCTGTCGTTATGGGGCCAGGTCTTATATTGCCTAAAACATATGTAGTGCTGCACAATGGGCCACCTGACAACACACAATTCAGCACAGCCCATTTTTAAATCTTAGCTTAAACTTATGTTTTTTACTGTACGAACAAGGTTTCTGCTCCAGCCTCCCATCACACACTGGAGCCCACAAGTCACCTGCTAGGAAGTTTTTACTCCTAACCCCCACGGTATGACCCTCGTACCCCGACCACCAGAGGTCAATTGTATATTCCTAATTTCACTTAGCACTTCAACCAACAGGGGTCGAATTGTACATATTCCTCCCAGGCTAACCCAATAACCCTTCCCTCTGTCCCTCCCCCTTCCCAACAACTCTTGAACCCCAACCTCAGCTAGTAACTTACAACTCCTCACAAGTAAAAGGTCACATTACACATAACACCTTACCTGCAGACCATGAAGATATACTCCCACAATACCAGAGGTCTAAACACACCTCACAAACGACATTTGCTACTGGAGGATGTAAAACTTAACAAAGCAGATATATAGTGTGTTTGCAGGAGACACACTTCGTTACTAACAGGGTTCCCAAATTTGGCCTCAGAGACTACCCCACACAATGCCATGCAACTCATTCTTCAAAATCCAGAGGGGTCTCCATTCTCTTACACAGCTCATTAACGGCAAAACTACCGTCGACCACAGATAGCCCCCTGATAATCTGTGGGGACCTTAACCCTATCTTAGACTCTCGAGTAGACACCACCATTCCTAATGACTCACACAGACATCCCACCCGCATGGTTTATATGATACTTGGAGCACACAACATCCCTCTGATATTGAATATTCTTACTATTCAGCAATGCATAAAACACAATCCAGAATTAATCTCATTTTAATATCTGGGTCGCTCCTTCTCAATATCTTTCCCTGTAACATAGGCAACATAGTCTGGTCAGACCACGCTCCAATGACACTAACCCTCATGGACCACTACCAGCACAGAGGCAGTCCACCCTGGTCCTTCAACGATACTCTCTTACACGATAATGACTTTGTACAACACTTGGCAGACTATCTTCAAACATATTTTTAACTCAACACCATCCCGAAGGTCGATACCATCTCCACCATGCAGGCTAACAAACCAGTAATAAGAGGCCTACTAATTAGCCATGCTTCAGATCTCAAACGAAGATCACAACAACAACAGCTCACCTTGTTACGAACATGGAGAGACACTTCCTAATCCCTCGGACACACACGCTAAAGTCATAGCAGCAACCACCAACCGCATCAACGAATTGTCCTTACACAAAATCACACATATGCTAACTAAACTAAAACGGAGAACATACTCCCAAGGTAAAAGGGCTGGGAAAACTTTGGCTAATATGCTCCGCCAAGAAAAAGCCAACTCCAAAATCCTGTATCTTATCACTAATACGGGTAAAAAAACCGACATAACCCCCAGGATGTAAATTACTAAATGGCATCGTATTACCATACGTTCTATAACCTTAAGGAATATAAGGCCCTAAACCAACCGACCGACCAAGAAATCGCTTACTTATTACAATTAACAACCCTGCCAAACTTAACAGACACACAAAGGACATCCATACAAAATCCTATAACACAAGAAATAATAGAAACCATTCAATCTCTCCCTTCTGGGAAATCCCCAGGCTCAGATGGACTATCAAACTCGTATTACAAACAATTCGCATCCCTATTAGCACCCCTCCTAGAAAAAACATTCAACCATATAATTAGCCAGGGAATTATGCTTCCTGACATGCTAATAGCACATGTTGCCACCCTCCCAAAACTAGGAAAACCTCCAACTAGAAGCCAGAACCTCAGGCCTCTCTCTCTGTTAAATACAGATGTGAAAATTCTTGCAAAAATATTTTCAAATCAACTGGCGCCCATTATCCCCTCATTAATAGGCGAGGTCCAAGTGGGCTTTGCGGGGGGAAGGCACAAGGAAACTGCTTGATATCTTATATGGGACGCGGGCAGGGGGGCCCCTAGTGTCATGCTCTCGTTGGACGCTGAAAAGGCCTTTGATAGGCTGCACTGGCCCTTCCTCTTAGCAGTTCTCCCAAAATTTGGATTTCCACCCCAATTCACATCTCTCATAACCGCACTATATTCCAACCCAAACTGCTCAAGTGGTCAATGGGGGTTTTATATCTCGACACTTTGCTATTTCAAATGGTTCGTGGACAGGCAGGATAGCAGCAGCCAAAATGGTTATTTCACCGAAAATCCAATATCTATTTAGAACACTTCCCTTGCAACTCCCAGCAAAGTATCTCCAGGACATGCAGAAGATCCTAAACTCATTCGTATGGGGGAACATCAAACCTCGAGTCGCAAAATCAACAATGTACAAACTGTTCAACCATGGCGGAATGGGAATGCAGGACCTGTCGGGCTACTACAGAACTGCTCACATCGCCCCCTTGCTATCCTTGTTCCACCACACACACCCGCTAGCATGGATGGAGATAGGGAGATCCCTTTAGTGAAACTTCATTCTAACGCAGCTGGCATGACTACCCAAAAATAGGTGACTCACAAGCCAAGACATGCTACCCACAACAAAAATGACCATAACCCTATGGGACAGTTACTGAAATAACCTGGGCAGTGTAGCACATCTCTCCAGCCCTACCAATAGCTGCCTTGTCTCTCCTCATTCCTGAATTTAACTATTTGATCTGGAGCAGAAACAAGGCACATACTATGTCCCAACTCCTCCAAGATTCCAACCTTGAAAAATTCACAGAATTTCAGACGGAATTAAAACTACCTAATATAGCCCAATTCTCCTATATGCAACTTCAATCTTGGATGAAAACACAACCAACATCCACGATAGTAAAACCATTAAGACCGCAATTAACAGAAGTGGAGAAAATATGTTTACAGCAAAAGCCACCTAAAAAACTCATCTCAATAGTATATGCCTCTGAACACTCAGCACAATAAGGCACGGGAAAAGGACATAACACACAACTTAACCAACTCCAAATGGAAAGAGATATTTGCAGCCCATAGGCCGATGACGCTATGCATGTCCTATGTTGAACTATCACGCAAAATGCTATACTGATGGTACCTAGTCCCCACGCTCCTCAAACGAAGCTTCCCCAACACAGATACGTACGTGTTGGCGATGCCAAACAGACAAAAGTTTGATGATCCACACCTGGTGGCACTGCCCTCTACTCACTACATACTGGCATGAAGTGGCTGCTTTAGCAGAAAAATGCACTGGAATACGACTTCCTTACAGACCTGAGACATTCTTACTCCTCCTCCTACCGAAAAACATAAAAAAGTATCAACACTATCTCCTCTATCACATTATCATAGCAACCCTCACGGTTATAAATAGGCAGTGGAAAGCAACAACTTCCCCCACAATTTATCAATGCATACAGGTGGTGGAGACAAACAGTCAATACGAAAAGATGGGCAGATGCACCCAATCACATGCCAAATTCTAATCCGCACTAAACCACACTAAACACCCCTAAGAAATATAAACAAACATACCCAAAAACTGGGCCCGACACTCCCCAGAGACATGCCCTTCCACCAACAAAAACCAGGCACGATGGCAGGAACGGCCAACTCATCCCCAATTAATATAAATTGAAAAACATGCAACATACAGGTGCTAAGATGACAACACAATAGTCATTGTCCCCCCCCCCCCAAATGATTCCCTCCACATTGAACCATGACACACAGCCATTGATGACCCCGCCTATATGCTACTACTATGAGCCTTTAAGGGCAACACAGTAGCCCCAACATATCACCACACTGATCACAGGTTTACCCCAGTAAGCTTTTACACTTAAATAACCTCCACTACTCAGCTGAGACTGGGAAAGTGGACAAATTGTTAAATTATCCGCAAAATTTGATGTTTTTAAATGGTTCTGGAATGTTTGTTGGTCACTGTATATACCCCTTTCCCCCCTCTAACCTCCCTTCTCTTTTGCACCCTAAAAAACAATAAAAATGGTCAAACTGAAAAAGAAATACCACCATGAATATATCATGCAGACTGGTATTATCCCTGTAGCGGAGCGGCAATAATAAATCCCACGATCTCCGCTGGTTCAGAAAGTAATCCACAGTCAAGCGCTGAAAAGCAAGGCAATATCCCAAATCTCCCAGTAACCGGATGAAACACAGTTCTGAGAGTCAACTGAAGGCTTTATTCACAGGCTCCACAATTTATACAATTCCCCATGCAAGGGGTTCCCTGAGTCCTATCCCAGGGGCATTCCCAGAGTGGACTACGTGGGGAACTTAATGTGCAGAGCCTTTCCCCCATCAGGCACTGCTGCACGAGAGGGATCCTCCCACTGGAATGTACCGTTAAGTGGATCATCCCTCCGTGCAGCAGAACCGGCAATTTACCTTAAAATGTACAGTTCTTCGACTATTTGGTCTATTTGCACGAATGGACGTTCGGTAGATAGCTGGGGTCGGAGCGCATCATTCGTGAGATTACCGCTCAGATCCCAGCTAAAATAACCGAACGCCGCACGAAAAACACATTTATTAAAACACACATTCAAAAGACCGATTGAAGTATAGGGAATACAATACCGAACGGCCCTGAACTCCCGAACAGCCTGGAAGCTCAGCGGTGTTCGTGCCGTTGAGTAGCCGTTTTTTAGTACCACGCGCTCGACGACCAAACACCGCTGAGGGAACAAAGGATTCAAGATGGCCGACAGCCGCATGGTCGGTAGTCGAACGGCGGCCACCTAGGAGAGCCTCTAATTATCGATTGCAACATTGTTGTAATCGGTTAAGAAGCACCACGCGTCTCTAAGTGTGTGGGCTATTACATGGTGGTTATTTCGGTCCACGAATGGCCCGCAAAGGTGCCGTTCGTAAACATAATGAAATACAGCTATCTGGGTTCGGCAGATAGCCAATACAGGAAATACAAGGTATTACAGCCAGCATGCATTATACTTAGTCACACACATATCCCACAACCATACAGGCAACCCTTAAAGGTACAGTCTCTTTATATTGTCCAAGTGGCTAGGTTTGCCACAATCCCCATCAAGATAGTTTTTCTCTAACAATAACTAAGAAATGGACCTTCATGTTTAATATGGTAACGTCTCATTGGTTTCTGATGATCATGAGCCTCTATTGGCATAGCAGAATTAATTCTTGTACTGACTGGAGATCTTCAAAAGTTTCCTTTTTTTCTGCGTGCACAATCTTCCTGAGCCCACCATATCATACAGTGGAATGCTATTTAAATTACATTTGGGGCCACTTCTGCAGCAGAGTGAAGTCTAAGCAATGCCATTCACATAGAAGTAATGGCTAGTATCTCACCACCTTTCTGGAAAAAAACAGTAGAAGCAGCAAATGAATAAGTCATATTCCCACTGTAATAGGACTTCTCCCACTGCAAAAAAACCCTCCTCCCACTGCAACAAAGTGAGGTCACCTAGTCCTCCCCCTTCCCCTTCTTCTGTCGCAGGAAAACCAGGGTCCAAGATATTTAGGGGTCTTCTGGATAACTTATGTTTTCAGCCTTGTGGTCCTGAGACTGCAATGCTTTGGCTTTGCAACAGTGGCAAATGTCAGTTAAAGTGATTAGTCGACACTGGAGTAGTAAATATGCTCATTTATAAATCACATCACCACATAACGGCCGCATTGATAACGGAGTTTTGACAGATGTCATGAGATTTCCAACTACTTGACAGTATACTGCCAAACATTTAAGGAAGAATAAACTTGTAGGTGCTGTGTTTTATTCTTTGGTTTATGCCCCTTGGTTTAAGTGCAATGCATGTTGAAGTTACAACTCAGTGAAATCTCATCTTGAATCTTTGTGGTTACAGTTTAGAGAAAGTAATTTGCACTTTTATCAAGAAAATGACATCATGCATGCAGCAAAGTCCAAATAGAAATGGTTTATTAACATCCTTTTGTGAGATCTTGAAGGGCCTGCCCTGGGCCCTGACCATTACCACTTGACAGACCTGTTTTGCTGAATTATAAAATGAGTTCCTACAGGGTTACTCATTAATGTAAGAATTCAACATTAATTTCAAATTTAAAGTGTCTCTGTCACTTTTCACTGTTTCATAAAGATAAAAACGTTATGAAATACTGATCCTGAATTTCGAACACAATCCAAAGATACCTTAAGACAAAGTCGGAACTTTATCAACCCAGGCTGATAAATGTTGACATAGGCAGAGGGCCGGCGACAACTATTGTCCAATTCAAGCAGCCATCACAATTTGCTAGTGTGGGATTCAAAGTCTTGCGGGATCTTCCATAGACCTCTATGATATACTTGAGCATGCGCCAGAGTACAGCATTGGCGTGACTCCTGGTAGGTGAAGCCAGGAGCTGAAGAGGATGTGCAGAGCAAAGATTGCAGTGGCCATGAGGGACAGCTACAGGAAAGTACAACTACCTTTCCCTGCCCCCCGTGGCCACCAGACCATCACCGGAGATGTCACTTTTGCAAAGGTGACATATGCAAAGGCCCCTGAAAGTGACAGATCTGCTTTAAGATCAAGATAGGCAAACTGAAAAAAATTCAGCTACACTTTTACTTCCACTACTCAGGCTTAAATTTGAAATTCACTTTGAATTCTCACTTTAGTAAATAACCGGGCTAGTCTCTCATAACTTCATTTTAGTGGAACATCATGGGAGAGTGGAGACTTTCTTATAAGGGTGTAAGCTGTCAATTGCCTATAATTTTGAATGAAATGTTCATTGAGTAGAGGCATGCATCTGGCCATGTAGTGTACATGTATTCTTATATAGAGTTACTTTTTGTTGTTAAGTATTCAGTAAATAGTTGCCAATGCTGAGAACAATACAAAGCTGGTCTTTAAGAAGATAATAAAATTATCAGGGAAAATGGGCAATTTATCTTCTGTTAAGTGTATAAACCTGTGGTTATTGTTATCAGTTGAAAGCAAAAAGTGGCATATTCCATTATATATTTTTGTTAGACATTCAGTCAAACAACTGGCCACAAAAATGAATGCTTGAACGAGAGAAGAAAGGGATGGGTTTGATTGTAATATAGATCTATATAAGGAAAAATACATGTGTAATTAAGCACACACAATATGAGCTACTATATTCCAGAACTTTCACAGTGTCAAGGAAAAGATGACAGATAAAATTAGAATTAGTGTGTCTTAGTATATTGCTTGAAGTGTATCGGAATCCTACCTGTAGTATTTTTAAGTATTAGCATATATTATGCAATGTTATTTTGGGCTGGTGTGCCATTGTCTGTGTGAGCTACTTTTTCTTGGAGTTTCAACAATGTCTCATAATAACATGAGCAGTTGTTCCCCCACACTCAGGGCACATATTTGCCAGTAGACAGCTGTAAGGGAGGCTTAGCAACCCCACAAAGGCTGCTAGGAAGCCCTGCTGTCACACTCTAAATATGTTGGGGGGGAGGGAAGAGGGGTGCAGGGGGGAGGTTGTGTCTGCGTGTATTAATTTATATATGATTAATATTGCAATAAAGCACTCACCATTTAGAGGGACGAATAGGGTAATATGTTTTCTTGTCCCCCTGCAGGTGAGCGATTGGCCTCATGGCTCTTGCATACAGGGGTCTTAAGTTGCAGTATCACTGCATAATTTTTCTGATTTAAAGCAATTGGAGGTATCTTGGAATGTCTTTTGTCAGAGTACTGAAGGGGTGCGGCAATAGTGAAGATCTGTGCAGGACCCTTGCTAGCCCAGCTGGTAGCCTGCAATCTCAACGCTTTCCAGGACTGGACTGGTTCACTTGAATGTTACTCAGAATTTGGCAGCTGTGAGGTTTGTGCACATAAACAAGCCACTGGTTGCCAGCTCTCCCCTGTACCCAACATGCCTCTCTAAAGTTTGAAAAAGCAAAATAGAAGTGGGGTTTCTTTGGGGAGGAAAGAGCAGTGGTGTATTCTGGTTTTGTGCATCCCTAGGCATGACAAAACTTAGGTATCTCCCCACCCCCTTCCTGACAGACACATGACCTCACTTATGTATGAACTGATATACACTCACTTACAGATACAAAGTCATTGTCGCACACACTGTTTAACCAACACACACTTTCACTGAAACACACATTCACAGATATACACACTCACAGTTACACACACACACTCACATTCACCAACAGACACACATATACACTGACAAGACATGCATGCATACTCACTAATAGAGGCACATTCAGTGTCACACACACATACTGAACGATACACACTGACAAACACACATACACACTCACTGACAGACATATATACACACACTGACACATGCATACACACACTGACAAACACACACTAACATTCACTAACAGACACACTAACACAAACACACTCACAATTTTTTTAATTTTGCTTACATTTTGGTAGATTTTCCCTGTGGTCCAGTGGGGCTGGCTTCAGCTTGGTGGGTGGGCGGTCACATGGTGAGCAGTTCGTGCAGGCGGCGAGGGAGTTCAGATCCTCCTGCACAGCCGGCCAGCTCTCTGGTCCCCCGGGGCAAGAGGTTGGCAAGGCATTTGCCAGGGTGTTTGCCAGGGTGCAAAAAAGCCACCACACATTTCTCCCCCTCGAAAGTGCCGCCCAAAGAAAATGCCTTGTCAGCCTAAATACAGCGCTGGGAAAGAGGCACCCAAAATGTGAATCCAACCCTGCCAAGACATTCATTCAGGTAAGTTACCCGTCTGTTGAAACTATTTGTATTTTCTCATCAGATTTCACTGCTATTTAAGTAGCCAGCAAAACTTTATCTGCAATATTCCCAGACTCCTTTGGGAGTGCTCAGTGCATCTCTCACAAAAGCATTATTATTGTCATTTACAACATGGCAATTGGGATATATGATCCCCTTGCTTTTCATAAATAATAGTCAGATGTAAGAAATTAGGATGTTTAGAAAAAGGTCAGTTGTTCTTACCGTCAGAGAGGGACACTGGTTGAGAATTTAGATATGTTGAAAGGCTGACCTTTCTTTAAATTTGTGGAGAACAGAAATGGAGGGGCGGAAACACTCACTTAACCCTTGGAGTACTGCAGATGCTTTTTCCCCCCTGCAAATCCTATTGACCCTTTAAGGGTTAACCTCATCATACTTTTTTTTTTTTTTAGGATTTACATATTTTGATAGATCTGTGCAGGTATCTGGATATGCAGCATCCATTAATCTAATCAGTCAATAGATGACACCTTTGTGCCAACCATTGAACACAGGTAAAATACTGTTATCTGAAAACATAAATATTGATTTGTAGAGAAGCAATTTGTAATGCTGCATGTCAGGTAGCTCAATATGTCTCTAACCTCCTGTTTTCATTTCAGTAAGTACATGACAATTACTGGTAGTGTGATCTTACAAAGCTGCACTTTTTTTTTATTTTATTTTTTTATTTATTTTTTAATGTTGAATTGTGTGGAGGAATGGGAGGATGATTTCAAACTCTATATTGTTGCTTGAATGGTAATAAGCCTCTCTGGCCTTGCATTAGAAAAAAAGCATCAGGATCCCTCAGTCAAAAAAACAAAACAAAACAAAAAAAGTACAAATAAAGTCAGCTAAGTGTAAAATTATGGCTTTGGATGGGAAGATGCAAGTTTAGCCCCTGAGTCACTGTCACTTGCAATCAGCATCAAGTCAGGAGTCTGCTGAGTAACACTGATGGAAAGTACGTTAGAACATTCCTGCATGTAACTTTCTCACATGTTCTACCAAGACTGGAAAGCACTTATTAAAACATATATTGTTTCTGTGGAGATAAATATCTGTATTTAATAAATCTATGTACAGTAAATTCCATATATCAGCTCATTTATCAATGCAGGGGAAATGTCACAGGTTCATGTCTGAATTTGTACAGAATCCAAAGGATTGATGCGTGCCAATAACAGTCAGGCAATCATACTCTACTTATTGCTTATAACAAGATTATCAATTAAAACGTCCTGTCTGCAGTCTCGAGTCTCCTTGTCCTGGAATTGTAGGTGCATTTTCTGGCTTAATTGGAAAGTATCCAACGTATCCCTTATGGAAAAAAACAAGAAGCTGAAAACACACATGGGCATTGACCAAAACTTACAAAATTACAAATTATTATGTAAAATAAAAGAGTAGATCTATTTTAACATCTGTGTGTATACATATATATATTGCATATCCAATCTTATTATTGCTAAATGAGGAAGGCCATCTTTAAAGGACCACTATAGTGCCAGGAAAACACACTCATTTTCCTGGCACTATAGTGCCCTGAGGGTGCCCCCACCCTCAGGGTCCCCCTCCCGCCCGGCTCTGGAAAGGGGAAAGGGGTTAAAATTTACCTTTTTCCAGCGCTGGGCGGAGAGCTCTCCTCCTCCGATCCTCCTCTTCTCCTCCCCGTCGGCTGGCTGCGCGCGCATTCAGCCGGTCACATAGGAAAGCATTCATAATGCTTTCCTATGGATGCTGGCGTGCTCTCACTGTGAAAATCACAGTGAGAAGCACGCAAGCGCCTCTAGCGGCTGTCAATGAGACAGCCACTAGAGGAAATAGGGGAAGGCTTAACCCATTCACAAACATAGCAGTTTCTCTGAAACTGCTATGTTTATGAAAAAATGGGTTAACCCTAGCTGGACCAGGCACCCAGACCACTTCATTAAGCTGAAGTGGTCTGGGTGCCTAGAGTGGTCCTTTAAGTCCTCTTTAGCCAGACAAGTCAATTAACAGAAACACTATTGATACTTAGCAAATTATTTTACATCAATATCGAACCAATAACTAAACAGAGTTTTACCATTCATAGTGATTAATATTTAACTCTATATAAGATCAGAGAACTCAACTGGATTGGAGATTTCCCCTCATGTTGGTTTATAGTGGACTAAATTTGCAGTTTGGTTGTGAGCACACTATGGTACATTGTATAGTGAATAAACCTGTGTCTCTTAATATCTGAACAAACCGCTGTGTTAACACTCACTGCTTCTATAACATGTCTCCCTGCAGATTATTCTGGTTCTCAGAGATTCTCCATGCAACTCACATTTAACATTTCAAACTCCCTCCGTCCACACCCACCATCTTGCTCAGTGAAAATGACCTTAGATTTTAGGTACACACAAAAGGCCATTATCAACTAAATGTTGTATACATCAGATTTCTATTAAACAAAAGCTTTGAATAGTTCAATTTAATTTTCTGTTTCATATAATTTGCATATTTTGACTGATCTAATAAGAATCAAAGTCAGCCTCTTGTTGATGTTTCAATTTCATCTCAAATGCCCTACTCAATCTCTATGTTGTGCTACTGTAAGATACACAATCTGTTCTCTTTGTGATTAAATGAGTGTTCCAGCGGCCTTTGTCTATTGAAGAAAGAAGAGATGGGGGGGAAGGGGGTGGGGACGACGGGACAGGACATGCACTCAATCGAGCAAGGGACATTTCTCAAGTGACAACTCACTTGAGCTTAAAATGGACTTCTCCACCTGTTAAACTGACATTAACCCATAATACCTTCATAGTATTACAGACTGTTTATTAAAAACAAAAAACAGCTATGTTATACAATTAGCTGATAGCCCTAAACATTTTAATTTTAACAGATTAAAAGATCTAAAGTGTTTGATTATTATTGATTGACTCGTGTTTTTCTTTATTTTCCTGTAATTGGCAGTAATTAGGAGTACAATGTTAGTTGGTACATTAGCATTGCCAACGCGTTCCTATGGTAGTACCTGTCTATATAATCAAGACAAGGTGAAGTTGCAGCATGTAAAGAAAAAAAACAAACAAACAAAAAAAAACCCTCAAAGCTATTGAAATTAAATCACAGTAATTGGTAAATTACTAAGAAAAATACAACTCAAAACACATTAAAAAAAGAAAGAGGGGAAAAAAAAAATCATGTATAAACAGCAGAACGAAAACGATGATTTGACACCTAAGAGGCATGCTGATCATAGGCATGCAATAGATGGTTATTGAGAAAGAAATGTTAAAAAGTTTATTAAAGGCAATTAACAATAATTGTATCCGTAAGGGCTTTCAGAACAATTAGAAAATTAAGAGAATATTTGGAGTGTGATGTATGTCTTCTCTATTGTTAATGGCATGGGTGACATGGCCATTATTTCATGGAGTTAATTTCTGATTTATTTATTGGTTTTATCTTGAATTTGCAATGTGTTTTTATTTTTTTAATGCTAACGGAACCTGGGCCAGTCATTCTCCTTTTGTAGCGGAGGATCCATTTTTCTGTACATAAGCAGCTTGCATTTACAATTCCCCTGCTCATCCATCTTCATTTGAGGACTAGGTTAAAAAATAAAACTAATGATTGCTATCAGAGAGAAGATGAGCAGCTCCAACAGTGAGAAGTAGCGCTGCCACATTTTCCCAAGGCAAACATTTTTCACTGGTTGGAAATGGCTGGATATACTTGTAAACATTATTAAAAATAATAACTTAATGCTTCCTTCCTGTGACTGGCTGGCATTAGCAAGGTATTGCCAATTAGTATTTCCTTTACGCAATGTCAGCCATTTACTTTATTTTGTTTAAAATGTGATTTGTTCTCTTTTTTTTTTTTTTCAGCTATTCTGAGGAATTATAAAGCATGGTTGTTTTGTGGCTTTTTATTTTTTTTTCTTTGTACAAGGTGACTATATGGGACACTGCATGTAAGACTGGACTTGCATATTCAGAATAAACACAGCAACACTTTAAAAAAAAACAAACAAAAAAAAAAACCTCAAAACAACAGCAGCAAATATAGACCATATCACTCTAGGCCAAAGCTGAAACCCTTGATAGACAAATGCAATAAAATATAATTATTTATTTATTTATTTAATTAATTTAAAAAACAAAAACAAAAAAACATGACTGGAGTGCTAAACATAAGCAATAAAAGTTCTACCAAGCAGAGGTATACCTAAACTATATATAGTCAAAGGCATGAGATTCATTCATGAAGACATAAATGAAAATAGTGAAACTACTTCCAACACCAGTAGGAGTCATTGGCAATATTCTGTTTTCTTAGATGGATCTAAGGAGTAGGCATCAGTTTAGGAGTTTAATTATCCACGGTTATAGTAATCAGTGAAGAAGCAGGTGTGGATATATGTCACTGTCAGAATCGTGCCCTCCCCACTTGTAGAGTACAGGTAAGAAGGAAGGCTAGAAAAGGTGGACATCTATAAGAAGATGCATTACCAGTCCTTATAATGACCGAGCATAACAAAACCCGCCAAGAGGTCAAAATATTGAGGTCAATAAAACAGAAGTCAGGGAAATGTGTAATTAGTCAATTTAAGGTGCGAGATTAAGAGAATTCCAATACAGTTTCAATACAGCAATAATGTGTTTTGTTCAACATCACAATAACATACAAGAGATAAGGGATTTTATAAGTCAACATCCACAATTCAAGGGCACTTCAGGTTTAGCTATAGCTAACTAGGACAATGTGTACAAATCCAATTATAGAATAACACAAAAAACTGCAACATCTTTCCATTGAAATGCAAAGACCATATTGAGACCAAAGACCATCATGCAGTTTGCAAATTCGTGATTTATCCAATTTTTCACATGTGGCATACGCATTTCTGCAAAATAAAATTTTTAAAAGGGCATTCAACCAGCATTTTATATGTCTGTACCTGTAACTGCAACACAAATGGCACTACTAAAGTAGTTGGAGTCAGCTGCAGAGTCAACACTTTGTGAATTTGTTGCACGGTCAGGAGTTAGGGTGCAAAGCTTTTTTTAAATATAGAATGGAATATCCAGTATTAGTTTAAAGGTTCTGTGCTTACAAAGCAAAATAGATCTTATTATTAATTAACCAATATCCAAGGAAATTATGCATTTCAATTGCAGCGTAGGCAAAACTTGGGGAAGATCCTCCGTTCAGTAGAACATGCTGAACATGAAGATGAGTAAAAAATTAGGTAAGGGAATAACAAAAAAACAAAAAAGCTTGCAAATAGGGCCGATGCATGTATTGAACTATATATTGATGTAGTTAGATACATTTAAGACACAAAAAGGTTAATAGGACACATACCCAGGTTAATATATACTCGCATCTAACACTCCCTCTCAGAATTCTTAAGCAGCATATAAAATATTTTAAGCAGAATTAACTAAATAGGGATGGCATCATTCTGGTAGCAGATTACAAGCACACAGGGGGAAAATGAAGATAAGGATTGTAGGAAATGTTGTTCTTAAGTCACCAGAAAACAATGAAGTGGAAAAGTCCTGAGCTGTGACACCAAGACTTCACAAAAAGGTATCCTGGGAGAAGGTGGGCATTGATTTGTTTATGCCTGTACTAAGAAAGGACAAAAATTATGCTGCTTTTTAATTGTGATTTTTGGAAAATGCACTCATCCTTTTTTCCATCAGATAGTCTTTCAATATGCAGCTGAATGTTGCAGAAAGAAACGTCAACTTAAGAAACCACCGTGGGTCTCTTTAAATACAGTGATTTATTTATACTATATTGATAGCAATTTATACAATATTCCTGAAAGTTTTTTCCCCCCAGTTAAAAATAAGAACTTGACGGGGGGTGGCGCCTGACTTCCGGTGCGGATGGCTGCTCTCTGCTAGAGCTCCGTACCGGCAGGCACAACATTAGCGTTTACCGGCACGTATACCCGACGAAAGGGCAGCACACCCGGTCCCCAGCATCCCGGCCACGGCACTCCACCGACCCGACATGGGAGGAGGGCGCAAGACTAAGCATGGCGCGGAGGTAGCGCCAATCTTTCGCGCCCGCAAGGAGGAGAGCTCACGTGGGGAAGATGGCCGCGAGGAGGACTCAGATTCGGCGGCAAGTGACACCAGCCGCACGGCAGCCGCAGCACCTCTTACAAAAGCTGACCTCAGGCACCTGCTGCAGGAGATCAAAACCAACATGGCTGCAGAGTTTTCCAGACACCTGACTCCCATCACTGAAAGCCTAAATGACCTCACACGCAGAACTACCGCCATTGAAGACCAGCTGGACCGCACCTCCATGCAGGCACAGACAAACGAAACCGCCATCTCAGCACTACAAGACCAGGTACACCTGCTGGAGGAGGCCCAAGAGGACCTCAATAACCATTCCCGCCGCAACAATATACGAATTCGCGGGGTGCCAGAGACGGTTGGAATAGACATGCTGGCCCCCACTTTGAGAGAGCTTTTCTGCAGCCTACTCCCAGAGGCCTCACCAGCCGAGCTCCTACTAGACAGAGCCCACGGGCCCTTAAAGCACCCCTCCCGAATGCAACCCAGCCCAGGGACATCATCATCTGCATGCACTATTTCCATATAAAAGAAGCGCTGATGAGAGCGGCGAGATATAACCCACTCCAAATAGAGGGGCATCAAGTCTGCTTTTATCAAGACTTAGCTCCAAGCACGCTACGCAAGAGAAGGGAACTCAGACCCCTAACCTTGGAGCTGGCCAGGAGACACATAAGATACACATGGGGCCACCCCTTCAAGCTACAAGTGAGACAAAACAACCGGGTACACACTCTGTACCATATCTCCGAAGCCACAGCATTCGCGGAACGCCTGGGCCTTCCGGCCATCGACCTCACCGCCGAACAGCCTGATAGACGCCCAGCAGGAAGACTTTCTCCAAGGGGCCCGACACTGCACCCGACAAGGGCTCCACCTCCCAGCAGTCCTCACCCTCAACCGGCCACCTAAAGACGTACAGATGACCGCACCTCTACGACATGGACCGTCACCTGCCACACGACCCTCACCGATTCCACGCTGCCAGGACAACCGAAAACACACCTCACAGACCACCGGACCCACGGCATCGCACGCCAGGAGAACACGAACTGTCTGACCACAGGTCGCCCGGAACCAGATAAGCTATGACTTTACCCTAAACAGGACTAATTATGTGGCAACACTATGTTGCATGCTTTAACTCTAAGCTTTAACCCTACATTTACAGCCAAATACGGCATGGGAAATCACGTAGGGGGGTACAAAACAGGGGGGTGGGGGAGGGAGGGACAACACAAAGAAAACACGGGGGGGGGAGGGGAAAAAAAAACCACACCACACACGCACCACCAGGACCCCCGGGCCCAGCCGCTAGCGAGCCCACTACTAGACCCCCAGATGAACCCACTTCAGCTGACCACAGAACCCATGGGACCCCGCTAATCTTACACTCCCCAAAGGAGCCAAACACAAACCACTGCCCCCACAGGGGACACAGGCTGCCAACCCCGTTTCTGGACATTAAAGAGGGAAGGGGACACTAGGCAGGGAGTGGGAAACACGCCCAGCTGACCCCGGCACCTGACACCTGCCTGTAGGCAGGCACCCAGGGAACCCATACAAGCATAGTCCCCCAGACAACCTAGCACACAGACGGAATCGGGCCCTTCCCTGGGGAGCCAGTGAACCCCACACCCTCCCACCACACTAGAGTCCCTAGGCCCCAGCCATATGGAAAGCACCCCATCGGGAAAGACGCGCAAGAAGTCTCACACTACAGGGGACCCCCACCCCGCTAATTACACAACCAGCCGAACTACCAAAGGGAGGGTGAAAAGAAAAGAGGGAAAAAAAAAAAAAAGGGGGAAAAACAAAAAGGGAAAAATACACTAAAAATGGGACAAAAAAAAAAAAAAACACATGCAGACACAGATATACTACTGCACACGAGCCCATGCATTCAACACAGACCACTGATCCTGGACTGACGGGCAAGCCTAACTCCAGACAAACATCGAGCCAAAATAATGTAGGGGGATTGACCCCTGGGGGGGGGACCAAGTAACTAAGCCACTCAACGCACGAACACGGGGCACCCTGTACTGGACGCCCCCGGGCACCTTTCCCCCTGCCCCAACAGATCACTGGAGGCACTCTATCTTCCAGAGCACAAAGACAATTCATATTATGGTACACTCATACTGTCGCAGAAATGTTTGTCACTGTTCTGCATGTTATGTATATTTTTTCTAAATGTCTCATTTTCTCTTGTGGTAACATCATCTCTCCTCTGGACCCGATCACGACCACACCACGAAAGGCACCCACTGACGCACCGGACGCGACACAGACAAGGGAGCTAGCGAACGCTAAGCAGACGCTAGAAACACATCACCAGACCCTGGCGGCACGGACGCACTGACCATACACGCCCACACCTTCATACGAGGTGAGGAACAATAGACATGACTGTCACAATCACTACTCGGACCGACCACCACCTACCAACGTATACGATTCAATACTCACATTGCCTGCCGGCAACTCTGCTAGAGAGATTGCCAACCCCTGACGACACGACACCACTAGGGTACGAACACCCACCGAGCGGACAGACGCTCACCCCGCATACCGCTGGCAACAATATAAGCCCAGCGGATCACCCCTACTAACATTCAACCCTCACCCCCAAAACCCCCACGAACCCCGCCCTTCACATAGATAAGAACCCCAACACCCACTCACTCTCTCCCCATCCCCGAGGCCTCGGACCGCCCGGGAGCGCGGCCCCCAACCTTTTCACACTCCCCACCCCAGAGCCCTAGCGATAGACCAAAAACACCATGCCTGTAAACCTACGGTGCGTATCCATTAACGCAAAAGGGCTGAACTCCCCCGCCAAGAGACATGGCATACTAAGATGGGCTCACAAACAAAACATAGACATCCTACTTATACAAGAAACCCACTTCACGGCCCAACGCGCTTTCCCCCTCACCAACAGACATTACCCGAAGAGCTATATGGCCCCTTCCCCAGACTCCAAAACGAAGGGAGTAGCCATTATTCTGAGAGCCAACTGCCCCCTCTCAGACGTGGTATGCAACAGGGACCCGCAGGGACGCTACGTAACCATACAGGGGAAAGTGGGCACTACAACCTACGCCTTCTCCTCGATCTACGCACCTACGACACCAGACGCCTCATTCTGGCAACAACTGACTACACACCTCAACACTTACTCAACTGCGCGACTCGTGGTCGGGGGGGATTGCAACGCAGTCCACACCCCAGCCGCCGACAGGACCTCTACTGCCACGGCACGTTCTCGCCCGTCGCAGAATGATTCCCTATTCCACCAATTTCTCACCTCACAAAAACTGATCGACATATGGAAGGCACAACACCCGTCAACCAGAGATTACACGTTCTACTCCCACCCGCATGGCACGTATTCATGCATAGACCACTTCCTGGTGACCCCTAACCTAGTACCACCAATCACTAAATCCGAAATCGGCTCTATCTCATGGTCCGATCATGCGGAAATAGCTATCACCCTCGCTCTACAGTCGATTTATCGACAATGGTCATGGAGGCTGAACCCTCTTCTCCTGCATGACAAATCAATCACCGACAAAATAGCTAACGAGCTGAAAGAGTACTTTGACCTAAACACACAGGCGGACACTGCGCCCGCCACGATATGGGCCGCCCATAAAGCGGTCATCAGGGGCACTCTCATTAGCCTGGCCACCCATAAAAAAAGACACACACAACAGCAAATCACTGACGCCATGACGGAACTCCGCCGCCTAGAAACCCTACACAAAAAAGAACCCTAACCCCACCACGCTAACTAAACTGACAGCGACCCGGGACCTCCTCAAAACCCTCACACAACAAGACACCTCCAAGGCCCTGATGTGGCTAAAACGGACGTTCTACGAAAAAGGGAACAAGGCGGACACTATGCTGGCCCGCCGACTCAAACACCGAATAGAGTCCAAACGGATCTCGGCCATACTCACCACAGGAGGCGACGTTAGCAATGACCCAACTCGCATAGGTAGCATTTTCCAGGACTACTACACCAACCTATATAACCATACCCGACACTCCCAAACCGATTCAGAGCCCCTACGCACTCGCATAGACACATTCCTACAGAAAGCGACCCTGCCCTCCATGACCCAGGAGGCCAGGGCCGCAATAGGGCAGGAGGTCACGGTGGAGGAGATGGCACAGGCACTCGGACCTCTTAAGCCAAACAAGAGCCCGGGCCCTGATTGCTACTCGACCATATACTACAAAGAATTTAGCCCTATCCTACTACCCCACTTATGCAGAGTATTCAACGCCACATTGAGGGGGGAAACCCTCCCGCCAGACATGACAAGGGCTCACATTTGCCTCCTCCCCAAACCCGGAAAGGACCAGCTTGAACCTGCCCACTATAGGCCAATCTCCCTGCTTAATGTTGATCTCAAACTCATGACCAAGGTCATGGCAAACAGACTAAATCCACACCTGGGATCACTCATACACCCCGATCAGGTGGGCTTTATACCCCAGAGACAGGCAGCGGACAACACCCGGAGGGCCATTGACCTCATTTGGCTCGCCAACCATAGACGTACCCCAACAGCAGTCATATCGCTCGATGCCGAAAAGTCCTTCGATCGCCTCACATGGCAGTTCTTACACCAAACTCTGACACACATAGGACTACCACCAGAATTCACCTCGTTCCTGACAGCGGTATACCACGACCCCCAGGGGGCACTCCTGTTGTCTAATATCCCACCCCCATGCTTCCCTATCACTAACGGCACGCGACAGGGGTGCCCTCTGTCACCCCTGCTGTTTGCCCTCTCCCTGGAGCCCCTTCTCCAGACGGTACGCGCCAATACGGGGGTGGAGGGGATCACGGTCAGGGGGGAAATATTCAAAATTTCGGCATACGCCGATGACATCCTCCTGACCCTGACCAACCCAGAACGCTCCCTAGGGCCCTTCCTCGCCATTGTGGAGGAATACTCGGAAATTTTGGGATATAAGCTCAACTTGAATAAATCGGAACTGCTTCCTATCCAAATGGACACCACAACGCTAGATAGGATCCGCCTCACCTTCCCTCTCCGGGTCTGCCACTCGGCTATTTCCTATCTCGGGATCCAACTAACAGCTAACGTCACGTCCCTATACTCCAAGAACTACACCCCCATAATACTCAAAGCATACGAGGACTTGGTCACATGGAAACCCCTGGGCATATCATGGATGGGACGCGGGACCTCCATCAAGATGAACCTTCTACCTAGGTTCCTCTACCTTTTCCAAACCCTCCCAATCCCTCTACACAAACCAGATTTCAAGGCCCTTCAAACGGCTATAGATAGGTTCGTATGGAACGGACGCAAACCAAGGGTACGCAGGAGCACGCTATATGTCCCCAAGAAATCCGGAGGCCTAGGCCTACCGAACTTCTTACACTACCACACAGCAGAACACTTAGCACAGATACAGCACTGGCACGTACAGCCGGGTGAGAAGAGATGGGTGGATTTGGAACACCTGATCTTTGGCTGGGACCACCCGTCCCTATACATGTGGAGACCTAGGCCACACAGACCCCTACCACCGCCGACAGCACCCGCGATCACGCACGCACTTGACCAGTGGGACAAAGCGAAAGATAAGTATGATCTCTCATCTTTCCTTTCCCCGATGACCCCGATCTGGCGGAACAAACTGTTTCCCCCGGGCCTCACACCCAAACACTTCGCCAAGTTCGAACAAAGAGACATTGCTAGAATAGGACACCTCTATCAGGACAACGACATTATCCAGTTCTCAGACATCCCAGACTCCGCGTCCCTCACAACATTTGACCACTTTCGGTATATACAACTACGTAGCTTTGCAGCGATTCTAAGCATTAAACAAGCGGGAACAGCACCACTCACCAAATTTGAACGCGGATGCGTGACCCACCCCAGCAGAAAAGGTCAAATCTCAGACCTGTACACAATCATAGCTAATCACCCCACACAACGCTCCCTCCCATACATATCAGCGTGGAAGACAGACCTGGGTCCACCGACCGACACGACAGACTGGGCGGATATCTGGGAGGCAACAGCCTCCGTCTCTATATGCGTTACACACACCGAGCAGGCATATAAAATGCTATTTCGGTGGTACCTCACACCACAACGCTTGGCTTCCATGCACCAGACACCATCCAACGCATGCTGGAAGCTATGTGGAGAGACGGGAACGTTCCTCCACTGCTGGTGGACGTGCCCAAAACTCCGACCTCTATGGCAAAGCGCCACCCACTTAATCGCCAAAATACTACACAAACCATGCCCGGCAGACCCTTGGGCCCTGTTGCTATCCAAGCCCATAGATCCTTTCACGAGATCAGAAAACAAACTGATAGCCCGGATCGCGCTTGCCATCCGCAGAGCCATAGCCGAACTCTGGTCTACGACCCGCATCCCAACACAAGAAATGATAACAAGAAAAATAACAGAGAGTTCACAGATGGATAAACTGACAGCACAACTCCGTGACACCCCCAAACATTTTCACAAAGTTTGGGACCCGTGGCTAGAGGGAGACACATCCATCCCCTGGTAGCCGTATGCACAAACTGAGCACCTGCCAACAATACAACAAACGACTAGGTAGCTAACACGCTACCCCTCACTGAACACATGATACCATGGCCCTTACGCCTGCCACCACTGAGCCCCAGCCCCCCCCGGTCCCACTCTTGGGGACACCGCGCTCCGGGCGGCCCGCGACCCCTATCTCCAACCCGACCCACTATAACCAGGCCACCCACGACACCACCAACCTCAAGGCCTCACCCCACCAACCCAACCACTCATGACACAACCAAAAGTACCATTCACCTGGGAACAGGGGAAACACTAAGACAACCACCCTACTAACGGGCGCAGAGACGAACCTGACAGGCGGAACCCGAAGAGGCAGTTAAAAAGCTGGAACACAACAAACACCAACTAGGGTCCCTCAAAACTTGACAGGAGAATGATCGACCTGTAAGCAAAAATACAACGGCCGACTCGGACTGACATAATAGACCGGGACTTACCGGCTAAGCAGATAAGAAAACACACCCCAACGCCAGCCGCACTCTCGACCCGCACGGACTCTCTACCCCTTCCTCGGTGACCCCACCGCTTCGAGAGGGTACTAGATTACACATCAACACAAGTTCGATAACTGGTAGCCATTATAGTCTAATGCACACTGTTCACCATTGTACTACCATGTTTTTAAACGTACCCTGCGTTGGTACAAACCTGTCTGAATGGAACTGTTGTACCCCCCCCCCCTTTTTATTTTCTGTACCCCTTCCCTTGATTACTGATACCAACACAAAACCAATAAATAAAGAATGATAAAAAAAATAAAAATAAGAACTTGACATAATGACATAAAAAGTCTACGGTTGCTGTACGCAATCAACTTTCCTGTATAGATCAGGCCACATCGTATTGCATTCTGGTGGTGTTTATCAGCCAGGACAATTAATGAATATCTTATGTAAAAGCTGTTGGGTAGGTATTGACTGCCTTTCTTTATAGTAGATCGGGGCCTTTTCATGGAGTTCTGGATACCTGGCTTGACTTTTTGTCCAGATGGGCACTGCCTGAATATCAACACCCCTACCCCACATTTTGGTGATGGTGTATGCTGCGTTGGCCTCCATACCCTTCCCAGAGAGAAAGAGGTTTTTGAGGGTTTTTTTCTCCGCACCCTTACTGTTCTACAGACTTCTCCTGCCTCTTTATAGTTATGCTTGTATCAAGTTATTTCTCCTCATTCTTGTTTGTTTTGACTTTTCCCTAGACTCTAGCTATATTTCAAGGAAAATTTTACATT
This sequence comes from Pelobates cultripes, assembly GCA_933207985.1. Classification (NCBI taxonomy): domain Eukaryota; kingdom Metazoa; phylum Chordata; class Amphibia; order Anura; family Pelobatidae; genus Pelobates; species Pelobates cultripes. Next base: position 16,559,645 of record OW240923.1, read on the forward strand.
TCGCTTATTTGATGGAACACAATCAATGGTGCCCCTGTGCACAGCAATCTGAGGATTCCTGCTTGAAGAATCTTAGAGAACCAGAAGGACAGGGGCAGACCTAAACAGCACTGGAGAGAAGACTTTGTGGTTAAACTGTTAACGAATGATTTATCCCCTAAAAGGTAAGCCGGTGTAAGGGACCTTCTACTAACATAACAACTTCATTCCAATAAAGTTTGCATTGTGCCCAGAGCATTCCATTAAATGACCACAACCCCACCTTGCCTCAGATTTCAGATATCCAAAATTAAGGTCATCTGATGTACCTATATGAAGCTGTTCCATGAAGTCATCGGAGAGGGTGACTAGAGCTTATTATCTCTTCTAAGCTAAACCGTTTTGGCATGCAGTCATGTCTTACTGCCACACAGGTAATTAACAAGCACCACGTTTATGAGACCTAGTAATATGAAACTGTGGATGAAACAGATGAAGAAAAAAGAAAATCGAATACAAAGCATTTCCTTATTTGAATATCTCAGAGATGCAGTAAGTAAGTGACTTTTTTCAATGGCAGCTTTTGGCAGGGAATCAAATAAAAATTCTAGACTTTATTGGAAAATAAAATCAGTGGAAACGAGGACCTAGCCATAGAAACAGCATGACTGGTCTTTTGTGTTTTAGGCTGTAAGTCCTTAATCACAGTCCTCCTAGCCCATATCCTTTGTCTAGAATTGTTCATTATGTTTCATGGAGTAGGGATAAAGTACTCTCTCAAGGTGGTGGAAGTTTTGTTATACGGCAATGCTTGTTTTAGGGCAGCAGTAAAATACAATTCCTGTTATTTACTGGTAAAGTGTGAAAATCTTTATGAAGCCTATAAAGATTGTCTCCTCGCATGTGATCTTACTGAAAGCCTGGGACAAATATGTTTACTAATGGAAGACTAACTGAAAGAAGCCATAAATTTGTCATCTCGTAAGATGAATTCATTTCGATTTAGCAATATAGCAAGACGAGGATACAGGGTGCCAGGGAGTAGCAGAAATTTGCACAGAATGTTTAATTTGTGCAGAAATGAAACCTTTTAGTGGCTAAAGGCCAGCATTTACACTCTATATTATCAATGCTAAGTTATCTATCATTTTCATACAAGCGGGAGGCAGCAAACTTTGTGTAAGAAATTGAAAACTGCCATATATTTTGTGTGTGACATGTTAAAAAAAAAATCTAAAACATAAGGCTTCAAATTGCCATTTACAGATTTGATTAATTTGTCAACCGGCAAAAGTCAGCAATACTTTGTAAATTTAAAATGATCAATTCCAGAATAAGCTAGTAAAGTGCAATAAAGAATGCAAGAGTTTGAATTATAATATTCTGTGTTAAAATGAAGAATGAGTTGATTTGTTGATTTGTTGATTTAGCATAGAGGTGTACATATAAATAGATATATGTAGACAGATAGACAGATAGATAGATATAGATTTGTAAACAAACATATCTAAATATATATATTTCATAATGAAGATAAACTTGGCTTCTGATTTTTAAAGGAGCAGTATAGGGTCTGGAACACAAACATGTATTCCTGATCCTATAGGGTTAAAACCACCATCTAGCCACCATGCCTCCCTAAAATAGTAAAATCTTAATTGTATTCAAGTCTGGAGCTGCAGGCTTTGTCCCTGTTTCCTGTAGACCTGCCCACTGCCTGCTGATATCAGCAGAGGTGGGAGCCTGATCCATTCACAATTAGGATAGGATTGGCTGAGACTGCCAAAGAGGCAGATCAGGGGCAGAGCCAGCACAATTCAAACACAGTCCTGGCCAATCAGTATCTCCTCATAGAGATTAATTGAATCAATTAATTTCTATGAGGAAAGTTCAGTGTCTGCATGCAGAGGGAGGAGATACTGAATGTTTGGTTGCATTTTAGGCAGCCATGACCCAGGAAGGATCTCTAACAGCCATCTGAGGAGTGGCCAGTGTAGTTATCACTAGGCTGTAATGTAAACACTGCATTTTCTCTGAAAAGACAGTGTTTACAGCAAAAACCCTGAAGGTAATGGTTCTACTCACCAGAACAAATTCAATAAGCTGTAGTTGTTCTGGTGACTAAAGTGTCCCTTTAATAAGGAGCCTATGCTTGGGACTAGAAAGGAGAGGAAATAAGAAAAGTGTGTTAAGGATTTATGGTATTACAATAACGATAGAACCTATCATGCAAACATAGGATAGATCAACAAAAAAGTGAGAATAAGACAGATGTAGGTGCTGGACCTTACAAATCACAGAAAACCTCCAAAATAGATGATACACACAAAGCATTTTTTCTCTCTTTTTTGAGTACTTTTTTAGTTAAAAAGTTAACAAACTGTCAAATATTTGCTATGTCACAGTAACAGTAAACGCTGTAACAATAAACAGTGGAAATACTGTAGTACGAAAAATGTTATTCGGCTCTTCCAGTCCTTTTGTCTAAATTGTGAACTATACTATTTACCATCCATAGATTCTTTAGGGACATTTTTTATGTTGCATTGCTCTAGATTTTGTAACAGCCATCAAATTTTTGACCTACGTGAAAAAACTCCACTTTTTTATGCTTCTGTGATGCATGACCAGGCCCGGACTGGCCATCGGGCACACCGGGCAAATGCCCGGTGGGCCGCGGTGGCCGTGGGGCCGAGGCCGGCAGGGGAGGTCCCAGGATCTCCCCTGCCGGTCTATGCAGGGCCGTCACTCTCCTAACGCCGGCCCCGCATTTTTCCACGACGGGCCGGTGGGGAGATCCACAAGGACCACCAGGGAACACCGCCTCCCTGCCTCCCAGTCCCAGCGTGCCGGTCCCCCCCTCCCAGGCTAAAGGTAAGAAGGGAGGGGGGTGGGACATAATGCCTGTTTTTTGTTTATTTACCCCCCCCTACACACACACACACAATAACATTTATACAGCACTCTCACACCCATCACACACAGCACTCTCACACCCAGCACTCTCACACTCACAGCACTCTCTCACAGAGCATTCACACACACAGCACTCTCACACCCATCACACACAGCACTCTCACACCCATCACTCACACACGGCACTCACACACACACAACGAACCCCCCCCAACACACTGCACCACACACATACACAATACTTCCAAATATATATATATATATATATATATATATATATATATATATATATATATATACACATACATATACATACATATACATATACACACACACACACACACACACACACACACACTACACTCTTAAAGGACCACTCTAGCCACCCAGACCACTTCAGCTTAATGAAGTGGTCTTGGTGCCAGGTCCTTCTAGGGTTAACCCATTGTTTTATAAACATAGCAGTTTCAGAGAAACTGCTATGTTTATCAATGGGTTAAGCCTTCCCCCAAAGCCTCTAGCGGCTGTCTCATTGACAGCCGCTAGAGGCGCTTGCGTGCTTTTCACTGTGAAAATCACAGTGAGAGCACGCAAGCGTCCATAGGAAAGCATTATAAATGCTTTCCTATGCGACCGGCTGAATGCGCGCGCAGCTCTTGCCGCGCGTGCGCATTCAGCCGACGGGGCGGATCGGAGGAGGAGAGCTCCCCGCCCTCGCTGGAAAAAGGTAAGTTTTAACCCCTTTCCAGAGCCGGGCGGGAGGGGGTCCCTGAGGGTGGGGGCACCCTCAGGGCACTATAGTGCCAGGAAAACGAGTATGTTTTCCTGGCACTATAGTGGTCCTTTAACATACACACTCTGGATCCCCTATACACACACTAGATTCCTTGTAAGCAAACACATACTACACCCCTAACACACACACACTATAGCCTGTATGCACACACTTGCTATATCCCCAATACACACATTCTCTACAGCCCATAGCCACATATGCATTCACATTACACCACAAACACAACACGACTAAAACCGACCTTATTACACAATACCACACCACGACCAGCTCACTCTACACACACGCAATACCACAAGCAGGCTCCAAACACATGCACAATACTCTTTCCTGGCCCTTTTGTCTCCTGGTATCCATTTATAGAGACACCAGAGACAAGTTGCAAGGAAATACAGTGCAAGCATGTTATTAAATTTGCTTGCACTGTGCAGAACAAATACAGGACTTTTTTCTCATGCTAGAGCTCTTCAGCAGAGCTCTGCGCATGGTCTGCCCTGGAAGAGCATTGAACCAACATGCTCACTTTGAGAGGAGGCGTGTTTGTCATTGGTGATGACAAAACACACCTCCTCTGCCCGCCCCCTTTTTAATGGGCCGCTGTGTTAAAAAAATGCCCGGGCCGAATTTTTCTCCCAGTCTGGCCCTGTGCATGACACCATACTGATGCAATGTTACAGGACTGTACACGGCTCAGATAAAGCTATATATTCACATCCTTGTTGGCAACTAGTATTAATGCCAAGAGTTCCTTGAAGTTTCATAGTAGTGTTCATGAAAGCTTTTGATCTCCTGACTACCTCAGTCTGTTACATGCCACACTTTTCAGTAGCTCTATTGTTGCTGCCTACTCTTATCTTCTGATGTCATTTAACCTTGTTCTAGTGTAGAAGTAGGCAACCTTTGGCACTTCAGATGTTGTGGACTACATCCCCTTTAATACCTACATTCATAATGCTGGCAAAGCATCATGGGAGGTGTAGTCCAAAACATCTGGAGTGCCAAAGGTTGCCTATGCCTTTTCTAGTTATACCAGTTCCTACCCATGGGTGTTCCCCTGCGATTATTTCAGAGCCATAACCTTCCTGATTGTATGATTCCTTGCTATACCATCACAAATCTGTGTCTTAAAAGTTGCATGCCAAAGTTAGTGATTAAAGTACCGTTATTTTGGGGTCAGTTAAGTACAAACTGAATATGATAGCTTCCAAGTGACATAATGAGACTATTTGAAATACTAGGAGGTATTGACTTCACTGCGACATGATACTTGCTTGGTCTTTAAAAGGACAGTTATTTTAACAAGGGGGACAAACCGATTTTACCGTCGTCCTCACAATATATTAAAAATAATGTAATAAATCTGCCCTCATGAATGAAGTCCCATTTTCTAATCAAGGTAATGCAAGAAATCCAATGTCAATTAGATAGGCATGTTTATACTGTAATTTTTTTAAAAAAAATTTTGTTTTGTGTTTTTTTTTGTTTTTGTTTTTTTAACGTGACACTTGACTAGAGATGCTCGATACTTTAAATTCCAGATAACTTGAGCTATTCATTATGTCTAGCAATCAGTTTTTATTATATATGACCTGTAGGATATGATTCATGACTAAGAAAGAACATATTGATGATTTTTATGCACAATTAAATATACGTCAGTGTGATATAACTAAGTGCTAAAACAAATTAGTAGCCAGTACTTTGGTAGATGCATTGCCAGAATGAAATTTCTGATTATGGAAATAAATATAGCAATTAAGCAATGATAAGCTATTTTTAAAGGAACACCCTCTGTGCCTGGACATCTTGATGGATATTACATTTTGTACTAAAATTACAAACCTGGTTTAATATGCATGTTAAGTCGTACAAAGTTTGTGCAAAAAAACAGAAAGGCATGCAACCTGGGCCGGATTTCCCATGAGGCCACGGCCTTGAGTGAGCACACTGGAGTGGGGTGGCACTGCTGGACCCTGTATCGTTGGCGGTACAGCATGAGTGCTCAGGCGAGAAGGAGAATAGCCTTTTCCCTTTCTTGCTCTGCACCCATGATAGTAGGAACTCTCTACACCACAGGCAGCCGAAAGAACTGCAGGAGAGCGCGCAGAGATGATGTCAGTGTTAATCGCACGTGACCTCCTGTACTTCTGGCTACCAGCGGGGGAGATAAAGAGATGAAAATTGGTTTGAGCAAGGGGACAGAAGAACAGAACAGTTATTTTAGAGGATGAAGAAGAGGAGAACAGGTGAGAGATTGGGAGAAAGAAAGGATGGGACAAGTGATGGATGGGAAAAAAAGAAGAAGAGGACAACTGAGAGTTTGGGAGAATGAAGAGGGGAACAAGTGAGTGATTAAGAGAATGAAGGGGGAAACTAGTAAGGGAAGGGGGGAAAACAGAGGAAGAAGTGAAATAAGGAGGAACATTTGAAGAAAGAGATGGATATGGGGAGAGAGAATATTTAAGGAAAGGAGGAGAGAAACGTGTGAGGGGCATGGAGAGAAATCTGGGGCAGATGGAAATTGGAAACATAGTGCACTAACACGCCTATACATACACACATGAATGCTAAAACTTCACACAAATATGCTTGTGTGCACACACTGGCACTCTATAAGAACACTCCGCTAAATTTGCACCTTAGCACTCTACACAAGTACACCGGTCATTCACATACAATCATTAACACTCCACACAAATAGCTCCTACATACTCATAATCATATTGCCCTATTCATCCAGACAGAGAATCCCATCTTACCTCCCAGTCATACCCACTCACCGTGGTACATTCACACACTTGGCCATATAACATGTCACCTACCCCCACCCACCTTGCACTGATGGCCATCCAGCCACCCATCTAGTCATAATTATCATACAGGCATATTACCTAAACTATGCACATTCAACATTCCAATTACATAGCCCCAAACAAGTCACATTCAACCATCCAATCACATACACCAAACTAGTCACATTCAACCATCCAAACACAAAACTAGTCACATTCAACCATCCAATTACAAACACCAAACTGGTCACATTCAACCATCCAATTACATACACCAAACTAGTCACATTCAACCTTTCAATTACATACACCAAACTAGTCACATTCAACCATCCAATCTCATGCACCAAACTAGTCACATTCAACCATCCAATTACAAACACCAAACTGGTCACATTCAACCATCCAATTACATACACCAAACTAGTCACATTCAACCTTTCAATTACATACACCAAACTAGTCACATTCAACCTTTCAATTACATACACCAAACTAATCACATTCAACCATCCAATCTCATACACCATGATTCATATTGTTTGTCAGGTTGGGGCACATTGAGAAAATTGGTCTTGAGGCAGCAGAGAGGGTAAATCCGCCCCTCCATGCAGCCTATTTCGACTCAGGAGCTAACAGTCCAGGGTAAAATCTGGGACAGCAGTTTGGATCCTAGAACACCTGCGTCACATTTTTTGACAGGGATCTTAATAAAGAGATAAAGTTTGCAAAACATACTCCATGAGTTTGACGTCGCCCATGGCAGTATTTCACAAAAGTAGGCTGCTTTCATTGACTGAACAGGTCATGGATGCTAGCATCTTCACCAGTAATTTCTCTGTTGGCTCTGCAAAGCGGCCAGTTAGAGGCTAATCTCTTCATCAACATACTGAGGTTTTTCAATGAACTTATTAACCCCTTAAGGACACATGATGGAAATATTCCGTCATGATTCCCTTTTATTCCAGAAGTTGTGTCCTTAAGGGGTTCAATGTAAAAAAATGCTTATTTACACACAGAATATGAAAAGACTTCCTCTTGGCCCAGAGAAAAACGACGGACAGAAATTGGCTAAGAGATCTCAGCTACTTCCTGGTTGCACAGAAGAGATCTATGGGATCCTTGGAAAATCAGTAACAATGTTTTCCTCACATGCTATAGGATGTAAACAAGAGGAGATCTTGCACAGAATTTTTTTTACCAACACATATCAGACATAAATTATGTTTGTGGTACACCAGTGGGCACCAGAGTTCATTTTAATTTCTGTGTAAATAATGGCACAAACAAAACAGAAACAAGGAACACCCTACAGTAACCTTATAAAATGTTTGTTCGCCACGTTTAGCCTTCATTTTACTAACATTAGCCAGCATTAGCCATACAATGAGAGAAGCAGAATTTTTATGGGGGGAGGGGAGGGAGAGAGGAGCATTAGGGGGCTGGGAGTTTGTCAACCTCGCTCTTTTAAAATGATTTAAAAACGTAGTATTTTAAAAAAATATTTTTTTTCATACATGTTATATTGTTCCATATTTTTTACATTTTGAAAAAAATATAATTTTAAACGTTTATCCAAAAGTATTAACTCATTTGAAAAGCTTATGCAAAAATGGTTTAAAAGCTGAAGGTGACAATGTCATTGCAGTTAAACATGACCTCTTGAAAATGCAAGAAATAACACTATAAACAGTGTTGTGTCAGGGAAACGATCCTGGAAAGTGCCATTGTGCTCTAATTTATCCATCAAAAAAATTGCAGGATTAGTGAATTACGGTGGGTTAATGGTTTTCCCCAAAGAAAATTCGTGTGTGAATCCCACCTAAATATTATAGTCAGCAGTCCAAGACTAAATAAAAATTAAAAAGGTTTAATTTGGTAAGTGACTTTGACACAACCTGTGTATGTCTGTTAATATTTATACAGAGCCAGCCATGAAGAGGTGGTATTAAACATCTAGCTTTGGACACAGTATAATGCTGATAATGATTTGTGGGTCATTCTGCAGTTTATTCTATGACAAGTTTTGCTCTAGACAAGGTCACTCTCTCACTCCTGATTATATTTTCCCCCCTTGAGCCACAAGACATTGATTTGTATAGATAGTTCACCTTGTTTCCTTTGCTGTTTCTGACACACTACAACACTTTGCGTAGAGAAAAAAAAAAAAAAAAGATCCTCTGTCATATAAATTACAACTTGAGATCAGCCCAGGAAATTATTTTGGAAATTAAGCTTGAATATAAGGAAACGGTAACTCCGTTGTGTATGTATGTGATTATACAGACAATGCTGTCATGTGTAACGAAGCACGGTCACATCATTAATCAAAAGGACCGATCAGATAACTAATTTTGGCAATATTCTCTATCACTGGATGTGTTGGTCAGTAAAAAATGCATTAAAATAGCTAAGGATCAATGCTATGCACTTGGGACCAAGTTTACAAGCTAGGATTCCACTTAATAGCAGTAACATCTCACTCGAGTTGAGTAATATGGTTTGTAATATGCAAGTGATAAAATTGTACGTTTCTCAAACATACCTTGCACCCACCCCCTCTTTTCTACAAAGCTTGCAATCAAAACGTCAGGCCAACTACCACTCTTTTCCAAAGAGCGGACAGTTTACTCCCTTTCATATAATTCTGCTCAATAAAGTGATAAGATATTTTATTGATATTATTAAGACCTTTGAACAAACCATTTGGACCTCTAGAATGTAAGCTCATTGAGCAGGGCCCTCCACCTCTCTGTTCCTGTACGGACAGTTGTCTGGTTACAATTACATGTCTGTTAGTCCACCCATTGTACAGCGCTACAGAATCTGATGGCGCTATATAAATAATAAAATAATAATACGTCTGAAAACACTTGATATTTTTCAAGCGGTGATGACAAACATATTGTTGCTAGAATTTACAGGATATTTATTTGTGTGAAGACACACATATTTCTAAATTACCCTGAATTAACCTTATCATATACTGTGCCAGTTTATGATATGGATAGTTTTCTTTAGAAGACAGGAGTGCGTAATTTAAACATCATGGGGATTATTGATAAACATTGCAACTTACAGTTGCAAGAAAAAGTATGTGAACCCTTTGGAATGATATGGATTTCTGCACAAATTGGTCATAAAATGTGATCTGATCATCATCTAAGTCACAACAATAGACAATCACAGTCTGCTTAAACTAATAACACACAAAGAATAAAATGTTGCCATGTTTTTATTGAACACACCATGTAAACATTCACAGTGCAGGTGGAAAAAGTATGTGAACCCCTAGACTAATGACATCTCCAAGAGCTAATTGGAATGAGATGTCAGCCAACTGGAGTCCAATCAATGAAATGAGATTGGAAGTGTTGGTTACAGCTGCCCTGCCCTATAAAAACACACACCAGTTCTGGGTTTACTTTTCTCAAGAAGCATTGCCTGATGTGAATGATGCCTCGCACAAGAAGAGCTCTCAGAAGACCTACGATTAAGAATTGTTGACTTGCATAAAGCTGGAAAGGGTTATAAAAGTATCTCCAAAAGCCTTGCTGTTCATCAGTCCATGGTAAGACAAATTGTCTATAAATGGAGAAAGTTCAGCACTGCTGCTACTCTTCCTAGGAGTGGCCGTCCTGTAAAGATGACTGCAAGAGCACAGCGCAGACTGCTCAATGAGGTGAAGAAGAATCCTAGAGTGTCAGCTAAAGACTTACAAAAGTCACTGGCAAATGCTAACATCCCTGTTAGCGAATCTACAATACGTAAAACACTAAACAAGAATGGATTTCATGGGAGGATACCACAGAGGAAGCCACTGCTGTCCAAACAAAATATTGCTGCACGTTTACAGTTTGCACAAGAGCACCTGGATGTTCCACAGCAGTACTGGCAAAATATTCTGTGGACAGATGAAACCAAAGTTGAGTTGTTTGGAAGAAACACACAACACTATGTGTGGCGAAAAAAAGGCACAGCACACCAACATCAAAACCTCATCCCAACTGTGAAGTATGGTGGTGGGGGCATCATGGTTTGGGGCTGCTTTGCTGCGTCAGGGCCTGGACGGATTGCTATCATCGAAGGAAAAATGAATTCCCAAGTTTATCAAGACATTTTGCAGGAGAACTTAAGGCCATCTGTCTACTAGCTGAAGCTCAACAGAAGATGGGTGTTGCAACAGGACAATGACCCAAAGCATAGAAGTAAATCAACAACAGAATGGTTTAAACAGAAGAAAATACACCTTCTGAAGTGGCCCAGTCAGAGTCCTGACCTCAACCCGATTGAGATGCTGTAGCATGACCTCAAGAAAGCGATTCACACCAGCCATCCAAAGAATATTGCTGAACTGAAACAGTTCTGTAAAGAGGAATGGTCAAGAATTACCCCTGAACGTTGTGCACGTCTGATCTGCAACTACAGGAAACGTTTGGTTGAAGTTATTGCTGCCAAAGGAGGTTCAACCAGTTATTAAATCCAAGGGTTCACATACTTTTTCCACCTGCACTGTGAATGTTTACATGGTGTGTTCAATAAAAACATGGCAACATTTCATTCTTTGTGTGTTATTAGTTGAAGCAGACTGTGATTGTCTATTGTTGTGACTTAGATGATGATCAGATCACATTTTATGACCAATTTGTGCAGAAATCCATATCATTCCAAAGGGTTCACATACTTTTTCTTGCAACTGTATGTGTAAAGCACAATTCTGGTCTAGGTGCTAAAAGTGTGGCAGGCAGTAAGAAAAGTCCATTAGTTTCCATGGTGACTGCTACACTTTTAGAACTTTGCTACAAAACTGCATGCTACATAACTCTTATAGCGTTTGCCAGAGCGTGGCAAAACTCAGGACAAAAGAGCAAAGCTCGAGATCATATCAAAGTTGACTGTTTTGACCTGAGATCTTACAGTTTGGATATAGACTATAGGGTTAGATACATAATTGGGTTTATCATGGACCACAGTTTAAAAAGGGGAGGGTGGGCACATCTGCCATGTAGGGACCATACTGCAATATATCTCTATGAGGCAGGTAGTTTCCTGTTGATTAAATTGTTATAGAATTTCACCCTCCAATGTTGCAACATTAGCACTTAGCTTGATGTTGGAGGATTCCATTGTGTGTATCATTTTTAGTAACAAACCTTTTCTGACAGTGGTGTCCCCCTACTGGCAGGTTAGAGAGTCATACAAAGAGCAAAGCTCACAATATGGAAAAGGTTGAGCTAGGTTGCTACTGGTCCAGAGATCTTCTGGCAGGGATTATGGCAAAATAAATGTGCACACACTTGTACGTAATTAGTAGATTGCATATAAACATTGCATTAAGATTGATTGAAACCTAACTCAGCCTTATTCTAGGTTGGAACAATGACACAGCCTGTGACATGTTGGCTGACCCAGTAGGGGAGCACCATTAATGACTGTGTGTTCCTAACATGTATAAAATTAGAGCGATGCAGCAATGAACCCACTGACACCTTTCATGAGAGGTATCGGTGCTGGGGGCACGCAGCAGCACGTTAAGGTGGCCGATTTCCCTGCAGGCCATCCTGACAGGCTGATCGACTCTGCTCCTACATCTCCCACCCCCTCTGAACCGGTGGGGGATATCCTAGTCTCCACTAATCAGTTTCAAGCTACTACTGACGCACTCACCTCTTGTTTATAATGGACATTTGGTTACATCTTAGAAGTAACGACTCATCAAAATGGCGCCCGCCGTTCCTCTGGGTACACAGGGCCCAAGCCCACATGGGTAGCACCAACACAGCTTCATGGCAAATAGCCTACTTCGGCTGGAGGAAATATTCCAAGATTTCTAGAAGAAGCTCAAGGACAGCAGGGAGACTACTATACCTGAAATTAGGACCACCAAGCCAAAAAGCATGCAGCCAAAGAGGAGCAGACCCCTTCCGGGCAACCCTACTACAATAGCACCCATCTACTTCCGGGCCAAGAGCCTCCCGAGGACTTACCTCACAGCATTTCCCACAAAGGCTGAAGATCACCCGCCGACGGTGGCTACCTCCACCACCATCCCCGGCACACCCCCAGCTGGTGAAAGTCCTGGCTCGCAGCAGACACCAGGACTGCAGGCCCCCTATCACGCCCGGGGCTGGAGGGGAGTCCCGCTCTGATGCTACTGCTTGGCCCACATAATAGATTCTCCTGGTCGCAGTACCATCTGGCCACACAGGGGGATCGGTTGAAACAGGCCTGGCTCTCCCCACAAGGAGCTGTTTCTCACTCATGTCAACTGCTACTGTTAATGTCTTTGCTTAATTCGTTTTAACCTTGGTTTTTCCTATTTTACCTAGAGTGAACCGACAGTACAGAAATGTTCATGTCTTTACATTCAGTGGATACTTCACACATATATAGTTTAAGCACAAGATACTTAAGCGTATCAATTTTTACATATGTTTCATTGCCCGTCAGGAATTGTGCATTTACCACACTTGGCAATGACACTTCAACATGCTTGTCTAGCTGGATTCTCTTCATGCATCTTCCCTTACCATTTAAAAAAGAGCAGTAAAGGTTAAAATTTTTAGCTTTACCAATAAGGCAGCTTTAAACCTGTTTAAGTGCTACTACATTGCTTAGCTATACTATACTGACTCGTTCCTTCTCTATTATCCCAAATATACTGAGGAATGCTATGCCTAAGGATTGCTGTTGGGGTACCCCACGCTTGCATGTAAAAATCTTATGCACGGCAAAAAAATTAAATAAAAAAAATAAATACAAATTTTTTAAAATGCTAACTGCGACAGAGAATGAAAAAAAAAGTTAATTTACATGTTAAATCAACAGAAGATGCCCTAAAATTGATTCAATTTATTGTTTGGTTTACTGATCCTTTGTAATATTGGAGTATATTATCATTTTAAATAATTTACATATAAAGGGATCTATTGGCCATTGCTACATACATACGTTATGAGGACATACAAATGATTCTGTTATGACCTTTGTCATTTGTCCCACTCATGTGGCCTAATTTAGCAGACTCTTTTATCAATGAACAGGTTAATGTTGAGGTAAAGAAGGGAGCGTGCTGCATACTATTATCCAGTGAATGTCTTGTGACTAAACTAATATATTTTAATTATGCTTTTTATGGGTGTCTTATATTGGGTTCCTACCTATACAATTACTATTTAAACAGAGGTGAACTAATTGCAGGGGGAAAAAAAAAGCAGAAATAAATGTGTATTGCAACTGATAGTCCTAGCTGTGTTTTATTTTTTATTTTTTATTATAAGGGCTGTTTAGTCTTGATTTAAAATGCCTCTGTAACTATCAAACGTATTTCAGTAATCTATGAAGAGATTACTGTAGATATAATATAGTTAATTGATATAAGCGATTTCAATTCTCCTTAATATGACAAATCTCCAGTGTGAAATATTCCCAGTTAATGATCAACATAAAATAGATAGAGGTCATTTTTAATGTAATTTTAACTTTTGAATTCATCTGCAGTTATAGTGAGGATATCATTAAACTTTACTTATTTAACATTAATAGTCCCATCGAAATGGCAGGGGAAAGGAGCCTTGTATAGCACAGGCTTTCTGAGCCATTGATAGAGATTATTAATAGCAGGTTTTTCTTTCATATTGTGAGTAACAAATGCTATAGGCCTAAAAAATACAAATAAAAAAAAATAAGACATATATAAATGTACCAATAGCAAGGAGGTCAATCTCTGTCCTTGATGGCTGAAATCAAAAATCATTTTATGATTTTATTTTTTAATAAATAATCAAACAGTTTGCTGGATTCTAAGATTTATCCTTAAAATCGTATCGTTGTACCCCTGGACTTAGTTCTAACATTTAACTACTTGTTATATGAATCTTCACTTCTGCTACTATCAAGGGTTTATATTTCCTGGGTATCTGATGTTTCATATAAAATTGTATTCATGAAATCCTATGCCATACATAGAGTACTGAATTAATACAATTTCAAAGTAAGGAAGCCACATCTGTTTTACCAAGAAACCCGGATATGTTGTGACACATGGCAAACACCTGTAAATCGAAAAGGGACATTTTGTAAAGGTGGAGGAAAGATAACATAAACGAGCGGGGCAAAAATGTATCTAAAATAGACCATTGTGCAGAAAGAGTATCTGAAGATTTGCTTCCTACTACTCAATCTTAATTGGTGTAGGGTAATGGAAGGCATGGTTGCAGGCGCAAATCAAGTTCACAAGCAACATCACACAGTGAGGTATATAAATGAATCTTCAAGAAAATTTCAATGTTGCATTTGTTACCCTTTTCGGTAGCACCATGTATAGATTAAATAATATTTCCTTTAAAATGTCACCAAGTAATTTTGTGGATTGTCATTTTAAATGGAACTGCTGTCCATAGGAAGCGACGAGGCATTTGATACAAAACTATATGAATCCACAGGTCATTAGTTCAGGTTTAATCTTACATATGTATGTCTGACTCCTAGAGTTCACACATATTTTTTTCAATGTTTCATTCAAGTGCTTAGAAAAAACAAAAACTACTTATGGCATAATCAGGTAAGAATTTTTTTTATTTTTTATAAGTTTGTTTTAATCACGATTCCTAACATGAAAAGTCAGTATTTGAAGTGATGATTCTTTTCCTGACAACATCTGTAATACAATAACAGTGAGTGCTTCACTTCCCAGGAGGTGGAAGAAATGTATCTCCAAATAACAATATGTATCAATACGATCATGGTAGTTGGTATCTTTATTAGTAAGAACAGAATGTTGTACATGAAGCAGGTGACGCCTATGGAAAAAAAAGAAGTCTCTGGTATTTTTGTGAAAGGCAGCGGTTTCTGTAGAAACCTTTCCTCTCTTTTGTCCTTTCCTATCTGCAGGGTATTGACAGCTCTGACAAGACTTTGATTATCTAGTCAGCAGGAGTCTGAGGCTTGTCACTTGTCAGGTGTGAGCAACCAGTCAGGCAGTTGATGAAACAATTGGAAGGAGATAGGCTGATCCTGAAGTGGATGAGGGTCATCAGGCCTGCAATGCTGTGCTGTCTACTAGGGGAATAGTTTACACCCTCATTAATAGCCAAAATCAAATACAGAAAAGAATAAAAAATTACATAAGGTGAGAAAACTCCAATGTGTGCATCCAATGCATAGAATAATTCATCATTCAATAGTGAGACATGCTGGGTACGTAATGTGCCTGATTTGGATTGTACATTTTTATCTTTGGAATGCAGTGATAAACCATCTAGAACGGAGAGGGTTAATGGATCCGTAAACATTCTGCACAGGACTAAAAAGTTAGTACAGCACTAGAAGTAAAGATAATTTGATATAAATTGCAATGTATTTGTCAGATCTGTGCAGGTTTCTGGTGAGCTTCAGTCTGTGGAAATATATTTTGTTAGGTTATTTGGTAGGTTAAAATGTTACGGTTGCATTTTGTTAAATACAATTACTATTGTGATAAAACAGCACAGTGAATCAGCTATTGCATGAGTCATTCCAAGATCACACTTTTAGCATAGCCTTAAAAAAAAAAAAGAGAGTAGGTAGATTTTTTTAGATTTTTTTTAAACCACACACCAAGCAACATAAACAATGCACCAGCACCTTATGGTATCAGATAAGGTGTAAAGACTCTAAGTGCGGCTTTCTAGGTTATGACAAACATATTTCACCTAGGTGTAATAAATAATGGTGATCACAATGACCTTTCAACATCACTGAATTTACACAGGCTTTGTGTTTCAGGAAGCCTGTGACCATTAAGAGGTACATAAAGAGGTAAACAGGAATTTGGTGTGGCTGAATCCTCCTTTTGATTACATAACAAGTTTGAATACTGACTGCAGTCAGAATCCTTAAAATGATCATGGGCAAGGAGGAGGAAGTGCACAATTGAAGTCACTGGTTGGATTTTTACTTAAGGTGGCACTGTCCTATTTCTTTGCCTTTCATTTGTATTTCCTTTTGCCTCTTGAATCTTCATGATTATCCTCCAACCATGCCTCGTGCCTTTGTCTTTATTTATTATGTTGTCGTCTTCTTGTTTTCCCTCTATCCATGATGTCCGCATTTTGCCCTTCTGTCTAATATTTGACTGATGGATTGTGGGTAAATTAGTTTAGCAACTGAAACAGAACATTGCTTAAAGGACAACTTTTACCTTTACCTTATTGGATATAATAATTCTTTCATCAAGTTTTGAAAGGAAATAGATTTTTTTTTTTTTTTTACTAATTTGAAAAATAGCCATCCCTAACTTTTCTATATCATAGGATCCTTCAGCCACATACATGCACCTTGGATCAGACAGTGTTTGAAAAGAGACAGTCTCTATGGTTTTCCCTGCTTCACTTTATGCACAGAAGCAAGAACAGTCCAACACTGTTTAATACTGTCTGACCCAAGGTGCATGTATATGGCTGCATGACACGTCATATACTAAACGTAAGGAGGGTTGTTTTTTTTTTTTTACATATACTTTGTTTTTAAAAAAATATATTTCCTTTTAAAACTTTATCAAATTAATATATTTAAAAAAAAAAAATAGTTTCCAGGTGATGGTTATCCATTACGTTCCACCCATTGTAAAAAAAAAAATAACAATATCTACCTTTATATATAACTACTTTTTCTTATCGTTAACTAAAACACTAAGGTGAATTTCACAAAAATAAACACAAGGAGAATAAGAGGGATAAAAAAAAGAATACAAAACAATTTTAAAAAAAAAAGCCTGTAGAATGACAGTGCAGCTTTAAACCATAATCACTACAATAGTCTGCATTGTGTATGCTATTTGTATTGTCCATATTAAAACCACACTCACCTTTGTAAGACATTCTTATGATATCACGTCCTATCCGCTACTTCATATGCTACATTTTGCATCTACCATTCAATGTTATAAGGTAGAGAATATCAATTCAAACTAAATATATACATGTAGAAATGATAATTAATGCCAATTAGAAACATGATTCAACATAATTTTTAAAAAATAGAATACGTTTTTTAAATTTTATCGTAACCAAAGAGAGGCCCCACCAGAGCCATCCCAGGAGTCCAAATCAATATAATTTTCATCTTTATGGCGTTTACCGATCCATGCTTTAAATCTGAACAGAGGGTCTGTCTAGTTGAGATATGACTTACAAGAGGAGCAGTTTAAAATTGATAGAAAGGAAAGATTTCCGATTATCATGAATTTTATGCCCCTCCGAGAGGTACAAAAGATCATTTTATTTTTGTTGTATACACGGGCAAAGTAATAACCTAAATCCTACCCCCTAAAGTCTTCTAAACCATTACTTAATCCTAACTCAATAGACCATAATCCAGTTTTTAGGAAGTATGGGTTGAGGATTGAACAAGGAGCTCAGCTGACCAATACCTTTGGATCACACTTGGCTTGTCTAAGTCTATCTATAATAGAGCAAACTGCTGAAATCATTACTTGGAAAAGCAATTGAACCATTCTTTATACGAATGTTATTTCCACATTTACAATCAATGACCCTGCATAGATGGATATGTGATGCAGAACTGACTGTGTAATAAATAATCCTCTCTACAGAGAATGCAGGGAGAGAGATGAATGACACAAACAGATCAATGAACTATCAGCGATGGCTTCAATCTATTTTATTGTTATTCATGCCATCATGCAATCTAAAGTATTAAAACAAATGACTGCAAACTATTGATGTTTGTTTTTTTTAAAGTTGATTTACCTCTATTGTAATGACTGATTAAGGACTTTAAGGACTTTTAAGTTAAAACTCTGCATTTGGTAAACAAAGAGACCAAAATTAAGTTCTTAAACAAAATTACTTATTTTTCCCCCCAAAACAATAGTTTGGACAATTTATTTCCAATTCAGTTTGTAATACAATATATAATTTGCTATTTGGGAACGCAACCCCCAAAAGACCCAATTATTAATTATAAGAATACACACACACAGATATATACCTTATTTTTCCATGTATAAGACAATTTTCCAAGAAAATCATCTTATACACAGAATGTGTACCTAGCCTCCCAACCGCTGATCCACTTCTGAATGCTGTGGCAAAGAAGAAAAGGGTCCCTTATATGCGTGGGAGCTGTAGCAGACATCAGCACTTACCACCAATGGAGCTCCAGAGACAAGCCACACCATAAAAGGAGCAGCCATATTAAGGTTTGCTCCACCTCAGTTAGGTCTTGCTTTCTGACATATTTATGTGGGAGGAAATGGGGACCAGGAATACTACTGTGATGTTCCAGCATGCCCTCACACCGCCTGCTGTATTGTGGGAACTGTAATCTCCCAGCATACACTATAGAGCCATTAAATTCACAGAGTACCGTAGTTCAGGAGAGGCATAAAAATCAGAAGTGTGTTCTCCTCAGAAGTCATCTCTAAAATATCAAAGTTGTTCTATTTGTTTAAAATGTTGATTTTTTTTAATTTTGGGCTTAAAGGGACACCGTAGGCACTGTACCTGCTTCATCTCATTAAACTGGTTATAGTGTCTGGAGTCCTCTGGTACCATAATTTCTTTCAGCATTAAACAGTTTTTAAAGTTTTAATGTTTTAATGCTAAACAAGAGTCATAGGCAATCCATCCCCTCTGTGCTGCTTTGGCTAATAAGGAAGTATTAGCCTGAGCAACAATGGGCAGCTGTGATTGGCTGAGAGTGTCAGCTGACTGCTTTTAGCCTGTCAGAGTTCCAACTGACGGTATGAATGGGTATGACAATAAGGAAGTGTGTAATCTCTGCCTTAACTACACATACTGAAGGGGCCAGACTGTGAGTGGCCAGGGACTCTTATTTTGTGGCATACTGCACAAACATGGTTCAACACTGAATGGAGGGACAATGCCAGGGCACTCCAGGCACTATAACCAATTCAAACAGATGAAATGCTTATATTGACTACAGTGTCCTTTAACAAAATAGGGATTGTCTTATAAATGGGGGGGGGTCTTATACATGGAAAAATACACCGTACATACACACACACATACAGGTGATACTCGAAAAATTTGAATATCGTGCAAAAGTTCAATTATTTCAGAAATGCAACGTAAAAGGGGAAACTAATATATGAGATAGACGCATTACATGCAAAGCAAGATAGTTCAAGCCGTGATTTGTCATAAGTGCGATGGTTATGGCTTATAGCTCATGAAAACCCCAAATCCACAATCTCAGTAAATTAGAATATTGGGAAAAGGTGCAATATTCTAGGCTCACAGTGTCCCACTCTAATCAGCTAAGCAAACCATGACACCTGCAAAGGGTTTCTGATCCTTTAAATGGTCTCTCAGTCTGGTTCAGTAGGAATCACAATCATGGGGAAGACTGCTGACCTGACAGTTGTGCAGTAAACCATAATTGACACCCTCAATAAGGAGGGAAAGCCTCAAAAGGTAATTGCCAAGGAAGTTGGATGTTCCCAAAGTGCTGTATCAAAACACATTAATAGAAAGTTATGTGGAAGGAAAAAGTGTGGAAGAAAAAGGTGCACAAGCAGCAGGGATGACTGCAACCTGAAGAGGATTGTCAGGAAAAGGCTATTCAAAAGTGTTGGGAACTTTCACAAGGAGTGGACTGAGACTGGAGTCAGTGCATCAAGAGCCACCACACACAGACGGATCCTGGACATGGGCTTCAGATGCCGTATTCCTCTTGTCAAGCCACTCCTGAACAACAAACAATGTCAGAAGCATCTTACCTGGGCTAAAGAAAAACAGACCTGGTCTGTTGCTCAGTTGTCCAAAGTCCTCTTCTGATGAGAACAACTTTTGCATCTCATTTGGAAACCAAGGACCCAGAGTCTGGAGGAAGAATGGAGAGACACACACCGCAAGATGCTTGAAGTCCAGTGTGAAGTTTCCACAGTCTGTGTTGATTTGGGGAGCCATGTCATCTGCTGGTGTTGGTCCACTGTGCTTCATTGAGTCCAGGGTCAACGCAGACGTCTACCAGGAGATTTTGGAGCACTTCATGCTTCCTTCCACAGACTAGCTTTATGGGGATGCGGACTTCATTTTCCAGCAGGACTTGGCACCTGCCCACACTGCCAAAAGCAACAAAGCCTGGTTCAATGACCGTGGGATTACTGTGCTTGATTGGCCAGCAAACTCGTCTGACCTGAACCCCATAGAGAATCTATGGGGCATTGCCAAGAGAAAGGTGAGAGACATGAGACCGAACAATGCAGAAGAGCTGAAGGCCGCTATTGAAGCATCCTGGTCTTCCATAACATCTCAGCAGTGCCACAGGCTGATAGCTTCCATGCCACGCCGCATTGAGGCAGTAATTTCTGCAAAAGGGGCCAAAACCAAGTACTGAGTCCATATGCATGCTTATACTTTTCAGAGGTCCAATATTATTCTATGGAAACTCCTTGTTTTATTGATTGCATGTAATATTCTAATTTACTGAGATTTTGGTTTTCATGAGCTGTAAGCCATAATCATCGCACTTATGACAAATCACGGCTTGAACTATCTTGCTTTGCATGTAATGCGTCTATCTCATATATTAGTTTCCCCTTTTACGTTGCATTACTGAAATAAATTAACTTTTGCACGATAAATTCGAATGTTTTTGAATATCACCTGTACATACACACACACCCCGATAATTACTATGTCCGACGTGTATTTAAGTAACAAAGGATTTCACTGTAAAATATAATGTAATTCTGTGCATGTAAAGTAAAATGGATATCAGTAATATTGACCTTAATTAGTTTTTCCAGAAAACCAAAAAACTACAATGTTCTTCAGTTTATTCACTGTGAATACATTTGTTAATTAAGGTCAGTCTAAGAAGTGTTTTGTTTTTGCTAGAAAAGGACACAACATGGGAACTTTTTTTCATCCATTTACCACAAACTTCCATATTTAACATGTCATTAAAATGTATATTGTTGCTATTTTTCATAAAAATCATTTATTTTCTTCATATTTTATTCCAATAATTAAAGGGTCATCTAATAGGATGCGAAGAGAAGAACTATAGTAATACAACAATAATGCTCAATACGCAGTAAAACAAAGTAAGCAAAAAAACAAACTCTAATTAAAAGGCACTGGCAATGATGTCAAAATACCTGGTGCGGTCTCCTAACCTGCTGTGTTATGTTACAAAAAGGGTCACAGAGGATGAGCTCTAAAGCACCACAAAGCATAATTTCTAGCCACTCCCCCAAGCTTTCTAATTTAGAGAGGTGGGAATGATACCCATTCCTACCGTGGCCACAGTATGCCTAGGGTGCTGATAGCAATGGCGTTGGGCACAGCGTCATCTATCAGTCTCAGTTTTCCTTTATTTGTTTTGTGCATTTGTCATCTGATTGCTGACGATAATGGTTGCACAGTAGGTAAAAGTGAGCAGAGAGTGAGGGCTGAGCTGTCAGTGCGCCAGCTCGCCACTCATGAATGCTTACACCTGGCGCATGCATATTGTAACATTCACTGCTTCTCATACAGAAGCACTACGATCAAGGTCTATGACAAACATTTGATTGGATCAATGTCATCTGACTTGATGACGAAAAAGGAGCTTAAAAGGAGGTAAAAGGGACTGCCATGCTGGGATTGCTGTCGGAGCTAGATAAAAGTAATGTTAGTTGTGATAGGTTAAAGGGTGGCAAAATAAATACAATTAACACAGAGGAATTATTATGGGGGGAAAAAACTATTTACAGTACAGTGTTCCTTTAAATGTGTAAGACCTGTTTGCATATATTGAACATTATTCTGAGATAGTGCTGCTTATTTTACGCAAGTATCTTTATTTTCAATCATTCCTTAATATAAATGATGTTAAACAAACGAGCAAGATATTCACTTTTGCTACAGCATGTTTAAAGGCTGGTTCGTCAGAATGGAATTATTCTGCCATTGGTTCCAAAATACATCTTTAATTATCTTTGTAGTAGCTTTCCTTTTTCATAAAACAATCGAGAATGTTTGAGTCATGTCACACTTTTAAAGAAGTGTTAGGAATACAAATCTGTATTTGCAACATGTGCCCTCTCCATATCACTATATAGGAGGCCCTGCCTCATCTATGAGTGTCCAATCCAATGCATCTCACTAGAACAGCCACTAGAGGAGGAATTAACCATGCAATGTAAACAGTACTACAATATTTTACAGTGCAGGGTTAAGGGCTTAAGGAGACAGGGACACTACACTTAATTGAGAAGAAGTAGTCTGGGTGACTATTGTGTTCCTTTAAACACAAACAAACAAAATAATTCAGCAATGTGTCATTCAAAATTAAGATATATTTCTAAGTAGACAGCAATTGCTCTATTTAAAAAGTCAGTCCTTTGGCATAGCTGAGCTGTGGGTACAGTGTGGGTAACTGAGCAGTGTGTAAGTACAGTGTTGGTACCTGAGCGATGTGTGTATGTACAGTGTGGGTAACTAAGCAGTGTGTTTTTACAGTGTGGGAAACGGAGCAGTGTGTATATACAGTGTGGCTAATGGAGCAGTGTGTGTGTACAGTGTGAGTAACAGAGCTGTGTGTATGAACAGTGTGGGTAACGGAGCAGTGTTTATGTACAGTGTGGGTAACGGAGCAGTGTGTATAACGGAGCAGTGTGTTCACAGTGTGGGTAAAGGAGCAGTGTGTATGTACAGTGTAGGTAGCTAAGCGCTGCGTATGTACGGTGTGGGTAGCTGAATGGTGTGTGTACAGTGTGGGTAACGGAGCTGTGGGTGCACCTGCCATTTCAGACTGTCAGATGCGAGTCATCTGACTCCAGGAGATCGTACAACGATCACCGAGTGCTGGAGCCAGAAGACACCAGTCAGGGGGAAGGGAGGGGTATTTTAATGGTCAGTGTAGGTGCGCTCTACAGGACAGGCATCTGTAGACAGGTGCCTGCACTGCCTAATGGGAATTAAACTATTATCATTGCCATTTATATAGTGCCAACAGATTCCGTAGCACTTTACAATATTATGAGAGGGGGGATTTAAATATAAATAGGATAATTACAAAAAAACTTACAGGAACAATAGGTTAAAGAGGACCCTGCTCAAAAGAGCTTACAGTCTCTAGGAGGTGGAGTATAAAACACAACAGCACAGGAAATAGCAATCAAATAAGGTGGGAATGAAGCAGAGCTGGAGGAGAAAGTAAAGTGCTGCCATTTAGTAGAGCGCAAGAGACAGGTATCTAAGGTAGAGGTTACTCTGGGAGGCTTTTCTAAAGAGATGGGTTTTAAGGCACTTCTCAAACGATTGAAGACGAGGGGAGAGTCTGATGGCGGTAGGCAGGCTATTCCATAGGAAGGAAGCCGCCCGCAAGAAGTCTTGCAAGTGTGAGTTGGCGGTATGGGTGTGAGCCTAGACAGGAGAAGGTCACGGGCAGAGTGGAGAGACCGAGAAGGTGCATACCTATGGATCTGTGAAGAGATATAAGAGGAGCTAGAATTGTTCATTGCTTTATAGGTATGAGTTAGCACTTTGAATTGACTCCTATAGGATACAGGAAGCCAATGTAAGGACTGACAGAGGGGTGAGGTGTGAGAAGACCGACTACAGAGGAAAATAAGTCTGGCGGCAGCATTCATTACAGGCTGTAGCAGCCCAATATGGCTTTTGGGAAGACCAATTAGGAGAGGGTTGCAATAATCCATGCAGGAAATTACTAGAACTATATTATACTGTTCCTTTCTATTCACGTGTTGTTGTTTTTCGTAGTTTCATGTTTTTTGAGTCCTAGCAAGAGCCAGGAACCAACCACAGATCTACAAAATAAAGCCATGTTAATGTATACACCATAAAAACCCCATATGTGTGCACAGATTTGTTTAAACCAGTATCACAAATAGAACATGCTTGTTACAGGAGCTGCATGTCATTTTAAAATGTGTGTTTAATTTCTGTACTGGAAATTTTTTATCCAATAAATAAGGAAAATAAACTACCACTGCCGATACCATGCAGAATTATTTTGTATTAAGTCTAATCTTGTGTTACATGTTTGTTACCGCTAATTTGTTTCTAGATACAGTGCTTTTGGGACAGCAAGTTGAAATCTGTTTGAATGTGAAAAGTAGGTTTGTTTGTTAAATCAATGTCTAAACTTTTAATTGATATAATTGTTATAATTGACTGTTAATTAATTCCCATGATAGAAGATTTTCTCAGTCTATCAGTTTTACAAGTGCCCTATCCAAGAAGACTGAATAATTTATAAAGCATTCAGATGACTGCAATGTAAAATATATACTTATATATTCTGATTAAACCTGGATACTGAAAACCTTAACCCACTCTGTGGCAGAATAGTTTTTATGGCCTTTCCTGGCACAAAGGAGTTAATATAGTATCGTGCAAAAGTAATATTAAAATACATTGACATATTTAAAAAGAAAATGGAATACCCCCACCCCCTCCAAAAAAAGCATTATAATTGTATGCTTTACAGGAGGTTTTCTAAATGTATTTATACATACATTTACATGATCTGCTTATTATTTCAACAAGTAGATTACGTCTTGCACCCTCGTAGTGCACAGATGGTGACGTTGTCCGTACAATTATTTCCTGTACTAAATGAGGAATAGTGCATGTTTCACCACTATGGACAGTGGTGATCTCAGGCAGATTTGAGGAGATATATGATTCGGTGTGCCAGAGATTAGTGGGAGTAACAATCCCAAGTGGCAGCTGCCTGTTTTTTCCTGAGTTGAAATATCTGTCGCCTAGTAGTGTAACTCCCACTATCTTTGTTTGTTAGACACAAAAACTTTTATGAGAAGGGTATTTTCATGAAAAAAATATAAATTGCTGCTCTTTTGACCAAATTTAGATTCTAGAATCTGGTACAGCTCTTTTCTCATAAACCTTGAAGTCAAGCACCATTTGAATATAAGCATAAGATATTTGGGGTAAGTGACTGGACATTCCCTGTGCAAAAGTTATATCCCATAAGCATTAAAAGCCTTTCTCAAATCACATGAATACACTGAAATCTGGCAATCACACAGGCCTGAGTCTATCACCAACAGCTGACTTTCAATCAACGTGACAGTTCTGTCAGTGGCCTCAGGATTACGGTCTGATTGACAGCGAGCAGATGGTGGACGAATGAAGCTGTCACTCTGCCTGATGATTGTTTCTGAGTCGTGCGAGCAACAGTTAAGAAAGAATAGCTGCCCAAGGTGATCTCTACTTTGACTAGAAGGCTTTTAAATCTACTCACTGAGAGTGGTGTCAGAAATTTTCCAAGAAAGCACTAAACTCTGAAATGAAATTACTATCCCCTTAAAGTGGAATGACGAAGATGCAGAACGAGGAGTTCAGTTGTTTAAAAATTCCATGGGGAACAGCTAAGCAAGTAGACTTTTCTGACTACAAAGAAACTACTGCAATAGGCTGGGCAATCTTTTTCTAGTGAGGTTCTTTTGTTCCTATCTTGGAGCTGTAGTGATTTCTAAAACCTGGCTTTTAAACTCTGCTGAGCATAGTGAATTTGCTCCAGGCAGTATAAGGTGACGCAGCACTGCAGACATAATCGCACTGATTTAATAAAAAGTCTACAAGACAAAGCACGCTAGTTCAGCAGGGTTCTAAAAAAAAATTAAAAAAACCCTTTTATTTATTTTTTTTAAGATTAAACACAAGAGAGTATGTAGAGGTAAACGTGAAGTTTGACTGAAGCTGGTGACTAATAAATAATATATTCCCAAAGAGTGCTATGGAGACATGCCTAGCTGTACATGATACAAGTCAATATATTTTTCACACTGAAAAAAGAAAACATATTTAGCAAAGCTGAGCTGATGTTAGCTTGTAGACATGATGTGATGTGAAGCAATACGTTTTACATCCCCCCCCCCCCCATGTTTGTATGTAAAATAAATTGATGCATATAATCATCTTCTACACTGTCAAATTAGTATTTAATAGAATTGATCATCTACCCAGTGTTCATGAAAATACACACACAAATGACAGAATCAGCAGGACATCATATTAGCAGCATATCTGCTTCATGCTCAGGAACATAAAGTCCACCTCATTCCCTCACCCCTGTCTCTCCTTTTCAATTCTCTTTCAGTCTTATGGAACCTGCACGTAGTGACTGCACAAGAAATTAAAAAAATAAATAATTCTATTGACAATACTAAATTTGCAGTCATGATATAGGTATTTGAGCATATTTCAGCAGTACAAAATATAGTGCAACATAAAAATAACATGTTAGACTTCCCATGTGCTTCCATATAGCATATGTAGGGTGGGTATCTATCTTTCTAAGGAAACTCATACAGATGAAACTCTACACCCTAAGGACCTGGGAGAGAATACCAGGACTCTTGTTCCGATTACTGCTGTGCACTATAATACAACAGCAACATATCACACAAAGTGTCTTATTGCAATGCCAGCGAAATAGAATTAGTATATAAGGATATATGTAAACACACACAAAGATAGGCATTGTGGTTTGGCCAGAATTGGTTTTGTTTGGATAGTGAAAATTTGTAGGCTGATTTACAATGGAAAAAAAAGCTAGAACGTCTGCAAATCAATGACCTATAAACATAACTATTGTAGTCTCAAAAATCGTCACATAGAGAACATGCAGCTTTCTGTGGCATGATTAATAATTGTCACCACACAGTGATCCATAATGCATTACTCCCCTGTAAAGCTTCTAGGATATCAATCTCATGTGTCTGAGAGGAGACAATAGTGCTCACTAACAAGGAGGCACCTGGTAGGACAACATTTCAATTATTATAAATATAAAGATAATTTTAGGAAGCAACAACACAAGGTGGGCCATAGAAAACAAAAGTGCTAGGTGATATCTGACAAGAGAGAGGGAGAGAGTGTGTGTGTGTGTATGTATGTATATATATATATCTATATCTATCTATATACATATATATATATATATATATATATATATATAAAAATAATTATGTCAAAGTGGAAACCAATTCCACAGAGATGTGCAGTGGAATATTGACGTGTGATTAAACAAATCAAAATATCAGAAAATAGCCTTTCAAAAAAATAAAATATAAATAAATAAAGCCAGTCTCACATGCAGAACTGAATTAAAAAGCAGCAAGCGGGGTCTTTAATTATTTACATACAAAACTGAATTCATACTGACAGACAGGCAGAAAGACACAAATATCCCAGTCCACCTCTGCATACTTCTTGCTTCACATTTTCTGAAACAGGTCATTGGTGATTATGCCAATTTTCCCTATAACAAATATATTGAGCCTGTAAGATGGCACCTCATCTGGAAGCTGCACGGTTAAGTGGAATCTGCAGATTAACTTATGCGCTGCCATGCTCTCTGGGGCCAAAAAGCATTGAAAGGATGAATAAATGGGGACAGACAAAACTTGAGGGGGCAGAGACAGACACACACGTAAAAGGGATGGGGGAATGGGTAAAGATGCAAGTAGGGAGGAGAGATGGAGAGAAAGATAGGAAGAGGTAAAAAAAACTTGGGGAATAGAATGAAAAGGAAGGGCAAAACACAACATTTACTTCACCAATATAAAGACACATCTGTCATCAGACACAAGCTACATGCAGACACTCTCTCCGTTTAATTTGCAGGGTTAATCACTAAAGTAGTATAACTGATATTTTTCGAGTTTGGCTATAGTGGCCCTAAATTCACTATGAATTCTGACTTTAGTGCATAACCCTATTAATGCTTGAATTTACCACTTTGAATATAGAACCCACAACCCAGACAATCTAATATATTATACACACAAACATATACGTACATTCACACACATCAGCACTGAACACGAATACACACTTCATTCAGATTTATACCACAGTAAGCAAAAGAAAAATGCATTCACACTCACTTTTACAATTTTTTTAGTAAAACTAAGTGTTCCGTTCAACCACTGCATTCACATACAAGCACTAGTCGTCACCTATAATTATTCACAAATGGATAACTGCATTTACAAATCCTGAAAAACATATACAAATGCCTACATTCACAAACTTACAATACTAACAAGGACAGCAATGCTTTTAATACATTCCAATGCAATTTTATCACACATACTGACACTGACATAGTTGATATGCAACATTGCATTGCGCTTTCCGGTTTTGAAGAAAAAAAATGCTAAAAATAATAATAAAAAAAAAAAAACACCCACCCAAAACATTTAGACGTTATTTTTTGGTTTCTTTTTCTTATAACAATGTCACCACAGGTTTGATATATAGACAACAAAGAAAAGCTCTACAGAAATCCACAGCCATGTGACTGGGGCTGCTTTAGTATTTAATACAAGGTGTGTCTGGAAAGTATCCAGCCGTGTAATATGAAAAATATAGGCATTTATGAAGAAGATACAAGATACAAGAAACATTGTATGTAGGACATTTACTTCTTAGTCCCCTTCAAAGTAGGCACATTGTGACCTTAAACGGTTCTCCCAGCAACTCTTCCACTGTTCAAAACACTCTGCAAAATCCTTTGTTGAAATTGCCATGAGCTGCCTCATCGTATTTACCTGAATCTCATCAATGATCTGAAATCTGATTCTCAGCCATCTTTGAAACATTTGTGCCACTATTTTATTTTGCGTTCTACTCATTACTTGGTCCTTCGCGAGCATTTTTTTTCCTTCTACTGTCAACTTTATTTTAATATGTATTTTTATTGCTTATCTTGTGCGTAAACAAAGAGATACAATATGTGTGTCTGGAACCTTGCAGGGAACATAATCTACAAAAAAAATTCCCATCTCCAACTTTTATCAATATGACAACATTATGGGCCAGATATGAATCGAAGACAAGCAATGCTTGAACATGTCCACATTATTCCTCCCAAATTTCAGAGGTATAAAATCGAGACAATAGGTACCCTGAGGGGTGTGCCAGTAAGTCGCTTCACTGTTAATGAACAAAATAGGTGCACCTGCCCAGAAAGGAGGAGGGCCAACCACAGGAGAGGTGTGCCAGCCCAACATAAACGTACACCAGGCAGACAGATAGACTCCTAGCGAGCCCCGTTAATGGCAGAACATGCTGACAATGCTGCGGAAGCGCTCTTTGCATGGTACTTGTGTCCTTAACACAGTGCAAGAATATCCAATGATGCACTCACACTGTGCTGGCTGGGGATCGTTCCCTGATCTCCCTATCTGTGGGATATCAGTGAGCAATTAAGGAAAAGACCCTTGAATTGGAACTGTTCAGACATAAGTCATGTCATGTGCATCATTTTGTGCTGCTAATAATGCAATGGGAACTCTGGCAGTGTATGGTATAATAGTATATATATATGTAAAAAAAAGTGTGATAACACAACAGGTATGAACACTTTGAGTTAGTACTGAACAATTCACAGGAACTAGCTATCCAAGGCAATTTTTTATGCTGCTGAATTGTGATAACCTATGCTGATCTTTTCAGATACATCCCTTGCAGTCTTCAAAATAACTTGCATATGTAATAGGCCTGCTTACAGTGTTCCATTGTTTGCATCTGCATAGCAGAGGTTTATGGATAATGCACATCTGTAGGAGGAGCCAATGTGCAATATTTATATTTTTACAAATATACATGTGACTTATGAATTATGGCTAGGATTTCTTGCATGAATTGCTATCAGATGCAGTAATTTCACTCTGATGTGTGGTTCGTTTTATGTAGTAAATATATGCATTTAACTGAAACCAATTAACTATTTCAGCAAAAGGAACAGAAATTAGTAGAATCAAATTGACAAAACATTTACGAGCCAAAATTCACCTTGCTGACAATGTCGAACGAATCCTTCATGTTGTTATTAGTTGTAAATTTATATATATATTTTTTTCCTTTCATGTCCATTAATGGTAGCAATGCTTCTCCAGTGAATGGTCATTATTACAGACAGCAATAGGAACATAAATTAACTGATAATGAAAATGTCAATTGTAGGTACAGTCTATCACACTGCATGCTGATAAGGGCGACCTTTTCCACTGTATGCAGTCTATGTCATGTTTCTGGAAGTCTAACATGTAAGGTTAAGCTTTCTTATTTATGGCAAGCTTGAAACAGAAGCCTTTGAACAGTGGAATTTGAAATCACATGCTTCAGTGTAGTAGTGTCTCCCTGTTGAATTGTACAAGGTCAAAAACAATGGCAGGAATATGTTTGTTTTTGCTTTTTCTTTTTTGCCTTATAAAGTAAGAATCCCAAAATTTGAAAAGATGCAGCCTCATTTACTAGCTGTACCCTATAGAAGCATCTAGAAAAAAATTACTTTGCATTAGTACATTATCAGAACAAGAGCAACCTACCAATTTTGGGGGGTTTGTTATGTTATCACTAAAGGTTGGACCGCAGTGGTAAAGAGTACAGAGATATAAATATTGTCTTGTATTAGAATACTTTCTGAGAGCCATCACCAAAGGTTGGACCGCGGTGGCAAAGAGTACAGAGAGACAAATATTGTCTTGTATTCGATTACTTTCTGAGAGCCCCAGCACCCAAAGAAACGTTACTAAATAGAACATTACTAACAATCGCATACTGCAAATTGTATATAAATTATAATATTTAATACAAAGTATGTTTGTCTATAGTCAAGAACTCCCGAAGCTTGAGTCTCAAAATAATTTGGTGACCCCTCCAAAATATCCCACTCTTGGCTATATCTATGGAATACAGTGTGGAGAAATGTTGTGTTAGTAGGGCATGTAGTGTGTGTAGGGGATACAGTGTTCTTTTGCTGGTGATGCAATGTGTGTGTGTGTGTGTGTGTGTGCGCGCGCACGTCTGTATGCAGGTGAAGTAATGGGTGTGTGCTGGTGATGCAGTGGTGTGTATATGTGTGTATAAGAGATGTAGTATGAGATAAGGTATGCAGTGTGCGTATGTGTGAATATGAATGTGTGCGTGGAGGACACAGTGTGTATATGTAGGGGATGTATTTTAAGGCAGTGCTGCTGGCCATGCAGATAGGGCAAAAAGATCTGGGGCTATAGGCTCAATCCTCCCAAGCCCTGTTGACACCCCTGCCTCCCTGCAAATGCTAGTTAACTATATTTTGGCAAGTAGTTTTCGAACACCCAATGCAGGGCCGGCGTATCCATAAGGCGGCACAAGCAGCCGCATTAGGGCGCACCGGCCCGGGGGGAACTAGATTAGAGTGACCGGCAGGAGATGGGCGCACAGCACTCCCTCCTACCAGTCACTCAGTGTAGCGTGGCCGAGCCGATCCGTGCACACCGCAGTACAGGAACTTCTGTTTTCTGTACCCGGATGGACTGAAAGGAAGTGCTCACTAAGAGAACACTGCCAGTCAGCCCGGCCGGGTACAGGAAACTGAAGCTCCTGTACCTCGGTGCGCACTGCTCAGCCACGCTATGAGAAAGGAAGGAGACACACCGGTGACCAAGGGCGGAAAGAGAGAGGGGCACTAAGGGACGGGGATGGGGGGAAGGAACACTGTGACGAGAGAGGGTGAGGAACACTATGGGACAAGGGGGGAAAGAACCCTATGGGACAGGGGAGGAGGGGGAGAGAACCCTACGGGACAGGGGAGGAGGGGGAGAGAACCCTACGGGACAGGGGAGGAGGGGGAGAGAACCCTACGGGACAGGGGAGGAGGGGGAGAGAACCTACGGGACAGGGGAGGAGGGGGAGAGGGGACAGAGAACCCACGGGACAGGGAGGAGGGAGAACCCTACCGGACAGGGGAGGAGGGGAGAAAACATGGGACAGGGGGGGAGAGAACACTACGGAACAGGGGAGAAGGGGGAGAGAACACTATGGGACAAGGGAGGAGGGGGAGAGAACACTATGGAACAGGGGTGAAGGGGGAGAGAACACTATGGAACAGGGGAGAAGGGGGAGAGAACACTATGGGACAGGGGAAGAGGGGGAAAGAACACTAAAAAAGAGGGAGGGGAGAGGAACATTAAGGGGACACTAAGGCAGGACTTGACAAATTTGTTTGGAATCTAGGAGCCAACTAAAAAAGTTAGGAGCCAGTTTTATTTGTAGTTGTTCTAGTGCCCATAGCCTATCCCTGTAGCCTTTTCAATGTAAACGCTGCCTTTTCAGTGAAAAGGCAGTGTTTACATTGCTGCCTACTAAGACCTCTAGTGACAGTAACTCAGATGGCCACTAGAGAGTCCTGTGTCAGTGCTCTGCTTGGAGGCACTGAATGTTACCCATAGAGAACATGCGTAATATCCTCCTATGGTAAAGCATTGGCTTAGCTTAGATCATTAAGATCTCAGCTATGGAGACGGGACAAGCAACGGCGAAACCAGCACGGCGTGGGGAAAAAGGAGAGTATAAACACCAATCATGTGTTCGGAGGGGGGCAGGTACCTAAACACACACACACACACACGTACACACAGACATACACACTTTCTCTAACACTCACACATTTATATTTTTAATTCTAATCCACCCAGCCTCCCTAACTTTGGGAAAGCTGAGTGGACCTTCCCTGGGGTCCAGTGGGGCTGCTATTCCTGTGTGCGAGGGAGCAGTGATCTTCCTGCATCTCCTCTCTGCTCCCTCGCACTGTCTGCAGTGATGTCGGGGCTGGAATGACATCATATTCCAGCTCCTGGCATCATTACACAGCGCAAGGGGGCACAGAGGAGCTGCAGGAAGATCCCTGCTCCCTCGCGCGTTGCCCCGGCACGCCATCTCCAAGATAACAAGTGCGGCCGCCTGCACCATCCCCAGCTTAGGGAACTACAACGCTCCCTGAGCCGGCCGCCTCCATGCTCCCGCATTTAGGTAAAAGGCTGACAATTCCCAGATGCTAGGGAACCTTGGATTTGTTGAGCCCTGCATTAAGTTACAGGGGAGGGAAGGGAAAAGGAACACTGGGGTTGAGGGGGAAGAGGGGGGAAGGAACCACTAAAAGAGAAGGGAGAGGAACACTAAGGGGGTAGGGGGGGAACATTAAAGGGAATGGGGGACACTAAGAGACAGGTAAGGGGGGGGGGAGAGGTACACTAATGGACATGCAGGGGAGGAGAGAGGAACACTAAGGGACATAGAGGGGAGAGTGGTACACAGGGGGGCCTGAGTGGGAGAAAGACACACAGATGGGCCCGGGGGTGAGAACACTCACAGAGGGGCTGGGGATGAAAGTGACACACAGAAGAGCCTGGGGTTGAAAATACAAAGGTGCTGGGGGTGAAAGAGACACAGAGGGGTCGGAGAAGAGGAAAAAGAGACACAGAGGGGCTGGGGGAAGATATACAGGCTGATGGTGAAAGAGAAACACACAAAGGAGCTGGTAAGAGTCAAAGACAAAAATGGGCTGGGAGAGAATGAGACACACAAATGGGCTGGGGGAAGTAAGACACACAAAGGGGGTTGTAAGAGATACACAAGGGAGGTGTAAGACACACAATGGGGAAAAATAGGGTATAATATATACTAAAGGGGGTAAGACATTTAAAAATGGGGATAAGAAACAAAAGGCAGGTTAAGAGGCACACAGGTGAAGATGCTACCTAACATATTTTTCTTACCTGTTTTCACGAACACATCCCAGTGATAAAATAGATTATAACCAGATGATCTGATCACTAGAATCTCCCTACCCACTGAATCAAAAAGAAAAAAAGCCAGTAATACAAATATATGAAAATCATTGGATTTTTCCTATTGTTAGTACTTATGTGATAGTGAGCGCCTTAGACAGCGAGAATTGTATAGAGATGGTAAAACAAACAGAGCAATTTTCAGCAGTAAATATAACCTGCAAACATGCAAATTGAGGGAGTGATTGTGGGAGTTAACATGTCCCAATCTCATAATACAAGAAGGACAAAAAGTATTTTATGTCCATGAACCACACATGTCAGGGCTCAGTGGTGTGATTTAAATTCTGAACATAAAACATATGAAAGAAGACTAGCAAAATCCATATGTACATAACTATTCCATGACTGTATTGAACAAACAGGATTATATCTTAATTAACGGGATCATCACTTCTCTTGAAGTTACGCCACTGAAGAGCAATGAAAATCTATAGCTATAGCTTGCGATATTGTTTTTTTCCTATTTGGTGCTACATTTTCTTTTGAATGTATATTAAAAACAGACCTGTAACTTTTTAGTAGTTCATAAAAATATCATCTCTATGGAATACTGATTAAGACTGCATTGGAAGTTCATTGAAATTATCAGAGATATTATCAGACAAACCAGAGACTAAATTTGTCTTGTGGTAAAACCTAAGGCTGACAAAAGGAGGAGCTCCTCTATAAACTTTTGGCCAATCCCAGCAGCCTTTACAAATGACGGCTGTGGAATTCAGGTTTTGTCTGTGGAGAATACTGCAAAATATGCCAAGACCCCTGAAATAGACAGATCCGCTTTAAAGATTTTGCAATGGACATCACAATCCACTTCAGTCCAGGCACAGCAATGGCACACATTGTATTAAAAGGGGAAACAGATACATTGGTTCTGTTTTCCTTCTCTCTAAATTGACTGACAGGTGCAAAGGGCTGGACTTATAATAATGAATGGTAATTTACATTTTTAGACCTCACGTACTTATAGTTAATGTAGAGGATAAATAAAAATAAATGTAAAAATCCTGCGCAGCAACAGATCTTTTTTTAATGAAATCTTGCAGACTGACATGACATCTGCACCTACAAATGATGTTTTTTTTTACAATAAAAAAACTAAACAATAAAAATTAATGATGGAACGGATTTAAATAAAATATATTTTACTACTTCTTGTCAAGAAACTTGCTTTCTTCATAACAAAATGAGAAGATGAAAATAGGCCAAAATACCTTTGACAACCAACCATGAGTCCCATGATGTTCAGCTAGCCAGATCAGGAAGGGGTGTTAATATTTCTGTTTTAGTTATTTAAAAAAAAAAAACCCTGTTATTAAACCCCTTATTCTAAATAGTTTAGCTTTTCCATATAGTTTTCAAGGAACCTATAAAATGTACGTGCCTTAACTACTAAACAGAAACAATGTTAAAAAAAAAAAAAAACATTTAAAGAAATGCAATGCGTATATTTTTAGAATGTGCTTGCAATGAAAATGGTAAGACACTTTGCATTACAAAGCTTAAATATTTCAATTTGATATTTAAGATTGGCAGTTTTCTTCATGAGTAAACTGTGATTTTCAACGCCAAACATTAAAAGGTTGAGTTCATAGCAGTAGTTAAATTATTTAAATTCTATTCCGATTCAGGATACAAACACAGAGTGCTGTAGGCACAGTGCATTGCCTATGCAGCACAGATTAAACTATGTGATTTTATGCTTTCATTAAAAAGACATAACAATCTGTGGGATTGAGGATGAACAGATCCTGATTTCAGTGCTTGAGAAAATAAAGATATACATAAATTCTTGTTGTAAAACTTGAAATTGTTCTTTCACTATTCCTCCGAAAAAGTATAATTTTTACAAATGATACCTATAAATTCATTCCACGTGAAAATATGCATAACAGGCCACTTAATATATAAAAGGAATGAACCTACGATGATAAAAGGGGAATTTTACACCTTTCTCTGCTGAAGCTATTCACAGTGAACACACTTTCCCTTGTGCTGAAAAACACATTTATTAAAAAGAAAAAAATATATATTGTATTTGATTAAGCAGATAGGCAACAAACACCCTTGTAACACTTGAATGAGGTAAACATCTCTTTGCACAATCTGTTATAGTGCAAAACATCACTTGCTATCCCACTCCTGCCCCAAATTATTTATGTTGATGGCTACACATAGAGGTGACAAACGTCACTTGATTTGCAGTTTTACACTGTAATGCATGTTGATTGTCGATTTGCATTTGGGAGGCAGCAACAATTATATAAACATATTTCCGTAGGGGCTTGACCGGTTAGGTTAGCGGTTTTGAGCTGATATGAAGGAATTCTGCTAACAGATCACCTGAGATATAGATGTCTAAATCGAATTTCCTTTACTAAACTTTAGTCCTTTTAGAAAATGGCAGAAATATGTATGTCATCCTATTCGGAGTATGATACAGACATGGCATGCTACAAAATGTGTGTAAAATGTTTTAAAAGCCTCCAATTCATAATCTACAGTGGAATGATGCAAACATTACATATTATGGTTTTAGAAGGAGATGGTTGCAGTCATCATGTACCTTGTGGGAGCTGGGCTTTCTTTTGCTGTTTTAGTTAATGGTGGGGTGTTTTTGTTTTATCCTTTCTACCTGAACAGAAAAGTGGGAGTATTTTAATGGCCAAAACTGAGAGATTATGCCATTCACTAGGTTATGATGCAGGTTTGTGTTCTGTATCCGTAAGCCCTCCTTGAGGTGTACTTAATTCTACACTTATACTTAATAATCATGTATACACATGGCATTTCTTATGTCTACAGTTGTATGATTGGCATACATCCCCTGTATTAATTACAACATAGTGAAAACCATTTATTTTTTTCCTCAGTTCCCCTTCTTGGTTCTGATATACATTGGCTGTGCTATTCTCAAAAATAAAAAAGGTTAAAAAGTGTGTGTGTTTTAAAATTGTGTCTAGAAGAAGAAATTAAGTATCTCAGCTATACAACTAAGCTAACTTTTCATGTAAGGCCACCTTGTGACCAGATATCTTGATTATTTTTTTTAGAATGAATTCCACCTGTTGCTGACCAACTGTGAAGTAACTAACTAGCGGAGGATTAGGAAATTCGCTTTGTACCACCAAGGGGTTAAGAAGTTTCTTCAACGAAAAATTGCCTTTAAAATATTCACTAAACGCAAGGAAATATGGTATCTGTTAACTCAATTCCTTTGTACAATCACATTACAGATAAAACTTCCCAATCTAACTGCACTCATTTAAAATGGGCATATAGTACAAGCATCTGCAGTATAAAACCATCTCAGTATATGAAAGACCCTGTATAATTCATGCCACTTTATCCTGCTTCCAGTACCCATTGTCATGCTATGAACAATACAAACTGACTGACATTGGAATACAGACAGACATACATTTCACATTTTATGCCTGGTCCATAGTCATTTTTATGAAACGCTTCCACACTACCAGAGTAGCATGTTTACTCAGGGCCGGTGCAAAGAATTTTGGGTATATAGGCGAAGATGCATTTTTCCTCCCCCCCCAAAAACATATTCGCCCATGTGCCTCTTAACCTCCCTTTTGTGTTTCTTATCCCATCTTTTAAATATCTGACTCCATTTAGTGTATTTTATCTCCTATTTTTGCCTTTGTGTGTCTCCTATCTCTCCTCTTTGTATGACTCTTACATCCTCCCACATTTTGTGTCTTACTCCTCCCAGCCCCTTTGTGTGACTCCTTTTCTCCCTGCCCCTTTGTGTCTTTTATTCTTCCCAGCTCCTCTTTCCTTCTCAAGCTCCACTGTGTGTTTCTTTTACATCCAGCCCCTCTCCCTGTCCCTTAATGGTCCCCTCCCTTCTCTGACCCTTACTGTTCCTCTCCCTTCTCTCCTCCTTTCCCTTCCCCCCTCCTTTCCCTGTCCCTTAGTGTTCCTCTCCCCTCCCCCCTCTGCAGGGCCGGACTGGGAATTAAAAGCAGCCCTGGAAAAAAAATATTTACCAGCCCCATAATGCGTTGCGCTAGCATAGTGTGCAGATACAGAGTTAGAACAGATAAATTAAAAAGTACTTCAACGTAAAAAGCGCACTCATAGGCTTCAAAATAAATAAAAGTGCAGATTTATTTTAAGCAGACGTGCCTTTGCATGTAATCAATGTTTCAGTCAGACTACCTTGACATATTAAGGAAAGCTTGTTAATGGGACTGAAATGGTGAATGTATGTAGGGCACAACTGTAAAAAAAATGTATTTTGAAGTCCTGTGGGTGTACTCTTCACTTTAAATATGTTATTGTGCTGGAGTATGCACCTAGCAACAAGACTGGGCCAATATCTGCTCATTACATATGGTACATATTAATGAAATGTCTCTGTGTATTATGCATATATAAATGTACATTAATATGTGTAACTATAATAGATAGATAGATATATATTTATATATATATACACAACTAATATACCTGTCATATACCAGTGACGGATCCAGAGCCTGAGCCCGGAAGGGGCACTTGTAGATTATTTAAAGAAATATTCCATGCACAATAACCACTACTCCTCTGTGTAGTGGTTATGGTGCCAGGAGTGTCGGCACCCCCTCCCAGAGTAAGTAGTCAAACCGTTTAAGAACAGTTTGACAACTTACCTGGAGTCTGCTGGGATATGGGGCTGTAGTAGGGTATAGGAGCAGTGGTGCAATGTGTGAGGGGTGCAATGTGTGTGAAAGGTTCAGTGTGTGTGTGTGTGGTGGCAGTGTGTGAATGTGTATGTGTGGGGGCTGTGTGTGAATGTGTATGGTGTGTGTGTGTGGGGGCAGTGTGTGAATGTGTATGGTGTGTGTGTGTATGGTGTGTGTGTGTATGGTGTGTGTGTGTGGGCAGTGTGTGTATGGGGCTAGAGTTCACTCCTACTACTGCGACCACCAGGAAGTGGTGAGAGTGAACTCTAGCCCGTAGCTCCAGGGCTAGAGTTCACCCTCGTGAGAGCCGGAGCGTTGCCCCGGGTCCTCTCTTTCTCCCCCTCACTGCTCCTCTGTGTCAATGTCTCCCCTCTCCTTCCCAGTCTCTCTCTTCCCCCTCTGCCTCTTTCTTCCCCTCCCCTTGTGTGTCTCTCTCATTTCTCCCTCTTTCTCTCTCTCTTCCCCCTCTGCCTCTTTCTTCCCCTCCCCTTGTGTGTCTCTCTCATTTCTCCCTCTTTGTCTCTCTCTCCCTCCTCTGCATCCTTTCACCCCCTTTCTCTGTGTCTCTCCCTCCCTCCTTTCCCTGTGTCTCTCCCCTCTCTCTCCCTGCCCCTTTCCCTGTGTCTCTCCCCTCTCCCTCCCCTTACCTGTGTCCCTCCCCTCTCTCTATTCCCTCACCATCTCTCCCTCCCCTTTCCTGAGTCTCCCCATCCTCCTCTTTCCTGTGTCTCTCCCATCTCCCTCCCCAACTTTCCTGTGTCTCTCCCCATCTCCCTCCCCCTTTCCTGTGTCTCTCCCCATCTCCCTCCCCCCCTTTCCTGTGTCTCTCCCTCTCCCTTCCCCCCTTTCCTGTGTCTCTCCCCTCTCCTCATCCCCCCTCCTTCCTCCCCCTTTCCTGTCTCTCCCATCTCCCCATCTCCCTCCCTCCCCTGTCCCTGTGTCTCTCGCCCCCTCTTTCCTGTGCCTCCCCCTGCCCCCAATTTACCTTAAAGAAGGCAAGGGGGCCGGCCGCGTTCCAGACTGGAGCCGCCGGGCCGGGTGGCAGCTTCGCTGGGCCGGCGGCACTCCAGTCACTGGCTGCTGATGGCGGATGGAGGAGGAGCCTGTCTACCATGCTCCCTCGTGGTTCCTGTACCGCGAGGGAGCATGGTAGACAGGCTCCTCCTCCATCAGCAGCCAGTGACTGGAGTGCCGCCGGACCCCTCTCAGTGTGCCGCCCTGCCCCTCTGTTCCCTGTCGCTTAGTGTTCCTCTCCCCTCTCCCTCCTTTTCCTGTACCTTAGGGTATCTCTCCCCTCTTCTCCCTGTCCCTTGGTGCGCCACCCACCCCCATAGTGGTCCCCTCCCCTTCCTGGTGTGCCTCCTATCTTTCTTGTAGCGTGGCTGAGCAGAGCGAATCCCGGTACAGTGAGCTTTTCCTGTCAGTCCTGCTAGGTACAGGAAACAGAAGTTCCTGTACCACGGTACACTCTGCTTGGCCACGCTACAGTCAGGGGTGTAGAAACACTGACAGTCACACACACTCAATGACAAACACACAGACATCTCTGACAGCCAGACTCACTTATCTGACACACTCATTCATTGACAGACACTCACACGCACAGACACACAAACACTGACAGACTCATTGACAAACACACACACACACAAACTCACAGACACTGACAGACACATGTACTCACATGCACACACGCACATACTGACACACACTCACTCACACACACTGACAGACACACTCACTCACACATATACACTGACAGAACCACACACACACACACACACACTGACAGACACACTCACACACTGACAGACACACTCACACACACACTGACAGACACACTCACTCACTGACAGACACACATACACACACACACACACTGACAGACACACACACACACACACACTGACAGACACACTCACTCACACATATACACTGACAGACACCACACACACACACACTGACAGACACACTCACACACACGCAGACACACTCACACACACACTGACAGACACACTCACTCACTGACAGACACACATACACACACACACACACTGACAGACAGACACACACACACACACTGACAGACACACTCACTCACACACTGACAGACACACATACACACACACACATACACACACACACACACACACTGACAGACACACATACACACTGACAGACACACTCACTCACATACATACACACACACTCACAGTAAATAATAATCTAAATTAAATTAAAATTTCCCACCCAGCCTCCCTACCTGGAGAGCTGGTGTGGGTCTCTCATTGGTGGTCCAGTGAGGCTGCTGGGAGGCGTGCGGCTGAATTGGATGCCGAGGTGGCGAGGGAGCTCTGATCTCTCTGATCTGCTCCCTCGCAGGCTGTTTACTGATGCCGCGGGAGCCGTAATATGACGTCATCAGTAAACAGCCTGCGAGGGAGTACATCAGAGAGATCAGAGCTCCCTCGCCACCTCGGCATCCAATTCAGCCGCACGCCGTGCCGGGGATTCAGGAGGTGACCTGACAGGAGGGAGCACTTCCCTCCTGCCGGTCACTGGAATTTTGCGCCCCCGGAGCCGATGCGCCCTAAGGCGGCCGCCTGTGAATCCAACACCAATGTCCCACAGCGCTGGGTCAGGCTTTGGCTCCTCACCTCCTCCCCAAACATCGGGGACCTAATGTACATGCACGGCTAGTGCCACATTCGAATTAGGACAACCCCATAGGAAAACATTGAATCGATGTTTTCTTGTGGAGTTTTAGCGGATGCTGGATGTGCTCATGCATAGCGACCTGGAAGCATCTCTAGTGGCTGTCTGGTAGAGATCCACTAGAGGTGCAGTAAGCCCTGCAAGGTAATTATTGTAGTTTCTCAATAATTGCAATACTTACCATTGCAGGGTTAAACTGACAGGGGCACTGCAATGAGATGAAGTGGTCTGGGTGCCTATAGTGTCCCTCTTAAGCCTTCCACCAATTTGATGTTGAGGAAGGATTTGTCTCTCTATTATTTACCATTAAAACCTACCTAGAAGCAGCTATAGTTGATCAATTCTGCATATGTATAAATGAATAGCTGTATTACTTGTAGACTTCCTAGTTAAAAAAAATTTACTTTTTTTGTTAACTTAAATTGGGCTGTACATGTGATTGGTGAAAATGAAGAATTTCGGTGCACTACAGGATTTTTTAAACGGTATACTGAGCATTAGCTTTAATATCGATTGCAAAGCAAGTGTAAGGTGCTTAAAGGGAAACAAGTATCTTCACCTTCTTACAATCTATATATTGAATTGGTTTCCTCACCACAGGGCCATCTCTGCCACTGCACACTTACACACCCACAAAGCTCGTGTGTTTTCAGTGATCCATTTTATAAGATACCATCTGCACAGTGAGATTTAAAACAAAAAGATTATTCATAACACAGACTGAAAGCATTCATTGGTGTCATATGAAGTATTTATTTATTATTTACCGGACATATAAAACAAACAAGGGAAAAATAGGTTTATATTCTAGGTGCCCAGAAGCACAATCACTACAGCTGAGCCCTTCAGCTCCACAAAATAGATAAAATTTAAAGGAACAGGCTTGCAACTTATTGCAAGAGGCCAACAATGGACGAGATACTTGAATAGAGGATCCATAAATATAACTGTATAAATGTTACATGGAAGGTGACTACCAGAGCTTGTTTCACCAATTTGGCAATGTAACAGTCTGCCTACATTGTCATGATGTGTTAAAGGTACTTTGAAATATAATGTCAAAAAGTGTGTGAGGCAGAAATGTTTCTGAAAGGTCAGAGAAACATTTTTTTTTTTAAAAGAGTTTTATTGAAGATTTTCAATCAAAATGAAAAGAAACATCAAGCAGAGTAACAAACAGAGGCCTGAAGAGTGCCAATAAAAAAATGGAAGAAATGTAAGAGATCAAATAAGGGAAAGAACAGCCATGCCACGATAGTAATTCAGCATCTGCGTAAAGACTGCTGAAATGCCTTGGCTTATTTATTAGTCAGCTCTGAAGGGCCACTTCTAGTCTTCGACAGCGGAGCTCTCCAGAACTTCCACTTCAAATGTTTTTGTGGAAGTGGCAAGTAAAATTTAAACAAGATGTTCACAGCCCACGAAAACTGTTATGGATCTCTGCCTTGAGCTTATTTAATGTCAAGTCTTTGTGAAAAACCTGCTCCCAAATTGAAGAGATGGAGGACTTTTGTAATACACATGCAAATCGCAGCACAAATCCACCAAATGAACTTGCTCCTATTCAATAATTGCTTGAACTGCTTGCTCCCATTCCAACTCATCAAATAGAATTGTCTTACGTTAACTAGGCGACAACAAATGCTAGCTGGACGTGCGCTGCTGCATCTTTCAGTGCAGAGCAATTGATGCCAAATGCCTGCCTATCTAAGCAAAGATCCCCTGGGGACACGTTGCCATATTGTGGTTCTTTTAGCCAGTTAGTGCATTCACACACTTTGTTGTAGGAATGTGCATGGGCAAAATATTCGGTTCGGTATTCCGAAATTCGGGACTTCGAATATGGTCTCTTGCAGCTGCTTAGTAGATAACTTCCTAATGCCCACGGTATTAAGGAGCTATCTACCAAAAGGCTGAAAGACCTAAATTGGTATTTCAGTCAAATTTACTAATACTAAGTAAAGATTACTTAGTATTAGTAAACTCTGCCCCTACTCGCTATACCGCGAGTAGGGGCATATCTAGTAAACAGTGAGCAGCAAGTGTTGCCCCCCCACCAGTGCCCTGGCTAGGGTGGGGACCCTAAATTAGAATAAGGGGGGGACCTATTGTCCTCCCCCCGGCCCCACCCCTGAGTGGCGGGTGGAGGCCCTAAATACCAAAAGGGGGGAGTGACCTATTGTCCTCCCCCCCCCAAACCCCACCCCTTGAGCAGCAGATGGGGGCCCTAAATTAGAAGAAGGGGGTGACCTTTTTTCTTCCCTCCCAGCCCCCACCCCTGAGCGGCCGGTGGGGGCTCTAAATTAGAATAAGATGGGAGGACCTATTGTTGTCCTTCCCCCCGACCCCCACCCCTGAGCAGCTGTTGGGACCCTAACTATGGGGGGGGACCTATTGTCCCCCTAAATATGGGGGGGGACCTACTGTCCTCCCCCCGGCCCCTACCTCTGAGCAGCGGATGGGGACCCTAAATACCAATATGGTGGGGACCTATTGTCCTCCCCCCTGACCCGCACCCCTGAGCGGTGGGTGGGGGCCCTAAATTAGAATATGGGAGGACCTATTGTCCTCCTGAGCGGCGTGTGGGGGCCCTAAATACCAATATTGGGGGGTGGACTGTAGCGGAGTAGCAGTATAATCCACGGTATCTCCGCTGGTAGTCAGGATAAAGCAGGTAAAACACAGGCAGCGTAATAATAATCCCTCTTCCCCAAGGGCTAGACGACACATAGTCTGGGATTCAACTGTCAGCTGTCATTTTATTCCACGGTCACAGTATTTATGCAAGACCCCATGCCAGGGGTTTCCTGAATGACATTTTTACTACAGAGGACTGTGTGGGGAACTTAGCCTGCAAGGCTATTTCCCAGCATGCCTTACTGTACAGGAGAGATAATTGTGCAAGAATGTACTGTTAATCACATTATCTCTCCGTACAACAAAATATACAGTATTACATAAAAAAAAAAAAAAAACATAACTGATATAATATTCAGACGA
The DNA here is from genome assembly GCA_933207985.1 of Pelobates cultripes. Classification (NCBI taxonomy): domain Eukaryota; kingdom Metazoa; phylum Chordata; class Amphibia; order Anura; family Pelobatidae; genus Pelobates; species Pelobates cultripes. The sequence continues at coordinate 16,604,153 of OW240923.1, forward strand.
ATGCTACACACTGCATATAAAATGAGCATAGCAACAGTTAACAAAATATTCACCCCAAGTGTCCAGAAGTGGCTAGGTTTGCCACATGGACCTATTGTCCTCCCCACAGCCCCTACCCTGAGCGGTGGGTGGGGGCCCTAGATAAAAATGTCCCCAAACCCCTGGTCACCCCCTCCAAAAAAAAAAAAAAATTTATAAACCTCTACCTAAAAATGGTGAGAGAGGAACAATAACCAAGTACCTGTAAAAAAAGAAATAAAACTTACCATTCTTTTTTCTAAAATCTTATTTTTTTCAGCCTCAAAAAAGGGCAAATAAAAATACATAATACTCGTCGCACTTTAAAAAAAAAAAAACCCAGAGCGCAAAAAAAAAATAAAAAAAAAAAAATAGAAAAACCCAGATGCTGAAAAAGTAATCCCTCTTCACCCATGGAGGGCACCGCGCAGACTGAGCGCCGCACTCTGGTTTTTTTTTTGAAATTTCAAAGTGCGACAAGTATATGTTTTTTTATTTGGCCTTTCTTGGGGCTGAAAAAAAAATTTCAGATTTTAGAAAAAAGAAGACATCAAATGGTAAGTTTTTATTTCTTTTTTTACCGATACTTATTGTTCCCCCTCACTATTTTTAGGGTAAGGAGGGTAGTTAGGGTTTTATTATTTTTTGGGGGAGCAGTGTCACTCGGGGTTTGGGGACCTCTAGTCACCTTGGGGGGGGTAACATTTTTATTTTGGGCCCCCACCTGCCGCTCAGGGGTGGGGGAAACAATATGTCCCCCTCCCTTATTTTACTTTAGGGCCCCCACCTGCCGCTCTGGGGTGGGGGCTGGGGGGGAGGACAATAGGTCCCCGCCCTTATTCTGACTTAAGGCCCCTACCCACCGCTCAGGGGTGGCGGAAGACATTAGGTCCCCCCCTTATTCTGATTTAGGGCCCCCACCTGCCACTCAGGGGTGGGGGCCAGGGGGAGGACAATAGGTTCCCCCCCTATTCTACTTTAGGGCCCCCACCTGCCGCTCAGGGGTGTGGGCAATTGTTTTTTTAACAGTGAGCAGCCACAGGCTGCTCACTGTTTACTACACATACCCCTACTCGCAGTATAGCGAGTAGGGGCAGAATTGACCAATAACAAGTAATTTTTACTTAGTATAAGTATATTTGGCTGAAAGACCTATTTCGGTCTTTCAGCCTTTTGGTAGATTGCTCCCCAATACTGTGGGAATTAAGGAGTTATCTACTTACTCATTCCTATCCATTGACTGGCTAAGTAACTTACATTTTATATGAATGTGTTACTTGATTGTTGCAAATGCTTACAGCTGAATCCTGGCTATGTGTGTATACTTTTTATTTAAACTGGTATACAGTGTAACATTCTTCATTCTTCCACTGGGTATATTAGTACTTCTGCAATTTTGTGCTTCGGCAATTCGGCAAATCCGAAATTCGGCTATTCGTTCATTCTGCGCTTCGGGACTTCAGCAGTTCAGTTCGGTTTGGCACTTACGAAATTCGGCACTTAGGAATTTCAGCTATTTAGACATTCGGAAGTATCCAAATGTCCGAATTGCCTGAAATTCGTCAGAATTAACATTCGGAAAGAAACGAATTGCATATGTCTACTTTGTTGCATTGCTTCTGGTTTTGACCTAGCTTGTCAGGACTAATCATATTTTTGATACCCTGGTTTTGATATACAGTTTAATTTATTAACTTAATTTTACTTGCTTACACTGAGTGGTCACCATAAAGACCTGGTACATATCTCGACCAATCATCTCATATCTTATAAATCCTGATGACCTTGGCCAATCCAGTGCCTCCCTATAGGTGTCAAAGTACTTGCATGATCGAAGCGCTGCTCTGGCTTTAATGCGCAAGTTATTTGGGAAGTACGGTCTCCAAGTTCTCTTCTGCTTTCCTGATAGGCGCTTGTATTCAGGCTTCCCAAACGTGGCAAATGCTCCTGTTTTAAATTTCTTTTTATAGTAAGAGGGATGCTGCACACTCGCCGTGCCTCTCTACTTGTATTGATATGATGTCTGGTATCATTTCCGCTTCTGGGAGAACCACAAAATCAATGTGACCCAGTTCCCACACTTTTTGTGGTTGCAGACGTGACATAGACTAATCAGTGTCCAGCTTAGTATTTAGAAAAAAAGTTTTAGCCCCGTAGGCATTGCCCTGTCATGGTTTCCTCTTGGTTCCTTGTGTAATGTGTTATACATTCCCTGATTTTCTGGTTATTTAATTTTGGCTTGTTTATGGACTCTTCTGGATTATGTAATCCTGAACTGGCTAGTTCTATCATATTCCCGTATTTCTGGTATCCTGATTTTGACTAGTCCCCCTTTACACTTGCTCTCTTTTATACTTTAAATTCAGCCATACGTGCTTTCTGTCTTCATATTCCTGACCTATACTTTTAAGTTGGGTAGTGTAGCCATGACAATAGGGAAGCACTGGGAGGCTAGGGCACATTCACAGCAAATCGCCACACTGTACCAATCAGGATGTCCGCAAAGAGATATATGGAGTCAATGCATCTCTATGCAGAGAGTAGAGATGTTAAGCATCAGTCCTGCAATCTTTGCAGGTTCAGTTCCAGGAAGTCCCTCAAGTGGTTGTCAAAATGTCAGCCACTACATGCTGTTTTGGCCTACAGTGCAAATGCTGCCTTTTCCTGAAGTGCTCCTTGCATAGTCCCAACAAACGTGCACAGCATGAGTGCCTATAATGATGTGCTTGCGCTGTGCTGCCCAAGGACAATTCCCTGGTGTTCCTGGAGAAGGGACACAAGAGAACTAAAATCGGAAGAGCAGGACCAGACCTCAAAATCGGGACAGTCACAGTGAAATGTGGACTGCTAGGAGGCCTGAAATTACAAAGGAGAGTAGAGTGATAATGTTTGGCATCAGTATATTTGAAAAGCAGTTTAAAATGAACATAAGGAAATGTGGAGTGCTATCTCAACAAAAATAGGTCCTGGAGACTTGACATGCATTTTTAAAACTGTCACCTGATTCCAAATTGCAGGAGGGGACTGTGCACTAGCACCATGCACATAGTGCTTCAATACATAAAAAGCAGTGGTGGTTTTAGTATAAAACTCTGCTCTGTGCTGTGCTACCACTGGCACAGCACATTTTGCCTCTTGAACTGCACCACGTCCCTTGAAAAAGTAAAAATGGCCCAAGCTTTGTTTTTCTCTTATTTCTGTATCTAAATTGGGTTTGCCACCTAAACCCTGAGGAACAGCTGATCCCGATTTTTCATTTATGTATTGTTTAAATGCACAGTGGTCAGAAAAAGATTGAAACTATGAAGCAAAAATATAATAATAAAAAACAAATTTAAAAAAAACTTGTTCTTTATTATATGTGGGTCACTTGTAGTATACAATTGAAAAACTGTATTTTTATGTATAGAATTTCACTAATTTATCTATGTGCGCTATAATCCGCATTTTGTTGTGGCTGTTTTATTGCTTTGTATGAATACAAGCTATGCTGCAGTGGATAATCATATCTGCTGGAGCATTACACCTGCAGCTATATTGGCAATGTATAAACAGTGACATCCGATGGACAGTTGTCCTCTTGAGTCTAGTCTATCTCTCCAGTCTCCAGAGTCACATTGTGAACATCTGGAATCCAATAGCGTTTGATAATTACAGTTTTTGTTCATCCTAGTGTATTTTAGACGTATAAGAAATAGCTATCAATCTGCTGCCTTATTGATTTTGCTTCGATTTTTTTTTTTTTAAATATCTACAAAGGTGTAAAAAGAGTTAACTTAGAATCTAATAAGCTCAGTAAAACAATGTCTTTTTTTTTTACTTTTAAGTTAAAAATAACACCCCATCATCTTTATTTATTGATCTCAGCATTCAGGTCATGTCCCTACCAAGCATATAAAACAAACAAAACACATGGTTTACAGTTTACAGGCAGTGTATATGTACAATATATAACACATTTGTACATTACATAAAAGTCAAAATGACAGTGGGATAGTTGCACATTAAAAAGCACAAAAGATTATGTTGCAGCCAAATCTCAAAAAGAAAACATGCGGCAAATGGTTGCCTTAATAAGTCCTGTTCCGTTGAAAGGAAATAAAACCTGAGTATTAATGAGATATAATTATATATTTAAAATCTTTTCCCTTGTGCAGTATACAGAATTAATGCCAGTAAACTCATAAACTGCAACATTCTACTCCATTACATCTGCAATGATTAGAGATAGTTTGAACATCTGGCATATAATCTGTGATAGAAAACAGCATTCTGCAGTTTAATAGACGTCTGGAGGGCTACACATATCTGATTTTATTTCTTTTTGTTAACTCTTTGTTGTGGCAGAAGGAACAAGCTTAATAGTTTGCTTTTGTTCTCTAGTTTGTTGTAGCAGCCGTAGACTGTTTGTTTGCAAAACTCTATTTTGTGGTTTCTTTTCTTTTTTTCTTCTTTTTTTTTTTTAATCTTTCAAAACAAATTTAAAATGGATCCCCAAGGACCAGTAGACATATCTGTGAACATTTTATTTATAAGCCTATTGTGCTCTGCTGCAGTTTTGAGGTTCCCATTAAACCTCCTGCCTCTGCATTTCTCAGCATCGGCCAACAAACCCGGCAGCTGTGACAGGGTTTTTAAGGAGAGCCGGAGGGACAATAAGGACATAGTGTATCTGGATGTGTGGGTTGATTGAAAATATTTCAATAACAAGCATGGGTTTTATTGGCAAAAAATAAATAAATAAAGAGGAACCTTAGATTATGTAAGATAAGAAACATCAATAAAAGACCAAACAATCAGTTACAAATATTTAAAAGATAACGCTTTTAGACTCACAAGAAACAGCACTGCAAGCCATTTGTTATTATACTTTCTCAGAGTAATTAGTATATTTTCAAGCGAAGAATAGTGCATGGACAATATATTAAAAATAAAAAATGTCCCAGACATAGTGTGATGGCTTGATAAAGACCGTAATATAGGGTTGAAACTTTGCCATGTTTCATGACACATTAATTCTAGTATGAAGTCACCAGGAAGTGTCACCATTTATTCAATTTGCATTGCAAACTGTGCTGGTTTTCAGATAAAACCAGGGGTCCTGACATCCAATTTGACTGAAATTGGAGTTATGTGCATAATTTACTTTGTGTATACATATCATATAACCATAGTGGAGAAATGCAAAGTAACTTATTAATAAAAGAAACATTGATTACAGTTAGCACAGTTACATCTGGGGCAATTATACAGTTCAAAATGTGCACGTTTAAGAATATAATTCATATTATACTGGGTGAGCATTTCAAAAGGACATAGAGAGCCACTCTAGTTGTATTGGTGTGAGTGGGTGTGGCCAGGGGTGGAGCTGTTCTGATAAATTTTAGGTGGTTTACTAATAATTTATGCAACTAAAATGTAATTTAGAACAAGAACAATGCATTTTATTTACACAGACTAAATAGGGATGCTTACGAGGTATGGAGCAAAGAAATATTACTTGTAAGTGAAGACAGTCAAATACCATTGAACAATTCAGTATCCAAGCCATAAAAAAACTTAATCACTGGCAACCAATATATGGTACTATAGCCATCATCTCCACAATGCAGGCTCGTTGCCTTTGTGTTCTCTTTGACTGACCTCTCCTTCACGCCTCATGTCCAGTCGGTCGCCAAATCCTGCTGCTTCCATCACAAAATCATAGGGCGCATCCGCCCCTACTTAACGCCAGACACGGCTAAGGTGCTGGCCCATGACATGTCCTCTCTCGCCTTGACTATTGCAATCCACTTCTAAATGATCTTACGTGGTCCCAATTTGCCCTGTTACAGTCTACCATGAAAGCGGTGAGGCACATCTTCCTGTCCGCCCACACCTCACCCCTCTGTCAGTCCCTGCACTGGCTTCCCGTAAGATATAGGGCTCGATTTAAAATTCTGGTTCTTGCTTTTCAAATCTCTTTGTAATGCTGCTCCCACCGATCTATCCTCCTGAATACACAAGTGTCCCGTCTAGGCCCCTACGCTCTGCCAAAGAGCTATGTCTAACCTCTGGTTGTACTCCCATCTCTGATGCTCGCCTTCAAGATTTCTCTATGGCTGCACATTTTTTGTGGATCTCCCTTCACATCTCCATTAGACTTTGACCCAGTCTCCACTCCTTCAAAAAAAAAAAAAAAAAATTTAAAAAAAATTGAAAACTTCATGAAAACATATCAACTAAACTATAAACAGTAGCCCCACACCCTGATTCCTCTCCTGCAAGTCATTAAAAAAAAACGCACTCTTCAGTGAATACTATTCTACAAATCTACTTTTCTACCCTACCCTTACCTTTTGTTTCACTTTCCCCCTCTAGCATGTGAGCTAATCGAGTAAATTCCTCAACCCCCCTGTTTCTCTGCGTCCAACTTGTCTGTCAATGGGATACAGTAATTGGGTTTGTTCATCCACCCATTGTACAGCGCTGTGGAATGCTGTGTTGGCGCTATATAAATAAATAATATTAATAATAAAAGGGACTGGTCACCTATATAACTGTAATACATCTGATTTTGGCCTAATTAATAAACTATTTCTTTTGCATGCTCATATCTTTTTGCACAAAACAAATGTTTTGCAGAATGCTGCACCATAAGCCTGCCTCCACAGTCACACCCCCTCATGCCAGAAAGACTTCCTTATCAAATGTATGCACACAGTCTCAGCCCCAACAGTACTGAGTGAGCTGCTTTTAATTCACAAGGTGGCTACAAACAAATCAGATACATTATAAACAGGTAGTGATATCCTTACAATAAGTCTCCCTGTGTGTCCTTTTTAATGAAGGTTACTTTGTAGTTCAGATCATTCAAAATAAGCTAGTTCTGAAATGAATGAATGTCCAAGTTAACTGGAAACACAGGACCAGAAACAAAGTACACAGTAGGCCATGGCCAGAATCCAAGTATAAGAGAGGGTTAAAGTCCAGAAAAAAAAAAAAAGTACCCAAGGCGTCCTGGGGCAAAGTCAGGTGGCAAGGCCAAGGTTAAATTCAAAGTATAACAAAAAGGTTAAAGTCTAGAAACACCTTACACAAGGGCAGTCAAGGGGCAAAGTAAGGTAGGAAAACCAAGATCAACATCCAACAATAACAAGGCAAAGATAAGCATGTCTGCAAAAGATGGGGTATGTTAGCTCTTTGTCAGGCTTATTCAATAAATGCTCATACACTGTAACTAAAACCCCATTATCTTTGACAAAGCCTTTTTATGTTTATTTCTTTAAGACTTAAATAATTGTGTGGGCTTTGAAACAAGTTTATAGTTGAGTGGGTGTTTGCTTGATTCTGTATGTTTACATTTACAGTATTTGTATTTTAAACACACCAACAAAACGCACAGGACAATCTAACAACTTGTGCAATCAGGTTTTTTTTTAAAAGAGGTGCCTTCAAGGCCACAATTCCTGCTGGACTTAAAGCTGTGCCTTCAACTCTTAGGATCAGCTAGGGTTAGAGTACCATTGTGGACCATTACTATTATGCCAATCAAGGTATAGCGCCTAGCCACACCTCCCTGAATTATCTGGGAGCCTGTACTACACCAGCATTACACCACACTCCACTCTGAGAAACACAGACCATCAGGATAAGAAGACAGAGATCCCAAGAAGCACTGGCGATCAAGCTTGCAACATGGTAGCCTAACATTAAGGTTCACAGAGATTTTGTTCAGACAAACCGTGAATGAGCACAGAACAGGTAAATGCAGCTGTGATCTTCGGTTTCTTTCTACTATTTCTTGAGATTATTCACATGGTAACTAACTGACCTATGTGAAGATCAAGTAGCTGATATATTCTTGGCAGGAGAAGAACAGATGTCATGGACAAACACCAGGGACATATCTTTACATATTAGTTGGGCACTCTCAGCCGAGTGCAACCCTGCACAGCCATGCTTATCTGCAGAGGTACTGGATATGAACAGAGAATTGTCAAACTGATCCTAAATGAACACTTCAGACAAATAAAGCTTGCTGAATTGTTTTATAAGTCTGCAGTCTTTCATTTTTTTCGACCATTTATAAAAGTGTTCATTTCAATAGAAAATCAACATTTATATAACTGAGGGCAGAACATCCTACCTGGCTATCACTTAGAAAGCCAACAGAAGTGGCAGGTGTGCTGGGATTCAATGCATCTGCCTCCCCCCATCTCAATAAGCTATACTATAGCTATTTGTGAAGCAATGGAAATCCGCGATCACTTATTGGTCAATTTCTCAAAAAAAAACTGAAAATCTCTGCCTGGGATAAAAAAAAAAATGGGAGAGTTTGCCATGGTTGCAGAGAGCAGGTCTGTTTTTTTTCCATATACCCCCAGAGAAACAATGCAAACAATTAATAGTTTTCTTAAAAAGGTTTGACTGCTTAGCCTGGTTGGGCGCCTGGGCAGTTCTGGCACCATTAGTGGGCTTTAAAGGGACACTATAGTCACCTGAACAACTTTAGCTTAAAGGACCACTATAGTGCCAGGAAAACATACTCGTTTTCCTGGCACTATAGTGCCCTGAGGGTGCCCCCACCCTCAGGGTCCCCCTCCCGCCCGGCTCTGGAAGGGGGAAAGGGGTTTAAACTTACCTTTTTCCAGCGCTGGGCGGAGAGCTCTCCTCCTCCTCTCCGCCTCCGTTACGCCCCGCCGGCTGAATAAAGCATTTACAATGCTTTCCTATGGACGCTGGCGTGCTCTCACTGTGATTTTCACAGTGAGAAGCACGCAAGCGCCTCTAGTGGCTGTCAATGAGACAGCCACTAGAGGCTTTGGGGGAAGGCTTAACCCATTCATAATTATAGCAGTTTCTCTGAAACTGCTATAATTATGAAAAAATGGGTTAACCCTAGAAGGACCTGGCACCCAGACCACTTCATTAAGCTGAAGTGGTCTGGGTGCCTAGAGTGGTCCTTTAATGAAGCAGTTTTGGTGTATAGAACATGCCCCTGCAGCCTCACTGCTCAATCCTCTGCCATTTAGGAGTTAAATCCCTTTGTTTATGAACCCTAGTCACACCTCCCTGCATGTGACTTGCACAGCCTTCCATAAACACTTCCTATAACGAGGCCCTATTTAGGCTTTCTTTATTGCAAGTTCTGTTAAATTAAGATTTTCTTATCCCCTGCTATGTTACTAGCTTGCTAGGCCCTGCAAGAGCCTCCTGTATGTGATTAAAGTTCAATTTAGAGATTGAGATACAATTATTTAAGGTAAATTACATCTGTTTGAAAGTGAAACCAGTTTTTTTTTTCCATGCAGGCTCTGTCAATCATAGCCAGGGGAGGTGTGGCTAGGGCTGCATAAACAGAAACAAAGTGATTTAACTCCTAAATGACAGTGAATTGAGCAGTGAAATTGCAGGGGAATGATCTATACACTAAAACTGCTTTATTTAGCTAAAGTAATTTAGGTGACTATAGTGTTCCTTTAATAAAGGTACTTGTTCTGTGCAAAACCAATTCATGACATTTCAATTCGACAAAAAGTACTTCTGTAGCACTCTGTGCAATATCTAGGGCAGGGCTGTCCAACCTGCGGCCCCCCAGATGTTGCTGAACTACAACTCCCATGATTTCCTGGCTGTTTCATTGAAAGAATCATGGGAGTTGTAGTTCAGCAACATCTGGGGGGCCGCAGGTTGGACAGGCCTGATCTAGTGTTTGGCTGGCAGGGTGGGGTTTTAACATCCTTCTTTGTGTGCCCACCCTCTTGTGTGTTCCAATCACATGTCTTCAAGCATTGATATAAACGGGGAAAGCTTGGTAGGATTATAAATGCTGTGTGGAACTGGGCTTCCACTAGCACTGTACTCATAGAATTGGAACTATCCATGCTAGTTGGACTAGACTTCCCATGGGGGGCAGATTTTTTTTAAATGTATTTATTTTTAAATTTGCAGTTATAGTCTATTATTATATATTTGACAAGAACAACATAGAACTGATATGGAACTCTTAGCACATATAATAATCATGGGTGTCAGAAAATAAACTACGCCAGCCTTAGCGATAAGTGAAAGATCTAGAACATTATGGAAGTAGAGCAACCCCATGGGTGAATGAACAAAGCACCTACTCTCTATTTCTTGCATATTGTCTGTCTGTTGTAACTTGTGCAATGAGCTTTCACCCAGGACCGGCCTTACTTACTGGGTACTGTGTGGCCTACGTGGCTCACCAGCCCCAGGTAATAAGTGTGGGAGTGAGGGGAGGGTGCACAGACAGGGCCGGCTTTTAGGCAGCCTGGGTGAAAAATCTTCACAGCGCCCCTCCCTTGTCATACCCCTTCATCCATCAATAGTGTGTGTGTGTGTAGGTATGTAGTGTTTGTATAGGGAATTGATTAAATTAATAATTCTTTAAAAAACACAAATATTTATTCCCTTTTCTTTGTTAACCTGCACAGGAGTATGCTGTTCTCTGATGGTCGATTGTACTGGGAAGTGCCACTGCCTGGTGCAGACCATAAGTAACGGTCTCCCAAGGTCAGGTACTTACAGTGTCAAAGCGTTCTGTAGTAATCTGAAGAAACTCTGTGATTGGTCAGAGCTCAGCTACTTATTGTCTGCAGCCAACAGGTGCAGGCTAGAGGTGCCATCTGCATCCTTGGCATTACAGAGGGGCAGACTAAGTATTTTGTGCTGCTGTCACATAATACTGTGAGTTGTTTTGCTTTGGAGATTTGGATTTTCTTTTATTAACCTTGACCTCCTTGGAATAAAAAAACTCATAGAAATGTGCTATATATCCAATTAGCACTGAGCTCTGCAGTGGAAAAAAAAAAAGCTCTCAGAGACAGTAACACACACAGTCACATGCAGACAGTCACACAGTTACAGGCAGACAGACAGACACACACAGTTACCTCTTTTTATAGTGGTTCACTGGTTGAGGAGTGGAGGCACTGCAATCCCTAGAGGCTTGATGTTGGGAAAGCAGAGCCTCCTTCCTGCTTCCCTCTCAGGTGCAGCAGTTACCAGGCAGCCTTCCCGACGCCCCTTCAGCTCCTCCCCCGGCATTATCAGATTCTCTGCTTAACCCCGTTAAAGGATAATGAAATCCTCACCCAGGTTCTGCACAGCCACGCTACATAGTGCAACATGCAGTATAGGGGTGTCTGTCTCACCAAACCTAAATATTACTTTGCAGTTCTCATACACTGGTCAGTTATTCCACGAGTGGATACTTTATAGGCATTATATTAATTAATTCCTTTCAAAGAAAAGAGGAATTGACAGGCCAATACCAAAAGGGGTAGAAGTCTGGATGGTTATTGCATACCACCCAACATTTTAAATTGACAAAGAGGAAAACGTTAATTTTAGGAGTATTATTGGGGGTGTGGCCAGGAGCAGGGCTGTTCTAAAAATATGTTAGGTGATTTACTAATAATTATTGCTACTAAAATATAATATTATAACAAGAACAATGTACAGTGCTGTGGAATTTATTGGAACTATAGAAATAATAATAATAAATCTCATTTAGTCTGATTTCTAACCAGATTTATAGTTTAAAGTCACATTACGGTTATTATTGCTGCAGAGCTCTGGCATGCACTCAGATACACAAACAATATGTAGCTCATGGAAAACAGAGATATTAGGATAGGAAAGATGAACAGAGGGATTTGGTCTCAAAATCGGGACTGTACCTCTTAAATAGGGACACTTTGGAGATATGTTATTGGGCAAGAGTAGGTTAAAAGGAACAGACAATAATCCAACAGATATCTCTCCATCTCTGCTGTTAGTTAATGTCATCAAACAAGAGAATGAAAGAATTTCCTCTACAAATGTTACTTTAATTTATCGAGCTCAAGTTAAAAATGTACCCTGCATGATTTCAAAATTGAGTTTGCTATGCAGTAATTAACTTCCAATAAATAAGCATTAATTACAGTTAGCGGCGAGTGTTTGGGGAGATTATACTGTTCCACATGGATATGTTAAGCAATTTATCACATATCATACTGTGAGATGTAATGATGTTTGGTGTTGCCAGTGCTTGTAGGTGGAGTTAGAGTTAAAATATTATGGATCACCTCTGTACCCAAACTATAAAAGTTAATCAGAAGCAAGCGAAGTCAAGATATTATAGATTTTAGTTCACTAAACAAGTACTAATCCCTGACAAGATTGTTATATGAAAAATGTAAAAGCTGCCAACAATCCATCATAATTCAAAGGTGTTATGCATTGCTCTACATCTACACTGATAGGATTATTCACATAATTGTGAGTTTTCGGCAATGCAAAGTTAATTTCAAGCTGTTAGTAGTTAAAAGAAAAATTGAATGGAAAAATGTAAAGAGAAACTATAGGCTAGGAATACATTTATTTATTTATTTTTTTAAATGGTATACCTGACACTATATAGTGCCCTTGCGTGTCCCCACCGCAAAAAGTGTTTGTCACTTATCTGTATCCAGCACCGATGTCCCCTGGTGCTGGCTCAGGCTTCGCCTCCGCTCCTTCTCCTCAGACATTAAGACAACCCTATAGAAAAGCGTTGGATCAATGCTTCCTATGGGATTTTAGCTAACGCTAATAGTCCTCATGCGTAGCTGTAGGATGTACAGCACCTGTTAGGCAACCAAAAGTCACAGGGGAAGCGCCTCGGGGGAGTTAACACTGCAATGCAAACATTGACTTTTCTCAACAACTGCAATAAATACCGTTGCAGAGTTAAACTGACAGGGGCACTGTGAGTGAAATTAAACCCTTCAATGAGCTGAGGTGGTCTGGTGCCTATCGTGTTTTTTTAAGCTCAAACGGCTAATATGGTAAAATTATCTAACGTGCCTTAAGTCCCACCTAAACTTCTAAATGTTTTATTATGGGCAGTATTCGTGTAGCTTCTTATATGGTCTATCATGTTCTGAAGAAAGTGTGAGTACCCGTTGTTAGAGAGTACACTATCCACAAACAAACAAAAATGAGCAGAAGGAATGAAGTTGTGGACCAGAAAAATTCAAATTTTGGCACAAAATAGCTGAAATGGAAACAGACAAACTGGAGGTTTTTTTTTGCTTAACCAATTTAACTACTGTGGACTAAATGTTTAAATCCCTTGGACAATTCACATTTTCATTAAGAGTAGGCAGTTTGGGTTATTACTTATGAATAGTCAAAATCCATGTAATATGCACCAAATCAAAGGGGGAATTGTAAGAAACAGAACCAAGACAGCTTGCTGTCGCCTAGTATCTCTGGACACGGTCCTCCTTTTTCTAAACAGCTTGACAAAAAATTGGCGATTGGTGGGCTCCAAAGACTCTAGGCAACATGATCTGAGCTGTAGTGGTTTTGTTGCTTGGAATTCCAAGTTAACTAAAAATGGTTTATGCTGTAAAAAATAAGTTGTAATGAAAAGCAAAAAAACCCAAGATTTTTTAAATTGCAAGTTTAAGTCCAACAAGCCTATTTGGAAAATAGCTGAACATATTGCCCTTATTCTGTTATTATGGGTTAATTTTTTGAAATGTGATACCTCCTAAACTCAGCACATGTGAGTCTTTCATTACTCAGGTGGTTTTGTCAGACACTCACTGATCAATTTGAGCTCATGCTGTTGTTGAAATTACCAAAGACAGCTAAATGTAATTTCAATGTGTACATACTCTGCAATTAAATGTAATGTGTTTATTCCTAACAAAAAGGACACTTTGGCCATTTACTTAGTTACATTGACTAATATTCTAAAGCTTGCTTTTTTTAGCTGAAAATTTTGAAATTCACATTGCCTTCTGATTATCTCACACTTGATTTTTTTGTATGTGATTTTGACAAGGAGATTGGAAAATGAAATTTAACATAGCAAAACAGGAATAATATTTAAACATAGTATGAGGCTTATTCACTAAACTATTGTGTACTAAAATCCAAGTGGCAATATTAGGGCTATATTAGCCTAGTTGGGTCTACCCATTGTATAGCTCTGCAGAATCTGTTGGCGCTTTAGAAATAATAATAATAGTGACATTTTTACAGGGCAGCAATTTTTGACTAGCACTTGCTATTTGGATTTTAATTCATTTCAGTTTAGGTTTTAGTAAATAAACCCTACATTGGTCAAGCCTGACCTGAATCTAGCAGTTTCCTCCAATTTACCATGATTTGTTGTTTAGTGAATGAACGGCAATGTTTGTGATTTTTTTTTTTTTTTTTTACAAGCAGCACTGTTGGAAAAATAATTGAAAAAACAAAAATGAGAAACTTGCAACTGAATATAAATGTTCATGCAAACACAGACCCAAGTAGGAAAATGACTTGATATTTCATTAATTAATACATCAACAGAAACCAGAGAAAAAAAAACAAAAAACCCTTGTCTAGTTGTCTGGCGTCTCAGATACAGAACACTGGCTCATTAGCCTTAAGTACATCAAGCAAGAAATGCTATTTATTCCATATAAAATAATGATTCACTTTAGAGATGAAGAAATGAAAATCATTGCTAAAATTCATGGTGCTAAAGGAACAAAAGGGGAAAAAACAAACAAACAATATCTGCAAGCAACAAGTTAGGAGGGGAACAGATTGCATTAGAAAGTTATTTGACTTACCTATACATGCGAGATCTGTAGTTCAAAAAGACACAACTTTGGCAGGGCTGTAGAAATATCTTCTCCAATTCCAGTACTTGCTCTGTTAGACAGCACTATTACATTTCAGAAAAAGTCAAATCTGCAGGATGCATCAATGTTAAGGGTATTTTTTGTTGACAAAAGCCACAGTTTAAGGTCCTTCACAGTATCACTTATTCTTTGTGGTCACCACGTATTGTAAACTAGAGTAGATATTGTATAGAAAAGGGCAAATTAAAATAGAAGTAAGGTACACAGCTGATTACACTGAATTTTGTTTGTATTCCTCCTATTTTTTTCTTTAATGTTGCTGCTGGAATAATTAAAGTGACAGATATTTGTCCTTGGAGAAGTGGTAGAGAGCACTAGTGGACACCAACCATATCTGTTTCAACAATCACGATACATTAATACATGAAGAGTGTGCAGTCCTGTCAAAGGAAATCTGAGCCTGTCTGCAGGAAGGTTTCATTCAAAAATTGTGTTCACCTGGGCTCCATTCCTCCTGTCTTGCCTTGACCTCCCAGACACCCTGTTATTAACCTGGAATTAGCAGATATAGCTTGCAAAATATATTGGCAAATATTTCACCAGTTCTTTTACAACTTTTAAATTATAAATACAATACTAATACAAATCATTAAGATAACTAACACATTTTTTTTCAGTAACTCAGGAACTGTGGAGAATTGGCAAGTGAATTGTAGTAAAACCGTCAAGCTGGAAAAACAGGCGAGGGGGAGAACCTTTCCAAATGATCTATTATGGCCTAAACTTTGGATTCTCTTGTCAATTATTCACAATTCTGTGTTTATTGGTTGTGCATGCAAATATTGTAGACAGTGTTTCAAATGCTTCCTATACTGAGCATGAACATTGTAACTAAAATCTTAATATAGTATTGCATTAATATATAACAATAACCTTAATATAATGTGGTATTAATATAGAGGGTATTATGTATAAAAAGTATCAGTTCAGAAAAGTCGTGCAAACATAGAAAAGGGGCGGATCCACTAATACAATGTGACCACTGGTTTCCATGGTGACTGTGCCACTTTTCCGAACACGACAGTTTTAATACATAATTTCCCACCGAGTTTAACCACTTAAACCTGGAATCACCTAGTATCAAAGAATCTTTCTAATTCAATTATTATAACCTAAAATTACAATTCCTTTGTGATTTCTCCACAATTCACAGGAACCAGAAACTATTCACGGTTATTCACACACAAAAAAGAGAGAACTGCTCAATGTAAATTTAAAAAAGTGGATTTCAAGTTTAAGGCCAAAATAGGTAAACAGGGAAAAAATGGCTACAGCTATTTGGGCCTTAACTTTGAAATTTACTTTGAATTCCTGACAATTTCCACTTTAGTGAATAACCCTAAGGCATATTTAGTACTGTGAGAATTCAAATTGATTTTCAAATCCAAGGCCAGAGTAGCTGAAATGAAAACAGAGATCATGTACAGAAAATCTCCAGTTTGGCTACTTTGACCTGAAATTTTAAATTCCCTTTGAATTTAGTAAAATAACACTGTCTGACAAAATATCTGAACTCTATTAACTCTAAAAATCTCGGCTACTTTCTAAGCTTGTTTAACCCCTTAAGGACCAAACTTCTGGAATAAGAGGGAATCATGACATGTCACACATGTCATGTGTCCTTAAGGGGTTAAAGGTACACTGTAGGCCCCCAGACCCAGCTAACTGAAGTGGTCTGGGTGCTGTGACCAGGGCCGCCATCAGGGCATGACAACCGTGACAATTGTCACGGCCCAGCCGGTGGCCCAAGCAGGTGGCCCATCAGGTGGCCCAATGGGCCCTATTATCTTCAGGGGCCCGATCAGCGCTGTAATAGCGCGAACGGGCCCCCCAAAAAAAAAAAAAAAAATGCAGCCGGAAGCAAGTGCTGCTGGGAGGAAGTGACATCCGGTCACTTCCTCCCACTTTACTCCGCGCGGGAAGGAGGACGCAGCCTGAGGAGAGGCAGCAGACGCCCATCATCCCCAGCCACCCTCCTGCGACGAAATGGTAAGGAAGAGAGGAGGGTGGCTGGGGATGAGGTGTGTGTATGCCAGTGTATCTGTGTATGCCAGTGCATGTATGCCAGTGTATGTGTGCATGCCAGTGTATGCCAGTGCATGTGTGTATGCATGCCAGTGTATGTATGCCAGTTTATATGTGCGTGTATGCCAGTGTATGTATGCCAGTGTATGTGTGTATGCCAGTGCGTGTATGCATGCCAGTGTATGTGTGTATGCATGCCAGTGTATGTGTGTGTATGCCAGTGTATGTATGCCAGTGTATGTGTGCATGTATGCCAGTGTATGTGTGCATGCCAGTGCGTGTATGTATGCATGCCAGTGTATGTGTGTGTATGCCAGTGTATGTGTGTATGTATGCCAGTGCATGTGTGTATGTATGCCAGTGCATGTGTGTATGCCAGTGTATGTGTATGTATGCCAGTGTATGCCAGTGTGTGTATGCCAGTGTTTGTGTGTGTATGCATGCCAGTGCATGTGTGTATGCCAGTGTATGTGTGTATGCATGCCAGTGTATGTGTGTGTATGCCAGTCTATTTGTGTGTATGCCAGTGTATGTATGCCAGTGTGTGTATGCCAGTGCATGTGTGTATGCCAGTGTATGTATGCCAGTGTATGTGTGCATGTATGCCAGTGCATGTATGCCAGTGTATGTATGCCAGTGCATGTATGCCAGTGTGTGTGTGTATGTATGCCAGTGCATGTGTGTATGTATGCCAGTGTATGCCAGTGTATGTGTGTATGCCAGTGTATGTATGCCAGTGCATGTGTGTATGTATGCCAGTGTATGTGTGTATGCCAGTGTATGTATGCCAGTGTATGTGTGTGTATGCCAGTGTATGTGTGTGTATGCCAGTGCATATGTGTGTATGCATGCCAGTGTATGTGTGTGTATGCATGCCAGTGTATGTGTGTGTATGCCAGTGTATGTGTGTGTGTATGCCAGTGCATGTATGCCAGTGTGAGTATGTATGCCAGTGTGTGTATGCCAGTGTATGTATGC
>OW240923.1:16621945-16719402 GCA_933207985.1 Pelobates cultripes
CAGTTTGTGTGAATATGGGGGCAGTTTGTGTGTATAGGGGGGCAGATTGTGTGTATAGGGGGGCAGTTTGTGTGAATGGGGGGGCAGTATTGGGGGCAATGTATGTGTGTATGGCTTTTTTTTTTATATATTTTTTTTATTTAATTAAAATAAATATTATCCTATGTCCCCCCTCCCTTCTTACCTTTACTGGGGAGGAGGGGGGACATATTTCGATCCCTGGTGGTCCCAGTGGTGATTCATTGGTGGTTCCAGTGGGGAGAGTGAACTCTAGCCCGCGCTCCAGGGCTAGAGTTCACTCTCGCGAGATTTGGAGCGTTGCTGTGGTAACCGCGGCAACGCTCGAAATCTCACGAGAGGAGGACCCGGAGGAGCTGCAGGCTGAGCTCCGGGTCCTCTCTCTCCTCCCTCTCCCTCCCCTGCCGGCTCTCAGCACAGTGCCTGCGGACCGGGGAGGGAGATCTGTGATCTTCCCCCCGGTCCGCAGGCACATTGCAGGGCTAGCGCCTGCATGTGCTGGCAGGGGAGGGAAAGGGAGACCGGCAGATTTCTCGGGGGGGGCAATTGCCCCGTTGCCCCCCCCTGGATCCGCCACTGGTCTGCATGTATATATGTGTGTGTGTGTCAGTATCTCCCTATGCATGTGTGTATGTCTGTTTCAGTATTTGTATCTGTTAGTTTTGTGTGTATTCCTGTGGGCGGGATTTGGAGGCGGGCTTGAAGGGGGGCCCAGACCTTGAGCTGTGTTAGGGGCCCCAAAATTTCTGACGGCGGCCCTGGCTGTGACCCTATTGCACTTAGTGCTGCAATGTAAAACATCGCAGTCCCAGAGAAAATCTAATGTTTACATTGCAGCTCTAAGTCTGCCCTCTGTGGCTGTCTACCAGAGAGCCACTAGAGGGCTTCCGGAATCCAAACAGACTTTTGGTCCGTTATCTGACACTGGACATCCTCACATTCTGCATGAGAACCTCCAGCTTCAGATTTTCCCCATAGGAAAGCATTGCATAATGCTTTCCAATGGGGAGGTCTAATGCGCATGCGGCCATTGCCACCCATGCGTTTTAGCTCTCCCTTGCCGGCCGACGTCAGCGGGGGAGGAGCGTGGGCGGAGCCTGACCCAGCCGAGGGGCATTGGCGCTGGATTCAGGTAAGTTTTAACCCCTTCAGCCCCACAGAAGGGGGGGGTGAGGGAGGGGAGACCTATTAACCCTATAGGATCCCTTTGAACATTCCCCTACTATCTTTCTATGGGTCCGATACATATTGTTTATTTTAGCCCAGCAGACAATAGATTATACTCCCTCAGAAATTTAAATTTCTGAAATTAAAGTGACACTATAGGCACCCAGACCACTTCATCTCATCAAAGTGGTCTGGGTGCAGTGTCCCTGTCCCCTTAGTGAAACTGCAACGTTTACATTGCAGGGTTAAGACTGTCTCTAGTGGCTTTGTACCAGTACAGCGACTAGAGGTGCTTACTGGCTTTTCACTGAGTTTAACTCCGTGAAATGACTCTGGAGAACCTCACACCTTGCATGAAGAGGACCAGCGCTTTCAGATTCTCCATAGACAAGCATTGATTCAATACTTTCCTAAAGGGAAGGTCTAGTGAGCGCGACGCTGGAAATGGGTAAGTAGAAAATAGGGTTTTTAACCCTTTACACGATAGACACGGGGAGGAGGAAGCTACAAAAAAGACAGATGGACACTGCAGCATTAGAAATACAGTTTTGTATTCCTAACAAGATAGTGTACCTTTAAAAAAAAAAAAACAATAATATAATTAACTGCAATTAACTAGCCAAACATTTCCTGAAAAGGCAAGTCTTTATGTATATATAAAATGTAGAACCTGACATTTGAAGGTTCAATCCACTACATATAATCAGCTTGGCTAATACATCACTGGGAGAAAGATTTAATTTCTATTGTGTGGTATTGTCATTTTACACAAGTTCCTTTAATTACCCATAAAATGTATGGCTTTTTCAAATTTTAACTCAAACAGACTTAAAACTCCAATTACATAATAACATTTACTCACCAATATCAATTTATATGCAAATAGTTTCTGACAGTGGCAGCTCAGGTACAGTTGATATATATATATATATATATATATAATAAATAAAGTGACAGGAATTAATCGGGCCTAGTGATGGCTATTCACTATAGATAGCACTGTATGTGTCTGACACCTAATGCATTATTACATCATGTTACTATGTATGAATGGTATAATACTCTCAGGGCTGGGATACTCAATGCAGCACGTCTGTGAGGAAAAAAGGCGGGAAACAAAGCCTTCACCTGACTGGCTGCCTAGGTTAGCTCTGATTGGTCGGTTTCTGTCACCTGACCCTTAGCTGTGTACAGCAATGTGTGCAATAAAGATTGGAATGTTCAATGCAGCACGTCTGTGAGGAAAAAAGGCGGGAAACAAAGCCTTCACCTGACTGGCTGCCTAGGTTAGCTCTGATTGGTCGGTTTCTGTCACCTGACCCTTAGCTTTGTACAGCAATGTGTGCAATAAAGATTGGAATGTTCAATGCAGCACGTCTGTGAGGAAAAAAGGCGGGAAACAAAGCCTTCACCTGACTGGCTGCCTAGGTTAGCTCTGATTGGTCACAAGTCACCTGGTATTTAAATGTGTGCATCAGTGGTGCCAGGTGTCTAATAAAGATTGAAATGTTCAATGTAATGTCTTTCTTAGAAGGAAAGGTGGGATCCTTGCCTGATTGGCTGTCTAAATTCACTCTGATTGGTCAAGTTTCTGTCACCTGACCTTAGTACGGCATTGAACAAGGATTGGAATGTTCACTATAGGTTCTCTCTGGAAAGGGAAATGCTGGACATAGTGCCCTCAGCTGCTAAGATGGCCGTCTAGGTGTGCCCTCACCTGATTGGCTGTCTAGGTTAACTGTCTGATAGGCTGCCTCATTGTCACCTGATTATGGCATCACAGTAGTAGGAGCCCCTGGGTTGCTGCTGTGATTGAAATCTACCTTCACCTGAATTCATACCTCCCAAGTGTCCCGATTTAGCAGAGACAGTCCTTATTTTGGTCTTAATTCCCGCTGTCCCTCTTCTTCTATCCTAATGTCCCTTTTTTTCTTGGAACTCTATATTGTTGGTGTGTCTGAGTGTATAACAGAGCTCCACAGCAATAATACTCCAAGTAATGTGTCTGGATGTATAACAGAGCTCCACGGCAATAATACTCCCAGTAATGTGTCTGAGTGTATAACAGAGCTCCACGGCAATAATACTCTCAGTAATGTGTCTGAGTGTATAACAGAGCTCCAGAGCAATAATACTCCCAGTAATGTGTCTGAGTGTATAACAGAGCTCCACAGCAATAATACTCCCAGTAATGTGTCTGAGTGTATAACAGAGCTCCACAGCAATAATACTCCAGTAATGTGTCTGAGTGTATAACAGAGCTCCAGAGCAATAATACTCCCAGTAATGTGTCTGAGTGTATAACAGAGCTCCACAGCAATAATACTCCCAGTAATGTGTCTGAGTGTATAACAGAGCTCCACAGCAATAATACTCCCAGTAATGTGTCTGAGTGTATAACAGAGCTCCACAGCAATAATACTCCCAGTAATGTGTCTGAGTGTATAACAGAGCTCCACAGCAATAATACTCCCAGTAATGTGTCTGAGTGTATAACAGAGCTCCACAGCAATAATACTCCCAGTAATGTGTCTGAGTGTATAACAGAGCTCCACAGCAATAATACTCCCAGTAATGTGTCTGAGTGTATAATAGAGCTCCACAGCAATAATACTCCCAGTAATGTGTCTGAGTGTATAACAGAGCTCCACAGCAAAAATACTCCCAGTTATGTGTCTGTAAACTGCAGCAAATGTGTTGGAAATCAGTCTGTGTTAAATTAAAGTGCAATGCAACACCACAACTCTGCATGCTGTTTGCCTAAAAAAAAAACCCCAAACAAGCAGTCTGCTGACATCATCAGAAGTGGTGGCCTGATCCAATCACAATGCTTCCCCATAGGATTGGCTGAGACTGACAAAGAGGCAGATCAGGGGCAGAACCAGCATGATTCAAACACAGCCCTTGCCAATCAGCATCTCCTCATAGAGATGAACTGAATCAATGAATCTCTGAGGAAAGTTCAGTGTCTGCATGCAGAGGGTGGAGATACTGAATGTTTGGTTGCATTTTAGGCAGCCATGACCCAGGAAGAATCTCTAACAGCCATCTGAGGACTGGCCAGTGAAGTTATCACTAGGCTGTAATGTAAACACTGCATTTTCTCTGAAAAGACAGTGTTTACAGCAAAAAGCCTGAAGGGAATGATTCTACTCACCAGAACAAATTCAATAAGCTGTAGTTGTTTTGGTGACTATAGTGTCCCTTTAATGTGCTGGCAATGCATTGTTTACTTGAAGTAACTGTTACTTTTCTTAGCAATCTTTCTGTGGAATTATAAAGAGCCTAAGCAGAGGAAGTCCTGCCAGTGTACACTTGGAAAACTTAAGGAAAACAAAAAAAGAGATAAAACAGTGATAGAAGTAAAGGAAGACGACTGAAATAAGAGATTAATGCCATTGGGACAAGGATCATATCTTCAGTTTCTTCCGAGATGTAGGGTGCTCCCCATTTTTTCTGATGTTTAGGGTGAAGGTGTTGTAGAGCTGTGTACCCTGCATTGAGGAGGATTGATGCCCTCGTTTTGCTTTCGTCAGTCACTTGGCCCTGAAACAAATTGCTGTAATGCAGTTAATACAGAAAGCCTTTGAACTAAGATAAACCTCTCCCGATTTTTTTTATTTTGTTCTAATTATTTAATTGCATAAATATTTATAAATAGTTAAAAAAGTCACCTGGAAATGATGGTACTTATTAATTATACTTCCACCTGCTCAGAGTATTACTTAGTTTTTTCAAGTGCTCAGTATGCTTGTCAGCCCGAAGGAAAAAAAGTCGATGACTTCCTGATCACAACGTAGACTGAACTCCCCTGTGACAGACAGGAGTATAATTAACAA
Source organism: Pelobates cultripes (assembly GCA_933207985.1). Lineage (NCBI taxonomy): Eukaryota > Metazoa > Chordata > Amphibia > Anura > Pelobatidae > Pelobates > Pelobates cultripes. Next base: position 16,626,970 of record OW240923.1, read on the forward strand.
GTACCAAAATGGCTTCTGATACTCTACTTCCATCTCAGCATGACTGCACATTTATACTGCATATTGTGAGATAAAACACACAAAGGTGGATGTGGATAAAAAGGCGCTTAAAATATTATTAGGTGTGAATTATATAAAATATAGCTGCTATGTGCACTTCTAGTGAATACTCCACAAGACACTATAAATATAAACCATACAAAAAAACAATATCAAGTAGTGAACAAAGTGCAAAAGACCTCAAACACAGCTTGATGTGAGTGCAGCGCTAAAAAAGTATTTTAAATTATAATACACTTACCCCTCACAGTATATATGGGGTATATATGTGAAAAAAAAACAGAAAAAGATATATAGAGTAGTATTGTCTGATGCGTTTGTAAATATATCCAATAGATAAAAAGAATAAAACTCACATTTGAAAGAGCCTTTTATGAGGATATAGGCTCTAAACACAACAGCTTCTTTGCCTTTAAATATACTACTCTATATATCTTTTTCTGGTTTTTTTCACATATATACCCCATATATACTGTGAGGGGTAAGTGTATTATAATTTAAAATACTTTTTTAGCGCTGCACTCACATCAAGCTGTGTTTGAGGTCTTTTGCACTTTGTTCACTACTTGATATTGTTTTTTTGTATGGTTTATATTGTGAGATATGTTTAGAATATATATATTTGTACGTGTGTGTGTGGAACTAATATTAAAGGATTTCTCCAACCACCATGACCTCTTTTGCTTTTAAAAGTGATCATGGAGCAAGGAATCTGTATGTGCGGTGTTCCTGCTTTAAACATTACACATACAGAGAATTCTACACCTTTGTTCTGAGGGATAGTTACTTTCCCAGCACACGTGACTTAGGAACACTGTTCTGCACTGCCTAATGTTAATTCTGTGCAAATATTGCATCTGTCGTCGGCACGCACGGCTCACTGGCGACAACTGTAATCAGCTTCTTTACTTGCAGGCAGTGTTGTGAGTGCGCCTGTAAGTAGAAGCTTCTTATAATTTTCCCCAAGCAAATCTCCTCCCTTGGCCCCTTCCGTAATGTGTGCCCTGTATCACTATATCCCTCCCTAGTCTGGCACTCCTCCCGAATTCTTCCACCCTGCATTACGTTTTTTTTCCTTACCCTCTTTTCCATTACTCCCTGCCAAAAGGGATGATCCGCAGTGACAACAAAGAATACATAGAACGGTTTGAGGGAGACCTTGGCCTAACACTGCATTCAAGATCTGTTTTTACCTATTTTACAACGGTTTTATTAAAAAAAAGGTGGGAGACTAAGTCAGAAGTGCCAGATTTTCCATTATTTTGTCTTGTAGTGCAACATAAAAAAAGACTGGAGTAACCCTTTAAATGGGCTATGCATTACAATGCAGCAAGAAGCCATGTATTTTAGAGAAAACCACTGTAAAATGTTAAAGTGGCTCTACAACAGGATTAGATTTTTTTTATACCCCCGCTCTGTGTACCCTCAATGTCCCAGCATTATATTTCGTTTTTTTCCAGCCCAACCTTTTTAACTGTGTTATTTCTTCCTGTTTATTTTCTTCTGATCATTGTTACAGTAGCAGCCATATGCTACAATGTAGCGGTGATACTGGATCTCTGCGTTTGTCTGCCTTTCAGAATGCATGTCAGATCTTGCACATGCACAGTCCACTTTGCACCTCAAATATTCACAGGGTGGACTGAGCATGCTCAGAATAACGATATTTAAAGCATGAAGACGTGGTGCGCACTTGACAAAGGAGACGGAGCTTGACTTAAGCTCTGCCTATTGTCAAGTTGAAGAGAGTACATTCTTGTGTATTTTAAGAAGAAAAAAAAACCCATAAATTAATTAATTAGTTTCAAGGAGAAGAAACACTTCCTTATACTATAACATAAGAGTCAAGATAGATTCACTCAGTCCTTGGATAGAGCTAAATACAACATTATTATTTCTTATTTTACAGATCTCTGAAATACATATTTGTTAAATATTGGGTAAAAATAAGCATAAATAAATAGATCCCTAAGAAATGATAGTGTGTTTTTTTGTAGAAACTTCCGCCCACCTCTACTATTACCTCCAACTTCCTTATATGTGTTTAATGGAGTACTTCAATTTGTAAATATCTTTGTCTTTTACTTTCTTTTTTAGCAACAGTGCCTATTTTTGTTCTTATCGTACAGACAGAATTAATATCATTAAAAATAATAGTTGTATATTATAACAAATATGCTATAGACATCCATGTATTCTTCCCGAATAGCTAAATGCTGCTTGCTCCGATGGCATTTAAAGAAATAATACCAATATAAAACATGGAATAGGTAAAGGAACTGCAATCATTTTACTGTAACACATGGACACTATAACAGTGGTCTGGCAATGTACTGCGGGTACTTAAACACTACTATGGTTCTGTATAAGGGTAATATATATGGTGTAGGAAACATTTTCTAACAGTGAAAAAGTTACAAGTGCTGAATTCTAGTTTTAATGATGGATTGAACACATCTGTCTCAATGGAAATGATCACACCTTGTACTGGGACCCACATTCTACACTTGGTTTAACTTGGCAGACAATGTTCTGACCTTTTTGAACTTTCCATAATAATTGATCATTTTGTGTGTCATTGGCAAACTTTGCCATCAGAAAGCTGTCAACGTTCACAGCTCAGAGACCTAGATCTGTCTGATGGAGACACGACACCCAGGTGAATGCCCGTATCCAGTATTGTACCCAAATCATGTAACCATTTTTCACTACTGCAAGTTTTCATTCTGTTGGAAAAAAAAAAGGCTGCTAAAATGTACACATTTTAAAATGATATAACAAACAGAATATATCAGCCACTGCAAATTTTAAAGAGACACTCCACTACCCAAGTAAACAATAAATAAGTTGCTGTTTTATACACATACCCCTAATGAATATATGCATGTATTTAAGCATATAATTTTCACTGGCGGTATATCTAACATAGGCGTGCGCAGCCTATTGCATTAGGGTGTGCACCCTAAAGCACAAGCCGCATATATATATGTATGTGTGTGTGTGTGTGTATATATATATATATATATATATATATATACACATACACATATATACACACATACACACACTGCTGTGTGTGTGTGTGTGTGTGTGCTGTGTGAGGGTGCTGTTAGTGTGATGTGTGTGTGACGATGCTGATAGTGTGCTATGTGGGTGAGGGTGTTTGTGTGTGCGTGCTTGTGAGGATGCTGTTAATGTACTGTGTGTGAGGGTGCTGTTTGTGTGTGTGTGTGCGCTTGTGAGGGTGCTGTTAATGTACTGTGTGTGAGGGTGCTGTTTGTGTGTGAGGGTACTGGTAGTGTGCTGTGTGTGTGTTTGTTAGGGTCCTGTTTGTGTTTGTGAGGGTACTGTGTGAGTGTGCTGTGTGTGTGAGGGTGCTGTTGTGTGTGCTGTATGTCTGTGGGTGTGTGTATGTCTGTGGGTGCTGTGTATGTCTGTGGGTGCTGTATGTCTGTGGGTGCTGTGGGTGCTGTGTATGTCTGTGGGTGCTGTATGTCTGTGGGTGCTGTGTATGTCTGTGGGTGCTGTATGTGTGTGGGTGCTGTATGTGTGTGGGTGCTGTGTGTGTTGCTGTATGTCTGTGGGTGCTGTATGTCTGTGGGTGTGTATGTGGGTGCTGTATGTGTGTGGGTGCTGTGTATGTCTGTGGGTGCTGTATGTGTGTGGGTGCTGTGTGCTGTGGGTGCTGAATGTGTGTGGGTGCTGTGTATGTCTGTGGGTGCTGTATGTCTGTGGTGTGTCTGTGGGTGCTGTGTGTATGTGTGTGTGCGCTGTATGTGTGTGTGCTGTATGTCTGTGGGTACCGTGTATGTCTGTGGGTACCGTGTATGTCTGTGGGTGCTGTGTATGTCTGTGGGTGCTGTATGTCTGTGGGTGCTGAATGTGTGTGGGTGCTGAATGTGTGTGGGTGCTGAATGTGTGTCTGTGGGTGCTGAATGTGTGTGGGTGCTGTATGTGTGTGTGCTGTATGTCTGTGGGTACCGTGTATGTCAGTGGGTGCTATATGTGTGTGGGTGCTGTGTATGTCTGTGGGTGCTGTGTATGTCTGTGGGTGCTGTATGTCTGTGGGTGCTGTATGTGTGTGGGTACTGTGTATGTCTGTGGGTGCTGTATGTGTGTGGGTGCTGTGTATGTCTGTGGGTGCTGTGTGTCTGTGGGTGCTGTGTGTCTGTGGGTGCTGTATGTCTGTGGGTGCTGTATGTGTGTGGGTGCTGTATTTGTGTGGGTACTGTGTATGTCTGTGGGTGCTGTGTATGTCTGTGGGTGCTGTGTGTGTGTGGGTGCTGTGTGTCTGTGGGTGCTGTATGTCTGTGGGTGCTGAATGTGTGTGTGCTGTGTGTGTTGTATGTGTGTGGGTGGGTTATTGTGGGGGGTGGAGGTGGGGGTACATTAATTGCTATCCCCCCTCCCTTCTTACCTTTTGTAGGGAGGGGGGATCGTGGTCCTGGTGGTCCAGTGGAGGAGGGGATCCTTGCTGCTGTGATCCCTGGTGGTCCAGTGGAGAGTGAACTCTAACCCCTGTGGGGCTAGAGTTCACTGTCGCGAGATTTGAGCGTTGCCGTGGCAACGCTCATATCTCGCGAGAGGAACCCGGCGGAGCTGCCGGCAATAGCTCCGCCGGGTCCTCTCCTGCCTCCCTCCCTGCATGTGGGTCAGTGGGGAGGGAGGCTGAGAGCAGAGCCGGCGCTCGGATAGCGCCGGCTCTGCATGAGCCGACAGGGGAGATCCTGAGATCTCCCCTGCCGGTCTCAATACACATAGGCGTGCGCGGGATTAGGGTGTGCCCAGGCACACCTGGCACACCCCGTGCGCACGCCTATGATATCTAAATATCGAGATCTCTTGTCTGCTGCCTTTGCATTCCCTCCCCTTCTTCCCCAGCACAAACCTTCTGTGGCTGTCCATTCACAGACTTCCCATTGCAGCTCAATGAGAAGTCTTTGCAAGGTAGGTGCTTTGGAAAATGACTCCCTTTTCAATTTAGCTAAACAACCAGGAAGTAACAAGACCTGTTGTCTGATTGACAACCAGAGGGTTTTAACAAGGTTCATTTATAAAAGTAACAATTTAGTTTAAAATCTTAAGTTTTTGTAACAAAAAAAAAGAGGGCACACTCTTCTAGGGCATTTTAACATAATCCCACATTCCAGCCCCCTGAATTTAAACACACTTTTGTTCATCATTTTGTTCATGTGTGTGATTTGTTCATTGTAATCAATTTAAACAATTTTTCAGCTCATTCCCCATGGGTTATTTTTTATACTGAATTTAGCAGTTCACATTTATAGGGACATTACATATTAAAATAAATAAATATATATATTTCCACAATAAATTTGAAAGTAAGAACACTAAAAAAGTATCAGAACAGAATGATTCAAATAAAACAGGTGACAAGCTAATCAAGAGTTAAATTGGTGAAATGCTTAATTAAAACAAAGTGAAAACACTAAGGAAACTAAAATGTGACAAGAACTGTTAAAAAGGCCTTGGTTTTAACCAATGTGGGGTGGAAGAGGGCAGGATGTACCACATTTGGTGGACTTGCCAACCCATTAAAGCATACTGGGGAGAGGTGGAGAATATTATCTCAGGTGCCTTACACCTCACAACGAAGCTGCAACCGGAGTGTGGGTTACTATTTATGGCACTTGACAAGTACACAAAATCCCAGGCACTGATCGCAGCAAACTTGCTGATAGCGAGGGCTTGGAAACAGGTGACTACACCGGAACGAACAGGTCTGTTACAACAAATCACTACGAACCTAGATTATGAAATGATGATTCACACACAATTCAAGCCAACGAAAAACATGATGGAAGCCAAGACATGGTGGGAAGCACACATTAGACCTGGGGCACGAGATGAGCAGGGGGAGAAACACAAATAATAGAAAAGTATACATTTTCTACAGAGGAGAGAGAGGGGGGAAAGAGAGAGACACAGGGACAAGAGTTTATTGGTGACTCGATTGATGGTTGTCACGATTGCGATACACACACAGGCTAACATTAATAAGATGAAGGTGGTAAGTGTGAGAGAGATACCCACACTGTACATAGTTTATGACACTTTGTCATCCTAGACAGTTCACCTACCTCCTTGATTACTGGTCACACAGAGGGCAAACAGGACCCCCCAGGTGCATACTCAGAGAATACAGATGGTTATTGTAATGACAACAAATTGTTACCCTCTGAATTGTGAGATGTCATTGTAAATGCCATAAAGGTATTGATTTTTGATATTGTACTATCTACTACTGTCTTCCCCTCCCTTTTCTTTTTCTGTAACCCATAAAAAAGCTTTGAAAACTAATTTAAAAAAAATATTGAATGAAAAAAAAAAGCATTGGTATTCAGTATAAAACATTTTCTTGCAAAACCGTGTTACAACTGATGTAAGAGATACAGAGAAGTACACTATGTAAAAGTTATATTGAATTTTTTTTCCTCATATTTTTACTTGTATTTACTTGTATGAATGTCACAGTAAAAAAAAAATGGCTCAGTATTTGCTTTGATCACTGATTGCCCTTTCATTGGCTCCTTGGTGTTTTTCAGCCAATCAAAATACAGCTTTCGTCTTATGTGTCAGAATTGTTTTTCAATTTTTATCTCTTGCTTAAAGAACAGGCAACTCAAATGTCAAACATACTTAAACTTCTCAGCAATTTAGCTATATATATATACACTAGATTTCATTTTATGTTTACTATCTGTTTATCTTGCAACAGAGTGTCTTTCTTTATCTTAGTTCTCAGATAATCATTGTTAAGCTCTGTCAATTGCATCTGGAAGTCACCATCGAAGCAGCGTTTAAGGAAGAGGAGACAATTCCGTGCCCTGGCCGTGCCTTGACTGAACTAGATTGTGATATAATATGCAAAATCTTTATCATTAATCAAAAACAAAATGGAACATCACATGAAAAAATGGTTAACGCAAGTTATAGGTACTTTTTTATTGTGTGTATTGTGTTGTAATTTGCAGAGAAAAAAAATAGAGTTCCTCTGTATGGCTTAAAGTCATTTAAATCTATTAGTAAAAAAAAAAATAAGAGAGAGATTAGGTTTTCATAGATAATGTTAAAAAGTCAAAATAAATATTCACTGTTCCAGTGTCAAGGTTATTCACCAAGGAATTGCAAATTATATGCCAAAATATCTGAAGTGGGAAGCATAGTTGATTTGGAGGTTATTGTTTTGCTATTTAGGCCTCAAACATGCAACCGTCTGGCTAATTCCCAGCATTTCACAGTACAATTATTTACCCTATAAAGATTTGATAAGTAAAAGAGAATTGTAGCAAATTAAAAACCAAATGGCGGGGGGCGGAGCTTGACCGCCATGCGGAGAAGTCGCATGAAACCGGTGCTCCTGCAAAGAGGTAAACTTTAAGCCATCCGGACAGCAATTAGAACAAGCCACATACTTACCCACTCCACCGAACTCACGGCTGGACCAGTTTGGGAAAGCATGGAGTCTCCGGACGCACTACCCGAGGCAGGTCCGACTTGCGGTCTAGCAGTTGATGCGGGGTGGAGGATACGGCTGGTCATCCAGCCCCGAAGTCCTGCAGACTCAGACCTCACCCTCCCCTTTGGACTGTTGGGGGTTACCATGGTCCACCATGGCACCCACACAAGCCTGTCATCACATACGCGGGCCCTGGTGGTGAGAAGGGGGCGGGAGAATGCCACAACGCTCCACACCCCCAAGATGGCGGCAACCCACACCACATTCCCTCCTACCAACAAGCTGTCCCACACACCAGAGCAGCGGGCGGCTACCAAGCTCTATACAGCGGCGGAGCAACGGAAGCAGAAGAGGTCAGTGGCAATCAACCAACGACAACAAGCAGTGGAGGGGGCCCCCGTGACAAGTGACAGAGAAAAGCCTTACCCACCCCCTCCAGCAGTAAGCGCCTGCACACAGACTGCAGCGACAGCTAGAGGACGGAGAAGCACTGGCCTTGACCCAGGACCGCAAGACTCCACCACAAGAGAGGGAGGATGAGTGGCATGGACTGATCCAGGGACTAAAAACACTATAAGAACGCTGAAAGCTCCTTACCCAGGCGCAACCATTCTGCCACATTTCACTTCCCCTCTGCTCTCACCACTAGGGGTTACCTGCTGTGGAGATCATCCTAACTAATGGTGTCGTGACTCAAATATAACAATCTGTCACTCCAGACTCAAACATCATTTATCACGCTAATGTGTCATCTTAGGTTTAAACCTTTGTTGCCTAGGTTTGAGCATTATTGAGCTTATGTACTACTTGACTGCTTTATTCCCTTCTAAGCTTGCGTATTCAGCACTAGTATGTTTATCGCATATAAGCCTGATAATCAAAGCATATGTGTCTATAATCCTGCACACAGATTAGTATAGAATCCTAATATATGCCTGTTCGAATCTTGAAACGTTTACCTACCTAACCTATGACTTTCCTACATCATTATAAAATATAAAATGGTGCATGTACTATCAGTAACCCCTATTGTAAAGTTTGATATTACGCATGAGGAATGCCATCGGGGTACCTCATGCTCACCTGTTGTATTCACTTGCACTACAAAAAAAAAAAATGTAAAAAAAAACAAAGAAAAAACAAATGGCATGCTTTAGGCAGACATGCAGTGGATATAACTAAGTTGTAGAATATTACCAAAATTACCTAATTTGGTAAAACTGGGTTTTCAACTCACCATGTTTAACAAATAAACCATTATTTGTGGTAAAGAGATATCATAACGGGGTACCATGGTAATCTGAAAAATGCATTTTATTTCAAATATGCTGTTGGCGGTTGTAACATTAATTACCCAAACGCCCTCAAAACTGGATTGAAATTCCACATATAAATTTGTATCGTCACTTACTAAATTGTCTCGTGCACATATTTCAATCCCAACTCATACTCTAGGCAACACTAGAGAGGAACATTGGTGAAAATTCACTGGCCGTGTATCTTCTGTTGTTGCAATTTTCTACCAAGCTGAATCCAGCTGGCATTATCTACACAATGTTATATGTCACATGGCTCTATCTCCAAGAGACACACTTGTTGTTCCATAAATCCCCCAGTGCGCCATTGGGGGGCATTAAATATATAGGCTTCTATTTACTGATGGATTGTGGTTTGAGAATGATTGCCTTCCCAGGGATGCACATTTTCCTCACAGAGTGTGAAACATTATTCGGACTGGCTTTTTTTATATTCCTTTGGTCACACTTGAGCTATAGTTAGCAAATTGATAAGGTTCCACTGTTAAGCTTTATTGCCAGTGACACGAGCCTATGACACTTTATAAAAAGAAGTAATCCAGAACAATCTCTAGGTAATTAACACCTAGATAAACAAACATAAATTTCTATATTGCATTTATTTAGACTACCACTCAAATATGCGTGAACCATGCTTTTTTAATTAAAAGATAAATCTATGTGACACTTCGCCTCAAACTTAATTATTCAGCATAGTATAATAAAAAATCGGACCCATTAAACTTGTCTTGCTCTGTATGCCTGTATTAACAGCAAAACAGTTCAGTCTGGGTCATTTAAATTTCCTCTCGTCTTCCTCTTTCTGTACGCTTCTCCGATTTTTATTCAACTAGCAACACCAACAGGTGAGGGGTAGCAAGACTTATAAAAATATCAGTGTGTGAGCACCTACAGAGGCAGGTAATTATCGTCCCTATAGAGATATTTCACTTAACGGAGTGATATTACTGAACGTCATGGTCAAGTTAACTTGGATACATGAACTCATAACCTTTAGTATTCTAGTTCCTGCAGACTACAGCTTATTTTTTTTTCTCGGAAACCATAAAAATACATTATTTCACTGGTATTTTGCAGACGCTCAATCTTGCGCTGGGTTAAAAATAAATAAATAAATAAATAAAAATATCTTAAACATTTGAATAGAGAAATCATTTTGTATAGCAAAGCATAGATGCTTTCTCACAACAGGAGCCCTCGAGATATGTTGTAACACATTGTTCAGCATGCAGATGTTAAACCGAGAATGAAAGAATTGGAAAAAAAAAAAACAAATCTATTCCCCAATCAAATTAAATAGTGATGTTACCAGCTAAATATACTCTTGCAGAAATATACAGTATTGTAAAATATTTCGGTGTTAAATTATAATGTGTCTGTGTGATTTAGCATGTGCGTATTAAGAAAAATAAAGTGCTATGCAGGAAAAAAAGATGCAATGCTCCTGGTGTTGGGGTACGAAGAAAGCACTCACCTATTCAGCAGCTTTCTGGAAATGTTTTTGAACAGCTGTTTATTGATCAATTGTGAAAGCATTATAAAGTATTGTTCTTCCAGGCATAACAAAAAAAATGGTTGGCAGTGAAAAAAACAAGAAAAGATGTAGAAACAATTCTCGTGATTGTTTTACGTAGTTTGGAGAAATGACTATTCATGCTGGGGAATATGTGCCTTTTTTGTATCAAGTGTGATTTTTGGATTGACGGTATAAATCAATGAGGCAAGTACAAAATATAAAAAAGTGTAGATAATTAGCGCCACTCTAAAAAGACATTGGTGAGAATATTATAACCAACATAAGATGCCTTAAATAGGTCTACAATAGATAGATACACTTAAAAAATGGGATAGAATAAGAGACCTAAAATATAAATAAATATAAAATAAGATAAATAGAATAATAAATAAAATATAAATGAATGCATTCATGTCCAAGATATAGAGTCCAATAAAAGATGATGGTAAATACTTTCCGGAGGAGCAATAACAAACTTGTTCAAGGAAAATTGTCTTGTTGGGATATCAGATGCAGTCCGTATGTGGAAAGATAATAGAGAGGATAAAAGATTAAAAAAAGAGGATAATGGTGCAGTATGTCCAGAAAATATAAAAATAAGAATAAATATATATAAACGCAAAACGCGTTGTGGACTTTTAATTTGTTTTAGTACTGTGTCAATAAAGGTATTTTGGCTACTTTTACATTGAGTGTGCCATTTTACTCTTTTTACTCAGTTATTATTCTTTTATTATTTTATTGCCTGGTATCCTGATTTTACTCCCAGCAAGAACTACTCAAGAAATCCTTAGGTGGGGGTTATTCCACCCATGCCCTATCCATAGAGCAGTTTGTCTGCTCTGGCAAATGTGAGTAATATTCTCTTATTTATTCTTCTGGTTGATTTTATACAGTGAGCACTATTGTTGTTTCTTTTTATTTTTTGGTCCACACATCATTGAAACCATTCTTCACGTATCCTATAAGTGGGGATTGTAGGACCATATATATTTGTATTCTTATTTTTACATTTTCTGGACATACTGCACCATTATCCTCTCCTTCTTTCCACATACGGACTGCATCTGATATCCCAACAAGAAAATTTTCCTTGAACAAGGTTGTGATTGCTCCTCCGGAAAGTATTTACCATCATCTTTTATTGGACTCTCTTATACATATGTATATTTAGACAAATGGAGGTTATTTAGTTGCTCCAATTGCCATTGGAGGGAATGCCCGCCTGCCAACGTCAAGGCAGACCCCCGTAAGAAGGTCCTAACACTGACCCTTCAGCCTGCTTCCTTGAGCTTCTGGCAAAGATATCTCTAATGAGACAGAGAGGGGTATTTTTTATATACACCCCTATATACTTATTAACCCTTAATAGGGAACACATGGGATGGGCGGCAGCAATGTAACAAGGCTGTGTTATACAAAGTAAATACAAATACAAAAAGAGAAGTCCTGCGCTCACTCCCATCACTACTGGGCCGGCAGCAATGACTACAATACACATCAGCCCCAATATATAGTAAAAACCAAAGAAAAAGTTACCTGCGCTCTCTCCTTAATCCCTATGTATATTTAGACAAATGGAGGTCATTTAGTTGCTCCAATGGCCAATAAGTATATAGGGGTGTATATAAAAAATACCCCTCTCTGTCTCATTAGAGATATCTTTGCCAGAAGCTCAAGGAAGCAGGCTGAAGGGTCAGTGTTAGGACACGCTTAGGGGGGTCTGCCTTGATGTTGGCAGGCGGGCATTCCCTTCAATGGCCATTGGAGCAACTAAATGACCTCCATTTGTCTAAATATACATAGGGATTAAGGAGAGAGCACAGGTAACTTTTTCGTTGGTTTTTACTATATATTGGGGCTGATGTGTATTGTAGTCATTGCTGCCGGCCCAGTAGTGATGGGAGTGAGTGCAGGACTTCTCTTTTTGTACTTGTATTCTCTTATACATATATATGTATATGGACATATATTCATTAAATTGTATCTTATTTGTTATTATTCTATTTATCTTATTTTATATTTATTTATATTTTAGGTCTCTTATTCTATCCCATTTTTAAAGTGTATCTATCTATAGTAGACCTATTTCAAGCATCTTATGTTGGTTATAATATTCTCACCAGTGTCTTTTTAGAGTGGTGCTAATCCTTTTTTTTTTATATTTTGTACTTGTCTCACTACTATAGGGATAGAGGGATCCCCTTCCTTTTGGAGGAAAGCTGGCTTAATTTCACTTTTCCCAGTGAGTTTTATCAGCGCTGACCCTTTATAATGTTTCTATAAATCAATGAGGGCTATCTTTGGCAGATGTTTCTATGATACCATGTGTCTATGTTGTCACAGAGCTGAAAGACATTTAAGGAATTTTGTGTTGCTTTCAATGCCTTAAATCCCTAGATTTAGGGTTATTGTGTGATGGGAGAGCATGCACAATACTCTGACTATTTTGGCATTAAAGGAACACTATATCTTTAGGAATACAAATATGTATTCCTGACGTTATAGTGCCCTAGTCACTGTTTAGTTAAAACAGATATTTGACTTACCTTTCTCCCTCACGCAACCAGTCTCCTGTGTGAAGCTCCCATAGGAAAGCATTGGGTGGCTAGTGCGCATGCACAGCAAAACTCTACGCTGCGCCAATCAGATGGTCTCTATGAAATAGCAACATTTTACTCTGCTATTTAATGGCTGTTCCTCTAGTGGCTGTCATATTGAAGTACAGCAATTTGCAGCTGATGGGTTAAAACGGAAGCACATGGCACCCAGACCACTTTATTGAGATGAAGTGGTCTTGGTGCCTATATTTTCCTTAAAATATGTGAAATAGAGCAATCGTTGAATTTAATGACTCTGTTTCCAGAGTCCAAAACATGGTACACTGTATAAAGCAAATGTTCAGCTTTGCATCTGTCCAGAGAATAAATTAAATATGTCTGGTTGCAACAAACATTTTTTGGGGTATGTTTACTTCTAATTGCAACACTTGTAGTTGAATCACTGTAAACCACTTTTTCTCTTGATAGTCGTTTTAGTTTATGGGTGCATTAAATCCTACACTTTCTAGAATACTGTGGCGAAACCAGCCTCACCACTGTCCACTGGAGGAGCCTGGTTGCTCGCCTGCTCCCTTTAGACTATGGCCCGGCAGTTAAAAACTTTTATTTTCCCTGCAGAAAAGCGTATTCGTGCCTTTCTGCGGACTGTTAAAGCCATGCTACCCCAGATAGCTATGCCATGGAGCCCAGCCGTATACTGGAAGACTGTATGAAAGACTTTGGATCCATGGCGATTGAACTGTATGTATATGATCTGAGCGCCATCCGGTAATAATGTGCGCTCAGATCTAAGCTATCTGGGGATAGGTAGAATGTGTATGTTCTATGTCATAAATGTAACAGTATGTAATTTTATGTCTTTCATTGTCCTTTGTCTGCCATGTGGATAATGGAGTTTTGCCTCTGTCCTTGGAGATAATTGGATTACTTCCCAATTACCTCCAGGACAGAGAGGAGGGATTGTGATGCATTGTGGGAGTGTTTAAAGGTGTATGTCTGTAATTGGTCAATGTCCAATATGTTTCCCAGTTTCCCATCTGGTCCCCTAGGGGAGTGTCCACCAGGTGGGAGACCTGCATAAAAGCTGGGCAGGTAGCCCCAGTAAATCAGTTCTGCTTGACCTCAAAACGAAGTGTCGTCTCGTTATTGGGGGAATTGGATTGTATGCTGATTGCCAGGAGTGTAAGCCGCTTGGGTGCTTTTCCTGTTCGGCTGCTAGTAGCTATTCGTGAGGTACCAGTTCGTGAGTTTGGAGTACTGCTTTGTATCCTGTTCGGGAGTTTGGGGTTCTGCAGTAGCTGTGCCTGTGTCTCTGGAAGGGAAGATCTACTAAATGGCGATTTAACCCCTTTTGTGCCTGGGGGTGCCGTTACAATTACCTATTCGTATGGTTTTTCCTATTCAGCTGCTTACAGCATTCATATGCTTGAGAGCATTCATATGCTTCTCCGGTTCGGTGGTTGTGGTGTCTGCTGCAGTGCTTGGAGTCCTCAGGAGGCGCTTGGAGCATCCTTCAACAGAGGTACCCAGTCGGGGTGCCAGGTGATCTGTTACAAATACATTTTCAGGGTTATTCGCTAAATTGAGTCTCTATGAAATAGAGATTTAATGCCAGAGTAGTTAAACTGAGAACATTGCTGGCTTAGAGAATATTACCAGTTCTGCTATTTTGAACTTAAATTTTAAATCCACTTTAAATTCACTTTTAAATCTCACTTCAGTGAATAACACTGTTTTCAATGTAATTTTCAATGTAAGCAATGTCTATGTCCGTCAAGAAGCCCAGGCCAATCATGTACAGCACAGTTCAGGATTTTGGATTGGGGTATTTCCAGTGGGGCTGTTAGTTAATACAATCTGTACTCCATGGGACATGTGGGGACTAGTTTAGGAACCATTGCATTAGGTGCCAAAATTAACATCACTCAAGTTCTCTTTAAGTTTGTCAGGAGGCCATCTTACCTTCGGGTTCATAGAACTGCATCTAAAGGAGACAGTAGACTGGAGCTGGGTTTGTGCCGGATCTGAAAAACTTTGTTATGATCTTACGTTACACTTGGTTAATCCTATGAGGCAATCTTAGTAGAAAACATGGAATTACTTGCAGGACAATGGACGCATTTTACAAGTGCGAATAATTCTATACTGTATTGTATATCTTATAATTATTGAATTGTATCCCCTTTGTATGTATGCCATTATATATATAGTAAATGTAATTGTTCAAAGCAATTGATCCATCCAACAGAACGATTATGCATTGTGCTATTTCCCAGCTCTCTAATATTCAAATCCCTATCATATTATTTGAACCTGATTTTAGAAAATTAATGAGTTATCTCACACAAAGCAATAATGATAATGGTGTTACTTTATTGAGAATTGACAACTGTATTGTCAGTTATCACTAATCATTCAGTAAGTCATTACAAAGCTCATCTAGGTGTTAGAAGGGAATTATATCACTAAATAAACTCCCTTCCCTTCATCCGAACTGTAACTTTCTAACTGGTGGGAGGTTCAATTTCCATTCGTGTATTATTATTTTTTTAATGTTTTTGTTTTTTGAATTTGGTCATTATTACCTTGCCATTATACAGAGCATTCTATATTCTTTAATCTGGACTGATCTCAGATGACAATCTATACTCTGTGTGGATTATTTAATGGTATTCCCTACAGACATTTAATGGCATTACAGTGTGCAAATGTAAGTGTATTTTTTTTTAAGTATTTAAAATGAACTTTAATTTGCTGAACAAAAGTAATAAAAACAGAATATAAATACACAAAGGAGTCCCACTTAACGCGTTTTGCCACCTTAAAGGGCTTCTTCAGAAATGTGGTAAGGTCCTCACAGCATTCTGTTTATATAGGGTGTTGCTAAGTGAAGATTGCTTCCTGGTGATGCTGGTTTCCGGTATTTTGTAACCATTGTGGAACGCACACGTCACATCGGAGATAACACGGCGTGTTCTTTGTATGGTATTAGCTAACAAATGTAACTGTATTATTTCCCCATGTTTACAATATAAAATAAACAATCTTGTAAAATGATTAAATAAACTTGCTCTGATTTGTGTGTCTGTATATACAATCCAAACCATGACTGTGATGTACAAATGTAACCTGTTAATTCTTACGTACCTGCAACAGAATGATTGAAGAACTTGCACCTGTCAGCTCTGAAGCACTCGGGTGAATGACTATTTGATTTACTTATTTAGCGACGTTAACAAACTCAGGAGCTGAACTTGTGTGCAGGAGTTCATTGACACAAAGCTTTCATTTTGTATTAAACTCGATGTAGTCAAACGTAGCACATTAGCTGATGGGCTGTAAATCTATTGGATCTTAGTTACCTGTAATTATCATATCTTAGATCTGCTGGAGACATCACATCAATGGAGAATGAAAAACACTTGCACTGCTGAACAAATGGGGTTTCTACGTCATCTTTACAAAACAGGGGATGGGTCTAGGCCAGGGGTTCCCAACCCAGTCCTCAAGTACCCCTATCGGTCCAGGATTTTTTTTTCTAAAAACACCTTCAACACAGCTGTGTAATCCCTAAAAAAAACAATGAAAAGTTGTATGACTTGTATTCCTCATTTTATGCAGTTGATTTCTTTCTACTAATACGTTATAGGGAAATTGTAATTACGTATAACAATGGGCCCTGGGGTTGTAGGCAGTTACATATGGGCCATGAGTAAGTCTACGACCTCAGCTCCAAATATTCATCTGTTGGTCAGCTGGGTGTTGTGTGTGCTGAGAGCTCAGGGATATAATGTTATGTTACAGTGCATTCCATCCGTATTCCCGCATATCATAGAGGTCTAAGGCCTATTACTACTATTAATCCAGTAGGTCACCAATAACTGAAACCCAGATAATGGAATGAAAGGTGACTCTGCAACTTGCTACTCCTCTGTTATTGAGTCATGTCAGATGATTTCCAGGTCTGTGTGCAAATGTTCAGGAGAACCAACAATTGCTTTTTTTAACATTTTCATATAAAAACAATTACACATGCTATGGTAGTTTTATACAGTGATTTAATTAAGCACAATAATATATCTATCTAGAAGGTTTTGATAGATATATGAACAGTAAATGTATATGGAGTCTTGCGTAGCGTGGCCCAATTTTCTCACATACGATAACTCGTTTTACATTACAGAAACTACCTAACAAGTGTGAATTCATTTACATGTCAGACAAAAAAAAAAAGCTGCAAAAAAATAATGTTTCTCCTTAAAATCACCAGGTAAGAGAATGTTTTGTTTTTTGTTTTGTTAAGAGGTAGAGGGTTTATTGCGTAAAACACTGGATAAAATTGTACCGCTCCAAATACATTTTATTCTAACAGCAGGGAACAAAAAAGTATTCGCTGGGAAAAAAAACAAAAATAAAAAACAAAACATAAACAAAAAACTTTTAATACTTCTATACCAGAATAAATTTCTGACAACTGATGAACTTGTATAATAAATAATGAACAAGAATAAACTTTAAGTACAAAGTCGTCTACTTGTTACAAGCATAGCAACCAAATCCTCTACTCTATTGATTTCCAATTTGCTCCATGATAGAGAGAGAGAGAGAGAGAGTGTGTGTGTGTGTGTGTGTATAGACAGTATATATGACCAGAATCACAGACAACAAAATTTACAGAGAAATAATTTGACATGTTTAGATAAGGGAAGCATGATGGTACTCAGAAACTGACAATGCATCACTGTTGCTGTCACTGTTTGCATTACAAGTTACGAATGTTCTGGGAAAAATAAAATTGTCCATGTCAGGAGGTTGGGAAACAGGGACAGTAGCACCAGACGATATGAGAAGAAAGTACACACGTCACGATTAACAGGGAGATGATTCCAGTGTCACAAACAGAATTATTGCCTGTCTTGTTTGAAAATGCTCAGAGGACACAAAAAAATACTGAAAAAAAGACCCAAAAGTGCAAGGAACGGAATGTTTTTGTTTTTTTTTCTTTACGTTTTATTTCTTCCTAAGTTATGGAGGGTGGCGCAAACACACAAAGCAAGCGACTGACACAGTCACCAAACACGGTAGTGCAGTTAAAATCCTAAAGCTTACAATACAGTCAGAAAGTTTTTGTTTTTTTCCAAATAACATTTCATCCTTTTTTTTTGTTTGTTTTGTTTTTTTCTCACGAGGATCGTAGAAACAGTTGCATTTATTTATTTCTTTTATCGACTTGGTTTTAAGTAAGGCAGTGAGAACTATACTAGAAAAAAGAAATAAGCAGCGTTGCTCTGTATACCACGTGGATCCATTATATCTGTGACCTTGAAGGTTTCTGTCTCTGTCTGCAGGCAGTATAAGTAAATTGTACCCCGTTCATTGGCCGTGCTTCCTTTCCAGTCTCAGGGAAGAGGATTCCAATTGTATTTACATTGATTGCAGTTTAGGAGTTCTGCAAACTGCTTTAGGCAGAGCTAAGTTTTAAGGCTGATTGGGGTTACACCGTACTTCCAGCCCACCATAGATACATTGACTTCTTAATTCTAAAAAATTAGTTTTTTGTTACCAGAAACCAATGCACCACGTTTCTCCTTACCAAAATGAAATAAACTGGAGTGCTGAATCTGAATCCGGTTTCAGAATAAAAGATGGTTCTAGTGATCCACACATTATTAGATCTACTCTGTGTATGTAGAATTAAATGCTTGTCAAAAGGTTTCCTATGTGGTTAAAAATCAAATAATCTGGGTAATTTGATCAGTAGGAAAAAAAGGTAAAATCTTCAAAAAAATATAGCACACATTGTTAAAAGAAAAAAACAAACAAAAACAGTTAAATAAAAAGAGCTTGATTCAGTCAGTTTAATATATGTATTTCATCAATTTCTAGATATACCTACCTTTAATGCTGCATTATCTCTGTAATGCACCCAAAACAAACACAACATAGTCTGATCTGGCGGAAATCCTTTCATAGAATAAAAGTAAACAATTTTTTCACATACTAGTGCCGTCTACAGGGGCAGTGAGTAATTGCATTCCCTGGTACTGCGTTTCATCTCACCATTATAAAAAAAAATAAAAAAAAATAAAAAAAGATATTTTCTCTCGATACTGAGCATTGATCTAAACGAAAGTAACAAGGAAAGCAATGTAAAACATATCTGCATTGTTCAGTACCCTGCAGATTCAAGCAATTGATTTGTTTGGCTGCAAATGATGAAAAAGGCCCTGAAATGTAACTTAACATTCTTTTTCAATATGGTGCAGGTCACTCCTGACCCCAGACTGGGGGCCATCTTAGATTTCTCCTATAGTGCTGTTGCAACACCATTTCAATTGATTTTTCTCTATAATGATATCCCCAGTCAGGCTGGCACCAAAGCAGTCTACCAACTCATCTCATTACAATGCTCAGGATAATGAAAGCAGCTGGTGTCATATTATAAAGGTGTCTTCAACAATGAAAACACAGCCCCTCTATCTTCAAGGCAGCGTTTAATCATTTAGATTAGTATCGTTTTTCTGGTAAAAGCATTTGCGTTGGACAAGGACCACTTCGAAGTTTCAGAGCACTGACCTCTTTGTTACATTTTCTATCACTTCGCTTGTAAGGTTTTTATTTTTGGAAGTACTTGTTGCCGTATAACAGTTCCTCAGCCGTTTTAAGGGGTCGGGAATTTGTATATTTGACATTCACAATCTCCTGTACATGTCTGATAATTTTCGTGGAGTCCTTTCACTGCGATTTGCCCACAGTTCTTCTTTCTCTACACAATTAATTGAAGATGGTGTAAAATTATATTGCAATATACAGACTGGTAGAATATATATATATATATATTTTATAACAATCACTCCAGGACTTTGTTCCCATCCACTATAGATTGCGTTGCGTTCCCAAGTTTGATTGGAGGAAGTTCTTCAGAATTCCCAGAAGTGTCTGAGTCGATACGGGAGCGCTTGAACCTACGGTCAGGATACTGGCTGTTATCGAAAGGCATGCGATGCACACAAAGTACATGGGTCTTTAAATTTCCTTTCTGAGAGGCACTGTATGGACAATATCTGCACTGGAAAGGCCTTTGACCTGCACAATAGAAAAAGGAATAAAAAAAAAAACCATATTTTAGTATGTTAATAACTGGGTGCACAGTGATATTTTTGCATGCCAATGCGATCACCTTAGAACAATGATGGCTAACCATGGCTCTCTACATTTTTACGAACTACATTTCCCATAATCCTTAGCTAGTCTATAGGTTGATTGTGCATCCCAGAAACATAATTCACAAACATCTGAAGTGCCAAAATTAATCAGTGTAGCCAGGAATTTCTTAACCTGTGGCTCCTGCCTCCCCCAAAGAATATTTATAATGACTTAATTTCAGTACATGTTTTCTTTAAATGAAATATGTTTCATGCTGAAAATTAAAGTTGAAGCAATCTCTGTGCTGGGAGTTCATTCTGTGGCTTGGCACGCAATAGGGGTGCTTGTTTGAAAATGCTGTACATTAAATTTACACATGTAAATGAGGTGCACTAAAATGGCTCATCCATCATGTTCAACTCTTACCATTGTCATAAAACAACACTTTCAGGCTGGATAAAGCAGTACAATTGTTTTTGTGAGGACTGAAAACACTGGTAACTTTTTTTGCTTTTCTACAGTATTTTCTATCCTGTCCGTTTGATTTTAAGAAATTAGGCTTGAGGGCAAAACGGGTAAACATGAGTAAGCTTTGTTTATTATTAGTAGTTACATATGATAGAGGTCACTAACCAAGAGCTATAGCCAAGGCAAATACGTATGTGAACTTTAAACATAGAGAGACGTATATCTACATACGGTAAAAAACAATCAAAACCTTAGTAAAATGTGTTTATATAGTCACAGTATGTGATGCATCCCTAGCAGTTTAGTTATTGGTCCAATGGTCTGGGTAATCTTAACCTTCAATATATCACTAAGCATATGAAAAATCCATTTCCATTTTGTGGGATGGGGACGAGGACGAGGACAAGTCAGTCCAGGAAGAATGCACAAAAGGTTGTCAAAAACAATTATTGACTACTTGCATAAACTCTGCATGAAGAGACCACTTCTGAAGTGCTCTGACCAAGGGCAAAAAAGCCCTGAGAGCAACTTGTGCAGTGTTTCTAATGATGTGCTTGCTGGGGCCCATTCCCTGGTGTCATATATATCTGGGATGGTGGGACAGAAGCCCAAGACGGGACTGTTCCACTGGAATTGTTGGGAGGCTTGTAGTAATATGGCCCTAGTACATAGCAGTGATATAGAGGGGTATGCAAGATGTAACTGTGGGAAACAAATACCATCTGGAAAACAAGTTTTTAAAAATCAATTCTCTAGTAGAGGTAGAAACTATCTGAACTTACTCTTCCTCCTCCAATATTTTGCTCCCACTAAAATCAATAAGAATAATTGCATGGATACATAACATTGACAAGGTGAGCATAGATTAAAGAGATTCTGAGGTTTGTAGGCACATGGTTTCAAAATATGTTGAGGTATTTCGAAAGATAAATACCTAATAGTTGAAATTTTTATTTATCAAGATCTGAAATTGTGACATTTTTGTAGCTAAACCTCTCAGCCCTCCAAACACCCATGATTTTTTGAGGCTTTTTAAATGCTGAAATTTTTCCAACAGCTGTCTTGTTAATTGAAAGTTTTTAAAGTTAATTACCTTCTGACATGTTGATTTGTCAGACACGGTGTCAGGATACATCAGTCACATTGTATCCCTAACGTGATACTATTTGTGGTGCCAATAAGTATTTTTTTTTAGCTTAGAGTGTTTTGAAAACACTTTTATGGTGATAACCATTTAGATTGCTCTAATTAGATTTATATTGGCGTAAATAATATAATTTATGTAAGCACTCATCTTGTACCCTCTGAAGTAGGAATACAGAAAATAAATATAATACCATCAGTTGAGCACATCTAAATATTTTATTTTAAGATCTTTTACTGAAATAATTTTATTAAACTTCATTTTTTTAAAGTCCATTATAAATTATCCATTTATATTTTTTTTTACTAATTTTGTACAATATTCAATTTGATGTTTGAATGTCATTACTACATAATGTAATGCAATTAAATAATACAAATTATTTTATTTATTTTAAAATATCTTTTGACTTCTCTCACTGTTTAAGACATACGGATTACTATTTCTCCTTCAAAGTAATTTATTTATATGACTATTTCATTAAATCAGTGATAAGTGCAACTATCATTAAATCAATGTAATTCTGAAAAGAGACACAAAAATCAATAGTTATATATATTTATACTTAATAAAAACAACAGCGTGTAAGATTTATTAAACGCATTTATAATAAAGGGAATGTAAATGCCTTGAATTTGATGTAGCATGAGAGGTTTCCATGCTAAGAAAAGTTTCACGTACAGATTGGATAGACATGATGAAAGTTCTTCAGAGTTACAGTTTTGCCACAGTTGGGGGCTTACACAGAGATATCCCTGGTTAATGCAGTATTTATCAGTGTTCGCCAAATTAATATGTAAATTGATGATGATCATTGGAGCATGTAGTGGATTCTTTTTGTTGCAAGGCCTCTTTGTCTTTATTGTTTCTGCTGCTAGAGAAATATGCAAAATTCATACAGTGTAGATGCATCACCAAGACGGCAGGCTGTGATTGGTAAATCCGCTTTTTAAAAATATTTTGTAATAAGACCGGGCTGCCATACTACATAGATAAGTGCTCCTATAGTTCCATGTACCAGGATGGTCATTTCTTCTTCAGCAACAGGGCCGTCTTTAATATTGATTGGACCCTGGGCAAGCATCTGCTTGGGCCCCCTGGGCATGCAATCACTCCCTCCACCCCAACCTAGAGGCGAAACTAATGTAGAGAGTGCCTTGGTGCAAAAAAAAAATAATTCAGGCCTGCCCTGTAGCACAAGAGTAAAGAAAAGATAGATCCCCATCTGTCATACAACTCCTGCGATGCTATGCCAGGTGGGGATCTACCATCCTTGCAGGGTTGTATTTTTGAGCAGTGTTTGTGCAATTTATTGTATAGAGTGTATGTGTGCATGTAGGGGTGTATTTGTATGTACTGTTACCATTGGAATGCAGTACCATTGGAATGCAGTGGTGTACGTTTGAATGCAGTAATGCGTGATTGTCTGTAGTGTTGGCTTTTAAATGCAGGTGTACTTTTGTGTGTAGAGTTGGTGTTTGTATATAATTTTAGTGTTTTAATACAGGAATGTGTTTGTATGTAATGTTTGTATTTGCATGCAGGGGGTTGTTTGGATGTAGTGTTGTGTACATTTGTGTGTAATATTGGTGTTTCAGCAAACTGGTGTGTTTGTATGTAATGTTTGTGTTTGCAGGGCTCTGTTTGCATGTTGTGTAATTTCTATAACACATATACACATACACATTAACACGCAGATACACACATAGGCACACTGACACATGCTCACACCTTGACACATACTGGCACATACACACACACACTCAGATACACACCCTTTGACACACAGATACAAGCACTTTGATACACACACACACTGGCACATCCACACACAGAGGTACACACACACACTGACACAGGTATGTACACACACACTCAGATACACACATACATAAAGGTATAAATGCAGGGGTGTATATGTGTACAGTGCTAGAGATGGAGTGTTTTTTGTGTTGGCATTAAAATGCTGGGATGTATGCATTACCACACACTCAGATGCACACTTACACACACTGACACATACATACACACACACACAGGTACACATACACACTGACACACAAGTACACATACACAGGTATACATACACACAGAAACACTGACACACAGACAAACACAGCCAGATACAAACACTGACACAAACACAGCCAGATACACACACTGACACAAACACAGCCAGATACACACAAGGACATAAACACAGCCAGATACACACACACATATATGTGTACATTTACATATTTTAATCTCTGCCTTCTAGCAGCTCTTGGACAGCAACTCCCAGCAACCTTGGCCATAATAATGTCTCAACTCTGTTCTTACATACCCTGGTCCAGAATTTGGCAAAAGTGACATTTGGAAATGGTATACAGCCTTTGATAACACTTGATGCAATAATATGTTAAAATAAATACTTTAAAAATTTATATTTAATAGGGAACTGTCAGGTTCTTCTAGGATTTTTAACATGTACTTATTCCCTGTGTGTTACATTACAAACACCAACACTTGAATAAAAGTGATATCAGAAATAAGCAAAACAAAAAAACTAAACATATTTAGCCACCCTCCTGTCTCCTTACCTTTTGGGTACAGAAAGGTGGCTTCCCTGGGGTCCAGTGGGAGCTTGTTGGCCCAGGCTGATGGGAGTCTGCCATCAGCTTTCTCAGTCCCTCTCCCCCACAATGCTTGCATCCTCCTCCGTGTGGTGTGTGCCTCCTCCCCAGCGGCACTGAGGAGGAAGTGATCTGACCTCACTTCCTCCCAGCATGCCACGGAGAAGAAAAGAGATCACAGGGCAGTGTGTGAGGGGCTAGCTGTGTGTTTGTATTCAGCCAACCCCCATATTACAAGGGCCCGGTCCAGAGCAGTATTAAAGGGCTGTGGCCCCTTATTACCTCAGGTGCTGCAGGGGGCCCATGGGGCAGCTGCCTTAGGGCCCTCAGGAGTAACTGGGCCCGGGGCAGCTGCCCCTTTTGCCCCTCCTTAAAGACGGCCCTGTTCAGCAATACCATTTGTGACTGTTTATGACTACATTTACATTACTTGATATTCATCAGTCCAATCTGCAACTCTAATGGTTTGTGTAGCCCAATTGAGACTTCCAGGCACGAAGACGGACACATCCCCACTCCAGAGCCTGGGTCTCCTGCTTTCAACTAACTTAAATGTCTGCATTTACTAAAATGGAGAAGGTGATGGTGTAACACCCTTGGAATTACAGAACATCTAATTAATGTTAGAGGTGAGGCAAGGGAATTGACCCTGTCTCTTCTCCTCTGCTGTGTTACACCAACAAGCTGTCCCCTTTGTTCAGATGTACTCCAGAGACATAGATGGACAGTTACTTCAAGAAGCATACTTTACATGCTACAAACCATGTTAAATGTTCCAGGCTTCAGTTTACACTTTACAACTGTTGAGCCCACATCTAGAACCCTTCCTAAGTTATCTATCTGGTCCTAACATGGAGCTGATTCCTCTACAAGGCTCTTGAACTGCATTGAAGCCACAGAAACCACACGCTGTAAGAAGCACCAGTATACCACTGCAGTACATTGTCAGATAATCTGAGGAGTGATAAGTTGACCAAGAGGACATCCCTTATTCAGGGAATGACCATTCAGTCCAGATTTCAGAGTCAACCATGTGTTGTCCTCACACCTGTGCTACTGGATTTTTACTGTTGCTCTTTACGGGCCCTTGTTAGGGGCATTATGAACCAATATGTTCTGTTGGGGACATTATGAACCAATAGGTTCTCACATTGCACTTTCTAAGTCTTAGTATATAAAACAAAACAATATAGACTAACACTTATAATAAATAGTGTGTAAGTCAGAAAATTATTTATCAATTAATAAATACAGGGCAGCTTCCGCTCAGGATATTCCTGAATGTATCCCATATAAGATATATCGCCAAACAAAAGTGTAGAGGATATAGCTGACTATCTACAGAAAAAACTAAAAATCTTAAACAAACAAGACCCAAACAACAGCTACATAGTCTGCTTTATTACTCTTTGAAAGTCTTCATCATTTCAGAATTTAACGAGACATTTCACGAGTATCTCTTATTATGTTCACTTGCTCAAGTGCCATTGTTTTAGCAGATTGCAAAAACAATGTTTACATTGCATTGATTATTTCCATACAAATGTATAAACTTTTAAAAAAAAAATACATTCCAAACAATACTTTCTTTTTAACGTCTATACAACCAAACCATGCCTTAATATGTCCCTAAACCTGTTCCCAACACGTTCTTTTTTAAGGTATTCTCCCTCGGTTTCCTCATTATTATTATTTTTTTGGTCAATCTTTTTATTGAGGGATAAGCTTATCCATACAGTAAGACATTATGAAAGGGTATACAAACAACCGCGCATATCATGAAAGCATATATCAGAGAGACTGGCCTTATTTTATAGTAATAATATAACAAGCTTGGCTAAGTCTACATGGAAGTGCTTTACAAAATACATGAAACTAAGATGTTTATCTAGGTATGTTGAAAGAGGAGAATAACCTAAGATAGTCATGGCTAGTCACATAGTTAGACGTTTGCACCTATTGAACTATAGCCTTTGTAGACTAGGTAAGAAGTAGCTAGAGTTAATTGCGATGAAAAATGCTAGGTTCTAGAAATAAAACTTTGGGCATTATATGTAACCTTCCTGCACTGTACCACAATAAGAAATTAAAGCTTAACATTAAAAACAAAGACAAGAAAAAACGTTGCTTGGTTGTAAGTCCTGTTAGAAGCTGTCTGCTGTTGCTAAATGGGAAGATGGCGGTAGGCCCTCATGCAATATTAGCCAACTCTCTTAAGCGGCTCGATTGGTACACTGCCTGAAAGGACTTTGCACCAGAATCGGGTG
This sequence comes from Pelobates cultripes, assembly GCA_933207985.1. Taxonomy (NCBI): domain Eukaryota; kingdom Metazoa; phylum Chordata; class Amphibia; order Anura; family Pelobatidae; genus Pelobates; species Pelobates cultripes. Next base: position 16,653,543 of record OW240923.1, read on the forward strand.
CCACTCCAGCCCCAGGTGAAAGCCAGCAGCACTATTCCACAGACTCGGGTACTGTCAGAGTCCAAGTCTATCTCCTTCTCAGGAGGGTTGGAGGATTGGGATGCTAATCAACACTTTGCGGGAGCAATCTTCTGTCCTGGTGGACAATGCAGGACATTTGAGCCCCACGTAGCTCTCAACCCAGGTGTGCTAGTGGTAGATCACACATGCTTCTTCACCACCGTTTCGCCTCGAGTAGGCCCCTCTGCCTCCGGCTGCTCATGTCTCTGGAGAGCAAACAGCACGCCCGGAGTCCCCTGAATCTGAATACACAGGAGGCAAGAAGTGAGAACCAATAGATCGGGTATAATACCCACATTTTTGCGAGAAAATCAGGAGTTTGTGCGGTTCACGTCTGGCTAGCTTGAAGGTCAGGCTCTGCCCCCTCCTCCTCATATTTTAACCATGGTTTGTGGGGAGCCTTGATTTGTTTTTTGTTGTCATGAAACTCAAAATGTTCTTTATAAAAATCACACATTCTCTAGTTTGTTTGTCCTATCAACTTACAGTGTTCATTTTGGTGCAATAGCATATGATGTCATCACACATAACTATACAATCCTAAATGGCTAAGAAAGCTCTACTTTAGCTTTCAACGAGAGCAATGGCACAGCCGCTGCAAGAAAGATTTCAGAAAAGCTCAATTATCTTCTAAAACCCCAAAACGTGAATGACTAATCTGTCATTTTAAAAAGACAATGGTCTGTAACTGTCACTGTTACAATGTACCTGTATCGGAGAGTACACTTTATTTAGCACTATCTGCTCATGGACAGATATGGCTGATACATTTATCTGTCTACATATTATAAGAGTTTGGACATTTTTATTTAGGAATAATGATTTTACTTTCTCTCTCCTCACAATTCTTTGTTGCTCTAAACCTGTTTACCACTGCCTCCCTCACATTCCCTCCCCTCAATTTCAACGTAACCTCAGGGCTATAAGCAGCCTCTGTATACGTAGATTGTGAGTAATTTAAACATGGTCCATTTGTTTTATTACCAAATTATTTGTGGTCCGTAATGATGTAACAGATACGAAATCCTAGAGTGATAGAGAGTGGATTCAGATCATCGTAAAACTCTTCAATTCAGCCTCATAAAATGGACAAATATAAGGCAGCACTGATGCTTAGAATAATTACCTATTTTACTAATTAAACAGAACAAATAAGATAAGGCACACACATTTGCTGTTTCCCCTTTTACACTAGGGCGTGTAAGAAAATTAAACAGGGAATAAATACTACTTTGCCGTGATGGTTTTGTTATTGTCGGCAGCTTAAACAAATCTAAGGTCAACAAATTGTGATTTTGATCCCCAAGACTCATCTTGGCAATTATTAGCCTTGAGTACCACAAACCTTTCATGAGCTTTTGTATCTACATCAGTGCAGTTAGTCCTTTTTTTCCTGGACAAATGCTGCATCTTTTTGTTGTTGAGTGACACAAAGTGTGGGGCCACCACAAATGGGTGTGATGGCCTGAGCACATGCGCATGTTTGCTAACACACAAGTTAGTAACCAATAAGTCCTCTGTATGAGTGGAACACTGTGGAAGTAATGCAAATCCTGGTGCTTCTGTGTGTTTCTGTGAATTTATCCAGGTATCCTGAGAAACGGGACACTAGAATATAATCCTGGAATTGTACACCAGACCGGATTGCCTGATTTGTCTTAGGGAATGTTTCCTTTTAAAGCAACATTCCACACAATGAGCATTCTCTTGTGATGTGCATTCCAGCCTATAAGACATCCATGTCTGTATTTATGTCGTAGGCCTTTTGCTTAAGTCAGTCTCTGATCAGCAACACTTCCAAAGTCAAGTCCCTTTGGACCCAGACATCATCAATGAACCTGTTGCGTGGTATGGGCCTGCAGTTAATCTTTTTACATAGTCACGTCTGCCCTGACTAAGGCTCAGCATTGTAAAATAGTTGCATGTACTTCACAATGAATGGGTTACGTCAGACTTCTTAATTTGAAGACCCGGCAATGTCAAACCTCAACTGTCTCATTTCTTCAAAGGACAAATTATTCCTAACTCTCCTGTTAGCAGACAGCTGTATTCTCCTGCAGAACGAACTCTTCGTGATGTTAGAGTGGACATATTTTTTATTAAGCCATAAAAGAGCTTTCCTCTGCATTCCCTCTCCTCTGTTAAAGGTTCTCTAAATTGAAAGGTGTCAGACTTGTTTTCTCCCCCCTCCTTCATGGCATGATCCAGAATGGATGGCTGAGGAAATGACAGATGTCTGCAACCAACTGCAATGAAGCATGCTAAAGTTTCAGCTTAATCCATTCATTTCACCGCAGTCACATAAAGCAAAACAAATGGGCAGAGACTCCCATTATAAAAGAACATGGCAGGAATACTTTGTTTCATTATTTACTTGCGCGCTATAGTCTTGTTGGGGAGGGTATTAAATATATAATTTAACCCTTTCTCATTCTGTCTCATCAGTCATGGTACAATCAGCGAACGTCTGCTCTGATTGCGAAAGAACTCATACATTTCAGCTAAGGATGTCAGAAACCAGCAACATACTTCTACAAACTAAAAAGCACTTGTGGAACCAATAATATGCATGAACTAGTTAAATCTATATAAATATTTAAAGATATAGCATCCCCCATTTTTACAATAAGTAGAGGGTTGACAGAACATTATTGATTTCACAAAACATGTTCCTCTCCTAAAGAAGGGGGAACACGTTATCAGTACAGAATTAGCCTGGAGTAAGAGATAGCACTAGTTTTGGGGTGAAGTTAAATTTAGCCATATCTATATCTTTCATTGTTTAACTGGGTAGGTGTTGGAAGCTTTGAGCCTAGAACTGACAGTATACATCCTACGTTTACTAAGTGGTATTCAAGGTCATGCCACAAGCCTAGTTGCAGACGAGGGTTTGTCAGTTCTTGCACATCTGCAAACATGTTTTGTGATACCTGATCTGGTTAGGAATGTTCACAGATGTTCACCAAGGTCAATAAATAAAGAAACATCACAGGTTTGCAGGACCTCAGTCTCATACACTGCCCACGGCTGTGGCCTATGTTGAGATGAAGCATTTATTCCAAATATGTTCAGATACTACTTTGCAGAAGACTGTTGGTCCCATACAAGTACAATAGCAATGGGATTAGCCTGCGTAAGAAGTCGCTGCTCCATTCTAAAATTGTTTGACTCCTTACAATAGAACAGGGGTCTCAAGGACATTCCTTGCACCATAACTACTACAGTGAACTCTATGGTTACGGTGCCTGGAGGGTTCCTTTAATGTTTGTTTTATAAGCAGAGCCGACCACTAGATAAAGCTGGAAGTAGAACGTGCTATGAGTTGGATGTTGGGCTAAAGGGTTAACTGAAATGTTTTAGAATTTCATTAAGCCACTTAGGACCAAATACTTAAAACTGTCTCTTATGTGCAATTGTCTCGTTTGGTTCCTAACCTAACATTTTTTTAGTCTAATAGGTGATGCATTTTTAATGCTAAATAAAATGCCAAATATCACAAAAGCTTTTAAGGGTATTTAAGCCCCACCTTTTTTGCATGTGATTTGAACGGCACATCTAAATTAAATATAAAGTGTTTGATGTTGATGCATTACTCGATCATCCCCATGCAGGAGCACTCTAAGATGACATGACATGTCTGCTTGTCTAGAGTTACAGAAAACGGGTACAGATCTCTGTACAAATTCTAGCAAGCTTCACCGTTATGCACATTCTTTAGATCATTACGATTTGCACCTTTCTCTGTTTGGAAGGGTAGTAGGGATAATTTCAACCTTTAGGTAGGCACACATTCCATCTTTATATTGAGATTACAAAATTTGCAACACAGTTCTACTTTTACTTTTCGGTGGAATCAGATTGGCTCTGGCAACTTTAGAAGGCAACATCCATAGATCAGCGCCATATTACCCAAAAACCTGGTAGATTCTATACATCAATCTATAATTCCCACAAACCATGCAGCGCCCACCAATCACACATTACTAACAAATATCGCTCTACTTATATCAGCAAGCCCTAATCAATGGGATATAAAATTATTAACACGTCTACAATAAACTAATCCTCACCAAGATTTAATTTTTTTCATTTTGTTGATCTTTATATTCTATTTCAAGTTAAAACAAAATAAAACTCTCTGGTCTGTTTTGCTAAACTATATGTGTTAGTATGACAGATCCATGTGTGTGTTTGTAATCTGCATGTTAATGTGGCTTATTTATGGCATTTTCTTCCAATCTAATATTTTGTAATTTTGCTTTATAATATTCTGCCGCTTGTACGGTGATGGAACACAAATCTGCTCTACATTATTTATGAACCAGATAAGGATGTATTGTTTTAGTAAATTGCTTTACATTTCTATATATCAGATTTTATGTATAACATTTTGGTTGCATTATGCACTAATTTTACATCAATAACAAGACTGCTCTGTCAATAGTCACAGACTGCTTAAAGAGAGAGCAAATTGTCATCAAAAGTATAGTTTAATTGTCAGACTCAATGCAAACTTTGCTTCCAAGTCTCTGCTAATAGCTTCAAACACATGTGTGACCTCTCAGACTGACATGCAGCATCCCTTTGCAACCTACAGCACACCTGCATGCGCTGCATTGTGGTACTGAGGAAGTTTAGTTATAGTTTAGACTTTGTTTCCTATAGTATTGTGCAATGTAAGTTTAAGTAGGAGTTAAGTGAAGGTGTATTACCGTGCCTTAGAGTGACCCAGCTTATGATTTAGGACAGAAATAGGAAGTATCAGGGCTCAGGTTAACTAACACTAAGGTCAGATATCCAAAAAGCAAAGTCAATGAAATAGCCAGGGCAGGGAAACAAAAAATTACAAATTAGGGTCAAAGGCAAGATGGGTCAGGGAAACCAGAGACGAAAATCCTACTTAGGGGCAAGGCTGTGTGAAAATCAGAAACAAAAGCACTCAATAATGATGCGTTTACGGCCAAGAAACCACAAAAGGGTGCAGATCCCAGGGAGGTGAAGGTTTAAATGGGATCAGGCCCTGATGCCATAACCCAGTTGGGCATGCACGTTCGGTTAAAAAATGTACGCTGTGACAAAAACTTAGAAAGCCCATGTTACAACCCACATCAATCTAGGAGAGAATATTTTTACAATGATGTGGCTGAAGACACGAGGCGACAAAAGTGCATCCCAAATGAGGTAAGTGCAGTCAAATTTACGTAAATTATGGAGTGTAGGAGTGTAATTTGTGGGGCGTAGTACAACATACGCAACAGTGCCACTACTGGTATGTGGTCTTAAATAGACCCAGCCATATAGTACAGACAACAAGAAAAAAATTAATAAATAATAGACCAGAGTAAAATACAGCAGATGGACAAATCAAGAAAATAAGCCAAGGTCATGTAATAGAGAGAGAAGTAGACATAAATAAATAAAGTAAAATATACATTCACTTTATAAAATAATCAAAATAGGATCAGCGCTAAAAATGCCACAAAAATATTTAGTAAGATAGTTAAAAGGCAGCACACCTATAAAGGGGGTACCCTCCTATCCCCTATGGTTGGATAAAGAACGGAAAAATCAAAGGAAATAGGGCGCGCCTTTAATGAAAAATAAGAAAATATAAATATTAAATTGAAGTAAAAGAGTCCAAATTATAGTCCACAAATAAATGAAGAGTGTTCTTTGTAGCGTAGTATAGTCTCTTCCCAAGCGATGACTTGTATTTTTCAATGAGCCATATGTGGAGAAAAATAAAAGGACAACCAATGGTACAGTATGTAGATATAGAGGAATATATGTGCAATAAATTGGAATTACTCACACTTTCCAGAGCTAAAATCCAGCTCTGGGATGGAATGCGTGAAGTGGAATGATCCCCATTCAAGGATGTATGGAGAATAATAGTAAAAAAAACCAGTAGAATTACTATTATTCTACTGGAAGAAGCCTGTTGTGGGCGAAACGCGTTTAGTATTTGTTTTTATAATTTTATATTGTCATAATAAAGGAATTTTGGCCTCAAACTTTTTACTGCCACATTCCTATTTTTACTTTTAATTTTATATTATACCTGACTAACCTGAGCCAATACGGATTTACGGAAAATCCTTAGGTGGGGATTATACCACCCATACGCTAAATATTGAGCAGAGAAGAATGCTCAATACTTTGTAAGTACATTTCATACCTCTTTTTTAAACTTATATCATACAGTGAGCACTATATATTTTTATCTGTTTTAATTCTCGGTCGGAATCCTCGTGGATCACCTATTCCACAAGTCACTGCTCCATACATCCTTGAGTGGGGATCATTCCACTTCACGCATTCCATACCAGTGCTGGATTTTAGCTCTGGAAATTGTGAGTAATTCCAGTTTATTTCACATATATTCCTCTATATCTACATACTGTACCATTGGTTGTCCTTTTATTTTTCTCCACATATGGCTCATTGAAAAATACAAGTCATCGCTTGGGAAGAGACTATACTACGCTACAAAGAACACTCTTCATTTATTTGTGGACTATAAATTTGGACTCTTTTACTTCAATTTAATATTTATATTTTCTTATTTTTCATTAAAGGCACGCCCTATTTCCTTTGATTTTTCTGTTCTTTATCCATACATTCACTTCATACCTACTGTACTTACTGCAGCTCTCACTGTCAGTGCAGAAGGTCCCTGTTAGTGCTATTTATGTAGAATATACAAAGCGTGCATGTACTCTAACTCCCTCTCATTTAACTTAAATGAAACAGAAATATACATAAATATGTCCGACAAGGGAATCCAAAATAAAACTGAACGCTTTCGAAGGATTTCTTTTTAGAGCGTTGACAATAATATATCTATTAATGACAAAGGTATTCTAAACTTTCCCTTTAATTTCTTAGGTGTTCCCGTATTAGAACTTTGTAGACATGTAGATAAATCATTCTAATCTGGGCTCCGGAGGCCAGGTTGCATGGGTACACCGGTCAAATAGAGACCGTTTACTTGGGAGGGCCTGTGAAATAAGTTTCCTGGGATTTTACAAATACGCTCTGTAATTATTAAACACAGGAATGAGAGGTATGTGAAGGCTGTATATCCAGCATGCTTTTACTAATGCCTAAAATAAATATACTCTCACTTAAACATGATAAATGGTAATGCTGCTATGAAATAGTGTGCTAAAACATCTTCATGCCTAATGGAGGAGCTTAGTTGCACGAAGCATGCTTTTGAAATGAGTGAATATGCTTCGATTCTCGGTATCAGCTGTCACTAAACTCGGCAAGCCCACTTAAGAACATATTAACATGCATATCCATTCGACAGAAAGGGTCATGAATCACGATCGATTTTCCTTTAAGCTTCCAGTTGCGTTTCTATAGGCAGAAGTGGTGAAAAGGGTGGAGAAAAATGGTAACTGGCGCTACACGATGGCTCCTTTTAGAACAAAGAACTCCCTCTATGGAGGTATTCAAACTTTTTTGACAAGGACTCTAATTTTATACATGTTTTCAGCTTGCCAGCCAACTCTTCAACTGTAACATTTTCTCAGCTAACCATTTTTAAATTGTAATATATTTCTAAAATAAATCATTCTCAACACCTTTATCATACTTTTCCCGGTGCCAAACACATCTTAGTTACACTGGGAATGCAAGAAACAGTAATCAGTTTATCATGGGCAGTTTCCTAACATCTAACAATCATTGGTGACCCACAAAAACAGCATGGGGCCCAGTTTTGGGTCCTAATCCATGGATTAACAACCACTGCTGTATACCATACCAACTATACTACACTATGTGCATCTACTTTGCTTTTCCATTTTTTCCCCTGGCCACTAACAGCCTCTGGGGTAGATCTGCTATCCGCCCAATTGTGTCCTTCTACATTACATTGGTCTACAGCACACCATGGGTAACGTAGTTAGCTTTCATATTTTTTAGCTCAAATCTCTTTTTTCTTCATAAAAATCAATAAACAATATACAGTTAAAGGGTCTCTCTAATCACAACAAACATTATTGCTCATTGAAAAGGTTATGGTGCAAACAATCTTTGATTGCCATTCCTCCATTTTAAGCAGTTCAATATAAAAAAAACTAAAACAAACAAACAACTGAGCTCTTCTAAAACCTAAAGTCCGGCCCCTCTGCTAAAGCTTGAATCAGAAATTAACATTGGATGGCAATGTTCGTCTGTGATGACTTCAGGTTTAGACAGATAATGTGGACGTTCACTTTCGCATTATTCAAGCTGTGCCAGAGGGGCCAGGTTTTAGGTGCTATAAACACTGTAATTAGTTGCAGTGGTTATGGTGCTTCTCCTTATTAAATCTACTGCTGAGAACAGATGTCATGACTCTGAAGTAAATTTCTTAGACCTTTTGTAAAAACAAAAGGTAAATTTTAAGCAATTTTTTTTTTTATTTAGAGCAATCAGGCATTCAGTCAAAATGTTGATGTTTAGAATCCACGTTCCGGTTCACAAGGTATCTTATAAGATGGTTCTGCACAATATAGATTTTATGAGATAGCCCTGCATATTGTATCCTTTATAAAAGAGCTTTACATAAGGTATGTCTTTTAGAAAGAGCCCTATATAGTCTATTTTATACAACATCATTTTAGAATGCATGATTTATAGAACAACCATTCAGAATGTATCTCTCGTAAGACGGCTTTGCTGAAAATGTATTCCATATTCTTCTCAGGTTACGTGTATTTTCTGCTTCTAACTTATTGCATATTTAATTCCATTTTTATTTATTTTTTGCATATTTCAGGTTTCTATTGAAACCAGAGCAGAATGTTCTCCTCTACATTTGCGAAAAGGGTTAATATCAAATTAGATAAAGATACCTTCCTGCTACTGTGTTAAGGACCTGCTCATCAATAGGGTTAAACAAACAATGAATGGAAGTGCTTCCTGAGAGTTTGACCTTTTGACAACTTAGCATGTTCTGCATCAACCTTTTTAACCTCCTCTCCTCTAATCCTTGCAAGGGGAGAGAGAGAACACAGCTGACAGCAGCCGCAACAGCTGTGAAACCCTCTTACAGCATAATTCATAACAAAAATAAAATAGAACGTGTTGGATTTCGCCCGTGGCTGAATAGCGTACAATTTCTGGCCCTCTAGGCAAAAACAATAAATGCAAAGAGAAAAAAAAAAAAGATAATCTGAGATTTTTTTTCCCCCGTTAAACTTCCCACAACAACCTCAGCTAAACCACATGACTGCCTTGAACCATTTCCCTGGTGTGTTCGCTGCTCCTTTGGCAGGAAATCAGAATTACTCTTATATAAATTCCATCTGATGCCAGCGTTACCATCTGTGAGGAAAACTGCTTCACCTACGTCTGCAACACAAAGCCACTCTCCCATAGACAAGGGGGAAGCAGGAAAAAAAATGTGATTAATTTGCAGAATGCTTGTGATTTGCTCATACATTATTATAACTGCTCATCAGCACATGACAAATTCCCAGCACTCTGCACAGGAACCAGTTCGCTTTCAGCAGTTTTTTTGCGTCGGCACCTGACAGACTGCAGGGCCACTAATGACTTTCAGATGCTTACAAACAGTAATTCTATCTTCAGAAGGAAAAAAAAAATGGTAGGGAGAAAAGAGCAGAGTTATGACCATTTTCATTTCCTCGCTGCACGGAAGACAGGGGTTTTAACTCTTCCTTGCAGTAGGACATGATCGTAGTGCTGCAGACAGCCCAGAAGTGGTACAGTCGCTGCAGAGGGTATAGAAGACTAATCGCCGGTGGGAATTGTGACAGAAGCTCCATGTTAGAGCAGGCAAGAGTTATCCGGGTGATCATATCACAGAGAAACATAAGGGTAGCTCTGCTACATAATTACCAGAATAGAGGTAATCAAATAGGCGCACAGATATACAAATGGTATGACATGCGAAAAGCAAATCTACATATTGTGCTTTGTATTCTGCCTAAATGTTCGTTTGTTCTCAAATACGTATCGAGCTAAAGCTGACTCGCTAATGTTAGGAAAAAATAATATATCGCAACAAAAATAAAGAGCTGAGTTTATTTATTCACAGGGTACGGAGTCTTCTTTCGGTGTATTCTCAGATATATCTGTAAGAGCGGTTTGTTGCTGTTCTATGCTACTGACCAATGTGATGACTGGCAAGAGGGGGTACAAAAGGTGCATGCACCCTATGCTCACTAGCAAGCATGGTTTGTGGGCTGCAGCCTTACAGCAGCGTTCTTCTGCTGACTAGAAGCAACTGGAGATTTGCTATGCTGGGATGTAAGTTAGCACGGTACTGCAGGAGTAAGTCATTAGGCTGGAGTCATACTAACTCAGCACTGCATGGGCTTGTGTTCCTAGACTTAAGATAAGGCCAGGGACTAATGAAAGTATTTAGAAAATTGGGCAGACTAGATGGCCCGTATGGTTCTTATCTACCGCCACATTCTATGTCTCTATGTGTTTGGACTGGTGGCTCATAATCTCAGTGCTTTCCAGGCCTAGACTGGGCTACTGGGATATTTACCACGTAACTGTACTATCTGGAACCAACCAAGCTGCAAGACTATGATGAGTATGTATGTATGATGTAGAGGTGTCTGCAAGAGCCAGCAGGGTGGGAAGTAACGGGAAAGAAACACATGCATGGATTTGAGAATGTCTCCTCATGCAGTGCAGATCACTCTGATTGTTGTTCCAGGGATTCATGGTGTCACACCTCGAGAATCGAGCAATCTCCATCTGTTGAAACCAAATATTGTTTGTGTAGCATGTGCAGGACAGAGCAATTGGAGACTTGCAGGTAGATATAAAAGGAATTAGAGAAGATTATCCTGAAACATTCTAGCTGCAAAATATTTTCTGGCAGAAACCGTCAAACAACTACATGTCTTTTATTTTAAGTAAGGAAACACAAGCTACTAATAGATAAATCAATTTAAACGGGATTATGATTAAGAAGAAGTTGATGACAAAAGCCAAGGCACACGGATATTTGGCCATATTCACTGAACACATTTTTAAACAAATGTTTGGAATGTGACACATATCAAGCGAGCTTTGCAAGACTCGTAGATTTTAGCAATCATGCTCAACGATGACTGACTAATCAGCCAATCTCAGCAATATGCAAATTAGGTTTATGTGCGCATGTAATGCTTCTCGAATAATTACTTATGATATATATACAAATTTCCTTTTTTTTTTTTAAATGAGCACTCTCATTTTATTTTAAATATTCAATAAAACATGGCTGGAAAAATCTTCAGCCGTTCTTGGTTGCCTCGCACATATTAACATACTAGCAGTCACTAGTTTTAAAGCGATATATTAATGAGTGTTTTTTCTTACAGTATAGGCAAACTCACGCCTAAGGATGAGTTACAGCACTACACTTTTTTGTACTGTGTATCATTTTCTAAAAGCCCTAATATATCTATTAAAAAATATGTAATTTATTTATTTAATAGTTCCTTTATAGCATTGTTCTCCAGAGCATCTAACATATTGTAGTTTAATTATTTATAATTTAATTACTAATTAAATAATTATTAATTACTCACTGCTAATGCTACAGGTGGATAGATATATACTGATACAAAAATGTATGGGGAGAATAAACCATTTTACAAAACAATTGCCACTTAACAGCTGGCTAATCCTGGCACCATAACCATGATAACTTGCTGTAGTGGTTATGGTATTTAGAGTGCCTGGTTCATTAATTAATCCTGGGAAGTGGAAAATTGGGGCATCCAATAATAACCATAGTAAATTAGATTTAAATACATAAGCTCATACGTCCGACGTTCTAAGGCGAAGCAGATGGGTTTAAACTATCATATTACATGTGACATACTGAAAAAGGCCAGATTTGTTGTAACATTCCCTTTGTACCTACTTTAGCTCACATTGATTTTAATAGCCCAATGGTTTAATTGATAGAATTCAATATTTTCATTAAAGTGTAATTTCCCTTGTCCTAGAAATTCCAAAGCCTGAATATGAGCCCTTGGAGAATAACATCACTGGCTACAGAAGTATTTTGTACGAAGTACAATTTAACATTACAGTGTTGCCATTTAACTAAGGATGGCTTTACAGCTCTATTCTCGTTACTGTATCCTATAAACATGTCCTTTTTTTTGCATTCCATTCTCAAAAAAATTAAAAAGGAATTTCTTCTTTCACACATCCAACAGTTCAGCTGACCTCAAGTATTTTATATATATATATATATATATATATAGATAGATATGTATTTCTTTCTTTCTTTTTTAGTAAATTATCATTGCGCTCACTAAGCACTGTCTCTAGGCGTGATTGCCTGTTTTAGATTAGGAAATTTTAGCAGAGAAACAAAGATTTCAAATGTACATCAGTCTACATATGAGAAACCACAGAAGGCAGAAGCAATAAAATGTGATGTACCATCTGTCCGCAAACAATAACCTGCGTGTTCAAAGCTCTTACAAATTATTTAGCACACAGCCCAAGCAGATTATAGTGGCCCTTAAATAGAGCAGAAGTTTGAAAAACATGAAACCTTTTGATGTCCTTTTATGTTTTACAAATCTCGTCTAAATTGACTGTTAACAGTGAAGGTGCTTCTTGGTGGTCTCAGTTTAAAGGGATCCTAAAGTGCCAGGAAAACAAACCCGTTAAAACCCCTTCAGCCACTTACCTGAATCCAGTGCCGATGTCCCTCGGCGCTGGGTCAGGCTCTGTCCAAGCTTCTTCCCTGCTGAAGTCAGTCGGCGGGAGAGACCTAATGCGCATGCGCGATCATGGCCAGGCGCACAGTACACCTCCCCATAGGAAAGCATTATTTATTTAATGCTTTCCTATGGGGAAAATCTGACACTGGAGGTCCGTGAAGACATCCAGCCTCAGATAATGGACCAAAAGTCCGTTAGGATTCCGGAAGCGCCCCCAATGTCTCTCTGGGACTGCGATGTTTTACATTGCAGCACTAAGTGCAAAAGGGTCACAGCAACCAGACTACTTCAATTAGCTGAAGTGGTCTGGGTGCCTACAGTGTCCCTTTAAGCGTACAGGGTTTCAACTGCATGGATACAGTATGTGACTGTTGGGGATTCACTTTACCAACTGGCCGTGTGAGCTGTTCAGCTCCCCATATTATCTGGAATGTTATAGCACCTCCCCACATTCAGTGCCTGAGTCAAATAGGTATTTGAATTTTTTTCTTCCCTTCTTCAAAGCAAACTATAAATCAGCAAATTAATCTATGCATGACAATAAAATGTAAATGTAGCTATCATTTTACAAGCCCCTAATCTGAGTGAACTTGCACAGAAACCAAACTTTGCTTTCACTTAATGAATGACAAAGAAGAAAATATTCTCATCTCAGTGTTTAAGGGACATACCATTCTACGCATTATACAAAATTCAATTTAAAGTGGTGGTTTAAAAAAAAAAAGTTTTGCCTGTCTTGTGTGTCTATCGAATAATACATTAATTGTTTTGATATTACCACTGTGTGCACAGTTATTATATCTGCATTAAACACATTATTTGTCTATCTAGCTGTTTGTCTGTCTAATCAATCTGTCTAGTCCAGGGGTAGGCAACCTTCGACACTCCATTTGTTTTGGCAAAGTATCAGGGAAGACGTAGTTCACAAGATGTGGAGTGCCGAAGGTTTGACTCTAGTCTATTTGTTTATCTAACTGTTAGTCATACGTTCATCCATCCATCACATATTATATTGATTATTTCTATTTTGCCACTGCGTGCATAATGTCACTCTATATCTGCTTTAAACTCACTAGTTGTCTATGTAGCTGTCTCTCTGTTTAATATATCCATCTGTCATATTTACCTGTCTGTATATGATTGTTAATGGGTGGATGTAAAACGGATGTGGCCACCTCTCAATTGTTTTTTTCCCCACAATACGTTCTTTGGCTTTCTCCCTGTTTTTTCTCTGCATATGAGATCTTACATCATGAGAAGACAACACATTTGCGAGTTTAATCTCCCTAGTATCATGTGTGTTGGAAATTAGCACACAGTATTACTATTCTTTCCCCGGTGGAGAAGCATAGACTTTTACTTGAAATCCCTGTGTTGCGACCTTCGGTGAAAGGCAAGGGTTGACAACACATTTGGAAGTCCCAAATGGTATCGGTAAACCCCCCGTTTTTATCTTTTTTCCATATCTAACAAATCACTAACTAGAAGGCTGTGCATATTATCTGCTATATTGAGCGCTGTCTTCACACATCAAATGCTTCTACTGCTAATGCTTTGACTATCAACCATGTCAAATCCAAGACAATTAGGAGATTTGCATCTGTCAGTCACTAGTTAATAAAGCTCAGTTTTATATGATGCTGCCAGCGTACAACACCATGAACATCATATGTAAATTAAAACATTCATAATGTCTGTTCCCAGACAGTAATATTTATACACCCAGGGGTATAAACATATTTTTGTCCTTCCAACACTGTGTTAACATTTTGAAAGGCTACAGGATTCAAAGCAATCTTTTATCACACAGGAATTCATTATTCTTGATCTACCACGAATCTGGATGGGCTGCGCACATCAGGCTCACATGTTCGTACATTAGAGATACATGTTTGTACAGTAGTACAGTAAACATACATGTCCGTACATCAGACATACATGTCCGTACATCAGACATAAATGTTTGTACATTAGAGATACATGTTCGTACATCAGACATACATGTTTGTACATTAGAGATACATGTTTGTACAGAAGTACAGTAAACATACATGTTTGTACATTAGACATACATGTTCGTACACCAGACATACATGTTTGTACATTAGAGATACATGTTCGTACACCAGACATACATGTTTGTACATTAGAGATACATGTTCGTACAGTAGACATACATGTTTGTACATTAGACATACATGTCCGTACATCAGACATAAATGTTTGTACATTAGAGATACATGTTTGTACATCAGACATACATGTTTGTACATTAGAGATACATGTTTGTACAGAAGTACAGTAAACATACATGTTTGTACATTAGACATACATGTCCGTACACCAGACATACATGTTTGTACATTAGAGATACATGTTCGTTCACCAGACATACATGTTTGTACATTAGAGATACATGTTCGTACAGTAGACATACATGTTTGTACAGTAAACATACATGTCCGTACATCAGACATACATGTTTGTACATTAGAGATACATGTTTGTACAGTAGTACAGTAAACATACATGTTTGTACACCAGACATACATGTTTGTACATTAGAGATACATGTTCGTACAGTAGACATACATGTTTGTACATTAGACATACATGTCCGTACATCAGACATACATGTTTGTACATTAGACATACATGTCCGTACATCAGACATATATGTTTGTACAATAGAGATACATGTTCGTACAGTAGACATACATGTTTGTACATTAAACATACATGTCCGTACATCAGACATACATGTTTGTACATTAGACATACATGTCCGTACATCAGACATACATGTTTGTACATTAGATATACATGTCCGTACATCAGACATACATGTTTGTACATTAGAGATACATGTTTGTACAGTATACATACATGTTTGTACAGCAGACATACATGTTCGTACATTAGACATACATGTTTGTACTTTAGACATACATGTCTGTACATCAGACATACAGGTTCGTACATCAGACATACATGTTCGAAACATTGCTATGCTTCGAGTTTGGCTACTCTGGCCTTTAATTTGAAACTCACTTTGAATTCACCTTGAAAACTCAGTTTAGTAAAAAGCCTTGTAAGAGTTATCAGTGCAACAGACTGAACTGTGAATATTATGGCTTTGAAACATCAGCATTGATTGTCAAAAGAAGAAAAATCTGTTATGATATTAATCATAATGATGTAAGGAAAAAACAGAACAAAACTCCTGTCTATCGTTCTAAAAAGCAGCATTCTACAGGAGTACTAATATAAAACTGAATTTTCCATTGCAACAAGAAAAGCACAGCCATACTGCGCTACTGCAATGGCTAGCACACTGGTGAACACGCTATGTGATGTGGGACGCTGCACAACAAGGCGTCGATCCAAACACAAGTATAGTATTTACTTAATACTTTGCTAATGCAACATATAGATTACTGCTGCTACTCTCCTGATCTGGACTTTGCTATCCACCAATTTATAAATAACAAATGTGATTTATTATTGTGTTGAAACAAACAAGCTCCATTGAGTAAACCTATGTCCAGGTCTGGTGTGCGTCTTTAAAAGAAGCACACCAGATGCCAGCATTTGGCCAAGTTAGGTTCAAATTACTCCAGGGGACTTTGCTAATTGAGCTTTCAAACACTTCTATTTTTGATTGAAAAATAAAGGCATTTGATTTTGTGATTACGAACTAATGCATCAGTCAATTAGACTGTCCTTTTTTTTTAAAAATAAAAAATAATTGCTAAAAGGATATTTCCTACTCAAGGAGATTTTAGACTGATAGGCTTTAGAATAAATATAAACAAAATAGGCATGTATGTGTGTCACTACAATAAGAGACATAAAGAGGCCAAGTACAAAGTCCTTTTAACTTTTGATTTTTGTACTGTTTTATACAAATGCCACATGTAATCTTTTGCTCAGGTCTGAATGATTTCAACAAGTAAAAATAGACTATGGGTCTATAATGTATCACACATTGGAAACATATTTCTTCTAGCAAGAAAAGGGCACAGACAGACGAAAGGCAAAATGTCAAATGACAATAATCCATTCTTTAAAATGCTCTGACAGGTTGACTGTATACATGTTTCCACCATATGTCCAACAGGACAAAATGTCTGCAGAAGTGAAAGTCAAACAGTTTGAGAGATGTGCGTACCTATGTTACAGACATTTGAAAAGTCTTTTACAAAGCAGCGGGGGCGTAAAGGTACAGGAGTCAAAACAGTTTTGGTCCTGCTTCTCCCTGGATCCCGTAAAATCACAGGTAAGGTGAATCACCACTAAACTAAATTGGTAATGCGGTTGTTAAATAGACATGCCCATGCCATAACGTATTAAGAGCTAATTACTGGCTAAAAATGTCTATTGCAACCTCAGGGTTCCTCAAGTGTTTTTTTTTTTTCAAATGTAAAATAAAAGGTCACATGAGATGTCAGCTGTAAATCCAGGTATAACATCTGGAGTAGGGATCAACAATATCATTTTATCAGATTCGGTGCTGATACACATTATCTGTCACCTTTTTGGCTGATTGACGATTATCAGTGCCGATATTCTGTACATTTAACTGTTTGAAAGAGTAACTCAATTTCTACATAAATTTGGCGTTAACTGAATATGCAGACAGCAAACACTCTCAGGCAGCTAGTACATGCTCATTCACTCTTAAATCAATCTCAGGCAGCTAGTACTATCACTGACATCCCAGCATATACATGTCACAGGGAGGGGTGACGTAAGGTCGCAACGTGGTGACTCACTCGCTGGCTGAAGGAGTTTCCAGATGCAGAAAATGGCATGCAGTGATTGGGAGAGGTAAGTTATCGTTAATATTGGTAAATTACAACGCCGATACAGACTATCAGTAAAATGTGACTATCGCCTCTAATAATCGGCACAACCAATAATCGGTCTATCCCTAATCTGGAGCTGAAATGCATTAATCTCTCTGTGACTTTGTTTGCCAGCTGTCCCATCAACAAGAGATCTTGATTTCAGTTTGGAGGCGACATACCTGTAGATCTCAGGCGTATCGCTAATAATGCCAATGAATTCTGTGTATGAATTCAATTTGTTGCCTCTTGCATTCATGCCTCTGATACATGTATTCATACATTTGTTCTATACGGTTAATCAGGCACGTACGGGAATCCAGCTCTCTGGCCTGTGTAACTGTAAAATCCATAGACCATTATTGCGATGCAAGACTTGACAACAGTCCCTTTATTTGTGAGACAGTCCTGATTTCTGGCTCCTTCTCAGCAGTTTTCTCTCTGGTATTGCATTTCTAGGGACATCAGAGGCACAGTGCAAGTGCACCTTTAGATTCAAACACACAATGCAAACTCAAAGCATTGAGTCCCTAAGCTTTGTGGGAAACAAATGGAAACATTCATACTGGGGGTAATATGTTCTCCTATTACTCTCAAAAATATTAAAAGGGTTGCATCTCAGGAGAGGCCCTGAAATAGATGTAATCCCTATTTTGTGGCTAACAGACGAACACAGCTGATTATAATCTAGACACAATCCTGAAGGTAAATGTAGAAAGTAATCCAGGCACTCCAAAGTATCCCAAAAAGGCAATTTTTATTGGACCCACGAACCAAAATACAACATTTCGACCCCTTAACCCCTTAAGGACCAAACTTCTGGAATAAAAGGGAATCATGACATGTCACACATGTCATGTGTCCTTAAGGGGTTAAGGTCTTTGTTCAGCAATCCTGAAGGTAGACATCATATATAGGTAAGCTCAATGTATAGGGCAAAAGGTTTCCTATCCAGACTGCTCTGTTAAACAGCTATATATTCACAGTAAGCAAAGTCCCTTGAAGTTAATGCTGTGTCTATATACGCTTCTTTTAAAATGACTAGTTTTAGATTATAATAGAATCACAAACAGAACAATAGAAAGTAACATTTTGTCATCAGTCATTTAACTGTTAGCCCTGAAATGCATATGCAGCTTCCCCTTGTGGCCCAAATCTCTGCTACTCCTCTGAATCACCAAAGTCTTTCCACAGATCTTTAAACAGCGATCAAAACAAAGTCCGCTAGCACAGTCCAAACGGCTGAATGTACATGTTTCAAGGTTTAGATTTAGAACTACATTTAATTTTAGTAATTGCAAAAAAACAAAAGGATCATTTATTTGGGATGTCTGTTAGCCAGTTGACTATTGGTCGCTGCCTACATTAGTTTTATGAGGTTTTTTTTTTTTTTAAGCCCTGGAAACTTTTAGGTAATTTATTTTGCCAGCAACACATTCATGGTTTTCATCAGTTTCACTTAATATGCACCATGTCATGTCTTGCATTATACACCCGATTTCATTCCAGTTCTTTGCAGCTCGATATTATTTTTTAAAATATGAAGTACAACTTTGCCAGGATTTTACATTTAAGCAATAAAATGAACCTTTGCTCACAAAGAGACATTACAACACCAGACAATCTGTAACCCTTGCTAAGCTGGAACAACTATACTTCAGCCTGATTTCCCCATACACACTGGGAAAAGAAAAGCAGTCGTTTGTCATGAATCTACCTGCAGACAATTGTAGCTATTGTCTATGTTCGGTAACTTCCCCTAAAGATTGATGGAAAGATTGCATGTCCTTGGATTCATATTGGAATATAAACAGTAATTATTAAAATAATGTGTTTCCATGTTTTTCCATAAGAATTCAGAGGTGATGCCATGTAATAATGTATGACTGTCAAGCAGTGTCACGTCAGAAAGTAAAGGATGTTATATGAACAAATGATGAGTAGAACTGGGATCCTAAAGGTGTCTACGGAACCTGGAGAGTTAATAAGCAAGGCATACATTATATCCAAAGTTCCTATCACAGAATCTGGCACCTCTAGTATACGACTCACAGTCTCTGTACGCCGTAATTGTATGAGGAAGCCATGTGAAGCCTTAGCATGGAACAAACCCTTCTTTGAAAAATCCCACCATTAAATAAAATATGGAAAATCACTTATAACTTTTCTTAACCCTTTCATCATGCGATGCTCAAATGTTATTATTGCACATCAATAACAAAAGCTGGGTTTGTTTATTTTGTACATATTATTTGTTGCACAGTAACCTGTATACAAACAAGTTAAATAGTTGGATTATATGTTACACACTTTTAAGACAGTGGTAGTGTCTAGCTTGTTTGAACACTGGAAGTCACAGAAGGCATTCACAAATGAAAATTCCTGTTACTTTGAAGTGCAGTTGAAGATAATGAAAATCATCTATCTACACAGGGCTGTGAAATGATAGGGCCCTTTATACAACTTAAGGATTCTGTGTCAGCTCACAGGGTCCACTCCCAATCCACCCCACAGGAGCGAATGCAGTGTGTGTGTAAGAGATACAGTCAGTGTGTATAGTGGATGCAGTGTGTGCATGTAAAGGATGTATAGTGCGTATAGTGGATGCAGTGTGTGAGTATATAGTGGACATGTTGTGTAAGTGTATAGTGGGTGAGTTGTGTGTGAAATGGATACAGTGTATGTGTATAGTGGATGCAGTGTGTGTAGTAGATGTTGTGTGTGTGTAAGGTAGGCAGTGTATGTGTATAGTGGATGCAGTGTTTGTGTGTAGTAGATGTTTTGTGTGTGTAAGGGAGGCAGTGTACACGTATAGTAGATGCAGTGTGTGTAGGTGTAGTAGATGTTGTGTGTGTGTGTAATGGATGCAGTGTATGTGTATAGGGGATGCAGTGTGTGTATTTGTAGTAGATGTTGTGTGTGTGTAAGGGAGGCAGTGTGTGTGTAGTGCATATAGTGTGTGATAGGGGCTGTGTACTGGGGGTGAACGTGGAGAAGTTTATATTTTTCATCATTATTTATTTACAGCTTTATTTGAGGTTTCCCCCATCCCTGTCTCTTATCTGTGGCCAGGGAGGGGGACACTACATTCCCTATGGTCTGGTGCTGCTGTAGAGGCTCCCAGCTTCCATCTCAGCTGTATGTACAGGCAGCAGGGTCTTTTCAAGAGCCCCAGGACTATGTGGCATGGTAATCTGTGGCAACACTCTAACAGCTGAAAGGACCCAGCAATGAGGAAAGCAGAGATTCTCCCATGCACCCCTTTACTACAGAAGCTTGCAATGGCTGGGGGACCCATGGCTGTAAATATATAAACTCACTATATATATATATATATATATATATATATATATATATATATATATATATATTAGAAATATAAGGCAGGTGCCCACCCTTACAGCTGTATCAGTTGTAAAGAGTGCCCATTATCATGAAAATTTAAATAAAAGGGGTAAAGACAAAAAATTTTTTTTTAAAGCCAGCATATCAGTCCAAAGCATAGAACAATATTCGGGCTATTCCCACAGAGGGCATGTTAAAGTCCTGGGCCCACTTATAGTCCAATTGTTAAGCAAAGAGGTGTGCTGGGAAAGACCCACTGTTATTGGAGAGGATAAAAGCAAGATCTTGCGATGGACAAACCACTTTGCTTGGTGATGGACACCTATACAAAGTAGGGTGCTGGGCTCTCTGCAGAATCACAATATTGTGTATGTTCTCTATCAATAACAAAGAACTCTTGGTAAGACCAGCATTAGTCACTGCCCTCTTGTAAGAACCTTCATTTTGATTGAGAAAATTGGCTTTGACTGTGGCAAACTCACCCAGAAGTCGTGGAAGAAGTAGAGACATTTGGTTATGAGGGTCTCAGGAGCACATGGTGTGGACATCTTGGTAAACCTGTGTCACATTCTAGCTCTTCTTTGCCTACAGCAGGATTCCATGGGCAGGTGAGGCAGCTTTAGATTATTCTACGTATGCTGTAAAACATACTCTGTAGGGGGAAGGAGACGGGGGTGAAGTTAGATACTCTAAGTTAGGACTGAGCAAATAATAGTTTTCAGTTGTTA
Source organism: Pelobates cultripes (assembly GCA_933207985.1). Lineage (NCBI taxonomy): Eukaryota > Metazoa > Chordata > Amphibia > Anura > Pelobatidae > Pelobates > Pelobates cultripes. Next base: position 16,675,230 of record OW240923.1, read on the forward strand.
CAGAACTTCAGTTTCCATGATGCTTTGCCATTCCAAAGGCTATGGAAGCATCTTGGAAGTTGCCGTTCTATCATTCCAGCTTCTGGGGATCTACCATTTGCTCAGCCCTTCTCTAAGCACTCTGGGGACTTCAGGTCAAGAGGATGGCTACTTCTCCCATCATAATCAAGTGGGTCACAGGTTTGACAAGATGCAAAACCTGAGGTGTCTCCTGAAAATCTTGTATACTGCTCTTTGTAATTCACTAAATAAAGTCAGACTATTTTACACCATATAAGAAATTATAAAGAGCCTTAGTAAAGTGACCGATCAGTATGGTTGTCAGACTCTGTCCACATGCTTACATTTTCTTTTAAATGTATGTTAAAGAGAATCTGTTGTGCACATAACAACTTAGCATCTTTTGAAAGAGCATCAAATTTAGTCTATATATCGTGTAAGCAGATTTACTAGCAAATGTATAGATTGAGAGAAAAAAACTGTTTCAAATAGTTCTTTCTCGCTGAAGAATTGTCTCAAAAGGGAGAGCAGAAAAGATCTTCCACAGGTGGTCCTTCTGCTCTCCAGACTTAGAATGGAAACGCCATAGCCGACACTGATAGCACTGGCTAGGAAGTATAGGAGTGGAGTGATGCCAGCATGTTTGGAACAAAGCCAGAATGTCCACGAGCAAGGTAAATCACAGAAGACTTTTTAGTAGATATACCCCCAACGAAAACATGCATGCATTTAATTACATATTTTTTTAATTGGGGCTTTATCCAAAAAAAGTTTGCAAAAGTTGCAGATCTCTTGTCTGCTACCTTTGCAAGCCCTCCTATTCTAACCTTGCCCAGACTTTCTGTGGCTGTGACAGAGTTCTCAAAGCAGCTCAATGAGAAGTCTTTGCGAGGCACGTGCTCTGACCAATTGCTCTTGAGTTTAGCTCCAGTGAGCTAACCAAACCAGGGACCACTTGTCTGACAGACATAACAAGGTTCATTTATAAAAATGCAATTTTCTACTGAAAGAGTAAAAAATAAATACTACACGTTGGCTTTAAAGATTTAGCAGCAGCTGATATTATATTGCAGTGTGGTTTTGGAACCATAAATCCTGTTTTTTTTTTTTTGTTAAACCCCTTTTTGTTTTGGTGTAGAAAACAAGCTGAGCTAGAATACAAAGTGGAACATTTTAATAAATCATAACAGATTTTTCAATCTCCTTTAATAAGACACTTTTCTATATCTCCTTCATACAGTAGTTTCATTCTATTTTCTCGCCTTTACATACAACGTTCAATGACAGAAAAGAGCCCAAGATTATATCATGGACAAGCAAGAAGCCAAGATGGAGGCACTTAATTCCACAAATGGAGTAAATGTGGCACTGCGGATAACAACATTTAACATTATTTTTCAGAACTTAAAATTAAACATTTATATTTTCAAACATAGTGGATAAGTAAATATAACATTATAAACCCTGAAAGTGAAACTTCCCTTTAATATTGCGCCTTACACTATTTTCTCATTTAGGTTGGCGCTGACCTTTACCTCTGCTCCCTAATCGTGTAATAGTTACCCATACTCCTTTTCAAAAGCCAATCTCCCCCCAATGTTACAAACTCAGTGGCAGACAATAGGAATGTTTAGTGGATTAGTCTGACATCTTTATATAACATGAAAGAAGGATTCCGCGATTCTTTGTGGTTATACTCAGTGATGCTTAGTGCTGTACAATTTTTAATTTCAAGGGGAGAGGGTGTGTAAAATATGCATAGCATATTTTATTTAATTTTGCATGTTCCTGCTCATGGCACATAAATTAATTAGATACAATAACGCTGCATAACCCAGGCCAAGCATTTCCCCAGATGAACTGGATTTTTCCGGCAGGGTAAAAAACATTTATACATAATCCACAATTCTGTCTCTGCCAGCATTCTTTGGCTGCAAGATTATAGCTTACCTACCTTCAAGCTGAAGGGCCTATTTGTCTGCTTTAAGTGAAATCGCTCAATTCTCAAAAGTCACTGGAGGACTTTGGTAAGGGGGGAGGGTTGGGATAGGCCACTCCAAATAAGTTCCATTAATCAAAAGGCACAGTCTAATGTAACTAATATTTTACAATTAGAGAAGACAGGATGGGACTAAAAGCCATCTATCTCTCTTACACCACATGATCATCGATTCATAATCAGAAGACTGAGAGTCGCACAAAGATGCATTTACAGGGTTGGGGGGAGGGGGGTATTGGTCTGAGCTGGAGATAATGAACACGATGAGAAGGAGCGGCGCTGAGGGCTGTGGAAAGATGACAGATTGGTTCAGTGGTGACGGATGACATGAAGATGAGTACTGATACCTGACAGGCAAGCGAATGATGACTGCAGTTCTTTTTCAGCATTATGATCCTCAATTATCTTGGTAAGGACTAAAAAGAGAGAGTATTGGCGCAGCCCAATCGTTTTACTCCTAACCTTGCATAACGCAGGACCGTGTCCAGCCTGCCACTTTCCTTTTTCACAAATTTATCAGCACTTTGTAGAAACTGGAGTTTTCATTGTTACTAATCACGGGGAGAGAAGGGAAATGGGAGCAGTATAAAAATACGCTGTACGTCCATCTGTTTTGCAATAAAATTCCTAATCTTAAGGGAGTATGTGCGAAGGTCTGCGAGGGAGGGGGAGGTATTTTCTGGGGTGTGTGTTTTTTCTTTCTTTCTTTTTTTTTTTTTTAATTCTTTTTTTCTTTTTAGTCCTATTACCACCTCTAGGAAAAAGGATTCTTGCCAAGACAAATCCACTCTTTGAATGACCTCATTTTGGAGCCTTTTCTATTCTTCCATGAGTAGGAATTAAGGTTCGGAAATGAGTCAGGCTGCTTAATGATTTGGTTGTAAGAATGAATTTTAGGATAGAGTAAGTCAACATTTAACATGTTTTACTAGACCGCAGGAAGTGCTTAAATGGGGCAGATCCTGTGCACAAGAATAATGACCTTTTCTTATAAAACAGTTGGCTTTTTTACTGCATAGAAACCACAAAATGAATATTCCCCAGCTAGCTTTGATTTCTCTTAACCCTGTGTATACAAACGTGAAAGGCTTTAGGGCCTTCTGGCGAGCAAGGGGTTAAGGGAAGAAACACATTTTCACTATTTATTACCTTAACTGAGCAAATAGGTACAGCTAATAGTGAAGATTAGCATAAACTGAGGATGGCAAAGCAAATATTTGGTCCCAATGAGTCACAGAACATTTGCTTCTATTTAATTTTTCTATTTTGCCGATCCCCGAACTGCTATAGTGTTTAGACAATGGGCTGCAGCATCGAAAATGTTAAACCACATCCTTTGCTCAGCCTAACGTACAGAAATCATAGTACATACTATGACGTTTAGCTTCAGCACCAGAATGCCAAATGAGATGATATACAATGATGTTAAAATCTGGGTATAAAACCAGCAGTTCTAGTAATATTCAATAAAGTAATCAATTGATACAGCAGTAGAGTTACTAGAAAATCAGTTAGCAAAAAGTTCACTGTGAGAAAGGTGTGAGAAGTTAGAACAGAGTACATTTATGTTCTTTTGTGCATTGACCTATTTGCCTAGTAACTGTGCCAGTAAATGCCAACAGCATTTCCCAAAAAAATTCATGACACCCCATGGGAGTGTATCAGATAGTTAGCTGTAAAGATAGTCATGGGTGAGAACAATATTCTGTCTCAGCTACTTGCTATAGCACCCGTTCAAAGAGTTAAATATAACCTGTGAGCGCTCGCCACTCAAATATTGTGTCATTTTATATGTCAAAACAGGTTGCACTTTAAAACTGATAGATAATTTTTGCAGAAAATTGTGAAAGAGTCCAGTGGACACAGTCCTAAATTTTCAATTTTTACTAAATGATTTTGCTTCTAATAGAGTAAGATCCTTTATCTGTGGGTACATGTAAAAAAACATGAAAAAGAACCAATGGTGCAATATTTCTTAGAAAGTGAAAACAGACAACAATTTTTTTTTTAAATGCACACTCACATGATATAGAGCTTCAAACAAACTCGCAGAGTGATGTAATCCACAATAATGAATATAAGTGTTGTGTGTATTACTCCAGTGATTTTCAGTAATGGATATGAAATAACAAAAGGTAAGACACCATAGTTTGATATTGTAGAGTAATGTATATATATATATATATATAAAGGATATACACTCGCAAAGGAGGAGATTATGGCTCAAGCTCAAGGTATCAAGCCATGTCAGTACAATCCCCACTACAAGGTTGTATATTGGTAAAAAGGGAAGAAAAAAACCACAATATAGCGATCACTGTAATGAGAAACATTCAAAGATGTTGAAGCCGGACTCACATTTATTTGAGCAGCTGAAGCGCTCAATGTTATCAGCATAAGTGGTGTAATCCCCACCAGATTTCTGATGAAAATGATTTACAAGGAGTGCCAGGGATAAAAATACAGGTAATAAAATAAAAACATGTATAGCAGGTCCTATGTAAGTTACAACCAAAGCAACTTTATTGTTATAATATTAAAAACAAAAATAAAATAATAACAATAATAACGTGTTTCGCCCTTTCTCAGTGGCTTTATCCAGTGAATTACAGAAGTACTTGACATACAAGGTTATATAGGGGAAGCACAAATTGAAGTTGGCGGCAAAATGACATCATGGTCACATGACAGGGATACAATTATACACACACATTGAGCAAATATATATATATATAAACAAATATATATATATATATATATTTAACCACAATCAATGTAAAAAGCTAGTAAATATAACAAGGAATCGTACAAGTTCAGAGTGTATTAAAAGACTGTTAGATGCAATTATAAAAGGGATTTGAGTCATGTGACGCAGATTGGAAGGATGGGTCACTTAAATTTTCTAAGTGGGCTTGTAGTTCAAAGCTGGCAGCATGAGTGGGGAAAAATATAACCGGGGAGACACTTGGTGCTAAAATTTAGGACTAGAATGCCTCAAAGGTGGAAATGGAATGTACTAATTCACCTCGATAGTAAAAGGTTGAGATAGCACAGTGTGACGAACAACGGCGGCCATGTTAAAAGAAGGCAAAGAAGGGGAAAAAAACTGTCTAATAGAGTCCATTTAACACTAAAACAAAAGACAAAGGGCAGATATATACCAAAAATTGGGTAAAACCTAGCTCATTCGAGCACTAAAAAAAAACAGCAATGGAAAGAGACTACTACCACTAATAAAACCCCACATTAAAATGTTTTTATTAATTCTATAAACCAGATAAAGAACATTTGGTGGGATCAATTAATATTAAGTCATAGCCACATTAATAATGGCTAGAAGAGAAAGGGAATGTGGTAGACAATGGTAATTAGACAGCAGGTATCAGCAATCTGGATATTGCTGGATACTGCATTGAGAATTTGGAGGAGGGTGGACGTAGACACCTTTACTTGCATCCAAGTAAGGTATTAAAGGAACAATTTACCTCCATAACAACTTCAGCTCAATGAAGTTGTGAATTTGGCACGAGTGTCTTGATGATGTCTTACATTCATGATCTAGGATGAAAGGAGGAAGCGGTGTCGGGCACAGGGGACCAACTTCAAGGTTAAACCATTAGAAAACAGTTATAACCCCAGAAGGAAAGAGGGTTCCCATACACCTGTCACCATAACAACTATATTGAGCTTAAGTTATCATAGGAGGAGTTCCTTTAATCAATATATTTGCAAATTTAGCTTAATGAAGCCGTTTTGGTGTATAGATCATGCCACTGCAGTCTCACTGCTCAATCCTCTGCCATTTAGGAGTTAAATCCCTTTGTTTATGAACCCTAGTCACTCCTCCCTGCATGTGACTTACACAGCCTTCCTAAACACTTCCTGTACAGAGTCATCTAATGTTTATACTTCCATTATTGAACATTCTGTTTAATTTAGAAATTATCTCCTGCTCTGTTAAAAGCCTTATAGATCCCGCAGGAGCTTCCTGTGGTAGTTAAAGTTAAATATGCAGAGCAGGAGAAAGAAACTTCTAAAGCAGGTTAACATGAAACCAAATTTTCATGCAGACTGTATCATTCACAGCCAGGGGAGGTGTTTTAACTCCAAATGGCAGTGAATTGAGCAGTGAGACTTCAGGGGCATGATCTACTCACTAAAACGGCTTCATTAAGCTAAAGTTGTTTTGATGGCTATTGTGTCCCTTTAGGTTGTCTTTCTCATGCACATCAATTGTGGGAACAGGGTCACTTTAAACTTCTCAGACCCCCTTTCTAATACTTTCTTACAAACATAAAGAACTGCACTCAATCCCATCAATCTGAGCCAGGGTTCAACCAAACGAGGACCAAGCATCAGGTTCCAATGGCAATCGCATAAATGTAAAGATAGTTCAGGCACTCCAAGATTCAGAAATGTCAAATTTATTGAAGCCCAAAGTAACACAATGTTTCGACCTTGTTGTCGAAATGTTGTGTTACTTTGGGCTTCAATAAATTTGACATTTCTGAATCTTGGAGTGCCTGAACCATCTTTACATTTTATCCCCTTTCTAATAATATCATGTATCAATGGATATTCAAACCTGGGACTATGTGTTTGAGAGCATACCTTTTTTTTCTAATGGCCCCATGGATCCCTTGTATGTTTGGCTTGTTCTTTCCATCTGTCTCTGTGACCTTTATTTGCAATGTGCAACACCTGTTTTACCACCTGCAGGCTTTAACATACAGGGTAATTGTGTCACTATTTAATCTTACCTGTCTGTGAATTCAGTGCTGAAACACTGATACTTGACACATATTGGTTGTGATGCTAAGTGCCAACTAGATTCTAAGGTTTAAATTTGATCCTTTGTGAACTTTGATGGAATTGTACATTCTAATTTTGAGGGGGGGTTTCAGCACATCCTGACTATTGGCCTATACTCGGATCTCTCCTTTTAGTACTACACCCTTCCCCATGCTTGAAAACAATATTGAGAATAGTGTACACATTTTCAAAACCAAGGGACAGAATATTCACCCCTCCAAATTTTGAGTTGTTCCTTTCTTCTGATACCCAAATAGCCCTGCAACAGTAGCTAAGGCTCAATAATTACATCTGTTGACTTTTTTAAAAACAAAATAAAAATAAAAAAAGTGAACATGAAAATGCCATAATTTCTAGTAAATGGATTAATTAATGATTTACTTTGAAAAGCATGTTCTGGAAATGATGGGCAGATCATGTCAAACTAATTCACGTTTTATATGAAAAGATGTTTAAAAATACCTCCCAATTGATGTGTTTTGATTAGAGTTTACTAAATATTTTGGTGTTATTTCCTGTGGGTTACTGTGTAAATAAAGCTCTGCTGGGCATCTATTTGTACTGGTTGCAAAACATAAATATAGTGTATGAGATCCGATTGTATCGAAACATTAAATGGGAACGGAACTAGACAAAGAGACAAAAGCCAAATGTCATTGTTCTCCTTCGTTAAACATCCTATCGTTTAATGGGAGTCTCAAGTATTTATATATATATTTTTTTAATTGTACAGATTTCCCCTGTAAATTAATAGCCATTGTTTTATGTAGTATTTCGGTTTTATCTGACAAACAATTATTCATTGTTTGAGAATTCATTTTGTCTAAAAAAGATTTGGGAAGGTTATGGGGGGAAACTTTTCCTGGTTATAAGCCAACCTTTTTCTTGGGATGGTAGGAAAGCTCACAAATCTTTGCAGTTTTTGCTTTTTACAGTCTTCATTTTTTTTCTTATTGGCACTATGTAAATAATATAGTTATTATTTGAAAAGAAGACAGGAAATCAATACCTTTGTTTAATTAATTTCTCAATGAAAATACGTTCAATCTCCGGTCCATGTACGCCCGTCATCTGACTGAAATAAACATTTGGATGTAAATTTCTGGGAGGAGTTGGAGGTGGGATGGGTAGAGAATGAAATTTCTTTTTATGAAAAAAAATAAAATAAAAAAAGTTTATCCAATTTTCTATTGCATCATAATCAGTTCATCCAATTTAAGAGAGAGAATATTGTGTGTGACTATCTAATAACTCTGTTAATTAAAAGCTAATTATGGTTGAGAATTTAAGCAGATTAAATGGAAAAAAAAAACCATATATATATATTCGAATACCTAGAAATTTTCACCAGTTAAAGTTACAGCTCTTACAAATTTCATTTCTGATTATGTTTAGACTTGCAGCGTTGTTAAAAAGAACCCCCACCTTATTCTGACTGCAGACGCAAGACAATCATAGCAAAGCTGTCTCTTTTCTTTTTCCAGTTAGTAAGCGTTTACTCTGGGAAAAATACTGTCACCTCGAATGTTAAAGAAATCATCCATTAAAAATCTAATTGGTTCTCTAATTGGCAAGTATAAATCTGGGATGGCAGGGAGTCTGCCAGGGGTGGGGCTGTCATGGGGGAGGAGGGGGCGCAAGTGGCACAATTTACTGTCAAAAGGGCAAGTCAGCATGACAGGCAACCTTTCAGGGCAGGTGTTATAGTCCCATAGGATTCCTCTGGTATCCAAGTCAATTCAGAATGATGCAATACCTCCCACAACCACTGTTTTTTTGTCGTGCTGTTCCAGGCATTTTTTTAACTTTCATTATTTTGTCCCAAGTACCCATAGTCCCTTCTGTTTTATGTAACTAGTATTATCTTGTTTGTTATACTTCGTTATACGCATTATTTGTTTGCTTTACAGTTATACCATTAATAATTGATTTGGTTTACCATGCATTCCTGTTGACTGTTATATTTGTTCCCCGCAAATTGGGTTTCTATTAACTTCTGAGACATCCAATTGCAGCATTATACAAGCTTAGAAATGACAGCTAGCAGCCCGGGTTATCCATATGCAGTGCAATGATAAATCAACCTCTTACGGGATATATCCTGGAAAAGCATTGTGCAGTACAACCTCCTTTAATAACACAATTTTACTGCTCTTTATGGGGGCACAAAAGAAACTAGGGAACCCAAAATCAATGCTGTAAGATTCCATTTGAAATAAAACTTTGTTTGAAAATACAACTTCTATCTGTATGTTTTTATTGTGTAATTTCCAGTGTCCAAATGCCAGACTAGCAATATGGCCCATATGAGGAAATGGGCTATGTGAGTGCCCATGTCCACCTAAACACATGACTTTCCAATTACTAACGATATAGGAATGTAATCAGTAAGATCTGGAATAGCGAAGTTCAATGAGATTTGCAACACGAGAAATATTTACCAGGGACAAGGTATGTAACACCGAGAGAGACTTATGGGGAATGTAGTCTACACCTGCTAAAAAAGACACCCGTAATTTATTATGTATTTGTTATACTCGATTGTGTACCTATTGGAAACATTACAACTTGGTCAGTGATGATTTATAAAATATAGAAATATTATCAGCTTTACTTACAATGAGTTTGAATGGAAACTAACTTTTAATACTTGATAATTGACAATTTACATAATAGTTTTAATGTTAGAAATGTGAAGTGAAGTTTTATTAGTGGATGAAACAAGGATTCCAGAATTGCTTGGATTTCATTACATGACATGAGCTTCTGGTAATTATTCATTCTAATAAATAACAGCCCAAACACCATTCTAAAAAATGTGTAAATCCTGAATAAAATAAAAAAAAATAAAAAAAATAAAGTTGACATTCAAAAATGTTTGGATGAAAAAACAGAAAGAGAGGAGAGAATAGGATTCATAAATTGTCTGGCAGCAACAAAAATGTAACTTGAGAATGGTTGATAGGTTCACACTTTTCCTTGATTTGACTAGCAGATAAACTACCCGGTCTTATATACAGCCCACCAGCTATTTTAATTCCCTCGTCTAAACATTTTTTTTTTTTAAATCCCTTGAAATTGATCAATTCCTTACTGCAGGATAACCCAATCTACATTTGCCCCCTATCTCCCACCACTGTCTGTTCTAGAATTCCCATGTATTCTACGATTATGGGCATTATACAATGAATCTCATGTTATTGTACACTGGGCAATCAATCTTTTTTTTAGATACACTGCATGTTTACGTATTGCGAAAATTTGCCCAACTTGCTCTAGACAGTTAACTCATTTGATCACCGCCCTAATCCTGTCTTGTTTCTCTGTTTTACATTTCTCACCATAAATTACCTGTATGCATTGTTTACATTTTGTACAGAACTGTGAGAAATCTTGGCACATGACATAATAAATAAATATAAGTTTCAGGAGCACTGCTATCTTTTCAGAATAATTCATATAAAGTAGTGTGTATAATATATATTACAATGCATTGCTAGCACTTTGACAGAATTCTAACTGGACAATATATGACGTTGCAGACTTTCTAGTAATAGTAGAGGCCACTGATGTTTTAAAGTCTGCCCCAGATCAAATCTTTGTAAACTAATTTCTTACTATATCTATGGGAGACCTATAATGCACTTCAGTAGGGAAATGGCACTCAGAGAAAAGAATAATTTAGAATTACTGTAAAATGCATTTGTAAATTTCCTATAGTTATGTGTCTAATATGTTAGATGAGAATTATAATGTATTCAGATTATTCACTAAACTCAGAATTGTAGTGAAATCAAATTGGGACGATGTAGGCTAAAATAGCTGATCTGGATTTTTCTTCTAAAACAGCTGTAGACACAGGTTGCCTATTTTACCGTTTGCAATTTGTATTTTAATTTTCTACATTTTGGACTTCAGTAAGTAGCTCTGGCAACAATTTAGTTATTTCCTACTATGTGAACAATTAATAGAAAATACAGATCATGTATTAACCTAATCATGCATAAAACAAACTAAAAATACTTAAAAAGTGGACCTGCCTTCTGTATAGTTTTAAGTTCTTTTGTCTCTGCCATCTCAGCATTTCAGAGTCTGATGGCCAAGGTACATTCCTAAAAGGCAATATACATTGTACGAAGGAGAGCACTGCTCTGGACATTACATACACAATCCACCATTCGAGAAAAATAAAATAATCAAAAATGCAAAACAGACTCCATTACTATATACTCACTAAACAATAATATCCCATCAGATTTTACTATAGAACACAGTTACTTTGTAACAAAGCATTTCAAACTAAAAGGTTTATTTAAAGTAACTCAAGAATTTGATAACATATCTGAGTTCCGTGTCCCTCAACCTAAATCAGTGGTGACACAAAAGGATAAAAAAAAAAAAAAATTAACTTAATTTGACTAAAAATAATAAATATGTTTTATTATATTTCACTGTAATGCACTCAGAGATTTCAAAATGAAAAATAACATTAATTTAAATATAAGCTCTCTAGGTAGTGATCCAGCCTAGTAAAAAAATGAAGGATTTAAATAATCATAAAGGCAAATATTAGACACAAAATCTATAAAATGCCTCATTGAGATGTAAATTTCTTAAAAGCTGTTTACCAATTCATGTATAATATTGTCAAAATGTTCATTTTTCACATAATTTGATATTAAACTGAACCATTGTTCAAAGATGGAGAATCCCAAGTCCCAAAACCGTCTGCGGCGAGGATATTTGATGGAAGATTATTTATATATTTTTTATTGCCTATTTACACCCAGTCTCCGGCGCCATCTAGTGCCATAGCCGTGGCATTACAGCCAAGTGGTGCTGAGAAAAATTAAATACAGCTGAATAATTGAAAGAGAGGGCAAGTTCAATCAGGGGTCACCATCTGCCTGACAAGGAACTGTTGGCGCATTTCAACGAAGCCTCAGTCGCATCATAAACACACTTATCACTGCTCCAAAAATAAAATAAAATCACTCTTAAAATAATCGAATTATAAACAATAAAGAAAGTAGCCATGGATACGAGGATGAAGTTGACAAAATTAGTGAGGTATTGGAAGATGTATTAGTGCACAGATGAAGTCACAATGAACGTAAGACAGAGACATTAAACCTCCGAGATGGAACATCTATTCTTAACAGTGGTAATAGCTATGGCTAATGGTCTGTTTGTTAAAGGAGACTTGGAAAGTACAATATAGAGAATGGCAGAAAGGATGTACAATACAGGATATTTATTCTAATTGCACGTTGTTCGATGCAGCCTTGCGCTGCCGAACGGGGGCTTGTCCTCATTTCTAAAGACAGTCTAAATCAATATAATTTTGCTCCTGATTATTATCCTTCTCTACATCTTTCTTGGTTTAAATAAATCTGTGTAATTATAAAACATTGTATTATTTTATGACACCCAAGTCATGATTTAGCCATTCATTGCACAATTAAAGTCTGCAGTTTAGTTTGGGTTAATGTACTTTAGAAGTTGGATGCAGTGGGGGTAACAAGGGTGGTTCAGCTCATTATAAGCCAGTACATAGACTGATTAATGCCTGAACTAAACAAAAACCATGGCATACATTAATACATGTGGACTCACCAATAGCGCTAGACAGGACGGCTGAAGTCACTGGAATGTCTGCTGAGAACTTCTGGAGAAGGTCTGGGTAAAAGTGGGCACGCTCTTCATTTCACTGATATGTTTAGACAGACCTGGTCAGTTCAAATGTAACTATGTAATGCTGAATTTACTGGTAATCAGCAGAGATCTATGGTGTCCATCTAAAAGCTGAGAGCAAATTCCTACCATATTTAAAGGAACACTCCAAATTAGTAAAGCACTTCCGCTTCCCCTTTATCTTACATGATAAAATACTGATTTAAAGAGCAAGCTACACTTTTATAAATTACCTAATTTGCACCCTCCCAGCTGTGTATTAGACAGCCGGGAGGGTTATCTTCCATACTCGCTTTGAGACAGCCAGGAAGGTGCTCTTCTTTAATCACTTTGAGACAGCCAGGTGGGTGGTCTATCGTACTCGCTTTGAGACAGCTGGGAATGTGATATTCCTTACTCACTTTGAGACAGCCAGGAAGGTGTGCTCTCTTACATGCTTTCAGACAGCCATGTATGCTCTTTCTTAGTCATTTTGAGACAGCCAGGAGGTGCTATTTCTTACTTGCTATGAGACAGGGGGGTGCACTCTCTTACTCACTTTGAGACAGCCAGGAAGGTGCTCTTTCATACTCACTTTGAGTCATCTTGTATGGTGCTATATTATACTCTCTTTGAGATAGCCAGGGATGTGCCCTATCATACTCACTTTGAGACAGCCAGGATGGTGCTTTTTCATACTCACTTTGAGACACCTGTGAAGGTTATCTTCCTTATTTTGAGGCAGTCAGGAAGGTGCTCGTTCTTACTTGCTTTGAGACAGTCAGGAAGGTGTTCTTCCTTACTTGCTTTGAGACAGTCAGGAAGGTGTTCTTCCTTACTTGCTTTGAGACAGCTTTGCCTTACTAATTTTGAGTGCTCACTGAGAGAGCTCAGATACAGAAATACTTACAGAGTGGTGGCCTACTCTGACTGCAAAGTGCCAACTAACTAACTAACTATATGACTCAAACAAACTGCTAATCCAATAGTTCTCAGTGAGATGTAGTCTAACAAATTACAACAGTAGGTCTAACATTCACTGTGATAGATCACCCTCTGATCCATGGGCCCCAGATTATGGGAAGAATGGGCAAGGGAATCATATAACCCCTACCTGATAACTCACTCACCATACCCTACACACAAAGACAAGGAGAAGAACCCTACTTGCCTATTTTAATCGGGATGATAAGAAGAAGTTCCAAGCACAAGTTCCCTACTTATAGCACATCAGTGAGAACCAAGTTGTTCGACCATTGAGGCCATGAATTATTTTTATTTTAGTGCAATTTGGGATTTCACAGCTCTTTTTAGAATGACAGTGTTGCTGCACTGAAATTGTTATCATAGAGCGTAATGTGGGTGCCTAGTGCAGTATTGATATTTAGAATATCGATATTTAGAATATGAAGAAGAGGGGTCTAAGAGGAGGTTTACATTGATGTATGAGTAATATGAGTAAATGCACACAGCACTGAGTGTTCTACAGCCAGGGCAGGCACTTCAGTAGTGACTATAGGTGCTGAATCCATTGGTTTTTATGGGGCTAAAACTCCTGCACACATTGCAGCATATATTCCAGCTACTGCATAGCGTTTCTAACTATAAAAAATGAGCCAACTGCTTTTTTTTTATTTTTTGCAAGAAAATATTTGCTAAACCAAGCTCGTGCTGCAAACAAAACAACACTAACCCAAATCATTACCTATATAATTATATTAATATGGGTTTCAATGAGGGGCATCTGGAGTGATCTGTAGAACAATGCACTTCAGGTAACAAGTAGACAATCAATGTCCACCATTATCTGTTACTATACTGGCTCACTGTTCTAACACAGTAAAAAATAAGGACATATCTGAAGACCACTATAGGTCCTCCCTGACAGGGAGATGGACCTATCTAGGTCACAGGCATCCACTGTTTGTGCTGAGAGAATGCTGTCCCCAGTGAGGACGTTGGAACCCAATAAATACCTTGTTTACTGACATTTCTTAAGTCCCCTCTATTCTGTTTGCATGTATTAATACTGTCTGGTTTATTCGCCTTGGTTGTGCCTCCTTTCTTTTTTGTGTACCAGGAGATTTCCATTATTATGTCTAACAAATTAAAACATGCGCTAGTAACTACCTCCCCCTTGCCTGTGATTTTATTTTTAATTTGAAAAATAAATACCCTGGATCCATATCTATCCTCCCAGCAGTTCTATCACTGGGGCTATTTTAAAGACTAAAGCAAGTAGCTAAGGGCAAGAACATGTGAAAAAAAGGAGAAATTTGATTTCTACATCTGAACAGCTGCCAGACTTAACAAAAGTGACATTTCTTTCCCTTAATTTTGAACAAAATGGATTTCTTAAAACATTGTTTTTAGAATAAATGTGTAAAGATATATTCCCTAATTACTTTCAGAAATGTAATAAAGTTCTCTAAAAATTTATTAAAAATCATATTTAAAGCTTTCTCATAACAGCCATGCTCATAGGAGACATATCTGAATTCTCAAAGGTTCCATTATTGAAGTAAATATTAATATTTTCACAGTTCTTAAATTGGAATAAAATTGCAAAGATGCAAAGCTATTCTATATCACATTTTATAAACGAGTCAGGAGTGCGGTATCAAGATCTGCAATGGTTTTAAGTCAACATAAATAATTGTATTAAGATGATTTCTAATAGGATTTGGTGCTGTGTTCATTTATTAAGCGTATCTGTAGGGATACAGTTATTGAAACATCCCCAGAATGAAACATATTGATAAACCAACTAAACACAGATCTGATAAACAATTAGTTGACCTGTTTGCTAATGGAGTCTGGTTGTAAGCATTGTCTTGTAGACATGAACTAATTAAATTATATCAATGCAGCAGTATTTGAAGAAAATGAGAATGCTGCTTTTCAGAGTTTACATGAAAATTCAAGCCTGATTCATAGTATTTATTAATAAGACTCTCTTACAATAGCATGCAAATTATTGATTGGAACTGCAAATTATTAATGTGTGTTGGAATAAGGCTGCATAACAGATATTTAACATGTGCTCTTCAAAAGAAAATAGGGTTTATTTAAAGCAAATTGTGGAGACTTTAGAAACCCCAGGCAAAAATGTATGAGTATAATGGTAAGCCTACAGTGAGTGGCTTAACCCCTATCCTCATAAAGCCATGGCTAATTTTTGTCTTGGATTGCAATGGCTGCAGTACTCTATATAGTAGAGGTGGCCAGCATACTTACTGTACATAGTCCCACATTTAGCTATCATTTTACATTCTGCTGGCATTTTTGGAAGGTTGCATTCCCCAAAATGCCACTGGTTTCCAATAATCAGGTTATTTTAATACACGTTCTCTATGTGGAAAACTATTTTGTTTGTCCTAATATATTAATATTTCGGAAATATGCAAAATCGTGGATAATTTATAACCTTGTTATTTTTTTACTGCATCATTATTTCTGTAAAGTATGAATAAATAGGTCAAAAATCATTATTTTATATAATATATAGAGATCATTAAAACAATTTCCAGTTTATAAATTACATCTTTTCTTATTGCTAAATCCCGCTTCTGCGGTGAAGTTGTTAAAAGTCTTAATGTTCTATATATATATATAAATAACCATCATATTAGATCAACATGAATTGGAGTTTAAAAAAAAGAGATTTCTATTAAGATATTCCTAGATGTGTTTATGTAAGCAGGGTTACCTAAAACACACGTTCAGTTATGCATTATTTAATTTCATATTGCAGCTTGTCAGATGGACTAGTCTTTAAAATGCATGTGACCTTTAGCATTACTCCGCCCAAAACTTAATTTTTGTGATTAATGCAATAACCTCCGGAGCATAAATCTGCCCATTTGACAGATTCAAATGAGGAATTATTGACAGCTGATAGCCCAGAAATTCAGTTATTAAGCACATTTTCTCATCTGTCTGTCCAGATGTTAGAATATGTATTGATCCCAATATGACATTGTGTAGGAAGTATCATAAATCTAAACTCCATTAAATTAACACAGGCATTCAATTAACATAAAATGACATTGCTAAAGAAAAGAGAAGGAAAGAGATCCACGACCTGCTGTGATTTTGTCGCAGGATGTTAAGAGAGTGTTTGGGGCTATTTTTTTATTTTTTATGGTGCCAGTATAAATGACTCCAGGGCAGTTAAAGTCTAATTTGTCACACTACCATGTTCTGGCAAAACCAAAGAAGTAGGCCGTTCATTCAGAAAAGTTCATACTAATTTGAAGACTTATGGCTTTATTGGCAAACATTCCATAGCGCGGGGGTGCCCAATACATCAATTATGATCTACCAGTGGATCGCAAAAGCGGAGCTGGTAGATCGCGCCCGGCTGTTTAATTATGCCGCGTTGACGTTGACATGCTCCGCCTTCCTCCAGTGAAGAACCCGCTCTAACACTGGGTGGGTTGACCATTGAGGCCGGAGTCAGCAACAGGGAGCAGCAAGCAGACCATCATCAATAGTGTGTGGAGTGTCTGCTTGCTGATAATGTTGTTGGTTTTTTTTAATGGACACTACCGTAAATTGGTGGGCAGGGGTTTTGTAGAGAGGGAGGGCAGGGGTTTCGTAGCAGTGGGGCAGGGGTTTTGTAGAAAGGTGACAGGGGTTTTGTAGAGAGGGAGGGCAGGGATCTTGTACAGAGGTGATAGTGGTTTTATAGAGAGGGAGGGCAGGGATTTTGTACAGAGGTGATAGTGGTTTTATAGAGAGGGAGGGCAGGGGTTTTGTAGAGAGGGAAGGCAGGGGTTTTGTACAGAGGTGATAGTGGTTTTATAGAGAGGGAGGGCAGGGGTTTTGTACAGAGGTGATAGTGGTTTTGTAGAGTAGAGAGGGAGGGCAGGGGTTTTGTACAGAGGTGATAGTGGTTTTGTAGAGAGGGAGGGCAGGGGTTTTGTACAGAGGTGATAGTGGTTTTATAGAGAGGGAGGGCAGGGGTTTTGTACAGAGGTGACAGGTAGGTTTTGTACAGAGGTGATAGTGGTTTTTTGATAGTGGTTTTGTAGAGAGGGAGGGCGGGGTTTTGTACAGAGGTGACAGGGGTTTTATAGAGAGGGAGAGCAGGGGTTTTGTACAGAGGTGATAGTGGTTTTATAGAGAGGGAGAGAAGGGGTTTTGTACAGAGGTGATAGTGGTTTTGTAGAGAGGGAGGGCAGGGGTTTTGTACAGAGGTGATAGTGGTTTTGTAGAGAGGGAGGGCAGGGGTTTTGTACAGAGGTGATAGTGGTTTTATAGAGAGGGAGGGCAGAGGTTTTGTAGAGAGGGAGGGCAGGGGTTTTGTACAGAGGTGACAGTGGTTTTGTAGAGTGGGAGGGCAGGGGTTTGTACAGAGGTGATAGTGGTTTTGTAGAGAGGGAGGGCAGGGGTTTTGTACAGAGGTGACAGTGGTTTTGTAGAGTAGGGAGGGCAGGGGTTTTGTACAGAGGTGATAGTGGTTTTGTATAGAGAGGGAGGGCAGAGGTTTTGTAGAGAGGGAGGGCAGGGGTTTTGTACAGAGGTGACAGTGGTTTTGTAGAGTGGGAGGGCAGGGGTTTGTACAGAGGTGATAGTGGTTTTATAGAGAGGGAGAGCATGGGTTTTGTACAGAGGTGATAGTGGTTTTGTAGAGAGGGAGGGCGGGGTTTTGTACAGAGGTGACAGGGGTTTTATAGAGAGGGAGAGCAGGGGTTTTGTACAGAGGTGATAGTGGTTTTATAGAGCAGGGGTTTTGTACAGAGGTGACAGGGGTTTTGTACAGAGGTGATAGTGGTTTTGTAGAGAGGGAGGGCAGGGGTTTTGTACAGAGGTGATAGTGGTTTTGTAGAGAGGGAGGGCAGGGGTTTTGTAGAGCGGGAGGGCAAGGGTTTTGTACAGAGGTGACAGTGGTTTTGTAGAGAGGGAGAGCAGGGGTTTTGTACAGGGGTTCATGGTTGTGTACAGAGGTGACAGGGGTTTTGTACAGGTGTTTTGTAGAAGGGGGGAGGCAAGGGTTTTGTAGATTGGGGGACAGGGGTTTTTATTTATTTTATTAGATTAGTTCCACCCTACATGCAGTAGTCACAATAAGGATTTTAATGTACTTCTGCCATAGGGTCTCTGAATAACCAATGAGGAAAACATTTCAAGTGTTCCTAGGAAGTGTCCCTTAGGAAGGATAGTATCTATTTTGGGTCCAATTCCCTCTGTCCCTCTTTTCTAGGAGCTCCATATTGTTGGTGTGTCTGAATGTATAACTGAGCTCCACAGTTGTGTCTTTAAACTGCAATAAATGTGTTTAGAAATCAGTCTGTGTAAATAATATACATTGTTCTTGTTCTAAATTACATTTTAGTAAATTGCTATTAGTAAATCACCTGAATAGCCCCATCCCTGGCCACACTCACACCCCTATAATGAAAGCCTCCTTTATCTGTTTGAAATGTTGGTAGGTATGTGAAACCTCCTGAACATTATCTAATAGTTAGCTATAAGTTGTGCTTTTATTTTACTAAATTACTACAAATTTTAGCAGCTTTATTTTTTTAAACTTGTATGTACATGACATGCTACGTTAATCACATTAACGCCTGTCGTCCCGTACAATCATGAGCAAACACCTATTTTATTTTACAGCATTTCCGTGCTGATGTCCAATCATGCATAACAACTACATTGCAGACTTTGGATCCCCACAGTGCTGCAGAGGCAAATATGAATTTTTACTTACCTCTGCAGCTCTACTCACAATAGCATTCACTGGGGTGAGTTAATGAGGCAATGTCACTTATAGAAATATTGTAGAGATAATTCTACTACAGAAGGCTTACTCTAACCACCATGACCACTTCAGTTAATCGAAGTGGTCATGTAGATAGGAGTCTGGATGTGCAGCACTCCAAATTGAAGCGCTGTACATCTATAGCTATAATCAACATTGTGCCGGGAACTAGTTGTACTCCTGGCACACGTGACACAGGCTACCTAATATGAAATCTGTGCAAATATTACATCTGTCATTAGCACACTGGGAACAGATTAATTCAGCTTCCCGGCAAAGGTGAACTTGCTGTCCTGTCGCTCCCTCTCTGCAATCCCTCCTGCCTCCCTCCATAGCTGATATCACTATTTTTTTAAATTCCTTCCCAACACTCTCCCTTGTTCCCTCACCAGCTCAGAGCACATGGATGTGCCCTGAGCCAGTGAAACAGTCCAATCAAATGTTTTCCTATGAAATGCATTTGATTACACTGCGTGAGGCCCTTGGTGACGTTGGATGTGGCGTGGAAGGCAGAGCTGGGCAGCTTCACCTGTTGCTGAATTCCAGAGAAGTAACAAGCTTTTTTTTGCATGATTTATTGCAAAATGTAGGAGAGAAGCTAATGAATAATGCCCAATAAGGCATATTAAGTTTAAAAAAGCAATTTAAAAAAAATGATACCCTTTAAGAATCAGAATTTAGTATCACAGCCGAAGGGGCCAACTCAAGAAGGCACCAAGGAGTCAACTCATCCTTACTGAGCTGAATTAGCATTCAGTAACTTATCTTTAGGTAGAAGGCTCAATATTCTTTTCCTAACTAGCCATTGGATAGTGTAGATTTAGCTGTACCAAGTAGAAAGTCACCTCTAGTGAATGTGCCATTCAGACCCTCCAGGCTTGATGTGGAGAGAAACTTTTAAACGCTGGTTAGTGAACTTGAAATTTCAATTTAAATACCAGTAAAAAGAGGATCTGTGCTAAGTAAAAGCACACTGTAGAACTCCACACAACCAGTATGGAAATCATAAATCCTGCTAGAAACATATACTGGGCTAATTTCTCGAAACTATGGTGGAAATTTTACATTAAGTCAAAGTGAATTTCAACTTGTAGCCCAAAGTAGCCGAACTGAAAACATAGTTCATATGGAGATTATTTCCATATTTAAAATTAAAATATTAACATTTAAATTTGCTTTGAATTTCTGACAATTCACACTTTATAGGTTTATTCACTAAAGACTGCAAAACTCAGCCTGAAATAGCTTGATTTGGAAACATGTCCGCTATAATCACAGCTTGACTAGTTTAGCCTACATTTTGCCATTTGGATTTAATTTGCTAAAATTCTGTGTTTAACAAAAATCCTGTAAGTATGCAACTGTGCTAATTTATTTTCCTGTAGGGAAATGAAGGATAAAAAAAAGAATCACTGTGCTCATTCAAAAAAAAATTTAAAAATATCAAAGCCATGAACTGCACAAATATAGTTTAGAAATTAAGGATATCTAGATCCCTTAACGACAAGAAAGGATTAAAGGAGTTAAATTAAAAAAGCAAATAGTAAATTCCATTTTTACTTTTCTGCAAGTATTTAAATTCAGTTTTAGTTCATATATATTCTGGTAACAAAAAGGTTAAACGGAAATCATAGTTCAAATGTATAGAAGCTGAAATAATTAAAAGGTACTTCAGTCTTTTTCTTTTTTTCTTTAATTTTATGTATTTTTGTGAACTGCAAAATCTCCTTTTACATAATAATAGTTTTAGGTTGTGCCGAATTAAGGAATACTGCAAAACCACTTGAATTGATTTCATATTATGCACAATGTAAATGTAACACAATATCTAGATTGTTCTCTCTCTTCCCCTCCTGGGGGCAGTGTATCAACATTTGTCATTCATTTTGTAGGCTCTGGCTTCCCTTCGACTCCCAATGAACAGACACAATGGGAAAATGTCATTGGACAGGGATCAGTATTATGACTAAAATAAACAGACACATACAAAATGACATGCAAATTATAATTATTTAGTAACTATTTAATATACAAATTGGCATTTGAACATTAAAGATGACACTCATGCCTTTCCGAAGAACCTTTGTCTGTGCTAAGTTTGGCATTTGTACAGTACAAATACACTGTTCATGCTATAACAGCAGGGGAGAGATTTTTGCCATATTTTCCTTCATTTCATGGTTATTGAGCGCCCTCATGTGGCAAAAAGGGATAGCTGCACTGAGCTGTCAAATTATCAGTAATTCAGTTTACCCTTATTTTTATTTTTGCTTGTTGACTTGCACATATATTTTAATTACATTGTAGAAGTATATACACATATGTCGATATTTCACCTGCATTACTTAACCATTACTTGCTGAGTGCTTTTTTATGTCTTGACTTTGCAGTATTCCCTAAGTCAGCACAGTTTAGTAGTATTATTTAAAATAAGATTTTGCAGTTCAGAAAAATATATAAACAAAATGAAATCATCAAAAAAGGATAATGTACTATTTTAATAATATCTGCTTCTGTACATTTGAACTTACTAAACACATATCACTTATCCCATTAGGTGTAATAGAGATTCTGGTGATTTTTAAATTTAAGTTTTAATTTCTTTAGTGTTACTGGCAATGCTTTCTCTGTTTTGCAAGTCTCACTAATGTTATTATTCTGGGTTTACACACCTGCTTTTTTTTAAAACTTGAAACCTGACCCACAGGGCATCTACATGTCATGCCAAGAGTCCTTCTGAAGAGTATCTGTGTGGAAAAAAAAACCCAAGTTTAGAAATTGTCAAGTTTTCCACTTGTTTTACCAATGACACAGGAGGGGCAATACACTTAAAAAATAAATAAAACAACAACCGAAAATATAATTCAACCGTAGTAGTATATACATAGCATTTAAACGTTATTATTAACTGTGCCTGCCGAGGAATTTGTGTCCTGTTCTGTATGACACTGTAAGTACATCTACTCTAAATGTATGAACTAACACGCAACTCATTTACAAACTAGACACACCATGTTGCAAGTGTTTTCAGTGATGACATGCTTGTATGGGATAAGAAAACTGATAATGTACCAGTAGCGACATATCACCCATTAGATAACCTGCTATGGTTCCCCCGTGGCTTGGTAAAGCCAATTTATTTCCCAATTGGTATAATATGTGAAAATTGCACTAAGGACATAAATAGTGGATTCTGGATGGTATGCAAGGTAGCAAGCTACAGCAAACCCAAGAGAAAAGCACCACTCCATTAGAAAAGCCTTTCCAAGGCCACCCGGGAACATTCACACTCCCTGCGATGGTTATGGTATTGTAAGGGAGGAGTGACAGGCAAGCTGTGTGCATTTCCCAGCCTTTTACACTTCATATCAGGGTTTTGTATATGAGACAGGAAGCCTGGAGGATATCAAATCACATCCGCACTTTCATAAACAGCACACAAGGAAATGGCCATGTTCATGCACCATCACCAGAACACCAGTTTCCTGGGAATGTCATGGCACTTTGGGATGTGATTGTCAGTGTTTGCATTGGGAAATCAGGGCATTGTGGAACTGGTGGAATAATAGCCCTGGGGGAAATGTCATTGGGTCTATTGGGCTGAGTATAAATAAATCAAAGAGTTTTGGATTATAGTATTATGGAGCTGGGGAAGAAGGTGGCTGTGGGATAAGTCATTAGAACTATGGCGAATGTCATTGAGACTGGGGGTATGTAACTAGGAGTCGGGGAATGGAATTAGGGCTGTTGGGCTGTGGGTGTTATTGGGACTATGGAAATGGGGAATGTCATTGGGACTATGAGTCTGGGGCCTGGTGGGAATATCATGGAGTTGGGGGAATTGCATGGGGACTATGAGGCTGAGTGAATGTCATTAGGACTGTGGAGGTGGGGTAAATGTCATTGGGATGATGCAAAAGGAAACATTTAATTAGCACTATGGGATAGGGGGGAAATGTCATAAGGTCTGTGGTGAGGAGGGGAATTTGGCTGTGAGTTTGGGTCAGGCAAACAGTGCTAGAAGACTAAGGCTAAGGTGTCGAGATGCAATGCGACCCTCTGTGAACAACTGCATGGATTTAGTAGTGCTGAAAGAGTGGTCATTAGCTGTTCTCTACTCCAGAGCTCTTGTGCATTGTCTATATAATGCTTTAAACAGAGGCGTAACTAGAAACCATGGGGCGAAAATTGCCCTAGGACCCCCCCATACATCTACATGGGCTGTCTACTGATGCAGGGAGCCAGAATATGATATCATATTCCGACTACCGGCATCAGCAAACAGCATGCGAGGGAGCAGAGTAGGGAGAACACAGCTCCCTCGCCGTCTCTGCCGGAACACAGCCACCAAACGGGGGGGTCCATTAGGTGGCCAGCAGGCCACCTCTGGGACCCCCTTATGACAGGAGGAACACAGGGGGCTGCATCTCGGTCTGACAGGAAGTGCTCTCTTGTCTGTCGGGGGCAGAGCTTGATTGCAGAAAGGACTCAACGTGCTATGTGAGAGTTCCTGCATCTGAAGCCTAAAATCGGGAATAACTCCCGGACTGCCTGCTTAATCTGACTGCAACCGGCAATAATCTTAATAGGGGGTTTCTGGTGCACCTTGGGATACTTCACATGAGCTGTACTTTGGCAGATTGTCCGACACAAAGCTTGTGGCCTACACGACACAAAACCGAGGAGAGACGAGTGCTCTCCTGGTTTCCTGGCTGGCAGAGTGACCTCGTTTAGAGCTGTCCCCTCCCTTTGGACAGGTGGGGGTAATTCCAGTCCCCACTGGCTTGCTCCCTATATCTCTGCTGAAGTTAAGCTACAAAGCACTGCACAGGATCTGCACACTGTAGACTTACCCAAGATGGCGGCTGCAATTATACTACACGTGCCTAGAGACAACCCGTGAAGGCCCAACATGGCTGGAGGAATACTTTACTCGGTTCCCGTCTTGAAGTGACTCAGCTTCCTCTACAAACTCCCAAACCTGGGCATTGTTTAAGAAGGGTTTTCTTACCTTGGGTTGATGGTCGGCTTTCAATGGATGCCATTTTAATGCCTGTAGACATCGCATTGCACTATCATGGCCTTGTTTATAAATGCCATCATTGTTTACATTTTTTTGTTCTATTTCTCTCTATGATTTGATCAGTGCAATTATATGCTAGTCAGTTAAGATCCAGTGGTCATTTTTTCCTGATAATCTAGCCCAGGGGTTTTCAACCCAGTCCTCAGGACCCCCTACCAGTCCAGGATTTTGGGATTACCTGGGTGTGTCTCAGGTGTTTAGAAAAAGGGAAAAAAACACCTCAGACTCTAAGGTGTTTTTTTTTTTTTTTTCTAAACACCTTAGAGCAGTGTTTCCCAACCCAGTCCTCAAGGCACACCTACCAGTCCAGGATTTAGGGATTACCCAGTTGTGTCTAAGGTGTTTTTTTTCTTCTTTGTAAAAACACCTTAGACACAACTGGGTAATCCCTAAATCCTGGACTGGTAGGTGTGCCTTGAGGACTGGGTTGGGAAACACTGCCTTAGACATACCCAGGTAATCCCTAAACCCTGGACTGGTAGGGGGTCCTGAGGACTAACGTTGAGAACCCCTGATCTAGCCTAACATGCTGCTTTAGTACCTGATATCATACCTTACTGGTAATTACATGTAGAACCTGTTACAGGCTTTGCTCAGTCAATCTCACTAGGGATTTTTCACTTTATAAGTACCTGTGACTTGTTTGGCCTGCATTTTTCTAAGGATTTCTTTGCCTATGTCGCATTTGTATTGCATTTACATGTTTATGCCTACTCAATACTTCGCAAGTCTATGCCTATCTTTTGTTGCTTAATCTGTATGCTTATTTGAATCCACTTGTTACCTGGGAGCCTAACTAGTCTTATCTGTTATATGATTTTAGCCTTCGCTTTTTGTTTTAGTCATATACGTAAGGCCTATTTATTTTTGCTTTTTCATAACAAAAGATTGCGGTATTACCAAGCAACTGTACTTATCCTGCGATGTCCATACTTTGTACCTCGAGTATTTTACTACTTGTCATGAACCTTTAATTCAATAAAAAATAGACTGACAGAAAAAAAAGAACTGTCTTACAAAATTAAATACAGTTATGAAGCACTGTACAGATTTAAAAAAATAAACACATATACAATATCTTTTTAAGATATACTAATACAGAATATCTTGACAAAGGATTCACTGAGGTGCGGAATGAGGGCTTTGTAAAGTACTGAGTATGTGCATTGTCATTAAATATAGCACCAACGTCATTTCCCCCTCGGTGCTGCAAAAGTCCTCCCTCTGCATGAGTTTTCGGACATTCCTCCATCTGCAGCAAGGGTGAGTGATGACAGTAAATGAGTTTCAGCTGTAGGGAAAACCTGGGCTTAGCGTGGAATCGCAGGTACGTTTTTGCTTTAAATTTCTGTTTATAAAAAGTTGGGTGTTATGGACCGCCTGGCACCCCGACTGGGTGCCTCCGCCAATTGCTGCTTCCTAGTAGCCTGGAGTACTATAAGCACAACACTGAACACCATAAGCACCGTAGCGCCTTAGCCGCCGTAGCTTGGCTGGGGTCTCGCTGTCCTCCACCCACCCTGGACCCAAGCCCAGGATCCAGCTTCCAATGGGTGGACCTCTCCTACTCCAGAGTGTCTAGCAGGTATAGCTGTGTAGCTCTTACAAGAGCTAGTGATTATAGCCAGTATAGCAATCCGAAGCAAGTATAGCTGGTGTAGCTGGTATAGCTGTTCCCAACAAACTCGAGACGAGGCTGCGTGATGAGGGTGAAGTGAACTGACTTTTGATGGGACCACACTTGGCCTTTTATGACAGTCCCCATGCAAGGGGCACTCCCCCTTGGACCTGAGAGTAAACCACAGTAGAAACAAATACACAATCCCATTGGCCCTCAGATCCAGGACACTCCCATGCAAACTAGGCCAATCCCTCCTCCGTACCTGGGAGATAATTGAGTCAAGTACTGTATTAACTCAATTATCTTCAGACACAAAAACACACATTTTTACAAAAAAACTAAAATACCTTTAAAACATACAAAACCCCCACAGTTACATCCCCTGATAGCCCCGATCTGGGTGAACAACATATCCAAAAATCACACAGATCGTTTCAGGAGTTCAGGAATTTCCTGGAAGTCATAGTTCTGGACGACCGCACGCATGGTCCCATGCCCAAAACAGTTCCATAGAATTGAGGCTAAGTGCTGCTGGGGACCATCCGGGAGCCGCGAAGTCTACTTGCCGAAAACAGTTCCATGGAATCGCGGCTAAGTGCCGCTGGGGGACCGACCGGGAAATTCGCTAAGTCCCACTGAAGTCTATTCGCGGTTTTGTTCCATGCAAACGGCCGCCAGTGAGCTAGCGTTTGGTTCTATGGAAAGTGCCGAGGCAAGGGGAATAAAATATGGGTCTTTACAGTTGCTGTCCTGGCCCATAGTCTTTTGGCAGGAGGCTGGCAAGCAGGCCCCTCCAAAATCTTGTGACGAAAATTACCCAAAACAAACACAGTGTTTTATTAAACACTGCAAATAGAAGCTGCAAATAGCTTCTGCCCAGAAGTGTAATCCTGGAAATCATGGTCAGTTTGGGAAATGGAAGTTAAAAAACCCTTAGCCCTATCCCTATACCACCATAACTCTTACTCTACCGCTAGTTGTAACACTAGTCCTATCACTAACCTTAACACACAAAGTCTAGCCTAAACTATTTTAATATAAAAGATCCAAGCTTTTAATAATGTAAATAGCATTCAACTAATTTCTTATGATGTCGCTTAGATGGCATTATTTCCTTATGTACCTTATGTACCTATGCTGTGGAACTCCCTTCCCTCCTCAATCAGACTTTCACCCAACTCCACTCCTTCAAAAATCTTTGAAAACTCACTTCTTCATTAAAGCAGGTTTCTCATCCCCCACACCATGACTCCTTTCCTGCAACAGTCAAAAATGACCTACCAAGCACTCACTAAACCCTTCTCTCACAAACTATGTAATTCCCCTACTTTAACCCTTTCTGTCACTATACCCCACTCCCTCTAGCATGTAAGCTCATCGAGCAGGGCCCTCAACCCCCTCTGTTCCTGTATGTCAGTGGTCTGATCTCAATTATGTGTCTGTTAGTCCACCCATTGTACAGCGCTATGGAATTTGTTGGCGCTATATAAATAATATAATAATAATAATAATAATAATAATAATAATAATGTATATGTATTCCCCAATGTATATTCTAAACATACTGCATTGCCATTGAGCACTGAGAAAGACCATTATCTTGAGTTGTTTTACATTTATTAATCTCAATAATACTTTAATAATGCTTGGTGAATATCCACCATTGCACCAGAGCTGCACCATCCTGGCAAAGCCCAATAAAACAAATTGTTGGAGCAATGGCTATTAGTTTAATTCATTCATTCAGATTATAACCCACACAGGGAGCTGCGTGTAGGGCAGCATGTTAATATTATAACAACCTATAGATATGCAGGTTGGAAATGGGGAAATTGCCAAGTTTCTACACTCATTGGCGTGTTCAACACAGCATTCTGGGAGAAAAAAACGTAACTTTGATGGGTGCTGTGTGTAAGGTTGTTGTTTTCATAATGCCACCATGTGATATAGTTACAGAGTTTGTGTACCATGTCTGTAGGCTTTACTTCTGGTGGTACTCATAAACTAAAAGTGTAGTAGAGTAACGGAATATCCACATAAAGCACTGAGCAGAACTACTACACATGCAAGTACACAGTAACAACTAACAGTGCCACAGAGTGCACATCATATCCCACGAGGGCCAAGACTCACAGTCAACAAGGGCCTCAGATTATGCCTCTTGATAAAAATGTTAAAATTCTATTTTACATCTATACATCTAGAGACAGAGATACATTAATAGTATGTAATCAGGGCCGGCCTTTGGGGTGTGCGAGCTGTGCGGCCGCACAGGGCGCCATGGCAACAGGGGCGCCGGGCGGCCGACACAGCTCGCAGTCGCTCTGTCACTGGCCGGCCCGAGATTGTGTGAGAGCTGAGCCGCGGTCAGTTTCCGGAGCGTGGAGGAGGAGCTTGGGGCGCAGGCGCAGCGTCCAAGTACTGCACCTTCACAGAGAGCCGCAGAGGGATCCGCTCCATGTGTGAGGGCGGCGGCCGGTGCTCTGCAGACAGGGAGGGAGCAGCAGCCTTCAAAGTAAGTACCTTATTTATTTTTAAGCCAAACATCTTTCATTAAATGGGGCAGGGTCTAATTTGGACATAAGGGTGGCAAATGGGGCACTGGGTCTAATTAAGGGGGGCAGGGGACTAGATAAGGGTGACACTGGGTCTAATTAAGGGGGGCAGGGGACTAGATAAGGGTGGCACTGGGTCTAATTAAGGGGGCAGGGGACTGGATATGGGTGACACTGGGTCTAATTAAGGGGGGCAGGGGACTGGCTATGGGTGACACTGGGTCTCTTAGGGGGGCAGGGGACTGGACTGACACTGGGTGGTAATTAAGGGGGGACTATATGGGTGACACTGGGGCTGGGACTACTGGTACTGGGTCTAAGGGGGGCAGGGACTACTGGGGTGACACTGGGTCTAATTAAGGGGGCAGGGGACTGGGCATGGATGACAGGGTATGATTAAGGGGGGCAGGGGTTTGATTAAGGGAGGCAGGGTCTGATTAAGGGGTGCAAAGGGTTGATAAAGGGGTGGCATGGATTGCATTAATTGGCAGGGGATTTATTAAGGGGGCTGATAAAGGGTGGCAGGAAACTGAAAAGGGGGGCATGGGGCTGATTAAAGGGGGCAGGTGGTTGATAAAGGAGTGGGAGGGGATTGATGAGGAGATCAGGGGGCTGATGAAATGGGGGCAGATGGCTGATAAATAGGTGGGAGGGAATTGATGAGGGGGCAGGGGACTGATGAAGGGGTGGCCAGGGGTTGGATTATTTGGCATGGGATGTATTAAGGGGGCTGATGAAGGGGAGCAGGGGGTTGAAAAGGGGGGCATGGGACTGATTAAAGGGGGGCAGGTGGGTGATAGGGGTGGGAGGGTACTGATGAGGGGGTCAGGGGGCTGATAAAAGGGGGAGGGGATTGGTGAGGGGGTCAGGGGACTGATGAATGGGGCAGAGGGCTGTTAAAGGGGTGGGAGGGGATTGATTAGGGGGTCAGGCGGCTGATGAATAGGGGCAGAGGGCTGAGTAAAGGGTGGGAGGGAATTGATGAGAGGGGCAGGGGACTGATGAAGGGGTGGCAGGAATTGATAAAGGGGTGGGAGGGGATTGATGAAGGGTAAGGGGTGGCTAGGAGTTTGACGATGGGATGGCCAGGGCATTGATTAAGGGGAAGGGGTGGCCAGGAGTTTGATGAAGTGGTGGCCAGGGGCTTGGTGAAGATCTGGCCAGGGATTTTGGTTAAGAGGTGCAGTGGTTTTGTAGAAGGGGGTGGAGGCAACAGATTGTGAATGCTCCTAAAATAGTTTGAAGGGGTCCAAACAGAGACAGGTGAGGGGGGGGGGCGCCACAAGATTGTTTCGCACAGGGCGCCTGAACACCTAAGGCCGGCCCTGTATGTAATGTGCTGCTTTATGCTGGACAGTACTGATTTGGGACCTCGTGTAATTTCTATGAGATGACCTGGTTTTAAAATCAGCTCTGTGCGTATACAGAAGGAGTGATGTGATGCGCATGTGCATTTGCTTAATAATGAACCCCTGATACTCAACATGGCAGTTCAATTGTGGCATGCAGAGCTTTCTAAAAGCCCCCCAAAGCCACATATGTTCCGCGACTCCAGTGTCCTACATGAGCCTTTCTGAAGGCTGGCAGATACATGATACTTTTTTGGTGTTGTTCTTTATTAAGACAACATATAATGCAAAGAAAATAGATGTATTCCAGGCCTTGCTATCAGAGATTCTAGTACTCACTTTTCACTTCTCTGCCCCTCAAAAGGTTAATATTCAGTCTTTACATTTTAAAGACATCCTCACAAGCAGTAGACAAATTGATACAGTTACTCTTAGTTGATTAATTGATCTTTAAAAGTCTCCCTGGAATCAGTCATTCCAAAACCTTCTAGAACTGCACCAAATGATTGTTTGATCTTTAATATAACAGCGCAATAAAAATGTGGGTTCTGTAAAAGTCAGCATTGGAGACGATACAAGTGAAACCCAAAGTTTAACTCTTTTGCTCCTGCGTCTGAGTTTGCTGCGGTGAGGTCTGCATTTGCCAGCGCGGGAGTTAATCTCGGTATCTGACATTTCTATTCCCATTTCAAGTATTTAACATTACATGCATCCATGCAGCTCAACTTAACTATAATATAACAATAGCCTCATTTGTTGGACACAGATGACACAAAAACAAAAATAGGTTTCTAAAAAGCTTCAAAAGAAATACGTAATCATGTACAGGCTTTTGGCTTAATCGGGATAAACTATACGTACAATCCTACACTGCCATAGTCTAAGCTTTAACCCCAGCTGAGCTATTTAGGAATAGATTGGCCAGATCACAAAACCATTTTGGTCAATAGCCTTGCTGCTTTTCTCCCGAGGCGTCGTGTGGTGCGGACCTCACTATGATGCTTTGCTCCTCATTTTTCATCCACCTCAAAATAAATCTAACAATACACAGAATTTATCAGTTTAAAATAATACGCTCACATGGCATCAGCTATTGTTGGACAGTAAAGAATGTTCCAAGGCTATTGTTGAACCTGATCATATATTGTTGCTTAACATTCTTAATCATGAACAAAGCACCACTCTTTGGCGGTAGATTCACACACTGTTCCTCTGGCACGTCTAAGCAGTGGTCCATCTGTCAAGGTGGCACTGTGCCCATCATCAAGGTGGTTTTGCATCGATGGGTAAAGTTGCCAAACAAAAAAAAATGGATTAGAAAAAACAAATGACCCATGTTATCTGGTAAAAATGAAAGATAAAAACACAGGAAATGGTGATTATACTGTAGCTTATCTTCAACCATAGAAAAAATTGATTTAATAATCTAATTTAATAATTTTCATAAAATATATTATATGTCAAGATTCCTCCTTGAATGTAATTGATTTAAAATACATATTTAGCTTACTCAAAAATATAATATAATTTAGAATAATTTCATTTATTTAAATGTTAAAAGTCAATGATATGTATATTCTATATTTAAAGATTTGAAATTTGCAAGTTTTTTGTTTTTTGTTGTTACATACACTGAAGCATGTATGGATCTTGGCAAAAAGTGGACCTGTCACGCAAGAATGACAAAGCAACACTTTGTTGCCCATAAATTTAATTTCTTTTTTTTTTTTTTTTAATTTGACAATTTTTATTGTTGATAAGAACAGGGGAGGGGGGGTACAGAAGAGAAGAAGGAGGGGGGGGGGTTTCCGTGTTACAGTATATGTCACTCGGTACAAGGCGACATAGCGTAGTAGCATAGTAGCTTGGTAAAACAGTAATGGTTTGGACAGTGGTATTAATAATATTGTTGTTAAGAAAAATAAGCCGCACAAAATTGCTTAGTGTAATTCTAGTCAATGCGCCCACACATGGGCTGGGGAGATCTGTGTAATTTGGAGTATATTTCCCCATGCGTAGCCTAATCCGATGCTCTTTCGCTTTGCGAACACAGTGGGTCAATACAATGCATACATGTTGCTATGGTACAGGAATGAGTCGCCTTACTCAGGGTTTGCCAATCTCCACGCGTCCCACACATCCCATGCTGTCGTCCCTGTACGGGTGGGTGGGCATATATTCGTGAAGCAACGCTCATAGAGTCTCTGCTCAGCTATTTCTGAGAGTACGTTTTGTATCTTAGGAGTGGTTGGAGATTTCCAGGCCCGCGCTATAAGGCGTTGAGCCGTTAGTGTTGTGTGGAAAATTAGTTTTTGGAGGTACTTAGGAGTGTGGGGGGGAGTGTGCAGTAGCAGGTACGTGAGCGGGTCTAGGGGCAGAGTAAGTTTCGTGAGGTCTTGTAGGAAGGAGTGCACTGCTTCCCAAAAGGGTTTTATCAGTGAGCACGTCCACCAGATGTGTAAAACTGATCCGGTGTGTTCCCGACATCTCCAGCAGGTGGATGAAGCGGCGGGGTACATTTTAGAAAGCCGCTCCGGGACCATGTACCATCTGTAAATCATTTTTTTGTTCTGCTCCAGTAACGGTGCTGATTTAAGGAGGGTTTTGGGTGCGGTAGATAAAGTGTTCCACTCTTTGTGAGTGAGCTCAATGGTCAGATCTTCTGCCCATTGTCTAGCTGGCGTGGCCTCTGAGAGAGGTGTGAAGTCTAATAGCAATTGGTAACACGTGGAGATTGGCTTACATAGTGGGGGTAGTTTTTTATTTATACACATTTTTTCCCATGTTGTAAGTTGGTCGGTGGCGGTTTGGCTGGGCGGTACTTGTGTAGCTTGTTTGTGCAGGAAAGAATGAAGTTGTCTGTAGGAAAAATGAGATGTCAGGGGGACACCGTGGAGTGAGTGTAGGGTGTGAAAGTCTAGGAGCTTTGAGTTAGCGTGGAATTGGCCTAAGTGTTGGAGCCCCTTCTCCTGCCACGGTTTAGCGTAGAAGGTGGGAATGCAGTATGTGAGAGCCGCTGTCGGTGTGGCTGGGGACAGAGGGCCGCTGGAGGTCAGTTTATGTCTGTGTGCGTCCCAAACTCGTATGAGTAGGGCGAGTTGGGAAGGGATATCTTTTAGGGGGGGGCGAAGCTGTTGCGGGAGCCATAGTATGTGGGTGATGTCATACGGAGTCATCATGAGCTTCTCAAGCCTGACCCATTGCGGGGGGCTTTGGTCAACAAAATGGGGGATGGCTGCTGCTAATATGGATGCGTGGTAATAGGTACGCACGTCAGGGACTGCTAAGCCTCCTGCTCTAGCTGGAGCTCGTAGGAGCTTCATTGAGATGCGGGGTTTACCCTTGTTCCAGATGAAGTTGGTGATATCGCTCTGTATCGCTTTAAAATAGGATTGTGGCATTGGTAATGGGAGGTTCCTAAAAATGTATTGTAACCTGGGGAGTATGGACATCTTAATCGCCACTATTCTCTCAGTCCAAGTCAGGAAGAGGGATCCCCATTTTGTCAGGGATTGTTTACACTCTGTCCAGACCCTGATATAGTTGGTTGCGCTTAGGTCAGCGCGGCGTCTGGAGAACATAACACCTAGGTATTTGATGTTATCCCGCCTCCATTCGAAAGGGTATGTCATGCGTAGTGTTTCCGTCACTTGGGGGGGTAGGCCAATTCCCAGGGCTTGGGTTTTTGTGGTGTTAGTGCGTAGTAGGAGCATAGGCCATATTCCTTGATGATGTGCATAATTCAGGGATCGTGGTCATGGGATCGGTGACATAAAAGGTCCGCGAAGGCGCTAACTTTGTAATCTGGGATCCCTTTGACGTCAGGATGGTTTCATGGTTTTTCTGTACAGCAGGGGGGATAGGGGGCACCCCTGCCTCGTTCCATTGGACAACTTTAAACACCTGGGCTGCATACAGAGCAAAAATTTGTGACTCAAACTGGGGGGGGAGGCTCTCAAGGCTTGTTGTAGTTAGGCTTTTTGTCGCTAATAGAGGTCCTGAGATACTCCAGCAGCGACAGTTTCCTGGAGACCCTGTCTGGTCATCCCCAATAGGGATGGCAGGACCCTATTTAGTCTATTCGTTAGGATCTTTAGATGCATTGAGTTTCCGGTAATTTTTACAGGTGTCCGGGGGTTTGTCGGGTTTCGGGATGGTTACATGGTCGGAGAAGCGCGCCCGTGGCAGTCGCCCTACGGTACACTTTTAGCAGGTGGGGGCCCAGGACGTGCGCAAATTTTTTGTAGTAGGCGTTTGGGAGCCCATCTGCTCCTGGTGACTTCCCTTGTGGCAATTTGGCGATCGTTTCAAGCACCTCTGTGAGCTCAATGGGCCTGATTAGTGCTTCTGCCTGTACACTCGTTAGTTGGGGGAGTTTGGCTTGGGATAAAAATTGGGTTATGTCGTCTAAGCTAGCATTGTGAGTGCTGCCCTCCTCCTTTAGGTTGTAAAGTTTAGAGTAGAAATGAGCGAATTCCTGGCTAATATCCATGGGGGTAACCTTCTTTAGTCCGTCGCCTCCCACCACGTGGGCTATCTTGGAGCTAGAGCATTGATTTCGTAGCCTGGCGGCTAAGTATTTAGTGGCTTTCCCACTATTGTGGTATACATTGGCTCTCAGTTTGTGGAGCATGCGCTTGGTTTTTTCTGTATTCAGCTCTTGCATTCGTGCGTAAAGCACTCTGAGCTGTTTCGCTAGGTCAGGGGTGGGCTTAGATTTATTCTGCCTAGAGATTATAGCTATTTGCCTAAGGCAATCAAGGAGGCCGGACGTATTCTGCTTCTTTAGGAAGGCGGCTCGTCTCAAGAAAAGCCCCCGTACTACTGCTTTATGCGCCGACCAAACCGTGTAGTCTGAGACCTCTCCTGTCGCGTTCAGCGCAAAGTATGCTTGGAGTTCTTCTCTTATGTGTTCCGCAAAGGGTGCATTGGACAACAGCGAATCATTTAGACGCCAGGACCCCCGGCCCCGAAATTGGAAAGTGTCTAGTAGGTTTAGATAGACGGGACCGTGGTCTGACCAGGATATTTCCCCTATGGTGCACTGCGTGAGTTGCGGCAGTAGTGTCCTGTGTAGGAGAAAGGTGTCTATGCGCGTGTATGTATTGTGGACTCTGGAGTGAAAAGTGTAATCCCTGTCTGTCGGGTGCATGGTCCTCCAGGCGTCGTATAAGTCGTATTGGTCAAGGAGTTTGGAGAGTGCTTTACATGATTGCGCCCGTGGGGGTTGCAGTAGTGTCTAGCCCTAGCGATTGTATGCAGTTAAAGTCTCCGCAGAGTATCAGGTCCCCTAACCTATAATCTTCGATTTTGCGCAGGAGGGAAGACAGAAAGTGGCGTGGTCGGTCGTTGGGCAGGTACGCTGCCACCAGCGTCAGTTGTGTATCGTTGAAACGACCCACCAGTATAACATATCTCCCCTCTGGGTCTATGTACTGTCGCTGTGGAGTGTAGGCTACATCTTTGTGGATAAAGATCGATACTCCCTTGGATTTTGTGGCAGAGAGAGAGTGCACTTGCATGGGGAATTGTCTAGTAAAGATAGCTGGGGGGTGGGTACGTTTGAAATGGGTCTCTTGTATGCAAGCTACGTCTATACCATTGGTTGTAAGGTCTTTAAGAAGGAGTCTGCGCTTGCCTGGGGAGTTCAAGCCATTCACATTATATGAGACTAGTTTCATACTTAATTATTTTGTGGGCAGGTACACTAGTGGTAGTAATTCCTATGCTTGCTACTGAAGCAGTACTGGGCACAGTACGGTCGAATAGGCGTATTGGTGGAGGCTGCAATGTATAGTTTTCCTGGAGGGTGGGTTTCGAGGGGGACCCGTTGGTGGCCCCGGGTATGTCTGGGTGGGAGGGGATAAACAGGGGGGTAACTAGGGGGGGGAGACAAACACGTGGGCAACCAGCCCTATCTTGCTTCCAGCTAGGAAGCCAAAATGCCCCGAGGAGAGCTCGGGCGCATGTGGTTGGGATCGTGGGGGTGAGCGTCCTCTTTGAGGTGGTGGCTCACTGTGGTGGCGGCAAGGAGCGTTGCCATGCTAAAGATGAAGGGTGAGTAGTAGGCATGAGGGGTTGTGCCTCCTTTAAAGCTTCGGGCAATGTGGGGGAGGAGGGTGAGCTCACAGTACTCCCCGAGTCTCATCTGCACCGGCAGGAGGTTCAATACATGGAACACATGAAAGGGTGCTACCCATGAACTGTGGGGGGGGGAGTGAGCGTCAGCACCCCCATGAAATCATAACCAAACATCTGAACAACATTCAAACCAAAATATGCATTATAATACACTGAGGGGAGGCGGGTGACCACTTAAGAGGTCAAAGATTTTACCGCAGTCCTTGGAGATGGCATTCCCCTCGTGTATCAGTTCACAGTCCACTCCGGGGAAAGTCTTGGGACCTTGGAAGGGAGATGTCGGTGTACCTCAGGCATTTGGAGGCCCCAGGATTGTAGCTTGGCGATTCCTAGTTCCAGTGTCGGAATGGCGTGTAGGGCATCTCTGTAGTGAATCAGGAGCTTGGCGGGGTAACCCCATCGGTAAGCGATGTTGTGGTCTCTCAGTGTGGTTGTCACTGGGGTTAGGTTCTTCCTGAATTGTAGCGTCGCTGCAGATAAGTCTGCAAAGAGTTTGATTCGGCTGTAGGGGTCTGGCAAGCCTGAGGCCCTGCTGGCTTTCATCAGCTGCTCTTTGGTATGGTAGAAGTGCACTCTGGCAATGACATCTCTCTCTGTGGTTGGAGGGAGGTGCTTTGGGCGTCTTAGCCTGTGTGCCCGATCCACTATAAGCTGATCCGGGTGTATTGTGGGAGTGAGGGCTTGGAACAGATTCGTCAGGTAGTTTTCTAATTCTTTTGGGGCAACTGTCTCTGGAATACCCCTTATACGTATATTGTTTCTCCTGGATCTGTCTTCTAGGTCTGCTAGTTTAAGTTGGTAGCTAGTGAGGGAGTTCTCAAAGCCCTGCACCCTGTCAGCTAGGCTATTATGGGCCTCTGCAAATTCATCCATCTTATGTTCTAAGTGGGAGGTGCGCTGGCCTACCTCAGTGATATCCTTGTGGAGGTCTGCTGCCAAGGTTTGCAATTGGGTTTTCATGCTATTCTGCAGCTTGTCTGAGAGCTCTGCCAACATAAGCCGCATGGTGCCGACCGTGAGGGATCCGTCGTCAGCCGCTGAGGATGGTGAGGCTGGCGGTGACACTGAGCCGTCTCGTGAGTCTCGCGCGGCGCCATCTTTGATCAGGCCGCGTCCGTCCCGCGCTTTTGTTTCGGCGGTTCTCGCCAGAAAGAAGGACTCCCGGTCCGATTTGGCGGCCTTGCCCTTCTGCCTCTGTGACATGGTGGAGCGAGGAGTGAGGTCTAGTGCTCGTTAGTTCGATTATTTTGCTCCAAAGTGCCGAAACCCGCGGGAGCTTCAGACGTGTGCGTCCATTCAGCTCCGGTACCTGGCCACGCCCCCATAAATTTAATTTCTAACGGTTTTCTAACAACAAACAAAGCCAAATAAATCAAAACTACAGCAGGAGATGTCTGTGTATATGTTCTATCCCAAACATATGTGTGTGCTAGGGCTGTGCTGGGTATGTCCCGGTACACATTGTTGCAGTCCCAGATTGTCCTACCTGTGCCAGATTGTGCACTTTCACATCAATATGGATTTGCTTGTTTTCTGGTGTAAAGGGACACTATAGGCACCAAAACAACTTTAGCCTAATGAAGCCGCTTTTGGTGTATACATCTCATGGCCCTGCAGTTTCACTGCTCAATTCTCTGCCATCTAGGAGTTAATCACTTTGTTTATACAGCACCTGCATGTGACTTGCACATCTTTCCTAAACACTTCCTGTTAAGTGAGATCTAATGTTTAAAGGACCACTCTAGGCACCCAGACCACTTCAGCTTAATGAGGTGGTCTGGGTGCCTGGTCCAGCTAGGGTTAACCCATTTTTTTTTATAAACATAGCAGTTTCAGAGAAACTGCTATGTTTATAAATGGGTTAATCCTTCCTTCAATTCCTCTAGTGGCTGTCTCATTGACAGCCGCTAGAGGCGTTTGCGTGATTCTCACTGTAAAAATCAGTATGAACACGCAAGCGTCCATAGGAAAGCATTATGAATGCTTTCCTATGAGACCGGCTGAATGCGCGCGCATGAATGGGAGGAGAGGAGGAGGATTGGAGGAGGAGAACTCCCCGCCCAGTGCTGGAAAAAGGTAAGTTTTAACCCCTTTCCTCTCCCCAGAACCGGGCGGGAGGGGGACCCTGAGGGTGGGGGCACCCTCAGGGCACTATAGTGCCAGGAAAACGAGTATGTTTTCCTGGCACTATAGTGGTCCTTTAAACTTCCTTTATTGCACAGTCTGTTTAGGATACGAAATACTTATCTCCTGGTCTGTTAACAGTCTTCTAGATCCTGTAGGAGCTTCCTCTGAAGTTCAATTTATAGAACAGGAGATAAAATCTTCTACAGCGAGCTAACATTTAAAGAAAACTAAACCTGTTTTTCACTCAGGCTGTATGAGCTACAGACAGTTGAGGTGTGGCCGGGGCTGCATGAACAGAAACAATAGTGGTTTAACTCCTTAGTGGTACTTGGTCTGTAAAACGGCTTAATTAAGCTAAAATCCCTTGAAGAGAAGAATCAAGTAACTTGACTATTTTATAGAATTTAGTCTGATATACCTTATTTGTGTGGACAGTATAAGTGGTAATTTTCTGTGGGTGCACACCTTAAAGGAATACTCCAAGCCCAATAACCACTATAGCCCACTGACACCATCCTATGGTAAGATATCACACTGTTTTAGCATGATTTGAAACTTGCCAAGGTTAGAAGTATAAGGTAGATGGCTTTGTAGAATAAATCAGGACAACACTCTCAGGCAATGAGTACTGTCCTGCATCTGTGGTACTTCAAAGGGACACTATGGGCATTGGACATCCAGATCACTTTATCTCATTGAAGTGGTCTTGGTGTATTGTCCCTGTCCCAGTTAGTCCTGCAATGTAAAGCATTGCAGATTTAGAGGAACAGCAATAATTACCTTGCAGCACTAAGACTGCCTCTAGTGGCTGTCTATCAGACAAGCACTAGAGGCGCTTCCGGGATTCTAAGGGACTCTGAGTCCCTTAAGTGACACTGGATGTCCTAACGATCTGCATGAGGACATCCAGCATCAGTGAAATGTGATGATGTGTGTGTGGATTAGGTCCCCCTGTCATATGACATCAGAGGAGGCAGAGCACCGACCCATCGCCGAGGGACATTGACGCTGGAATCAGGTAAATATACATGCCAGATGAGGGGGGGGAGGAGCGAGGGATGGAGGGACCATAGGAAACTATAGTGTTAGGAATACAGATTTGTATTCCTAACACTATAGAATCCCTTTAATCTACAGAGACCTCTGTTTTTTCCTGGTGGAGACGACAGGAGAAGGTGTGGGTGCCCGGCAAGACTCAAGTAAACTGTTCTAACTGTGCTAAAATAGATTAATATCTTACAGTGGGACAGCTCCTGGCCACTCCTGGCACCATGACCATTACAGTACTTTTTAATACTTATTTGATGAATTATTTGATGTATGCCATGTGCATATAGATGCTAAGCTACACATATATCAGTTAAGGCACTTTAGATATTTAGGGAGAACTCTGATATTGGGTTATAGGGGCCAGGGTGCTAGGCAACCCCTTGTCCTATAACATATGGCCCTGTGACCCCCATTTCACAGTACATGGTCAGTGCCTATAGTCAAATTCTGAACATTTCTTCCCAGCACACTTGGGGTTACACGGTGGCTATTCAACAAGTCACACTTGGGTTACAAGAGAGTCAAGTGAATCCCCCATGCAATTTGTTTTAGGGGGGTCAATTTATTGGATCCTCCTTTGTCTGGTGCTAGAAAGTCCAAGGGGCTCCCACTCATTTCAACACTCAAGGTCTTGTATATAGGCAGAATTGTACTCTAATCCTTTCTACTGAAACACAAGCTAGTTAAAACATTAACATGAGCTGCACCTTTTACCTGTTCTACTAGAAGTGGAACACCAGAGAAAACACCCAAGGTGGCAGAACAATGGTTCCAAATTTGTGAATGTTCTGCCGAATGTGGGACTGTTGGAATGTATGGGTCGAGTTGACTTTGAAAGTATCAGCTCCCAGAATGTCAGGTATCTTCTCTCCTTATCATAAAGCCTGATTGTGAGATTTAAACACCCATGAAGAAACCTCCTAGAATGTGTGCACTGAAATCATAATTTCGACTAATGGGGCTCTCAATTAACATGCGATTAACTAATTATGCCTATCAAAGATTTAATTTAATAATTTAAGACAGGTCACGGACAGAGTTTTTACAGGCCGTGCTTGATTTCCCTGGCTTGTTTACAAAAGGGCAGCACATTAAATGTCCCACAATCTTCTTTTGGCCCTTTCTATTCCAAACAAATCATCCTTATGTTGAAAAACTGCTTCTTTTTTTTTTGTTTTACAAGCGGCATCAAGCTATTAGCGGATAGCCATGACTAAGAAAAGCAGCTGCAAATTTTAAAGGGCACGGGCTGACATGATGTTTTAAAGATAGCCTTTTAATAATGTTTGTGTTATAGGAAGACAGAAATGCAGCAACTTATTTTTTGAATTAGTTGTGAACTTAAATGAACTCTGATGCTTACGGATGCTCGGTTCATATAATACATGTTGCAGCTGCTAAAATACAGCATTTCTGTTTTCAAAAGCTGTTTATTACAGAATCAAAAAAAAAAGCCTCAAATGATATTGGCATCCAGATATAACCATATGCACATCTGACCTATGATACATTAAACCTGTAGTTTAATCCAGGAAAGGGATTAGAGAAATACCTTTTTTTTTATTCATGATACGTTCTTTTCATATGGAAATATATACTCACTGTGCACAGATTTGTACTTAATGGCGACAGCACTAAAAACAAACATCCCTATTTTTAATTCCATTACAGTGAACATATATAGGTTTTTAGAGTGTCTACAAGCATACATTAATGTTAATTTCAT
This sequence comes from Pelobates cultripes, assembly GCA_933207985.1. Classification (NCBI taxonomy): domain Eukaryota; kingdom Metazoa; phylum Chordata; class Amphibia; order Anura; family Pelobatidae; genus Pelobates; species Pelobates cultripes. Next base: position 16,716,132 of record OW240923.1, read on the forward strand.
CAATCTTCTTTGTATTGTGTTAATGTCACAATCTGCTCAGCAATCTTGCCAAGTTTCTTAACTGTCATGTTAATTCCGAGACCTATTCTGCGCTCTTTGACATTTCGGGACAGAACATGGCCGTAAAAATAGATTAAAAACAGCTTAGATGTATTATAAAATCCTGAATTTTGCAGATGGTGGCATTAGAGCTGTAGAATAAAAAAAAAAATAAAAAATAAAAAAACGTCAGCAGCTTTGTACAATATAATAACAGAGTAGACCAGTGGTTTCAAAAGTAAATATCATGCAACTCTAAGATCTCTGCAGAATAAGTGAGGCATTGAAATAAATCCTATTTATACAGCAAGGCTAGCTATCTGATCTCATAATTTCTTGTGGAACTACAACCCCCATCATGCTTGCCAAGCCAACAGGCTGCACAACTACAACAAAGCTTTTTAAAGGAAAGTTTATGTTTTATGTATTTTGTGAGTTTTTTTTTTCAATTTTATTTACAATTTCAGTCATCAGTCAGGCTTATATGTTGACTACATGACAAGAACTTCAAAGACCGCTATTTGTTTTCCAGTGTGCGTTCAGACATTAAAAACAAAAAGTACTTTAAAAAAAGACGATAACTCTGAGAGTTTAAGGGGTTAAGTGGCTTCTGGTGAAAGCGCAGTTTCACTTGGAGTTTGTAAATTAGAAAAATACTCCATGAAAGTTGAAGTTAATTTTGCTTAGAAATGGGAAGAAATGTGCCTTTAGACTCTTTTCTTTTCCGCTAAGAGTACTTATTAATTCCATCATCCTCGCTGAGTTGTTGATGAATAGCTTACATCGTTTGCCAAGCTCCTCCCCTCGCCTTTTTTCTAATCTGTTCGCTCATTATATGCACCGTCTTTTTCCCACAACTGAGACAGCTTGTCAAGGCAGCTTAAATAAAACAGTGCATTGCCACTAGGAAATGCCATTCAGTCCCCAATTGATCTTCTAATACTTTATGTTGAAACGATAATTGGTACAATCCTCATTGAAAAAAAAAAAAAGTAAGCAAAAGTATTTCTCAGTCACCAAAAGGTATTATCTGTGCTGATGTATTCAAAACAAATAGATACATTTAAAAAAAAAAAAAATAATATCCCCATCTGCCTGGCGACTGTAGCCCACAATTCTTTTCAGCTGACATAATCCAGATTGATTCGTTCAGCAGATAAAATTCAGGCTCCTTCTGCCCTTTATAGGAGCAACATAATACTGCTCTTTATTCAGTAACAATGTAGCATAATAGGATCAGAATGTGCAAAATGACTGTTCTTAAATTACTGTGACACACAAGGTCCCAATGCAAACTGTGGTTTAATGTTAAAAAAAAATCATTACGCACAAATTACTAAAATGTTCCTTTGTTAATAAGGTCAGGCTAAGGGGGCTTACAACTTAAAACAAATACATGGAGACATAGTATATGGCCGTCTCACTTATAGTGATGTACTCACATTCATTTTAGAGCGTTCCAAATACACAAAACTGTATCTACTGTATTATTCCTTTTTTATGTATCAAAACTAAAAAAATCTTTTCACTACAATGGCCACAAAATGGCATAGCAAGACATATGGTAACAATTCTGTCGGTTTACCCAGACTATATATCTTTCGGTTTTAGAAAAGAATAAGGATTCCAGTTTTCTGGGGGTTTATAAAAACCCATCTCTCAGTTGCAATAGATTCTCATTAGTTTGAAAATCATTCTCTCCATAAGCACTTCTCCCCATAATGTCTTGATGCCCACCATATGGGTCTCTTTATTGACCCTAGATCTTCATATATTCTACGATATGCCTGAACACATCATACCTTCTAAGACTAACCATTTAATGTTTTACCAAGAAGCTGTAATTTATAAGCAAAACCCTGCAAAGCTCATTATAGTCTTCAATAGCCTTCACATACAAACCTTCACCCTGCCAACTACTAGCAGCATCTACTTACTCAAACATACACCTACACTGCGAGAGCAATCTCCACATACAAACGTTCACTCTGCCAAATATCTCAGTATCTACATACACAAACATAAACCTACATTGTGTCAGGAACCTCCACATACAAACCTTCACTCTGCCAATAACTTTCAGTATCTACATACACAAACATAAACCTACATTGTGCCAGGAACCTCCACCTACAAACCTTCACTCTGCCAATTACTCATAGCAAGCTGACATAGGACACCGCAGCTTTGCTGTCTGAGCGAATTTGTATCCATTTGGTCTTTAGAATATTCCTGAACTGCAGAAGAGTTCTGTAAATGGCACACAATTCCAGGAGATTGCATGACAATGTTGTTTCCTCCTTGGTCTACAGACCATGAGTAACTAGGTTTTGACAATGCGCTCCCCATCCTCGAGAACTCTGTTGTTAGCATTAACCAGTGAGGTTCTGTTAAAGGAAAACCTTGAGATACCTTGAGATACATTTTCTATAGAAACAGAACAAAAAAATGGTGGTTAGCGCTCTGTACAGTAAATAGTGACAACAGGTTTGTGCACAGTGTTCAAAAAAGTGCAGTAGTATACGTTTATACATACACTTTTAAATAAACTTTATCCAGAGGAGTTTCTATAAGACAAAATGACTCAGATGGGGCAGTATAGTCTGTTTAGGGTCCACACTGTGACTAAAATATTAATATAATAGGTCCATCCTACTCACATTTTCATGAGCCTGTGAAGAAAACTGTCTCAAGTAAATAGGCATAGGTAGGATGTAAAGGTGTAATTCCTCAGCTTCTGTGCAAACCTATTGTCACTATTTAGTGTATAGAGCGCTAACCACCATTTTTTTGTTCTGTTTTTATTGTAAGTATTGTGTGGAATTAAGTGGTTGATTCCACAGTGGTTTTTAGCAGCACTATCTTACACCACTGTAGCGCCAATTTACCACTATTTTTCCTTCTATACATTTTCTATCCTTAGCCACCAGGTGAGATGGAACCTTACTGTTGGAAAAATTACCAAAGGCTTATTCAAATTCATTCTCTTCTTGTTGAATTGGCTTATTAACGATATCTGTGGAACCTTTATACGTCATTGGGCCCACCTCCCAAGACTGATTTCGAATCCTAGGATGCCCAAGAGCTGCATATATTTTCTATCTGTAGCTGTGGCAACTGGGAAAGAAAGCTCAACAGACTGCCAATAGACCCTATTTCCCTGAGATAGGGAAACGGTGTCTTGGAGGGTGTTGAAATCTGCACCCAGAAACATTGTTGTTTGAATTGGTGT
>OW240923.1:16719502-16756233 GCA_933207985.1 Pelobates cultripes
AATACACACTGCTTCCACTACACACAAACACACTGTATCACCTGCACAAACTGGTAACCCTAAACACTACATACCATAAGCACACATATTAGATCCTCTACAATAACACATAACACATCCCCTACACACTCCACTCCCTGTGAGCTAACTCATGGGTGGGTGGAACATATAAGTGGACTTATGAGTGGGCCTTATGGGCATACTCACCGTCAGGCCCTGGGGCCCAGACCTTGAGCTGTGTAAGGGGCCCCCAAAAAATGGAGCTGCTTCCAATTCTCCCAGAACATTGAATTTTGTGACTACAGTTGCAAACAGCCTCCAGAGATCCTGTTCTACACCAGACCAGTGGAGCCAAACTGCAGCCCATCATCATCCTCATCTGCTTGTAAGTAGGCAAGCTAGTATATTATTAGTGACACTAATCTATAATGTACCTCACATTAAAGGGACACTATAGCTTAATGAAGTGGTTCTGGTGTCTATAGCTGGTCCCTGCAGGCTTTTTAATGTAAACACACACTGTGTGCAGCACTGGCGTTAGTTCATATGGCAGATCATATGGGTGGGGCATTGTGATGTGACATGTGGGGGCAGCAAATTTTTATTTTGTCTAGGGCGGCAAAAATCCTTGCACCGGCTCTGATCCTGGGCAGGTGCACCAGTCTACTTGACTGGTTTTGCCCCCCAGGCCTAAGGCTGCCAGCCCTCCCCTGGCCGCTGGGGAGGTCTTTTGGCGGCCGCTGGCGGACTTGTCCTGGCGGCCGCTGAGAGAGCTGCGCTGGCTCTGCTCCCCAGCACGCAGCTGAATGAGACCGGCGCCGGAATATGACGTCATATTCCGGCGCCAGTCTCATTCAGCAGCGCGCGAGGCGGGAGGGCACTAACACAGGAAGCACCTCTAGTGACCGTCTGAGTGACTGTCACTAGCAGTGTCACTTTGAAGCAATGTAAACACTGCCTTTTGTCTGAAAAGTCAGTGTTTACGTTGAAAAGCCTGTAGGACATGCTATAGACACCAGTACCACCACATTAAGCTGTGTGTGTGCGTCTGCTAGTGAGTGAGCTTGCTTGCATGTGTGTGCCTGCTAGTGAGTGAGCTTGTGTTTTTATGTCAATGAGCTGATGTATATCAGTAAGATTGTTTGTCTATGAGGCTGTGTATCAATGAGCTTGTGTGTGTCACTGAAATGTCAGTGAAATTGCCTGTGTCTGCATGTGCGTATGCTTACTGTATAATTAAACGTTTTACCCTGAAAGGACCAATATTTTATATTAGAAAAAGCAATATATATATATATAATATATATATATATATATTACTCAATCATCTGTCCTGGCAAGACATAGCCTTACATATTACACGCGACAATATATGGCGCAGTGACTTATGGGGCTGGCACAATTTTTTTTTCCAGGGCTGCTTTGTATCCCCAGTCCGGCCCTGCATGTTTTGTACCCCTGCATCCCTCCTAAGTTCCCATAGTTAATTCCCTCTGCACAAAGAAAAAGCACGTGAAGAGTAGTAAAAAATAAAAATCAATAGGCCTCTTCTATGGTCATGGGCCCGGAGCTTCAGCACCATTAGTCCCCATGTTAATCCAGCCCTGGCCATCTTTCTGCCTTCTTAACACTGCAATGTAAAACATTGCACTTTAAAACTCTGTCACATGACACAGAGGCCCCACATGAAAGCTTTGACTCAAGCAGAGTTTGCCGCGCATGTGCATTAGGGCCCAAGTACTCATAGTGGAGCATTAGATTGGACAGCGGTGGAGGAGACCATGCTTCCTCCGTGACAGCATGGGAGGCTTAGAGGTAAGCAGTGCTGAGGAAGACTCAGCCCTGGGAAAAGGTCAGTATCTTTATTTTATATTTAGTTTTATTGCACCTGAAAAATATTTTGTTCAGATAAGTTCTATACTTGTTGACAATTTACCTTGTCACACATATTTATATGAACAATTTCTACCCATGGAGTTTTATTAATATGTCTTATTCCATTTAAGACTATTCTAAAAAAGCACAAAAAAATAAATCAATCAAAAAATATAATTTTTTTTGTTTCGATTTTCTATATTTTAACAGAGAGGATTTTTTTTCCCAAAGATTAACTTTTTTGAATTATAAGCATAGCTGATTTAATCTAGTCAGATATTTTACCAAAATCATTTTATCTAATATATGTGTCTCTATGCAATTATCTAATTTTACGATGCAGATTTTAGCACCTTGAGTTCCCTAAGATAGAAATAGCTCCTTTACCTCCTGCAATGACAGAAGCTTTTAACATGTTCAGCAGAGTAAGAAACTTCGCCATGAGTGCACTGCTTATATTTCCCAACATTAGAAATATTCTAAAACTATAGGCCAGACTTGCCTAAATTTTAATACAATAATCTATTTGCTGGAAGCAAAATGCTTTGGGAAATAACATGAACTATAAAAATAATAATGCTTGCAAATATTAAGCTTTAGTTGACACACAGAATAAGCTCTTGCCGTCTACGCCTGCGATAATTCACATAACACTACCCAATAACGCACAAAAAGCTGGTCTCTCTCTGGTGAATCAGTCTGGCAGCAAAGCGTGCATATACTTGTATGTTTTAGTCCATTAATAGAAAGAGTTACCTTTTACAACTTTCATATCACCTGCATCGCTAGTCAATGCCTTCACCAACAATAACACACAAAAATAGAGCACACTAGAAGAATTTAACGAATACGATAATAAAGACACACCACTTAATGGATCACATTCATTTTAAATAGACAGTACTTCACTTCCATGTATAAAGCATTTAGAAAAGATTAAATACATATATGTACCCCGAAAATAAGACATCCTCCAAAAATAAGCCCTAGTGCGTTTTTCAGGGGAAAAATTAATATAAGACCCGGTCTTATTTTCGAGGAAACGCGGTAAAAGTGAACTTGCCTATTTTTACATTCAGAATCTTTTTAAAGAAACTAATTTCTTATCGTGTTTATCGATCTATTCAACAAATCATCCATCTATCCTTTTACCCATCCATCCCGAACTGCAAATTTGGAATTTGTATATCTGTGTTGAAGTGGACAAAGTCAGTCCCAGCCCCATCTGTAAGACCTCATTTCAGTCTATTGTTTGTGCTCAGTGTTAAGCCATTTAAATTATAGTGTTAATCGTGTTATTAAGAGCATGATATGCAACAGTAATTATGCTGAGAAATGGCATTCTCTTCCAACAAAGGGATTTCTCTACTTATTAAAGTTTTTTAGGGATACAAATGGTCTCTATAACCTCTAAACCCATAATTGATATGTTTAACTTCTCTTGATGTTATGCTCTCCTCTGGGACTCAAATAGTTTTGAGTTGATAATAACACATCGCATACAGTGGTTTTTGGCTTTTTTTCCATGTTATAATATGAGCAGAAAGAGTTTGCACCTGTACACTCAGAATTTTAGCAATGCGCATGTCCTGTGGGAGACCGAAATGACAAGTCCTCCCCCTGACTGCACACAGCTCTGCAGTTGTCCTTTACAGCAGCACCTGGAGCTTCTCCTACCCTGATAAGCAATATTCTGAATGCACAAAGCCACCAAAATCTGAAGATGGAACTACAAAGTCACAAGAACCAAGTTAATATCAAACAGTTCATTTAGATAGATGAAATACATTATTTTACAACACTGGGGATTATTTGGGTTTATTTGGTAAACAATGAGGTGTAATAAAATAACTACTAAGTTGCACTATCTTACTCCAAAAAGGGTCAAAGAATGTTTATTGTTTAATTAGCACATACAGCCCATCAATGTATCTATGCTGAAATGACCCGAGGTCGTACTCTGCCCTTCTTTTTAAAATGCTATCCCATTCTTATGAAATGTTCTACCTCAGTCTAAAAGTATTTTCCTTCAGATCAAGCCTTTTAAAAGATCTGTAAAAATATTACTATAGGAACGTATAAAACTTACAGTAAGAATTTCTCCCACTACGTAAGTCTATCTCATCTGACACAACTTTTCTGCTCTAAGGCTCTGTCACTTACTCTAGAGATATTGTATATATCACATCATCTTGTATAAAGAATGTGTTTCAGTACATATGGAATGGACACTAGACAATGTATTTTGCTGGTTACACCGATTTAATCCTATGGATAGTAAACTCAGCACCTTGTTTTTGGTTTGTTTCCCTATTTGTGATCAATAATGTGGTTTACCCATTGTACAGCACTTCCTGATATTTTATTAAAATATAGGACATCTAATTTATCTTAAATTTCGCACCTCCACTGTTAACTAACCAAAACACATAGTACGATAAATAAAGCTGATGATGTTTTTGTTCATTGCTGTTTACATCAATTTAAAGAATTGTTTTGGAGTTCCCTTTGTAATCTTTCTCAGCCTTTATTAGTATTGAAGACATTAAAATAGGATCTATTTTGATAGTATGTGTTCACAAACAGGAATAACAAACAAAATTGCAAACAAGTACATTTCTTGTTATATGCTAACAACAGATTGCCTGTGTAACATTTTTACTAAGAATTCCTTGTATTTGCCTTTTCTGTCCTTGAGTGGGCAAATCTTCTCTCTGGTATGGAAATTTAGCATTCGCAATTTTAAAAACGGGCACAAAAGAAGGAGTTAAGAGACATGTAATAGTATACAGAAATTCCAAGAGAAAAAAAATCAAACCACAAACGTAATTGTTCCCAACAAAGGCTTGCTTTTGTCCTTTCTCTTGGTATACAGATGAGAATTAAGAAGTAGCCAGGGCTAATCCTTTCGGAGCAGGTCTTCACAATTCATTCCATGAAAAGTCATACATTCTTTTTGTGACGGCCTGAGTGACATTTGATCAGACAAACCACTACTTGAATGGAAATGTACAATGTTCAAAAACACACAGAGTGGATTGCAAGGTATAACATTGTCTGAATGGCTTGGTTTTCCAAACTGTTGAATGCAACGTCTCTTGTTAAAACATAAACTACCAGTTACTCTGTGACATGGATTTTCAAAGGCCGCTGGTTCAAAGGATAAAGAAATGTGCAAAAATGTGTTTATGTATTTCGGTGTCAGCCTCTTTTTCATTGCATGAAATATTAGAACAAGCGCCGATTCATATAAAATTGTTGAAGGGGTGTATAATCATCAAAAAGCATTTAAACAAAGGAACTGTTGTGTCACTTGCAGTGACAAAAGTTTAAAAGTGCTGGAAATTCTAGCAAAGAAATTTAGTAGACCTAACCATGCAAAATTGGAGCTAAATGCTGGAATGTCTTATTTATGTTTGCCACAAAGCAAGAGCTGTTCATAGAATTGCCGGCAGATCTGCTTAAGCATTTCACTATAAACAAACACTGAAGACAATCTTTAACGAGATTCACCAAAATTTACAGGTGAAAAAGGAGCGCAATAAGTCAGTATTGGGGGCCCAAAATTTTCCTGAACTGTGACCTTTTTGTTTAATGCGTTAGTTGAGCTAATTACTGTATTCAGCTCTTTTTGATTGAATAAATATTAAACACAGACACATGAACCAAGAACACAGTGGGTGTTTGGTGGTACTCTTATTCCTCACCACAAGGCAATGTTTCATCTCTTCCAAAAAGGTTTGAGAAACATTTGCCTCATGATGAGGAATAATGGTGCCCTACAATAACCCACTGGGTGCCCAGTCCATTTGTTTTAATTGTTTGGCACCAGATAAGTGCTATTTGTGCCATTCACTGTTGCCTATTTGGAAAATATTAAAGGCGCAGTCTAAGCACCATAGCTTCTTCAGCTGCTCTCAGAACAGCACAATATGTGATGTCCAGTGCCGGTTTGGATTCCGGAGAAAGATGGATAGGAAATATCAATTAAAGGAATCCTCAGGACACAGCTTAAAGAAACACTCCAAGCACCTTAACCACTACAGCTCACTTGTACCCCACCTTAAACTTTGGAGTCAAACCATTTTTGAACAGTTTGACTTCTTGCCATGCATCCAATATTTTAAGAGTGGAGGAGGGGAGCATCGCCCAGTAGACCCCAGGTAAGAAGTCAAACTTATATACTGTATGTTTTTTATATTACTGCTTTTTGCAACATAACCCACCCCCTTAGCAATTATTCATCTTTTCACAAAACATCTTCCTAACTGTCAGGTATGCAGTGTAACTCAGCCAATGAGAGGTCAGTATGAGTTGATAAGCTGACTTCAGTAAACCTCACAACCAATCAATGTCATCTTATTGTCTGCCTTAATAATTTCAAAGCTATGCTATGGGCAACAGGTGCAAATAATTAAACAATAGTGATTGGTTGTGTGACAGAGTAATGACAGTAGCTCAGCAAAGAAGATCTCTCATTGGCTGAGCTGAGTACATAGTCAGAGTACTTCTAATAAGGAAGTTGCTGTGTGAAAAGGTAGGTGTGGGTAAGGGAGTGGGACTTGAATGTGGAGGGGGGGAAAAAAACATGAATATGAGGCTGAAGCCTAGCAGAGATCCACGGTATTTTCTTGTGACAAACAATTTTGCTTCAGTCTTCCTGATCACCTGACAGTCGGGCACTGTTACTCAATGTCCGGAAGACTGAGGAAAAGGACATCGTGAGCACCAGTTACAGTTAAATTCAGATCTTATGTTTAAACATGAGCCATACAACAGCGCTTGGTGTACTGGCTGCCATAACACATGTGCACCAATGTGATGCACCCCCTTTGTGGGCTGGTACATTGCCCATGAGGCTAATTGCATCACAGAAACACCCAGCTGCTGGTTCCTTCCTGCCGACTCGACATTAAAACCGGACATACTTGGTAGGTCTCCTATCAAGTTGTGTGGATTCTCAGTCTGCCTGGAGTGTCTATTTAAAGAAAATATTTTAAGATGGTTCATAACAAATATAAAACACAACCATCGACACATTAAATATAAAACCTTAGGAAAAGATACTCAAAAGACACCCCTCACAAAACAGGGTTGAAGAAAGTGATACCGAGGAGAGAGAACAATGATAAGAAAGACAGATAGGTCTGCTGAACCAACTATGCACTTTGTTTGCTAAAATAGTGAGTGCCCATTATAAGCCACGTCAACTTTAATTATGTGCTAAAATATTGGACATACTCGTATATGGTTTGCCATTATCTACCCAGACGTCCATTCATTTGGCCGCATTGGAAAGCAGATTAATGGTATTAATTTTATAACAGTTGGGAGTGTATGGTAATCTTATTGGACAACATCTCATCATGATCATGCATATCATATAAACCAATCCCCATTTGGCCATTGTCATAGACAAGTCCAAATACTCCCCCAGAGAGAGAATGCAAAGAGTAACAAATAAATATAGACACAGATATATAAAGAGAATAGGGTAGATTTAATAATTCCATGTTGGATGTTATGCACTTTGCAGAATTTCCCACATCAGTGAACATGACTTTATTAGAAATGAACACAGAGATATCATTTTAAATACAACATTGAATATTTACACATTTCATACAAATAAATATAATAGCCAGAGAACAGCTTTTATTCTAGATAGATCTTTATAAAACATTTGATGGCTGTTAAGTAATATTCTAACCAGAAGTATAATTATATATTCAAGCACTCTATTGTGAAAACCAATAAACGGGAGTTTGATGGAAATTTTGGCCATTACTTAGCTTTCGTATAGAAAAAAATATTAAAGCAGTATTATCCTATCAATGAAAAGGAAAGATTAGGTGATAATAAAGTTATGTTAAACCTCCCTATATTTACTCATGTGTGAAACAGTTATGTCTGGTCACATAATTGCCATGGTTCTGAGAAATATTTCATATTTTATAATGAACATTAAAAGAGTTTGTGGATCATTACTTTATATGAGTTCCAAAGTTATTACATAAAAACCCAACAGGAAGGGTTATAAATTATTGGATCTCCAAAGCTTAGCCTTGGTAAACAGAACGAGGGGCTGCAGGGCTCAGCGGGCAAACACATAGTAATAGGTAATGCAATTTTTACAATTAAAAGGTGCAAAAGAGAGAAAAGGCAGTAACATAAATGATTGCCATAAATGATTTTATTTTACATTCTGCTTTAGAAATCTCAACAAGAACAAAGCTGTTACAAGACGGTTGCAGGAACAGAAAAGGTATAATACTCTACTCTAAAACATAGCAATTGTAAGCATTTCTCGTAATATACAAGAAAACAAAGGATAAGTTGCCTCGGCATGAGCACAATGCACTTTGATTCAGACCTGTACAGACCTAGTTTTAAACCCAAGTGTTTTTTCCCCCCTTACAGCCCACTGCTTATCCTTTTCATATTGAAATGCAGAAAGCAATCTAAGTATGAAAAAATGCACGCAGAACAATCAAACTGGGAAGGGGATATTGTTGCTGTTAAGTGTTCACTTCAAAATATAAATGTGTTGGATAATGAGCTGTTAGCCATTCTCAGGAAATTCTCTTCATTTCAAATAAATATATCATATGGCTTTGCGTCTTTAAAGACAACTCATTTCAAAGAATGGCATGTTGTGTGTACGTAGTAAAACGGGTCTAGTGACAAAGTCAGGATTGGATGTCCCTTTAGGTACAGTAGTTGGCAGTAGTAGAGGCAGAGACGGATTAACGTAGGAGCTGTTGGAGCTCCACGGCCATGTATTGCAATAGCCTTGAGCTGCCCATGTCTTTGATGCTTTTGTGATCTGACGCTGTCCAGAAGTGTTGGGTGTGTATCATAGCTCTGGTATTGTATGTATCAATCTGGCTTGATTAACAAAATGGAGGGACACAAAAGAGTCCTAGGCTCTCTTTTCCGTGCTGCATTGTACATAGAAGTACCTATCTCTTTTCCAGGTGCCATACACACAGACTTTCTATTCCCTGTTACCCATAGGATAGATTACTTGTGCCACATGACTCATAGAATTGATTAATTGTGCCGCATGATCCATAGGATGAATTCCCTGTGTTGAATGACCTATGGGAGGGCTGTAGCTCTTTGTACTTGATGCTTACCCCACTTACAACAGTTTCACCAAGGGCCAACTTGCTTGTAAAATATGGATTTTATATGTTTGAAATGTTTAGTTTATCAATGCGCAATTTCAAATCCCAAATTCTAATTTTGTATTTAGACCCAGTGCAATCTGAGCCCAGGCCTATGAAGCAGCTATTTCAGCACTGAGGGAAGAACTCCAAAGACAATTACTGTTTTGCAGAATGTAAAGTTTGTGAGAGGTAAGGCCATCAACATTTGTCACTTCAGTTTGTAACTCCCTTACAAACTGAAGGAGCTGTCTCACATCAGTGAGTGTGTGCTTGATTAACTCAGAAGAAAAATATAAATATAAGGCATTATATAGAAAAAAATGATTGACTAAAGTGTGAGATTTTGGAAATTTAGAGGGAATTAACATTTTGTGCCAAATAGCCACACTGAAAACATCTAGAATGAAGAATCTTTCAGCTATTTTGGCCTAACATTTGAAATTCACCTTTGGAATTCTCAGGAATTCACGATTTGGTGACTAAAACTGCCTGAAGAGGTGGTTTTGTCAGAGTCCATACAGATGTTTAAACTGCAATTGGATAAATACTTGCAAAAACATAACATACAGGGATATAATTTCTAATTAGTGGGGTAATAGCTGCTTGATCCAAGGAGACATCTGACTGCTATTTTGGGGTCAATAAGGAATTTTTTCCTAGTTTGTTGCAAAATTGGTAGACTGGGTTTTTTGCCTTCTTTTGGATCAACAGCAAAACCATATGTGAAGAAAGCTGAACTTGATGAACGCAAGTCTCTTTTCAGCTATGTAACTATGTAAAACTGTTTGTTCTATAACCCTTTCTATCACAGAAATGGTTAAATATCTACAGCTCGGCATTCTGGTGCTTTTGAAGACCTTGAAACAGGAAGTAGAATGACACTATGTAATCACTTCAACCAAGTCACGAGGAATGTAAAATATATAATCCAGATATGGTTAAAATGCACAATGGCTCTATGCAAACAATCGAAGACATGTCACCCAGTGTAGATGAGAAGCAGGAAAGAGAATCAAAAATGTCCTGTAGCTGTTCTATCTTTAGTGCCAGGTTCAGTGTACAGAGAGGTGTTCTTCTCACAGTCTTCCAGGATTCTCCAGAGGGTAATATACATGATTCACGGTACTGTAGTGATAACTATCCTAGGCAGATGAAGTTGCCAGTCGCCAAAGAAGTATGGCAGCAAGAAGACAGTGGTGGACTGGAGACGCAACTTAAAGAAAGTATATGCCTCTAACTGCACCATCATTGGCCATCTCCAAAGTTAGTACATGTCACTTTTGCAAAAAATTCAAATGCTCTGTGGAGCTCTGATACACTTATGAACAACCTATGTTACTGTGAGTATTATTGCTGTGTAGCATGTTCATACAGATTTTCTGAACTCCAAGAAAAGAGAGGCACCAAGAGGTAAAACGGCATGGGCCTGTCTCACTCAAAAGATAAACATAGGATGTTCACAGGTATTTATAAAATTTGTAAAACTAAACCTAAAATAGAAACTATAGTAGTGGCTTGGGGTGAAGAGTTATGCTGTAGTTCTATAAACTTTCAATCTAATTCTTTTTTAGACAATAGGCATAGAGATATAGATTGCCTTATCTATTCAGTCGGTGTATCTGCTGCCCTGTATCAATTGTTCCCTCTCTCTTAGATCTCTGCACAAATAAAGAATAAACAGGGCTTTTTCCATGCTAATCTCAATGCAGGACCTAAAACAATAATAAAGTTATTTGAAGTGTGGTTTCCATTAATAAATAAATGCAATACATAAATAAATAAAAGCTGACCTTTTGCAACAGAATATATTTCAGGGGAAACAGAACTGGTCCATAGAAAAAAATATTTTTAAATAATGGAATAGCTAGCAACAAATTAATCGAAATAATGTTACGGTTATATACATAATCTGTCCATTTGTCTCTCTGTCTGTCTCAGAACTGCTAGGCAGGAGAGATGGAGGGAGAACATCAGAACTGCCAGGCAGAGTGATGGAGGGAGCACCTCAGAACTGCCAGGCAGAGAGATGGACGGAGCACCTCAGAACTACCAGGCAAGAGAGAAGAGGGGAGAACTTCAGAAATTCCAGGCAGGAGAGATGGAAGGAGCACCTATGAACTACCAGGCAGGAGAGATAGAGGGAGAACCTCAGAACTGCAAGGCAGGCTAGATGGAGGGGGAACCTTAGAACTGCCTGGCAGGAGAGATGTAGGGAGAGCCTCAGAAATGCCAGACAGGAGAAATGGAGGGAGAACCTCAGAACTACCAGGCAGGATACATGGAGAGAAAATCTTAGAACTGCCCAGCAGGAGAGATGGAGGGAGAACCTTAGGACTGCCTGGCAGGATAGATGGATGTAGAACCTCAGAAATGCCAGACAGGAGAAGTGTAGGGAGAACGTCGGGAATGCCAGGCAGCAGAGATGGAGGGAGAACCTCAGAACTGCCAGGCAGGAGAGATGGAGGGAGCACCTCAGAACTGCCAGGTAGAGAGATGTAGGGAGAACCTTGGAAATGCCAGGCAGCAGAGATGGAGGGAGAACCTCAGAACTGCCAGGTAGGAGAGATGGTTGGAGAACCTCAGAACTGACACTCGAAGCTACCAGGCACGGAATATTGGAGGAGGCAACATTAATGGCAAACTAAGAGTGATGAAGAGTGTCAGAACCCAGAATTGTTACACTTATTATATTATTCTTAATATTATATTTATATAGTGCCAACAAATTCCGCAGCACTTTACAATGGGTTATATAGAGGCTATATACGGTTGTAATTTGGGGGGAAAAACATTTGTTGTATTTATATTACATTTTGAGTTTATATTATAACTGGAATTTATTTGACTTTCGTGTTATTAAAAGCATATCAAAAAAGTAAGTGAATCACCATAACATACATGTTAGCAGGATGTATGAGTCCCAGGAGCCTGGCTGAGCATTGTGTGATGCGTTGTGGGCAGCAGTGAGATTGCCAGAGATTGTCTCTATGTTTTACAGTAATCATTGAGAAATATCATGTAACAACACCTTAAGGTAATCACTGAATTCTAATAGTTTGATACATAATGCCCCATTGTTGAGTTCCATGAAAAATGCATATATAAACATTATACTACTATTAATAATAGTAATTATGTACTGCAGTGTGCAATATACGGTTGTAGTAGAAATAAACAAATATAGTAATATCACAAGTGATTTAATATACATGGATATAAGGATATTTTTGGGGATTGAATCAAAGCTGCCCCATAGTGTGTGATTTCCCTTTGAACTTTTTAAAATATATTTTCCAAGGTATGACACTTCAAACTGTATAAATAGCAGAAGAGCCAAGTGGGGAAAAAACACTTTTTTTTAGAGATGTATCTTAAGCTGCAGATACTGAAATATATTTTCTAACCTCTAGGTGGCGCTAAAGTTGCACAGCTTTATCTTTAGAGTACAATGAAAACATTAATTTGCTATGAGATAATTTTTGACGTAAATGTAAAATGGTGCCCATTCGAACTCAGTAATGAAGCATGGTGCATTTCCACAGCTCCTAATTTGACTAGTTAAATGACTCCATTACGTGTCTAACAGACAGAAGCAAATAATTTCTGGTCAGTTGATGCTCACTTATCCATATCATTTTACTCTCAAAATAAAAGTCTGTAATCCACCATTTCTTTGTCCCCATCATTAATATAATCAAAGCAAATATTCTTCAGATATAAATGCCTATTAAATGATGCTCTCTATGTAATATGTAGCAATACTTTTAAGAAGAATGCCAGATATCCTGCACTCTGATTGTACTGCAGTGCATTTTGTATATGGTATTGAATAAAGTCCATTTCTACGTCAATCAATAAACTCTAAATCTGAATGTCTTCTCCTACCATACATTGTTATTGCTAGTCTGTTTAGGGAGAAATGAATCATAATAGGCGTAGGCATATTGCAGTTACCTCTCTAACATTGCATTTACTTTAGAAATGTCATGAGATAATTTATTTACCACTAAGGCAAAAGAAATAATAATTGTTACGATAATGTTCTATAAAAGGTTTTTTTTTCCCCCTTCCTGCTGAAAACAACTTTCCGATGAAAGAATATCATTTTACACACATTGCATGCATATTACGGAGACACAGCTGTTTGTGTGCTGCTCTTAAGAGCCATGTGATTAAGTTAAGGGATATCAGATAATCCGAGCCCTCGTTTCTATTGGTTTTCATGCAGACACAGAGGCTTTTAAGTTTTAAGTTTATGTAATGACATACTTTATGAATCTGTCACTAATTATTATCAAACACCTGTGGTCCAAGCCTATTAAATGTATAATAAAATAAAACAAAGATAAAAATACAAACATACTCCGCAATATGTAATATGTTAAAGGTTATAATTAAGAAATACATAATATTATTGTGTGTGTGTGTATATATATATATATATATATATATATATATATACATTCATACATACACAGTATATATTCACACATATACATATTTCTATATATATATATATATATATACACACATTTCTCTCTCTCTCGATTTACCTGTATGTCCGCCTCTCTATCTATAATACATGTATTATTCTGCACAAAATATTGGAAATGTAAACATTAGTTTAACTGTGAAGTACAGCTGAAAAGGTGAGTCATATTAGGATATTAGGATATTTCGAAGTTCATAATTTTAAGATGTGAGATTTAAATGTATTGCAAGCCAACTAAAGAGGTAATGTATTCTACGTTCAAACTGCAGGTGCAAAAAAATGCCAATTTATTTAGTGTTTGAAGGGGACGGGAGTGAGCGTGTGCTCACTTGCACAAATAGCAAAGTGGAAGAATGGTTGCAACTCAGACGGGGATAGACAAACTCTTCAAAGTCTAGTAGCCACAAATTTAGAGCCTCAAAATAATGACAGATATTAAAATTAATAAGTGGCCCAATCTGAGGATGGAATGGAACCTTACAATGGTACATAATTGTCACAGTAGTCTAGTGCACCCCGCGGTCCTAAAATACCATAAAAGTGATATATAGGATATTGCAGGAAAGTCCAAATACCATTCCTTAGTATGTACAGCTATAAAAGGCGGTGTACTAGGACCTGCCTGCAGGTAGTGTAGTCCGAGAACACGGCAGAGTCAGGAGTAAACACGCTGAGTCAAGGAGTACAGAAGAGTGCAAAACCAGGTCAAAATAGCAAACAGGCAAACGAAAGAATGCAGAAAATGCCACACGTTAGGAAGGTGTGCTTGGCAGTGCGAAGAACAGAATGCACAGCACAGATCTGAGTTGCAGATGATGTGACAATAATTTAGGGTAAGTAATAAAAAAAATTGAGCCCTGTAGAAGATGTCTTTTGCCAAACCCTATACACGGTAGAAGAATTGTCATGGTACAAACAGCCATGGAAGTCATTAAAAGGATACTATAGGCACCAAAACAACTTTAGCTTAAAGGAACACTATGGGGTTAGTAACACAAATATGTATTCCTGACCCTATAGTGTTCCAAGTAGCATTTAGGTGGCTTGCTCCCCCTCCTCCCCCCTTAAAAGGCAATGAAATGTACCTTATTTCCAGCATCGCTTAGGTCTGCTGGTGCTGGATCCGCTTTCTTGACTGACGTTATCAGAATTGATGATCTCAGCCAATCCAATGCAATCCAAATGCATTGGAGTGGCTAAAATTGTCAAGTGGGCGGGGCTGGGACAAATCTATGCATCTCTATGTGGAAAGTTCAGCGTCTCTATGCAGAGCTTGGAGATGCTGAATGTTAGTGCTGCACACTGTGCAGTGCTGCCCCAGGAAGCAACTCCAGTGGCCACCTGAAAAGACAGTGTTTACTGCAAAAACATGCAGGGACTGACTATACCCACCAGAACAATTACATTAAGCTGTAGTTGTTCTGATGATTATAGTGTCCCTTTAACAAAGCAGTTTTGGTGTGCATGTCATGCCCCTGAAGTGTCATTGCTTAATTCTCTGCAGTTTAGGAGTTAAATCACTTTGTTTATACAGCCAGTAACACATGTGACTTGCACAGCTTCCTAAACTCTTCCTGTAAATAGAGACCTAATGTTTAAACTTCCTTTGTTGTACAGTATGTTTATTTTAGAATTTCATATCATCTTCTCTGTTAATAACCGTCTAGACCTTACGGGTGTGTCCTGTAAGTCATTAAAAATTAATTTACAGAGCAAGAGATAAAATGTTTTAAAGTAAATTAACATGTGATTGAAAATGAAACCATTTTGTTTTTATGCAGGCTGTATCAGTCACAGCCAGGGGAGGTGTGGCTAGGGCTGCATTAACAGAGACAAAAGTCCAATGATTGTTTTGTATTGATATATAGAAACATAAATTTATATATAAAAATGAATATGCGTCCATTTTACTGGACTGCACTTTATGAAGTCCCCTTCCCTTATGACACCCCCTTATTTCAGATCAAGAATGCCTCTATTTATACTGTTAAATAAATCAAAGAGTGGTTTTATGAACACCTAAATCAATTGAATAGTCTTCCATGGCCTTCCCGATCACTAGATCTAAACGTTGTAGAATCTTCCAAAACACAGAGTGAAAAGTAGATTTGTGCCTCCTTCATCCCTCAAAGAACAGGATTCTTTTCTTCTTTAATAATATCCCACTACACACAGTTCAGGACATGAATGACAGCATTCCTAGGAGGATTGAAGCTTTGATGAAGGCAAAAATTGTCCGTACTACTTAGTAGGTCCTTGGTATGACTCTATTGTTATAGGTTTACTTTATATCTATCCATAATTTTCTGTGCATATATATATATATATATATATATTTACATATATATATATATATATATATATATATATATAAATTATATATAAAAACATAAATAAATGTGTAGATATGCATTCTTGCATTATGATTGAATCACGTACCACTTAATATTCTCAATTCCATAAATACTCGTTGCACAAATGGATAAAGCGTCTCGCATTCATTTTACTCTGATATACATTTATGCTTTTGAGTCTTAGGCACTAAATTTAAAGACGGCATAAAGACTTTCTGACTTAGTAAGTGAAATAGGGAGTAAATCACAAGTGCATACAAGAGACGGCATAACAAGAACTTAATTATGACTGGGCTAAGAGAATCTTAAAGCTGAGCTGGGTGTAAAAAGTAAGTCTGCTCTTGCAGAGTGCAGTAAAGACAGGACGGAAAGTGATGTAGTGGCCGGTACCCTTATTTTATGATCAAGGGCATTCCATGGCCCTGCAGAGTACATTTTAAGGAGCATCATATTTAAAAAATATATATTTTACTTTATTTTATTTAGAATAATGTGAGAAGATATTCTTGCAAAGTAGGGAACTTGGGGGAAAATGAATCCCCAAAATTCTAAGGTATTCTGCTTATGATATAAGGGGTATTAGATGCTACCAGAGCCCAATCTTGCATCATGCTAAAGATTTAGAAGAATCACTGCTCAGCTGTATCTTTAAAATAATCAAGTTAAACACAACAATCATTGCTCCATGACAAAGGAGGAACAGGAGAGATTTCCACTGTGAATGTCTACATATTGTTTTTATTAAGCGTTTAATGTAAATTCATTTTCCCTAAAATACTTAAAATGAACAAAATACACCATCGGTGCTACGTCCACCCTGGAGTGTACCAGGTGTTGCAAGTTTTTAAATCAGTCTATTCAGTAACAATTTTTTTTAATGTTCCAAAAATGGAAAAACAGAAAAATGTTATGTAGAATAATAAAACAATTTTAATGGTTATGTTCAAAACAGGATCACAAAGATTAATGCCCATTTCCTCTAGTTATCTAAACAGGAAGCTTTAACTTGACGTATCAATTTAGACACACACAAAATTGCTTACAATCCCAGAAATCTCCTATGTTCTGTCCAGATTTCAACATCAGTAAATTGTCAGCACCGCAGCTAAAAAGTAGATATCACTTTTCCCAAAAACCTACCTTCATTTGACAAAATAAGCTAAACTTAATTAAAAATATGTATCAAGGTCAATATAATCAATAGCACCACATCTGTAGGATAGTCATAGCAGCCATCTTAAATATGCCTTAAAGGGACAATCCAGGAACCATAACAACTTTATCATATTGAAGATGCCATGGTGCCTGGAGGTCCCTGGAACCAGTTTATCTTTAGGAATTAAACCATTATTAACATAAGGTATAACTGAAAAGTCTTCAGGCCAGCACCTTATGCAGCATACACATTTTTCTCACTCACTTTTGAATGAGAATCTAGTGTCAGCTGACGCTCTCAGCCAATCAGCTGTACCCCTGTTTAGTACTTTCTGTTTGAAGAAAGGAATGCCATGACAGTCCAGGGGCAGAGCTAACAGGTGCCTGGCTAAAGACTTTGGTGTTAAACGCTGAAGGTAAACCAGCGCAAGGGTCCTCCTGGCATCATGACAACTTAATTCAGATGAAGTTGTTATGGTGCCCAGACTGTTCCTTTAACCCTCATAGTGGAAAGAGATTGCCCATGTAGTGTAAAGGGGAGGTTGTTAACTTGGCATTCAGGTTTTGCCCCACATACAATTGAATTAGCTTTTGCTTATCTAAAACAGTACTTATGTTTTACACTAAACAGTCCTAACACTTAACTACCCAGGTTGTAAAAGATAAAGTGCCTGAAAACAGGACGAGTTTAACTAATAAACAGTACATTATCCATGCTGTGCATTTTGCCACCGATCATATTGAGCCTTGGGTACGAATGCTGGAAACGACAAAATAGCTAACATTATATTCTACAAAAAAAGCCCCAAAATATTGAATGTGAAAATGTGCCTTTCACTGTTGTGTGACAGCTGAGATGCTGGATTGCTGGATTTCTGAGATAAAACCATGAGAAGCTAGTGGGCATAATTAAACTTAATAATTAGGTCAGTGCTTAACCCCTCGAGAACCAGAGTGTTTTGAATAGAATTGCTTTGCAGTTTGAGGAAAATCCATCAGACAGTCAGTGTGCTTTAATTTATTTATTTTGTATTTATTGAGTAGAATATAATGATTTAGCTAGAAAATAATGTGACATTTAACTTCCTACTTAAATATCCCATTCCACTTAAGCAAAGCACTGTCAATGAAAACTATGTAGATCTGACAACGTATTCATCTCTCAAACAGTTTACATATACAGTATATAAAAAACAGGAATGTTTAGGAAGCTTTTTGTGTTGCCAGGGAAACAAAGGCATTCAGCCTATCAGTAGACTATACGAGTATCACATGGCTACAGTCTAACCATTAGCTTGGCCCAACAAACACAGCGCATGGATAAAACATTATATCTGTGCTGGTCTTGAAGTATCCAACAATTGTAGGGATGATGATCCTAAAAACCGTTTGTCCAGCTAAGCAGGTTGCACACAAACTTAAAAACTTTTCTCAGAAAAAAACAATTGGTTAGTATTTTAAATGTGTGGGTTTTTTTTTTGGGGCAGGGGGAGGGATTTACAAATATTAATGTTCTTTCAAAAAAAATATTTACAGTTCATTATCTGTATAAAAATATGGGTCACTTCCAGCACACAGTTTTCCTTTAAGTATTGTTTTTACAGGTGGGGTAATGTGACCAGTATCATTAACTAATCTCAAGTTACTGTCAATGTGCTTCCGTCCCCTTTACGTAGGAGTGTATTCATTAACCAATGATCAAAGGCAATTCAAAATATTTTTATTTGGCTAAAAACCTTGCAGTATATATGTTTTTATTATTCAATTCACTGAATAATAAATACATTTAAATAAAAGGGAAATTTAAGCAAAGTTCACCTTAAATAAACTTAAAATGAATTTAAAAAAAAAAATCTATAAATCTTCCATTTCATCATTGTCATCAGCTAAAGGTGGTGGTTTGGCAATAAGAACTGTTGGTAATTCTTTGGAATAATACATATTGGCAGGGCGTAATAATATAATTATATATATCTTTTTACGTAATTTAAAAAAAAATATCCGTCAGGGTTGATTTCTGAATTAAAAATCTTTTCTGTCCCATTCTTTCAAGGCCCTGGTGGCACACTGCCGTTTCAGTCAGACACAGTTGCAGAATTAACAGGAGCTTTTGAAAAAGACGCAAAGTGTTTATGAGTTTATGAATCGGTTACTAACCTTTTCTAAAGCTCCACAACCATGAAATAGAATTCTTCATGTACACATGCATGGTAGCCGTCATGCTGTATAATGACTATCATTTAGAAAAAATCTGCAATTCTTGGAGATTATCGTATAGAATCCTAATGAAGGCAAAATACCTATTACAGGGAATCGATCATCAAAATTTTACGTAATCAGATTTGCTGTTAAACACAGTCCTCGGTAATGCTATTGTCTTTCCTAAGCAGAGTTTGCATTCAATTCTGTGTCTATAGCTGCTGTATATTTAGAATGTGGTTAACATATAGTGGATTTTAGAATTCTTGTCAGCCAGAAGTGGACCTTTATTAAGCAATAGAATTAGGGTTAGTGATTCAGGAATTGTGAATTGTAGGCCAAAATAACCAATGTGAAATTATACATTCAACTATATTTAGTCAATATAACACATTGGATTAGCAAGAAATATTTTAAAGATGCTTTCAGGTCAGTAACCAACATTTCCATTCCAAACATGGTAGCATTGCCCTGTGTCAACTCTCTTCTCAGGTGATAGAACTCAATGAAAACCAAAGTAAAGAAATAGGAATCCATTGCATCCCCCCTCCTCTCTCAGAAGGTCAGATCAAGGAGCCACTATGGGTTAAAACCCTCTTGTTGACTCACCTTGCTACTTTTTTTGTATAGGATAGCCAATAGAAATTGGCTTCTCTTCCTGGAAGCCCCAAGACAAGGCTGCAGGGGACCCATTGAGTACTCTCCAGAGTGACAGTGACTCTATAAATAAAATGTACTCTACAGAGACCGTGGAATGCCCTTGATCATAAAATAAGGGTACCGGCCACTACATCACTTTCTGTCCTGCCTTTACTGCACTCTGCAAGAGCAGACTTACTTTTTACACCCAGCTCAGCTTTAAGATTCTGCAGTCTCCTTTGGGGCAATCGATTTGAGCATATTCATGACTAAGGAACTTGGGGTGATACCTCAGGTTACTTTCCTGTGAACATCCTGGAATTAAGGATGGTCCTACACTCTCTTTTGAACATTCAGACCCTTCTTCAGCTTTGGTGGGTTTATCTATGCATGGACAACTGACAGCTGTATCTTACATCAATAGACATAGGTTACCATGAACCAGCATCTTCTCGAGGAAATCCCTCTCAGCATAATCTGAGACCAGAAATTCTAACCAGGTATCTCTATTTACCAACTACAAAAGGACAACACAGTGGCAGATTTCATGGACCCAGCAGAGTGCCCAGTATCATGCAGCCTGTATCTGGCGGTCTTCACGCTTCTTCACTCAGTGAAATCCTTTACACCGGGGGTGGGGAACCTTTGGCCCTCCAGATGTTGTGGACTACATCTCCCTTGATGCTTTGCTATAATTATGGCTGTAAGAGCATTATGGGAGATGTAGTCCAAAACATCTGGAGGGTCGAAGGTTCCCCACCCCTGCTTTACACGTTGTATGTAGACCTCAGCATTGTCAGTTTCCACTGGGACTCAGTGGGCCTCTGAATCCAAGGCACTTTTCTAGGTCAAGCCTTTGATCAAGATCATTTTTTCTAATACACATGATGCATTTAAGACCAGGACCTAAAATTGTATGTTGTTTGTTTATTTGTTTTGGTATTTTGCATAAAATGTCGCTTTAAAGTGTAATTAAACCACATTGCATTAGCAAGGAATAGCTTTGAAAATGCATTGGCTTGTATATTTCAGGACCAATAACCAACATATACACATGATACATCTAACTCCAGGTCAACTTGTAGAGAGGAGCATAACATGAGGTGATGAGGTATCAACATATCATATATATATATATATATATATAAACAAAGCAAAAAATGAGAGCACTCCATGGATTTGGTAAATCAAATTACTATATTCAAATAGCACAAAAAAATCGACGTTTCGACCGTCTAGCGGTCTTTATCAAGATATATAGTAATTTGATTTACCAAATCCATGGAGTGCTCTCATTTTTTGCTTTGTTTATAGTATTTTGCACAGAGAAGCACCTGGTATGTATTATTATTTGGAAAGAGTGCCAGAAATTGTATAGTTTCTATATATATATATATATATATATATATATTGGGGTGTCTCTTCACTGGTGTTATCTTACTTCCACTGCTAACTAACTCTTCCACTGCACATGTTTGAAAGTGAAAGCTAGAGGTCGTTGGTCGTATTAAAACTGGTGCAGAGAGCTCACACCGTTGGCACTATTGTTTCCTGGCCCCTTCATTATCTTTCATTTAGTGTACTTGATGGAAGAACCAAAGAAACAGTGAGATGTGAGGATGTCCATGGTGCCTAACTCAATGATACTTGGATATTTGCAAGTTAATTGTTTATATTTCACCCATAGTGTTACTCCTCTGAATACATACCAGGTTTTCAGTATATTCTTGATAAATCTCTCAGTGATGTGCTCTGGTTTCACGAGGGGACGGAGACTGAACAGACAACATGGCTCCACGCATGCAGGTATTGCAGATTACTAAATGGACATTTTGGAACAACAGGCATCATAGCAATATATTAAAAATCACAAAATACAGTACTTCCACAACAGCTTCCATATAAGGGTTTATTTAACAAAAACTGCTGATCTTAACTTTGCATTATTTATTGCTCAGATAAAAAAATGTACTTTCAGTAATATGATTACTATTATTATTATATCATTATTATCAGCCACAAAATAGCGGTTGCTCTGGAAATGTTTTACAAAATGCTCTTTTGGCGAGATTTTGCAACTTTGTTGTTCACTCAGCATACTTCACTGTTAAGTGAATAAAACTCTAAGTGATTTTTGTAAAAAAAAAAAAAAATGAAAGTGGCAGTTTCATGCTAAAAAAGGAATGTTTATTGATGACATATTACAAGTTCAAAAAGTCCATGCATCTGGACCCATACTGGATTAAGAGACACAACATCATTACTACTAAACTTGTAAAAAGACAGAGTTGCAGAAATAATAATATTGACAAAACAGGTGATCTTTTCCCTCTAGCTATTATTAGGAGGAATTTTATAAATGCCATATTTTATATTCAATAAATGTGTAACATTTCCATGATATGTAGGTTCTGCAAATTGTAGAGAAACTTTCTCAAAGTAAACACTGTTTTTTAATCCCTCCAAGTTTAAAGAGATAATCTTATCACGTCTAGTGTAAAAGTGGTTAATAATAATCCGATCTGATTGATTAGTTTGCGCAGAAAGAAAAATATGGTACAGTCAGCTCTCTTCTTCCCTGTAAAAATTATAATTCAATTCAGTTACTGCCAAAAATATTAATATGCTTTAAAAAATGGTGAACCATGTTTCCATTAGGATTCCATAATTCTCGGAGTCATAGTAAATTGCAAGACTCATGATTTGGAGTCTTTGTGACTTAATTCCTAGTGTGTAAAAACTGAGGCAAAAAAGAGAGAATTTTCGATTCTATTCCAAATGCTAATGGTGACTAAAGTATCAGTGTTTCTTGTAAGAATAACTAACTTATTCATAAAGGGATAAACAGACCTATTATTTGTCAGAAAGCACCAGCATACTCCACAGAAGTAATTTATTTTCTAGCAACGCAGGATTAACCATAAAGTGGTCATATATGTACGTCTAAGGTCCGGGGATCAGACATAGGCCACGAAAGCATGAATTTGCTTGGTGTCATTCATCATTCCTATATGAAGAATTATGATGGGGTCTCAAACAGGTAACCTACATAGATCCTTGTGGGATCTTAATTCTTCTCTGTTGTCTAGGCAGTTTGTGCTGACGTCCTATCTACAGTATCTCACAAAAGTGAGTAAACCCCTCACATTTTTGTGAATATTTTATTATATATTTTCATGTGACAATACTGAAGAAATAACACTCTGCTACAATGTAAAGTAGTAAGTATATAGCCTGTATAACAGTGTAAATTTGCTGTCCCCTCAAAATAACTCAACACACAGCCATTAATGTCTAAACTGTTGGCAACAAAAGTGAGTACACCCCTAAGTGGAAATGTCCAAATTGGGCCCAATTAGCCATTTTCCCTCCCTGGTGTTATGTGACTCGTTAGTGTTACAAGGTCTCAGGTATGAATGGGGAGCAGGTGTCTTACATTTGGTGTTATCACTCTCACTGTCTCATACTGGTCACTGGAATTCCAACATGGCACCTCATGGCAAAGAACTCTCTGAGGATCTGAAAAAATAATTGTTGTTCTACATAAAGATGACATAGGCTATAAGAAGATTGCTAAGACCCTGAAACTGAGCTGCAGCACGGTGGGCCAGACCATACAGCGGTTTCACAGGACAGGTTCCACACAGACAGGCCTCGCCATAGTCGACCAAAGAAGTTGAGCGCACATGCTCAGCGTCATATCCAGAGGTTGTCTTTGGGAAATAGACATGTGCTGCCACCATTACTGCAGAGGTTGAAGGGGTAGGGGGTCAGCCTGTTGGTGCTCAGACTACATGCCATATACTGCATCAAATTTGTCTGCATGGCTGTCGTCCCAGAAGGAAGCCTCTTCTAAAGATGATGCACAAGAAAGCCAGCAAACAGTTTGCTGAAGACAAGCAGACTACTGACATGGATTACTAAAACCATGTCCTGTGGTCTGATGAGACCAAGATAAACTTATTTGTTTCAGATGGTGTCAAGCGTATGTGGCGGCAATCAGGTGAGGAGTACAAAGACAAGTGTGTCTTGCCTACAGTCAAGCATGGTGGTGGGAGTGTCATGGTCTGGGCCTGCATTAAAGCTGCCGGCACTGGGGAGCTACAGTTCATTGAGGGAACCATGAATGCCAACATATACTGTGACATACTGAAGCAGAGCATGATCCCCTCCCTTCGGAGACTGGGATGCAGGGCAGTATTCCAACATGATAACGACCCCAAGCACACCTCCAAGACGACCACTGCCTTGCTAAAGAAGATGAATGTAAAGGTAATGGACTGGCCAAGCATAGTGCCTACTAAGCATCTGTGGGGCATCCTCAAACAGAAGGTGGGGGAGTTCAAGGTCTCTAACATCCATCAGCTCCATGATGCCGTCACGGCGGAGTGGAAGAGGACTTCAGTGGCAACCTGTGAAGTTCTGGTGAACTCCATGCCCATGAGGGTTAAGGCAGTGCTGGAAAATAATGGTGGCCACACACAATATTGACACTTTGGGCCCAATTTGGACATTTCCACTTCTGGGTGTACTCCCTTTTGTTGCCAACAGTTTAGACATTAATGGCTGTGTGTTGAGTTATTTTGAGGGGACAGCAAATTTACACTGTTATTCAGGCTGTACACTTACTACTTTACATTGTAGCAGAGTGTCATTTCTTCAGTGTTGTCACATGAAAAGATATAATAAAATATTTACAAAAATATGAGGGGTGTACACACTTTTGTGAGATACTGTATGAATACTTGTAGATAAAGAAAAAAATGATCACTTTTTATATCCACTTTTCCAAACCAGTACATGCTGGGTAAGAAGAGTTGATAGGTGTGATTGAAATATGTTGGAATACAATTTCTAATTTATATAGTTATATAAGAACCTGCTCTGGAACACCTACCCTTGCCCTCTACTTAGACAACTCGTTCCCCACTGGACCCCAGGGAAGCCAACCGCCTGCTGCTAGATGGTAAGCAAAAAGGTGGGTGGCTAAAAATAGAACATTATTAATGTGTGGGTGTAGTAGTGAGTGTTGCAGTGTGTCTTGCAGTTTGTGCTTAGCAGTGTCTGTGGCAATGTGTAACTGTGTGTCCTGGCAGTGTGCAGTGCAAGTGTACCACACATACCACATACTACTCATGCACATACACAATCCACATACACAAAAATGCAATCCTACAAAGCAGCAGCAGCAGCACACATACAAAACAGTATACAAGTACACAAGTTAAATAAAATAAAAAATAGCACCGGCACTGCCGCTAAAAGGTCCAATAGCAATGTCTTCCTTTGAGTCATGCTCTTTTATAAAGGGATAGTATAGTGTGAGCAATACAAAGCTGTATTACTGGCACTATAGTTCCCTCTGCCTCCCTCATGCCCACTCCCCCTCCGCCGCAGTGAATAAAGGGTTAAAACCCTTTGTTCACTTGCTTGATCACTTGCTTGATCTCAGCGCAAATGTCCCTCAGTTGGGGCTCCGCTCCCTCCGACATCAATTGACAAGTTGGCGCTATTGCACATGCGCCAAGAGTGGCGCAGTGTATTAAGCCTCCCCCTAGGAAAGAATTTCATCAATGCTTTCCTATGGGGAAATAGCTGGTGTTGGATGTCCGGTAACATTTTGTAAGCGCTTCTATTCTATCCTCTGATTTTTTTTTTTAAATTGCACCTGTTTTTGTATGTGCCGGTGTGTATCAAGGTGTGTATATCTGTGCTTGTATGTGCCAGTGTGTGTAACTGTGTGTGTGTGTGTGTGTGTATCTGACACACAGATACACACACTGACACTCAGTGGCACACAGATACACACACTGTCACACAGATACACATACCTTGACACACAGTGTGTATCTGTGTGTGTGTGTGTATGTATGTATCTGTGTGTCAAGGTGTGTGTATCTGTGTGTCAAAGTGTGTGTATCTGTGTTTGTAAGTGTCTGTGTATCAAGGTGTGTGTATCTGTGTTTGTATGTGACAGTGTGTATGAATCTGACACACAGACACACACACACTGGCAGATAGTGGCACACAGATACACACACTGACACAGATACACACCCCTTGACACACAGTGTGTATCTGTGTGTGTGTGTGTGTATGTATCTGTGTGTCAAGGTGTGTGTATCTACGTTTCAAAGTGTGTGTATATCTGTGTTTGTATGTGCTGGTGTGTGTCAATGTGTGTATATCCGTGTTTGTATGCGCCAGACTGTGTATCTCTGTGTCAGTGTGTATCTGAGTGTGTGTGTGTATATGTATCTGACACATAGATACACACACACTGGCACATAGTGGCACACAGATATACACTGACACACAGATACACACTGACACACAGATACACACACTCAGATATACACTGACACACACACATCTTAACTCAAATACAAATACACACACACTCAGATACACACAGTGACATCTTCAGAAACCTGCACCCACAGATACACACTGGCACATACACACACTGACACACTCAGATACACACATACTGACATACACACACACACAGGCCCATTCAAACACACTGATACACACTGGCACATACACACACACACACACTTAGATACACACATTGACACGTACACAAACCTTTACACACAGATACACACACTGACACACAGGCACACATACTCTTTCACTGCCAAACACACAAACTCTTTTTACAGACACACATACAAACAAACACATATACACTCTCACTGACAAGCACCCATTCACTCTCACTGACAAACACACATATACTCTTTGACAGACACACAAACACATACAAACTCCCTAACAGACACACATATATATATAGATGTAAAAAAAAAGATAAAATTCTGAATTTGTTAATGACAAACTTTCGGGAGAACCTCCCTTTCTCAAGTCTGAAGCATTTCTGAGCAAAACGACACATAGAATTCAAAGTTGAGTTCTGGGCACTGCTATGGGCACTAAGATGGCACCCCAATGTGCTAATCTGTTTATGGCAGATCTTGAACAAAGATTCCTAGAAATCCAACACACCAAACCATACAAATATTATTGCTATATCGATGATATCTTCATAATTTGGACTGAAAGCGAAGAAAAACTGATACAGTTCCATGACTCTTTCAACACATTCCATCCATCAATCAAATTAAAAATGGAATATTCCACTAGATCTGTGAATTTTCTGGACACCACTGTGACATGTAATAATGGCACAATCCACACCTCGGTTTACAGAAAACCCACAGACAGGTGCAGTTACCTTCACAGCTCTAGCTTCCATCCCTCTCATACTAAACAGGGCATCATCTACAGCCAAGCCACAAGGTACCATCGCATATGCTCTGATCCTAATGACCGTAATTCCCATCTAAATGTACTCTCCCAATCTATGAGACAGAAAGGCTACAAACTAAAGACTATCATCAAACAAATCAACTCTGCTGTAAAAACGCCACGCACGCGCCTGCTACAGTACAGAGAGAAAAAAATATCCATACGAGTGCCACTTGTGGTCACCTACAACCCAGCTCTTGAGGAAATACGGAAAATCATCAAAGACCTACAACCAATATTAACAGAAGATGAGACTCTGAAAAACATTTTCCCTGAAACACCCATTTTGGCCTTCAGACAATGACCAAACCTCCAACAAAAATTAATCAACAGGAGGCTGCCCACTGATGGTAAGAATGAAGAAAACGGGACCAGTCAATGCAAAAAACCTCGCTGCAAACTGTGTCAGCACATATGCACAGACAACACAGCCACACACAACAATAAAACCTACAGCATTAAAGGACCACTATAGTGCCAGGAAAACATACTCGTTTTCCTGGCACTATAGTGCCCTGAGGGTGCCCCCACCCTCAGGCACCCCCTCCCGCCTGGCTCTGGAAAGGGGAAAGGGGTTTAAACTAACCTTTTTCCAGCGCTGGGCGGGGAGCTCTCCTCCTTTTCTCCTCCTCCGTTCCGCCCGTTTTTTTTTTCTAAACACCTTAGACACACCCAGGTAATCCCTAAACCCTGGACTAGTAGGGGGTCCTGAGGACTAACGTTGAGAACCCCTGCACTAGAGGCTTTGGGGGAAGGCTTAACCCATTAATAAACATCGCAGTTTCTCTGACACTGCTATGTTTATAAAAAAATGGGTTAACCCTAGAAGGACCTGGCACCCAGACCACTTCATTAAGCTGAAGTGGTCTGGGTGCCTAGAGTGGTCCTTTAAAGGTTCATACTCCTGCACATCCAGCAATGTGGTATACATGATTCAATGCATAAAATGCCATCTAGGATGCTACATTGGGGAAACCACCCAGCCATTAAATGTCAGAATGAATATGCACAGACACTCTATTAAACACCACAAAGAAGAATCATACTGCACTCCTGTGGGACACCACTTTACCCAGCCTGGCCACTCACTGAAGGACCTAAAAATCAAAGTACTGAAAGGGGGTTTTAAAAATACCCAGGAAAGAAATGCCTTTGAAGCCAGAATGATTAAATGGTTTAACAGCAAGAATAGAGGACTAAATATTGATTTGGGTTTCCTATCCCACTACCAACACTTTACATGAACACTCTCCCAGCATTATCTTACTATTCTGTCATATGTACCAACACTTTAAAATGCATTCCTATATGTTTATTCTATCTATATACGAAGTACTATATGTAGACCTATGCTTTCCCATACTCGTATACATGAATGCTTATATATATTACTGTGCATTTATATTTGTGTATATGAGTTCATGTGCATGTATGTATATGTGTTTATGTATATGTACATGTGTTTATGCGTTCACATATACATATTTATGTGTGTGTGCATGTATAAAGTGTACCATCCTGTGCACTGTCTGCTTGTTTGTTTTTCTTTTTCCCCCTCTCCCCCCTACTCTGCTCTTCAACAACATATGTATGACCCTCTGCTAAGATGGTGTCTATTTTCTAACAATCCTGTGTCTTATCTGCACTCATGTCGCTTTAACCCCTGTATCACAACTCAACTTTGAATTCTATGTGTTGTTTTGCTCAGAAATGCTTCAGACTTGAAAAAGGGAGGTTCTCCTGAAAGCTTGTCATTAACAAATTCTGTTAGTCCAATAAAAAAGGTATTACAAGATAAGAATTTTATCTGTTTTTTACATCTACATCACTGGACTAATACGGCTACAATCTCTACTTGAACACCATATATATATATATATATATATATGTATATATATATATTTTTTTATTTTTATTTTTTTACATTTTACTCCACCCAGTCCCCTACCTTTAGGAGTGCTGGCATGGAGCCCCTATCGTCCAGTGGGGCTGCTGAGTGGCTGGCGTGCGAGTGGCGAGGGAGCAGTGATCTCCCTGCTCAGTTCGTGCGCCTCTTAGTGATGCCGGAGTGACGTCATATTCTGGCTCCAGCATCACTGCTGTGCGCGTGAGGGAGCTGAGCAGGGAGATCACTGCTCCCTGCTGCCCGCGGCCATTTTAGTTTTTAAACTTTTGGCGGAACCCCAATTGGTGTTCCGCGGAACCCACCAATTAGGAAACACTGCTATAAGCTACAGGGCTGGACTGGGGATACAAAGCAGCCCTGGAAAAAAAACTATGCCAGCCCCATAAGTCATTGCGCCATATATTGTCGCATGTAATATGTAAAGCTATGTCTTGCCCACCCCAGATGATTGAGTAGTATATATATATATATATATATATATATATATAATATATATTGCTTTTTCTAATATAATATATTGGTCCTTTCAAAGTAAAACATTTAATTATACAGTAAGCATACTCACATGCAGACACAGACAATCTCACTGACACACACAAGCTCATTGATACACAGCCTCATAGACAAACAATTTTACTAATATACATAAGCTCATTGACATAAAAACATAAGCTCACCCACTAACAGGCACACACACACATGCAAGCAAGCAAGCTCACTAGCAGACGCACACACACACAGCTTAATGTAGTGGTTCTGGTGTCTATAGCCTGTCCCTGCAGGCTTTTGAATGTAAACACTGACTTTTCAGAGAAAATGCAGTGTTTACATTGCTTCCTAGTGACACCTCTAGTGACAGACACTCAGACGGTCACTAGAGGCGCTTCCTGTGTCAGTGCGGATTGGCTGAGATCATCAAGCTTGATGATCTCAGTCATAGAGGCAGAGACCAGCACGACGTTTGAAAAAAAAAAACGTGAGTAAAACACTATTTTTAAAAACACACACAGACACCACGACTGACACACACACACACCACGACAGACATACACACACCATGACACAGACACACACACACCATGACAGACACACACACACCGTGACACAGACAGACACACACCGTGATACAGACACACCGTGGCACAGACACACACACGACACAGACACACACACCATGACACACAGACACACACACCATGACACACACAGACACACACACACACAGCATGACACAGACAGACACACACACACGCAGCATGACACAGGCAGACACACACATACAGCATGACACACACACACAGCATGACACAGACAGACACACACACACAGCATGACACAGACACACACACACAGCATGACACAGACAGACACACACACACAGCATGACACAGACAGACACACACACAGCATGACACAGACACACACACACAGCATGACACAGACACACACACACACACACACAGCATGACACAGACAGACACACACACAGCATGACACAGACACACACACACTCCCACTGACATACATACCTGTGTGCTGGCGGCCGCAGGGAGAGCTTGGATGGCGGCCTCAGGGAGAGCTTGGATGGCGGACGCAGGGGAAGCTCTTCTGGCGGCCGCTGGGGGAGCAGGCTGTTCTGTCTCTGCTCCCCCTACCTCGCGCGCTAGAAAGAGACCGGGGCCGGGATATGACGTCATATTCCGGCCCCGCGCAAGGGAGGGGGAGCAGAGACAGAACAGCCTGCTTCCCCAGCGGCCGCCAGAAGAGCTTCCCCTGCGGCCGACATCCAAGCTCTTGCTGCGGCCGCAGGTCACCTCGGCCCCAGGTGCCGACGGCCCACCGGGAAATTTCCCAGTATCCCGGTGGGCCAGTCCGGCCCTGATAAGCTATTCCCCTCTCCTTTCATACTGACAAAACATAACTGACAGAGGTGTTCATGCTAATGTAAAATATTCAATATTTCAGAATGTGTATGTTTTCCAACATATATTCATGCTGCAAACATACTTATGTGAGATTTACAGCCGTATTGCTCTCTAAAAGGCTGTCACAATGAGTACTATTTCTTCCAAAATGTATAGATAACTGGCTCAGTGTCTGAAATGAGGGAAATTGCATTACAAGCACTAACAATGATTTAAAAATGTGATCATTGTGTCTGAATGCATCCCCAACTCTAATCTGACACTGACCTCCATACTGTGATCAGGGCAGAGTGACATATCATTAAATCAGGGATGTGCATCTACCCAGTGATGGCATTGCTACTTCAAAGAGTTACAATGTTTGCTTAATCGTATTTAGAATATTTGTTCAATTGCCAACAATAAAAAAAATAAAGTTATATAAGAGGCAGTGCTAGAGCTAGATGGATATCTGAAGGACAGAAGTCGGAGTTAGTAAATTCACTATTTACAAATATCAAATTTTTATTGTTTTGATTCCCTATGACATTAACCCCTTAAGGACTGGACTGTTTTTGCGATGTTGTACATTTGCGACCAGGAATATTTTTACACTTTTCTGGTGTTTGTGTTTGGCTGTAATTTTCCGCTCTCTCGTTTACTGTTCCCATACAAATTATATATTGTTTTTTTCAGGACAAAAGGGGCATTCTTTACATACCATTATTTATATAATCTCATGTATTTTAATTTAAAAAAAATAAAAAAATCTGATGAAAAATTGAAAAAAATACATGTTTTTTGACTTTTACTTGAAAAATCTTTTACTCATCTACAAAAGCGAATGAGAAAAACTGCTAAATAGATTCAAAATTTTGTCCTGAGTTTAAAAATACCCAGTGTTTACGTGCTTTTTTGCTTTTTTTTTGCATGTTATAGGGCTATAGGTACAAGTAGGATATTGCGGTTTCAAAACATGCATTTTTAAAATTTATCAATAGTGACATTGTAACACTATTATCTGTCATAAATCTCTGAATAACACCCCACATGTACATATTTTTTTTAAAGTAGACAACCCAGAGTATTCAATATGGGTTATGTCCAGTCTTTTTTAGTAGCCACTTAGTCGAAAACACTGGCCAATGTAAGCATTCATATTTGTTTGTGTGTGAAAAAAGTAAAAAAACTAAATTGAACGCAAATTTTGGCCAGTGTTTGTGACCAAGTGGCTACTAAAAAAGACTGGACATACCCCATTTGCAATACCTTGGGTTGTCTTCTTTGCAAATGGTATGCCATCATGGGGGTAATTCTCATTCCTGGGCTACCATATGCTCTCAAAGGCAACGTAACCAACCTGGCCATTTTCAATGTAAAAATATTTGACCCATGTATTTGACCTTGTAACTTTCAAAAATACTATAAAACCTGTACATGGGGGGTACTGTTTTACTCAGGAGACTTTGCTGAACACAAATATTAGTGTTTCAAAACTGGAAAACGTATCACAACAATTATATCATCAGTAAAAGTGCTGTTTGTGTGTGAAAAATGCAAAAAAAGTCACTTTCACTGACAATATCATCGCTGTGATATGTTTTACCGTTTTGAATCACTAATATTTGTGTTCAGCGAAGTCTCCCGAGTAAAACAGTACCCCCCATGTACAGGTTTTAGGGTGTCGTAGAACGTTACAAGGTAAAATACAGTGCTAGCAAATTAAATTCTCTGGAATTTCGGCCTGGGTTGGCAAATTGCAATCAATAAAATTACTGAATTATGTAAAAATATTACATAAATACGCACGCAGAATTTAAATATATATGCATATTTATATATTTGAAGTCTACGTGTATATTTATATAATTATTTATGTAATTTTGTATATGGACGTATGTATATTTCTTATTATTTTTATTTATTTTTATACATAGATATATATAAAAATTAATTCTAAGTGTATTTTGATATAAATATATATATATTAATTTTAAAATACAGTTAGAATAAAATTTCATATAGCTATATAATTTTTTTTAAATTTTTTATTATTATTTTAAAAATTTTTTATTTAATTTAAAATACTTATTATTTATATTTTATAATAATATATATATACAATCTATATAGTTATTATATATATTATATATATACGTGTGTAATTTAATTATAAGTGTATTTTTATATTAATATAAGTACATATTAATATAAAAATACACTTAGTATGGCATTATATATATGATAAATAGACATATATTATATAGATATAATATATGTCTATATATCATATATACACATATATAATTATTATTATTTTTTTTATTACCATTAACTTTATTTTATTTTATGATTTTACACTAGCAGGGAGACTGCCTGTCAGCACAGACAGTCCCCCTGCAGGCAGATACATGGACACCTATTGTGACCATGTGATCGCTGTGTTGAGCGATCACATGGCCACAGGGGTCCTAATCTGCCGTGGGGAGACTGTCTGGGCTGCAGGCAGTCTCCCCACAACCGGAGCCACGCTGATCGCTGCCGGGGGAACGACGGCGATCAGGTAAGTAACGGAAACCGTTAGGACGGTTCAGGACCGTCATCGGTCCGCAATGGGAAAATCCCGATGACGGTCCTGAACCGTCCTCGGTCGGGAAGGGGTTAAAAAACGCTTTCTTGTGTTTTCCTTAAAGACACTGGGATCCAAAATGGGTTACTGGCTATAAATATTGCCCTATTCACGCTGAACGCCAATGTTTCTCAGGAAAAGAAAAGCATGTAAGAACAGAATATTGGTGCATTCACCTATCGTTGCATATCTCAGGCCAACTTAACTTTTCGAGAATACATTCCTTGGAGAAAGTACAACATGTATTTTTCAACAAATAGCTTCAACAATTTGTACAAGAACACAGAAGCAGGAAAGCACAGGTATAAGGAATGGGTCATACAACTGTGACTGAAACAGGTGAGGAGGGAGGTCCTATAATGTCACATATACTTCATCTGTTGCATAAAAAATAAATAACAATTTGTAGGATTTAGACAAATCCATGACCACCTTGCAGCATGACATTCCCTATATTGAAAGGCGTGCTTGCTATAAACGGGCATTTAATAACTATTTAGATTCAGAAGAAAGTTAATAAATAGTAAAGCAATGTATTATCTATATAATCATCAGGAAATGTCATGCAATAATTAAAAAGTAATTTGCAATTCACTAGTATATATATGGCAGATGGAAAAGCTGTGGATTGGATGACTGTCTGCATATATTGTCAATATATCCAAAATGTAGTTAGAATTTATACATATTTTGTTTGCTCAATCGGCAGTGGAAGACTGCACTGCGCCTCAATGCTGCAACAATCAAAGGGTTGGGTAAAACATTTTGTATTGCTCTGTACCCTTTTTACATAGACTGTGAGGTGCGTTATAAAATAACCCCCACATCCAAAGGCCAACTGGCTGTTTTAGAAATATTTACAGAAGTGGTTCCCAACCTTTTCAGGAATTGAAAAATTTCCAAGGCACACAAATTTACTTTTGTTTTACCTTCATCAGCAGGTTCGAAATATCACAGTTGCTTGAAGCTATAGTATTGAGATATGCATACTTGTAGCCAAATTGAATTAAAGGGATGGTATAATCACCAGAGCAACTTTAGCTTAATAAAACTGTGTATTGGTGTATAGATCATGCCCCTGCAGTCTCACTGGTCAATTCTCTGCCTTTTAGGAGTTAAATCACTTTTATGCAGCTCTAGCCACACCTCCCTGCATGTGACTTAAACAGCCTTCCTAAACACTTCCTGTAAAGAGTCATCTAAAGTTTACACTCTCTTTATTGCACAGTCAATTTTAATAGCTTGCTATACCCTGCAGGAGCACCCTGTATGTAATTAAAGTTCAATTTACAAAGCAGGAGATAAAAATATTTTAAAGTAAGCTACATCTGATTGAAAATGAATGAGCCAGGGGATGTGTGGTTAGCACAGAAACAAAAGTAATTTAATTCCTACATGGCAGTGAATTGACTAGTGAAACTTTAGAGGCATGATTTATACACCAAAACTGCTTCATTAAGCTAAACTTGTTTTAGTGACTATAGTGTCCCTTTAATGGTTTTAACTTATCACCAGAAATCACTATTTTAATGCTGGCATGTGTTAAAAAAAATACGTTTAAGGACTGCATTCAATCTAGTAAAGCCCTGAAGTTAATGTGTTTGTGGCACTATTTGACGTGTCTCAAGGCATTCCAGAGTGCCACGGCACATTGGTTGAAAATCACTGCTCTGCATGAATCACACCCCTGGTAGATTCAAATATCACCTTACACCCCTCATACAGGGGCGGACTGAGAGCCTTTGGGGCCCCCGGGCAAAATTAGATCCCAGGCCCTTTGAAGGCCAAATATATGTGCATTAAATAAATGTTAAATATAACTCATAATACAGCATTCCTTTGGATGTGTATATTGTGAAGACCTGTGTATCAATGCATGTTTGTATTTGAGTCTGTGTGAATGCACTTGTGCATGTGAATGCATGTGAATGCATATGTGACAGGTGACAGTGTGTGAGGGAGAAGGTGACAGGTGGAAGAGTGTGGGAGGTTGTGACAGGTGGCAGAGTGAGGGGGTACCTGGTGGCAGAGTGAGGGAGGGAGGGGTTGAGTGGTGGCAGAGTGAGGGGGAGACACAGTGAGTGGGGGTGACTAGTGACATAGGGAGGGAGAGGGGGTGACTAGTGACAGAGTTAGGGAATGGGTGACTAGTGGCAGAGGGAGGGAGGGAAAAGATGACTAGTGGCAGAGTGAGGGAGGGAAGGGGTGACTGGTGACAGAGTGAGGGGATGACTGGTGACAGAGTGAGGGAGTGACTAGTGACAGAGGGAGGGAGTGACTAGTGACAGAGGGAGGGAGTGACTGTCACTAGTCACTCCCTCCCTAACACTGTCACCCGCTCCCTCACTGTCACTAGTCACCCCCTCCCTCACTCTGTCACTAATCACCCCCTCTGTCCCTAGTCACCCTCTTCCACACTCTGTCACTAGTCACCCCATCCCTCTCTCTGTCACTAGTCACTCCCTCCCTAACTCTGTCACTGTGAAGGAAGGAAGGGGTGACTGGTGATAGAGTGAGGGGATGACTGGTGACAGAGTGAGGAAAGGGATGACTAGTGGCAGAGTGAGGGAAGGAAGGGATGACTGGTGACAGAGTGAGGGAATGACTGGTGACAGAGTGAGAGAGGGGGTGACTAGTGACCGAGTGAGGGAGGGAGTGGGTGACTAGTGACAGAGTGAGAGAGGGGGTGACACAGTGATAGTAACCCCATTCCTCCCTCTGTCACTAATCACCACCTCCCTCACTCTCACTAGTCACACCCTCCCTCTCTCTGTCACTAGTCACACCCTTACTCACTGTCACTAGTCACACCCTTACTCACTGTCACTAGTCACACCCTCCCTCTCCCTGTCACTAGAGTGAGGGGGTGACTAGTGACAGAGTGAGGGGGGTGACAGGTGACAGAGTGAGGGAGTGAGGGAAGGGGTGACTAGTGGCAGAGTGAGGGAGGGGTGACTAGTGACAGAGTAAGGGGATGACTGGTGACAGTGTGAGGGAGGGGGTGACACAGTGACGGAGGGAGGTGGTGACTAGTGACAGAGTGAGGGAGGTGGTGACTGTCACTAGTCACCACCTCCCTCACTCTGTCCTCT
>OW240923.1:16756333-16856333 GCA_933207985.1 Pelobates cultripes
GGTGACTAGTGACAGAGTGAGGGAGGGGGTGACTAGTGACAGAGTAAGGGAGGGAAGGGGTGACAGAGTGAGTGAGGGAAGGGGTGACTAGTGACAGAGTGAGGGAGGGGGTTACTAGTGACTCAGTGGGGGGTGACTAGTGACAGTAGGGGGGTGACTAGTGACAGTGACGGGGGTGACTAGTGACACAGTGAGGGGGTGACTAGTAACACAGTAGGTGGGTGACTAGTGACAGTGAGGGGGGGGTGACTAGTGACTGTGAGGGGGGGTGACTAGTGACAGTGAGGGGGGGTGACTAGTGATAGTGAGGGGGGGTGACTAGTGGCGGGGGTGACTAGTAACAGTGGGGGTGACTAGTAACAGTGGGGGTGACCTAGTGAGGGGGGGTGACTAGTGACAGGGGGGTGACTAGTGACGGTGGGGGGGTGACTAGTAACAGTGGGGGGGTGACTAGTGACGGGGGTGACTAGTAACAGTGGGGGGTGACTAGTGACAGGGAGGTGACTAGTAACAGTGCGGGGGTGACTAGTGACAGGGGGGTGACTAGTGACGGTGGGGGGGTGACTAGTAACAGTGGGGGGGTGACTAGTGACAGGGGGGTGACTAGTAACAGTGGGGGGTGACTAGTGACAGGGGGGTGACTAGTAACAGTGGGGGGTGGTGACTAGTGACGGGGGTGATTAGTGACAGAGTGACTAGTAACAGTGCAGGGTGACTGTAACAGGTAGGGGGTGACCCCAGGTGACGGGGTGACTAGTAACAGTGGGGGTGACTAGTGACAGGGGGGTGACTAGCAACAGTGGGGGTGACTAGTGACAGGGGTGACTAGTAACAATGGGGGTGACAGAGTGACAGGGGGTGACTAGGCCAACAGTGGGGGGTGACTGAGTGACAGGGGGGTGACTAGTGACAGGGGGGTGACTGAAGCAACAGTGGGGGTGACTAGTGACAGGGGTGACTAGTGACAGTGACGGGGGTGACTAGTAACGGGGGTGACTAGTGACAGTGGGGGGTGACTAGTGACAGGGGGGTGATTAGGACGGGGGAGGGGGGTGATTAGAGCCTACCTGTGCTTCCTCTGCTCTCCCTGGCTGCTGCTCCTTCCCCTCGCTGGGCTCTGTGTGAGAGGAGTAAACAGGAAGTGATGTCACTTCCTGTCCCTCTCCCATCACACAGAGCACCGCGGGACTGGGAGTAGGAGACCTGGCAGGGAGCTGCTGAAGCTGCCAGGTCTCATAGGGGGTGATTTACAGGGCAGTAGGTTGTGGGGCCCCAAGCTGCATCAGGGGCCCCACAACCTATAAATGAAATAGTTTTATTTTTTTTATTTTGCAGTTCCAGTTGGAGAGATCTCTGATCTCTCCAGCTGGAGCAAGGCTGTGCGGCCGGGCCCCTGACTGCCTCGGGCCCTCGGTCCATGACCGATATGCCCGAGTGGTCAGTCCGCCCCTGCCCTCATATGCTTGTCTCGCC
The DNA here is from genome assembly GCA_933207985.1 of Pelobates cultripes. Classification (NCBI taxonomy): domain Eukaryota; kingdom Metazoa; phylum Chordata; class Amphibia; order Anura; family Pelobatidae; genus Pelobates; species Pelobates cultripes. The sequence continues at coordinate 16,757,807 of OW240923.1, forward strand.
TATCTTTTCATCTAACACACTGTACTCATTTTCCTTCATTTTTCTCTTGCTTTTTTTTTTTTAATTAAAAATCTAAACCTTAATTGAACATTAATTACCAATATTAAAATTCAAATGAGTTCTTCTGTTGGTGCATTTAAGTGAGGTTACCTGAAAACACAATGTGTTCTCCATAATAAATACTTTAAAGATATCATTATTAATACATCGCCTTACTCTTGTCGTGGGGTTTCTGTGCAGATTTGAAATACCATTGTTGCTGTTTACACCTGCCCTCCTTGATCTGTGATTTATACATAATAAAATATATAGATAAATATCACACCCCCCTCCCCCCTTTTTTTTACTAGGCATTATCCACACAAAATGTGATTTTCAAATCTTGCCCTCCATTGTGATAGATTTCTCTTTCAAAACACAGTGCTGTCATACCGTCCTACTGTGCCAGCTGTTCTAAACTCTTGCCACCATAGCAACCACTGCGAGTTGGTTGAATGTTGTGCCAGCAAATTGGGCACCTGTGCCTGCTCTGTTCATTCACCTCTACCTGCTGTGCCTGCTAGTCTTTTTAGTGTATTGGCTTATTTGGCTTTATTATAGAATTCTTCTTACAAACAAAGTTTTCGAGGTGGGAGAACAAAGGCAAATCAGACTGTATCCTGTAGCCTATATCCAAAGCCTCCCCAGGTGTACATACAGCATGATGCATACATCATTTGGGTTACAGAATGTTTAGAGGTCTCTGCTGCGTTTAACAGTAATTGGCAGAGGTACCTGGCCATTGTCAATAATGCCTAGCACTTAGGGATACATTTATACTTTAATACATGTTTTTAAAAGAGTCCGGGATACGTATCTAAAGATTTGGGGTCCCGAGCAGCTATTCACAGAGAAACCCTGCCAAGCACATTCTTAACATGTGGCACTAGTTTTTCACACCCTTGATAGCTGGGTTCAACACGGAACCCATGCGGACCCATATACAGTGATAATAGAAGCCTTAAGTATAATAGAATGTAATAAAAAATTATATTATGTGGACTTGAACACCATTCCAGTGTTGCTTAAATACAAGCCTAAATGACACAGGGAGACTCTGGGTCACCGCTGGACAATTAGGGATCCAATGTCACCCTCCAAGGACAACAAGGATTGGAAACAGCAGGGGGTTATTATATGGTGGGATGCCATCACAAATATGCTAACCTTGCTAATAGTGGCACAGATTACGAAATATAAATAGATACATCCTTGTGCTAAGGTCCTTCTTCTTCCCGGCATATTTATAGACAGATGGCAGTGGTGTTACAAACACACAAGTGTACTTGAGCAGTCCGTGAAAAAGTGAAAACTTTGGTCAGATGTGATTGAAGGCACGACGTATTTATTTGTGTCACGAACACACGCATTTAGTCAGAGAGCATAACCACAAATATAGAATAACTGTGGCTAAGGATGTCAATGGCTGTGGGTTATCTAGAAGCACACTTGACAGGGTTGCACTGGGACAACAATTCAGCCCAGGCATTTAATAGAGTGCAGCCCAACCAGGGGGGTGAGGGGGTAGTATGTGGGGAATGTATGTGGGGGTGATAAGGGCTGTAGTGTGTGGGGAATGTTGTATGTGGGGGCAATATGGGCTGTAGTATATGGTGGAAAAGGGGCAGCGGGATAGGGGCTGTAGTATATGGCAGGATAGGGGTGGTAGCATATGTGTAGTAAGTGTGTGGGGGGATGGGATATTGTATACAGGGGGATAGAAGCTGTAATGTATGTAGGAGATACAGAGTTTAATATATGGCAGGAAATAAGCTGTAGTATGTGCTGAGATAGGGGCTATAGTATGGGGGTAGATAGGAGCTGCAATTTGTGTGAGGAGATAGGGGCTGCAGTTTGTGTTGGGGATACGGGCAGTTGTGTGGGGGGGATATTGTGTAGGTAATAGGGGGATATGGGTGGTAGCATTTGGGAGGATAGGGCTCTTGTAAAAGGAAAGGTGCTTTGGAATGTGGGGGGGGGGGTAAGGCTGTAGTAGGGGGCATAGGGACTGATGGGAAATTATATTTTAAAAAAACATTATTGAACTAGTAATACAAAACTAAAGTTATTCCTTCCTCCCTGCACTTTACCATATACAAGGGAGTGGGAATCCTCATCTCTGGTAGACTGGTGGGAGATGCACCTTGCCTGTACACTGACTTCTTCCTTCCCTCTGGTATTACAGTGGCCTGGTCAGTGATGGAGCTCTTTGATCCCCATTGGCCATGGAGCCCCTTTTTTAATTTCCCCTGTCAGCCTCGGACCTTGTCCGTCGTGGCATACCCTGATGGCCAGTCCAGGCATGACACTTGGTGTTAGGTATATAGTTTAATTAAGAAGAACTTCAGTTCTGTTGCAAGAATAAGACAATGTAAATACAGCCCCTGCTCAATCAGAAACCAAGATATGCATTATTAAGTCAAGAGTGTATTCATGTGCTCTAACTCTGCATTCACCTTATTCAACATGTAACGGTTGTAACCAAACAAGATGTATAGAAATACTGAGAAACATGAAGTCACCAGGTGATCAATGTGGATCTCTGATCTTACAGTTAAATATTATTCCAATATATACATATATTATGTGTGCCAACCTAAATCACTGTTTGCCCACAACTTTGTTGAAAATTACAGGCCGCGGGACTCATTTGGCAATCCTTAACATCTTTATCCTTTGGCAAACTTGGAACACTTTCACATGTATTGCCCCTTTCCCATGATTTCCCACGTTATTAATTGCTGGATGGGAAAACAAAATTAGCAACTTGGATATTGACAAAAGCGAATTTGGCTGAATATATTCTGCACTGTGCAATTCATGCCGGTAAGACCATTGGATGCTGACATCGTATCACAGAAACTATTAAAGTTACAGCAGAGTATCAAGACCTGTAATTCTCATTTTATATATTGGTCCTACATTATAGGAAATGCTTTGATTTGCATGTGTGCCTACTTATAATATTTAATGTACCTGCATTGTCTGTGATAAAAACAAAGAATCTAACCCTGTATATCTGGGATATAGCTCGGTTCTTTACTAACCCTGTATATCAGGGATATAGCTCGGTTCTTTACTGACCCTGTATATCAGGGATATAGCTCGGTTCTTTACTGACCCTGTATATCTGGGATATAGCTCGGTTCTTTACTAACCCTGTATATCAGGGATATAGCGCGGTTCTTTACTAACCCTGTATATCTGGGATATAGCTCGGTTCTTTACTAACCCTGTATATCAGGGATATAGCGCGGTTCTTTACTGACCCTGTATATCTGGGATATAGCTCGGTTCTCGGTTTGGCTCTTTATATGTGGGATAAGATGATGATGCCACTGTCATTAAGACAAATAAGTCGACAAAACAGTTTGATATAAACTTCCTACCCATGCTAAAAATTTGGTTACTATGATGTGTAGATCAAATCAGATTCCAGATAACCTGACATCAAATCATATTTTTCATGACATCAAATTATCTTTCATGACTGTACGTCTATATTTAAAGTTTGGGTCTTGGTAATGATGCTCATTATGTATATAACAATAGAGTGATAATCTCTAAAAAGAAGAGACCAAACAGAAATTCATAGCAAAAACAGTGCAAAATGTATCCCACCGGTGTTAGCCACTTAAACATAGGCGTGCGCACGGTGTGCCGGGTGTGCCTGGGCACACCCTAATCCCCGCGGCACGCCTGTGAGTCCTGCAGGAACGTGTGAGAACGCCACTCCCGCTGTTCCTGCCGGCCCTCTGCCGCCCCCAAATGCCCTCCCCCTACCTCCGTGTTTCCCCTGTCATGGGGGGGGGGAGCAAGAGGTGATGGACACCCCCCCCGGTTGGGCGCCTATCTCCAAACAACAAGCGGCGAGGGAGCTGTGTGCGCTCTGCTTCCTCTTGCCACGCGCTGTTTGCTGATGGCGGGAGCCGGAATATGATGTCATATTCCGGCTCCTAGCTACAGCAGACAGCCCGCGCGGCGAGAGGGAGCAGAGAGCACACAGCTCCCTCGCCGCTTGTTGTTTGGAGATAGGCACCCAACCCACTGGACCCCAGGGACAAGTCCATGCCAGCTCTCCAGGTAGGGAGGCTGGGTGGACAATTTTTAATAAAAAAATAATAATTCGTGAATGTGTGTGTGTCTGTGTGTGTGTGTCTGTGAACGTGTATGTGTCTGTGAATGTATGTGTGTGTATGTGTGTGTGTCTGTAAGTGTGTGTGTGTGTGTCTGTGAGTGTATGTGTGTGTGTCTGTGAGTGTATGAGTGTGTGTCTGTAAGTTTGTGTGTGTCTGTGAATGTATGTGTGTATGTGTGTGTGTCTGTAAGTGTGTGTGTGTCTGTGAATGTATGTGTGTGTGTCTGTAAGTGTGTGTGTGTCTGTGAATGTATGTGTGTATGTGTGTGTCTGTAAGTGTGTGTGTGTCTGTGAATGGATGTGTGTGTCTGTAAGTGTGTGTGTCTGTGAGTGTATGTGTATGTAAGTGTGTGTGTGTGTGTGTGTGTCTGTGAATGTATGTGTGTGTCTGTAAGTGTGTGTGCCTGTGAGTGTATGTGTCTGTAAGTGTGTGTGTGTGTATGTGTGTCTGTGAATGTATATGTGTGTGTCTGTAAGTGTGTGTCTGAGTATGTGTGTGTGAGTGTATGTGTGTGTACGCATATATAGATATATATATATATATATATATATATATACACACAAGTGTATATAATTTTTTTGGGGGGGTGGGAATCTTGGGAGAGTTCCCACACTTTATTCCCCAGGACTTGACCCCTGCCAGCAGGGTAGATCTCTGGATCTCCCCTGTCGGCTCATGCAGAGCTGGCGCTATCTGAGTGCCAGCTCTGCTCTAAGCCTCCATGGGCCGGCAGGGAGATCAAAGATCTACCTCACCAGCCCACAGCAGCATGGAGGGAGGCAGGAGAGGACCCGGAGAGCTCTAGACAGAAGCTCCGACAGGTTCCTCTCGCAAGATCTGAGCATTGCCGCGGCAATGCTCAGATCTCGCGAGAGTGAACTCTAGCCCCACAGGCTAGAGTTCACTCTCCCTTGGACAGCAAGGTAAGAAGGGAGGGGGGTTAATTACTAATCTGCCTCCACCTTCATAATCCCTCCAAACATAGAGCACCCACACACACAGCACCTACACACATACAGCACCCTAACACAAACAGCGCGCACACACAGCACCCTCACACACACAGCACACAAACAGCACCCACACACACAGCACACATGCAGCACCCTCACACACAGAGCATCCTCACACACACACACACAGCACACTAACAGCACCCTCACAAACACACACACACACACTGCACCCTTACAAACACACAACACCCTCACACACAGCACACTAACAGCACCCTCACAAATACACAACACAAACAGCACCCTCACACACACATATCACACAAACAGCACCCTCACACACACAGCACACTAACAGGACCCTAACACACAAACACCCTCACACACACAGCACACTACCAGCACCCTCACACACAGCACACAAACAGCACGCTCACACACAAACGCACCCTCACACACAGCACACTACCAGCACCCTCACCCACATAGCACACTACCAACACCTTCACACACACATCACACTAACAGCACCCTCACACACACACACCACCCTCACACAGCGCACTAACAGCACACACACAAACAGCAGTATATGTATGTGTGTGTATGTATATATATATATATATATATATAAATATATATACGTGCGGCGTGTGTTTGTGCTTTAGGGTGCACACCCTAATGCAATAGGCTGCGCACGCCTATGCATTTAAATATAAAGTCAATTAACTAATGGCTGCTGAAACAGGGAACATAAGCTAAAAACAATAATTAGTTTTGTCAATCCAGTTGCAAGTAGGGATTTCTTTTGCATATTGTCCCTGTGCATGTAATTTGTGTTGCTGAAACACATACAGGAACCCTTTGTTTATGGCGGCTGGTTCGACGTGAATTAATTTCAAGGTTACTTGTGCTTTTTGTCATCTTACTATTACTAAAATAAATTTGGTTTTAATTATGTTGCTTATTTTCAGGAAAGCACCTACACAAAGTAATAAATATCATTTTGCACTCATGCGACTGTATTTATAGTCTTTTTATGTTGTATGCTTTCCTTCACCGGTAGAAACTTAAGCAGTTGTATTCCCTGAACACATAACTATGCCATTATGCACCTACTCTCATCTGTTTAGCCTTAAGGCTTCCTTAAACTACATTTGATCAGAAAAATGGATGGCTTACAGCCACTGTGGCATATGTACTGCTGATATGCATCAGCTGAATATGTACTGTGAGACCTCGGCTGCCTATTTGTCTTAAAATGTGCCTGTACTCAATATATTTTCTCTCATTGGGGATAAGTACGATCATAATACTTCTTTTTTAACCATTGTTAATTTTGAAAGGATATTCTCTCAACGAAAAAAAAACGTTTGTTAGTAAGTGACAAGTTCTTAACGGTCACAAACTCCAAAATGTGCATGAGCCTTTTAAAAAGATTTCTATAGTTTTGATTTCCTGCTCAGCAATAAGTAACGATAAAGTATATTTCACAAAATAAGAAAGTGACAAGAACGTAATGATGTGTTTGTCATGCACTTATAGTGATCCGATCCTTTATGTTAAAGGTTTTAGCTACATGCGTTTATTTTATCTAAATACATGTTTTACATTCTTTTCACTTTCCCCAAATACGTTGGGTCCTACGGAAAACTATTCATTGCTTTCATCATTATTATTGGCTCGGTCTCTACGACCTAAGACCACAACCTCTGAACCTGCAACTGTACGATTCTGACTGTACGAGGCTGCCTCTGTTTTTACTCTTCTATATGTACAACCGCACACCTTTGGCTTGAAATTCCTACCTTTCTTAAGCTGTGAATGACAGTATCACTAGTTCAGAATCCAAAGGTAGTTTCTTATACATAGCTCCTAAAACTGAAAAATAATCATCCACTGCTTAAGACTCAACCCCTTGGGTAAGTTGGCTATTTGGCCCAATTTACGCACATCCTAAAAAATCAATAGTTAGAGCAATGTCAGACAATGATCTATGATTAAACCACCCACCAACGAACAGTTATTAAAATAAACTCTGTAGTGAAAATGTATTATTTGTAAAATAGTATGTTGATAGTTCAAGTATATATATATATTTGCATTTGCAGATCGCTGGAAGAAGTGCTGGAGATCACCTCTTTGGCCCTTGAAGTGTTAATTAATGTCATGTCTTTGACTTATCTGTAATCCTCATATGGGTTACATATTAACAGAGACAAGAGTCTTTGCTCTGTCTGCACAACATACACGTTACCATTAGTGAAAGTTCTCCCTCATTGTTCAAGCTCATTAGTTTTGCTGACTGGGTTCTCACTGTGCCAAGTGCTTACAATGAAATTTTGAAAGCAAAAGTAGAGAGTGGATGGTAAGATTTTTTTTTTGTTTTGTGTAGCTTTTTTTTTCTTTTCTTTTCTTTTTTTTTAAATTCTGTCCAAGAAGCATTTGTCCATCAATTTCCAACATGAATAGTGATGGTTTTTTTCCCTTTTCAGCAAAATCACAACATTTCCCAGTAATTAAATTGCTGTAAATATATCCCATTCTTTCACAGCCAACCAAAGAAAGGAAAAGAATAAAAAAAATGTGGGAAAAAAAGCTTTGTATAACATGTCATACAAAATGTAAATTTAAAGTGCAACGGAAAAGGGAGTACTTACTGCACTGCCCCACTATGAAAAAAGCTTTTATTTCTCTCGTACTGAAATGGTTAACATTCATTCGTCTCAGTCCCCAAACCGCTTCAACATTAATGGAATTTCTTATCTTAATGCATAAAATATCTGAAGCACAATAAGTATCAGTGACTACAGCACTAATGTAGTTACATAAAAAAAAGACCAGCAAAGACATGCATTTCATTCCAGGACTCTGTAATCGGATCCATTGGAAATGTACATAGAGCAAGGTATTTTGGTTTATCTGTGAACATTATCTTCTGATACCATAGCCAGAAACAAAAAAAAAATGATATTAAATTAATGACATGCAAGAAAACAGTATGTGTCCTCTTAATGGCAGGGAAACAGATCTGAATACGAGAGAGAAATACAGTACTTGTGGCTAATTTCCATCAGGATAATATATGCACAGTGTTATAATAAATTTAATATGTTCCAAAGTGATCTAAAATAGAGGTACAGTAATGGCAATATATAAGGGATCATGTATTGCCCTTATAGATGCTTTCAAAGTAACATGTTTCTTGGCTCGGTCTTCTTTCAGCAATTGGGTCACATATCGAGCAAAACAAATTCTTACAAAAGGTACAAGAGGCGACCCTAGGATAAATATGCTACATCCTTGCAGACAAGTTGATGCTGGTATAATTACTATACCAACAGTTGACTCTGGTGGCAGGGCTCCCAGTGCTTGTAGGTCACATCTGCCTTGGATATAAGAATTGGACGATCCTGATATAGGAGATTGGAGAGAATTATCTGAATACCAAGCTTTCTAACTACTATTAGCTTCTAGTCCGATATTTGCTTTAGATTACAGTTTTCCAATTCACTCATCCATATTGGTATTAGCTGTAAATTACAATCCAATAAACAGTATGGGACTTTTGTTTCGCTATTAGAAGGTGTATAGATTGTTCTATTGATACGAGTCCATAAACACCTAACAGCGTTCCAGTATTTTTATCTTGGAGGTAGTGGTACGTATTTAATACAGAAATTTAAAGAACATCTGAGTTCTAGAATCGGATTACTCAGAACGGTCAGTCTATCTATTCGTTTTCATGGAGATTGTTTTACTTTTAGAATTCTGTACCCACAATTATTCTTTATAGATAACCCCCAATGTGTTTTAGTGCATTAAGTATATGTGTATATATTGCACTGAATGAATCAGAGAGATATAATAAACAAGTCCATCTCTTGCTGCATTTTGATCCAAAGAGGACCACAAAATAGGTTTATGTTGGCCAAAAGGATCCTAAAAGCAAAGACAATAAGAACTGATAATCTCCCTTTTCATTATTTTCACCTATACAATGTCACTAAATGTATTTTTTTATCAGCTCGATCAGCTCGTCCACTAACAAAAATAACGCATATTGATTATACATTCTGAATTTGATCAATAGCATGCGATAGATTGTCTAATTCACCTAAAGGCTAATTAAGCAATAAACGGTGTACTTAATAAGAAAACAAAAATTACGTATTCTGTGCTTGCTGACTTGCCGAAGTCCTAGTAAATCAGAAGTGAGTGTGACTCATTAAAAATCAACACTTATACTGTATTCCTGGTCCACTAAGGGTTAAATGGCAGAATCCCATTGAAGCTTAGAAACCCCTGGATCGAATCCCCTTGCCAGCATTCCCATGTTTTGCCAACTTGCAAGTGAACAGCTTGTATCTCTATGAAAACCAATGGACGGAACAAATTGTATTAAATTATGTAAAAATGGCACTAAGGAAAACACTCTACCAGGCAAAGTCATAAACAGAAGTTGAGTTTTTTTTTTTTCCCCTTTACAGTAAAACAACCTTAAAAAAATCCCTAGCATAAAAATTGGTGACCACAGAATTTATTTCAAGGTCACTGGGTCCTAAATAGAAATTTGGAGTGTGCCAGGATTATTCTGTGTAGATTTTCTTCTGCGCCAGGACTATGTCTAACTAATGGGGCAGAATAAGGGGTTACCCAACCACACAGATGGTTAAATCCAAGCAGAGTGAGCGCCAAGTGCGTCGCAGCTTCAGATATTTCCGATTCTGTCGGCATCTCAAACAATTGTCAAAACAAGCAATAATTTGACGGTACGATAATGCATGATGTGGGCACAAGATGAATCCATAGAAATTGAGAACATGCCCACACAATGTGCTTAATGGTATAAACGATAAATTCATGTAAAAGGAAAATAAATTTGTCTGCCTCCACAGGGTTAGCATCAGCTATTTTAGTCAAAATTTTGCAAGTTGTGTTTTAACAACTGACTGTAATTTACTGCTTAGTGAATAACCCTTGCACTTGGTTACACTGCTCTTTTTCTGTACATACAAAAGATATCAAAAAGGAGATATATGTTAAGGTATGTCTAGTTAAAATAAGGGGTGCATTCAGAGATCATCATTAGAGAGTTTAAAGTATATGGTGGTTATTCACCAAGGGGTTTATGTACAGGAGACAAATTGTAGCAAATTGAAATAGAATGCCAAAATGCAGGCAAACACAACTGATGTGGGGAAATATCGACACATTGGATATAACCACTGCTTGGCTATTTTAGCTTTAATACTACCATTTAGGATTTTAAAATGCTACAATCTGATGTTTAGTGAATAAACCCTTATTGTGGAGATCTATTACTAAAAATTAAAATCCTAAGCTAAAATAACGAAAGTAGAAAAAAAAACCCACAAATCTCCAAACCAGCTATACGTTTCTGCTTTGCTGCTGTGGCTTAAATTGGTAATTGCCCTGTCAATTCTCCATAATCACTGGTTTGTGTATAAAACACCTGAAATTTGGGATACTATATCGACACAGGAACAGAGAGACAGAAGAGAGGGCCTTGTCTGGATATTGAAAGAAGTGAGCTGCAGCAATGTGCATATAGAGAGACTAATGTAATATGCAAAGGGTCTACAATCTCTTGGGTCTTACAACTTTTGACAATTTATCCTCAATTCAGACTTTGACAGTTCAACCATGGACAAACGATTCTGTCCATATAATCTGCAATAAAAACATTATGTTCTAGTGACTGCAAAGCATTTTAGCGGTTTAATTGTATTGTTACCATTAAGTGCACACACACACAACTTAAAAAACAAGGAAGCACAGGAAAAAAGAAATTAACTCTAATTTCCAAATATGTCCTGTCTACTGTGTGTGTGTCGCCCAGTTTTTATTGACAGAGCTGTGACTCATTGCCAACAGCTGGAGCTTCTAAACTGGCAGCATCGCAGTATGACATCAGGAAATTTCAGATAAAACATCAAAATATAATCCTTATAGAAATACCACACTTTAATTTGAGAGGGGAGTGATGCTGGGGAAACTATTTTTGAAAAGGTCATTAAGAGGTGTGAATGTCACACAGTTTCTAAAGAAAGAACCGCAAGCTCCTTTTTATAGGCAATTTTTATAATCAAGTGTATTTTGTTTTATTATTACACTTATTTGTAGTTCAATCATGCGGTTTTATAGCTTTGAATGGACTCAAAAGACACATGATGTAAGCATGCTCTCTGTGCTAAGACTAAATTTATCATAGTAAACAACAGCAAATGGTGTATTTTTATACGGCAGGCATATGCTAAAAAATGAAAATATTATATATATTTGTGTTAGGGGCACAAAGGCCGTAAAGAGTGATAGTGAGAATAAATAGGAATAGCGTAACACAGAATCGAAAAAAAGTTGGTTGTGGTGTGCCACAAACGACGATGCGGTAGGCCTGTAAATAAAGAGGGTTCACCAAAACATGCATACATTAAAAGAGTGCAGCCAGGTCCATTTAATACAACATGCGAGATCTAGAACACTCACTTACTCACTAAACTAGGCCTCCCAAGAGCCCGATTTCTGGGCCCTGTACACCATTCCACTACTGTTTCCTGGTGTGCCATGTCTGGGGAACACAGCAAACTGTCCCCTGGCAAGGTGTGCTTCAGCAGCGCTTCCTGTGGGTCCTGTCACTGGGAAACACTAGTGACGTGGGTGGCAAAAAAAGTAAAAAATATAAAGTATAATTTGTGATGGGGGTGGCATCACTTTAGATGCCCCCTCTGGGATCCTCCTACTCCATTCCAGTTCTCCACACCAGATTAGTAGGAGATTTGCTAAACACCAGCTTCAAAAATGAAACAGTTAAAAAAAAAACACCTGACAATAATAATGGTGATATAGTTACAGTATATGACTATACATAGCACTAGCCTGCCGCAGCGCCAATATACCAATATACAAAATAGAGTATGTTAATGTTACAGTATTTCTATGTTCTTAATAACCATAAGGCCAATGCCATATTTACATTCTTCCTTCCCCACTAATGTTATGTCCACATTTTCCCCCTCACCAGACAACGTCATGTACCATTAATTCCTTCCAAGCCAAGACAGGTCCACACATTCTCTGCCACAGCCAACGTCAGATGCACACTCTTACTCCAATGCCAACACCGGTTACATACTCCCTCTACCCTAGCCAATTTCATGTCCTTATTACCCAGTACACTGCCAATTTATTCTCCCAAATCAGCTATCATTGCTTGTTTTCCATTCCACTCTATACTCAGCCAAATGTGTGCTTCTACTCACTCTCTAGAAAATGTATTGCCACATTTGTCCCTTCCTTTCCCTCAGCAGCCAATATCCCCCAACCCCACATCCCTCTCTGGAAAATGTCATTTCCCCACCTTATTTCACTGTTCAGCCAATATCAGCTCCCCCCTTCCCTCACCAGGCGATTTCACGTCCCAGCTTACCCCTCACTCCAAATACTTGTTGCCCAAGATTCCGGTTTCTCATTTCCCCTTTCCAGTCATGAATGTGGGGCACTTTATAAGGAAAAACAAAAGGCCAAAAACATGCATTAACAGTTATGGATAGGCATTTAGAATCCACAGAGACCATCAAACAATACTCATGCTAATTAATGCATCGTTTCCAAATAATTAGAAATCTCTTGTTACCAAGTTCCTTGGAAAGAGCTCTAATATCCAAAATGTGGACCCTAAGCATGGCTCCCTGACAGTCATAACAGAGTAACACTGCAGCATAACGTACCTGTTCTGCCAGGAACATAGCTTTATTGTAATTTTCTGGGCCAAAATATCCTGATAAATACTAATCTTGTGTGATTGCCTGAATGGGAGCCATTCTTATGTTTCCTTCCCTGGTAATCAGAAGGAAAATGCCAGATTGCTGGGCAGAAAATTGTGTTAAAGGATGATGTTCTCCTTCTATCCAAATGCCTCATGTCAGTGATTAATAAGTCAATTATACCTAACTTTTACAAACAGGAGAAGAACAGAAATAGCATAACCCTTGCATGACCTTGGAGCATGCCATTTACATCTACGTTGTATTTGTTTGGAAGCTGATGTGTATTTTTCTGTTTTGTTTTTAATTTAGCACTTGTTTCAATTAGATATCTTTGATCCTCTCTATATGCCATACAAATAAAGGGCACAAAGAAAGGGAAACCCTAACACGTTTTGTGCCATCAAAGGCACTTCTTCAGAGCATATAGTATATGCCTACTTTGATCTACTCCCGGAATAAGTGTGACTGAGCTAAAAATCATTATTTCGTTCTTAATAATTTATCTTGCTTAGTAAAGGAACTCTCCAAAGCACATAACCAGCACAGCCCGCTGCAGTGGTTATGAAGCAAGGAGTGCTCAAAGTTATTCATCAAACTGTTTATCGAATGTTTAAGAATACAGCACTGCATCCACTGAGCTAAAGAGGGCTCCGCAGGACCAATCTCATTGGCTGAGAGTGTCAGCTGAGCACTCTTATGTAAGAGTGTGGTTCTTAATGACCTACGGAGCTCAGTAAAGATTATCAGTCTTCTTCTGCATGAGAAGCTAGATGCGGCAACTCTAAATGAGTTTGACAAATTACACTGGGAGAGCCCAGGTCACTTCTGTCACCATAACCACTACAGCGCACTGCCCCTGTCATGACTAATATCATATGGGGTTTCTTTGTACAGAAGAGCATTTCATCTACAGATCCTAATAACAAATTTGGTTAAAAAAAAAAAATGTTAAAATTTTTTTTTAAATAAAACTGAAAAGAATTGGTGCAAACAAAAAGCCTGTGGCTCTCTCACATGCACAGGCAATGTTGTGCATTCATGTGGAATATGAAGCCTCGAACAATGGAAACACCATGAATGAATTCATGGAAAAAGTAAAAGTGACCAATCTACTGTCACAGTTATTTAACTCCTGTTGGAAGTGACAAAACAGACAGTGCAGTTAGCCTGATTTCTTTTTCTATTTTTCTTTTTTTTGCAACAGCCAGGTATCACTCATTGGTTGCAACTGTATTTTCTTGAATGATGATCAATCCCGTTATGTGGTTATGGTTATATTGTTTTTGTATGGAGACATGGTGTCCTTTAAAATATACAGTAGCCCTAAAGCAAATAGGGATGTATTTACTAAGTTGGCACTTGTTAAGAATAGAAAATGGAATCTCAAATCAGAAAAATAGCCAATGTGCAGCATATTGACTTAAAATATATGTAACTCCCTCGTCAATTGGCTACAGTTCCTGGTTTAGTAAATAAACCCCAAATATAAAAACGTATAGAAATGATTTGCAAACATCTGTGGTTACGTGCTCTGTATCAAGGAAATGTGCAATTTTAAAGATTTATTGCAAATTGCAAACATATTGTTTACCGGAGATGTGGGAAAAAAAATAATAATTAAAAGCAATGTCAAATCCATTAGTCATAGTTTTCTTTTTTGGAAAGTGTTAGTAGGGTGACACAGTGACACATTGCGGCATCTGTCAGCTATTAAATACATCTTATTTACATATAGCCTGTAGTGTTATTCAGAAAGAAATGTATAGCCAGAAAATGTGAATTAAATGGTAAAATAAGAATTTTTACTAAGCACTGTTAGTCGCCAGATTGCAGGCTCTTTAAAACATTGAATTTCCACTTGTATTTGGAGGGCTGAGGCCTCTCGCTCTTACAAAACTGTAAAAACACAAGACAGAAATGCATCTTGAACTTTATAATTGTATAAAATATATCTAAATTGATTATTGTATTGCTGTTTGTATCAAAATAAAGAAATTAAAAAACATGTAAATTAAAAAAAAAACCACCATTGAATTTCGTAATTAATAAAAGTGTGTGGGACAGTTACCCATTTACGTACTGCTCCCTTTAAGGTTATCATTCAAGTACAGGAGTGACTAAGAAAGAACTTTATGTAATGTCATTATTTTTAAGGCACCAACACGTTCTGCATTGATGTACAAGAGGTTGTATGAGGAGTACAGTCAAGTTCAACAAGATGAGTGTGCCTAACAGGTAAAACTATAACCTGCATTTCAAAAATCAGTGATGCCTTATATAATGCATTATTTATAGGGAGTTAATGTTTAACTGCTTCCATATTTGATTGCTTGCTTGGAGCCTCTAACAAAGCGGAGGACGGAGGCTCATTGTGACATAAGAAATTTGGATCCTAGAAAGTAGGAGAGATTGGAAGTTGAGAGGTGTGGGTAAAGAAGCCTGCAGAGACTTTAAATATTTAGGGATTGGTTCTGGATAATTTAATTAATCTATTGAATTAGAAAGTAATTTTTATGTCTAACAGTAAATTATTAAGAAAAATAAATTATTATCACAGATTCCAGGATGCCAAACAGGGACATGTGATTTATATAGGCACTCTAAACACCATCATCACTGCAGCAGTGGTTCGAGGCAACGAATAGGTTCTAATTAGAATTTTGATTAAATGAAATCGCGCTAATGCAATACATTGTGGCAAAGTAGTGTCTCTTAATCATGGAAAAAATAAATTATTAGTAACTGAGGTTTGTCAAACAGTGGGATGAGGGAAGGATATGTTAGCTCTCTTCATGTAGTTAAACTACATATTCCATGACTCCCATCCAGCAGCCAACCTGAAAACACTGGGAGACTTGGAGAGATTTTTGAAGTTTGGCAGTTTTGTACTAAAAATGTAATTCCTGACAAGTTACACCTTGTGTGACTCTGTGAGAACTTAATTCTGCACCCTGAGAAATAAATGTTACTTTTTAAATAAAACATATTTGTTTGCCAAAATATTTTATCAGTTATAGAAAACAAGTTTCTCCTTCAGATTCTTTTTTTTTTTTAACAAGTTTGTAGCGTCTTAAAAATGTGTAATCTATAAAGAAAAGGTTTGAATGTGCCTAGGGGGCGGTAAGAGTACTAAATTATATCATTTAATTTCAGCAAATTCTTTGTGGCTCAGTGGCATAAAGTATAATTTGCCCCGTTTTGTGACTTTTTATTTTGACTTGAAGTAGACTGATGATTAAATTGGTAAATAGTAAGAGTCTTGTAAAAATGGCTGACTTGACAGAATAGATGCATTCCCCCATCGCTAGGCTGCAGTTGCATTGTGAATCTTTGCGTACGCTGTCAACATAAGAGTGTGAGTGTTTGACAAGATGTTATCGAATTCTATTTTTAAAGGTTCACTCGCCCTTTAACGTGTCACTGTAACTTACGAGAATATTTCTTTTATTAAAAAAACACAAAGGAAAATGAATGCTTAGCATTTTGCATTTCCCTCCCAAAGCACTGCCCTTTCAGTGTCGTTCAGTAGAATATATTTGCTCTTTAGTTAAATTGGCTTTTATTTAAATGGTTGCCTAAAATAGCCCGGCAACGCTAGGTGTATAAGACAAAAGAACAGTGTGTCCCACAGACAATTTTTTTGCTGGATCCTGGGGGGAATTAGCTGATTGAAACATTGCTAAGAATAAAATCCTTTTGACATCTGATGTTTGTGAGGCATTTAAGAAGGGAAAAGGTAGAGAGAGAGGCTGACCTGTTTTATTTTTTCTTCTGCTAAACATTGATTGAATGTATAAATATTATCATCAGGCTTCTATCTACCCTGGCTTTAACTAGCTAGAGGAATCGAGCTTGCCTGATACATTAAAATTATGCATTTACATGTGGATATAAATCGCAAATGTGAGTTGTCAACATGCATTTGCAATCATAATTGTTTTTCCCTCACTTCAATAAAACAAAGTAACCTGCCTAAAACTGCCACCTGAATATTACATTCATTCCCAGACAATGGCGGGACATTTGATGTACTGGACGGAATATAATTTATTATCTGTCAGCATCCATGAACTAGATTGTATCTCCGTTTTAACAAACTAGAGGCGTTCCTTCCATTTCCAAGAGTCTGTTAATTCAGCAATCATGCAATTTCTGCTTGGAAAGTAAAGCATACCAGCTGCATTGGTCAAGATTGCTTAGTATTACAAAAAGCATAGAATATTTTTAGTAACAAAATATTGATACACGATTCTTCATTACACAAAACCAATGAATAACAAGTTAATCAGTGCTTCCACTGATTATGAGAATAGCTAACATGATGATTGGCTCATATCTCCCAACGTCCTGCCTTTCACAGCGCAGTCATGTTTTAGGATACCTTACCTGGTGCCCTGCGTTCCGCAGTGCAGTCACATTTTAGGATACCTTTCATGGTTCCCTGCTTTCCGCAGTCCAGTCACATTTTAGGATACCTTTCCTGGTGCACTGTGTTCCGCAGTGCAGTCACATTTTAGGATAACGTTTCCTGGTGCTCTGCGTTCTGCAGTGCTGTCACATTTTAGGATACCTTTCCTGGTGCCCAGCGTTCCGCAGCACAGTCACGTTTTAGGATACCTTTCCTGGTGTCCTGCATTTCTTAGCACAGTCACATTTTAGGATATCATCCTTGGTGCCCTGCGTTCTGCAGTGCAGTCATGTTTAAGAATACCTTTCCTGGTGCCCAGCATTCCGCAGTGCAGTCACATTTTAGGATACCATTCCTGGTGCCCTGCATTCCGCAGTGCAGTCACATTTTAGTATACCTTTCCTGGTGCCCTACATTCCACAGCACATTGCAGTCACATTTTAGTATACCTTTCCTGGTGCCCTACATTCCACAGCACATTCACGTTTTAGAATACCTTACCCAGTGCCCTGCGTTACGCAGTCCAGTCACGTTTTACCATATCATCCTTGGTGCCCTGTGTTCCGCATTGCAGTCACATTTTAGGATACCTTTCCTGGTGTCCTGCATTCCTTAGCACAGTCACATTTTAGGATATCGTCCTTGGTGCCCTGTGTTCTGTAGTGCTGTCACGTTTTTGGATACCTTTCCTGATGCCCTGTGTTCCGCAGTGCAGTCACACTTTAGGATACCTTTCCTGGTGCCCTGTGTTCCGCAGTGAAGTCACGTTTTAAGGTACCTTTCCTGGTGTCCTGCATTCCTTAGCACAGTCACGTTTTAGGATACCTTTCCTGATGCCCAGCGTTCCGCAGTGCAGTCAAGTTTTAGGATACCTTTCCTGGTGCCCAGCGTTCCACAGCACAATCATGTTTTAGGATACCTTTCCTGGTGTCCTGCATTCCTTAGCACAGTCACATTTTAGGATATCTTTCCCGGTACCCTGTGTGCCGCAGTGCAGTCACATTTTAAAATACCTTTCCTGGTGCCCTGTGATCCGCAGTCCAGTCACTTTTTAGGATATTGTCCTTAGTGCCCTGCGTTCTGAAGTGCTGTCACGTTTTAGGGTACCTTTCCTGGTGCCCTACGTTCTGCAGCCTATTCACATTTTAGGATACCTAACCTAGTGCCCTGCGATCCTCAGTCCAGTCACTTTTTAGGATATTGTCCTTGGTGCCCTGCGTTCTGAAGTGCACCTCTCCTGGTGCCCTGTGTTCCGCAGTGCAGTCACGTTTTAGGATACCTTTCCTGGTGCCCAGCATTTCACAGATCAGTCACGTTTTAGGGTACCTTTGCTGGTGCCCTGTGTTCTGCAGCACAGTCACGTTTTAGGATATCACTCTTGGTGCCCTGCGTTCCTCAGTGCAGTCACGTTTTAGGATACGTTTCCTGGTGCCCAAGGTTCCGCAGCACAGTCACATTTTAGGATACCTTTCCTGGTGCCCAGCGTTCCACAGCACAGTCACGGTTTAGAATACCTTTCCTGGTGCCCTGCGTTCTGCAGCACAGTCACGTTTTAGGATATTGTCCTTGGTGCCCTGCATTCCACAGTGCAGTCACCTTTTAGGATACCTTACCCTGTGCCCTGTGTTCCGCAGTGCAGTCACATTTTAGGATACCTTTCCTGTTGCCCAGCGCTCCACAGCACAGTCACATTTTAGGATACCTTTCCTGGTACCCAACATACCACAGCACAGTCACGTTTTAGGATACCTTTCCTGATGCCCAGCGTTCTGCAGCACAGTCACGTTTGAGGGTACCTTTCCTGGTTTCCTGCGTTCTGCAGCACAGTGCCCTGCGTAAATATTTCTAACTAATTACATTAGTACTAACAGAGCTCTAAGCAGAGCTGAACTCGGATCTATACCCAACTACTTCAAACTTATCATGAGCCTCACAATCCTCACGGCTAGTAGCAATGATATGATTGTTTCTACTATGTGGGACACAGTCTAACCGGCATGGTCCAATGTACCAGGTGCTTTCCACCTCACTACTACACCAAAGTGTACTACTTTCAACTCCAGACGGTTTCTGGACAATGTTATCTGATCTTTACTTTCACTTCCATGTACTTCATTGAAAATTCACCTAAATAAAGATTGGGGGAAAAAAGATCTAAAGTAAGTTAACTTCTTATTATACATGAAACCACTTTTTTTTATGTGGGCTGCATGAGTCACAGCCTGTGGTGGTGGGGCTAGGGCTGCACAAATAAAAATAATTTTGCTCCTAAATTGCAGAGAATTGAGCAGTGAGACTTCAAAGACACGATCTATACACTTAAACTGCTTCACTAAGCTAACGTTGTTTTGATAACTATAGTATCTTTTTAAGGAAGTATCCGTTATAGACTTGGAAATAAATACAAGTACTAAGAATTCAACACTAAGAACACTAAGGAAGATCTGACCCTCCCCCCCCCTCCTCCCCCTTCCCCATACCCATAAGGAGGTGTAAGCAGACCTAAAATCTGGTTACATTTTGGTTTATGGAGAAATACTGTGTCCAGTGGTCACATATTTTATGAAAGGGGGAGATAAGAATGGATAAATATGTTTGTTGGTTTAATTGTAAACAAGAAAGTTTAGATTCAACCTGAATTTAGTGACGTATACATGCTCCTTAATTAACTATACGTATTCCCATATATGCTCAAACCCAGAAAACTAGCTCAATCGAACGATCCTCGCATTTGGAGGAACTTGGAGGGCAACGGAGTAAACATCTCGCCTCTCCCATCCTCCATGAATATGGCTGCTACTGAAAGAAGGGTTGTTTGTCGCTAAATACTTGGCAACCATATATTGCATTTTCTGTGGGGGATGCTGATAATAACATAGCCGGACAGATAACTAATTCATAATTTTATAGTATAGTTTTATAGTGTGATAAAAATAAACCATCTGTCCATAGCCATATCAAAGCACAAGGCGCTTTGTATAAACTGTGCAGCAAAAGAAAATAAACAAATCAGTATATCATAAAATCTAAAAATCCTATAGTCAACGTGTCCATCATCTCACTTTACTAAAATTACCTTTTTCTGCTTAGTTTTAAGATTCCCTGGGCAATGACCCGAGACTTACTTTGACAGAAAGACAGCAAGAATGTTTAGAATTAAAAATTTGTCAGGGTTCTTTTTAAAAAAAAAAAATGTAATCTACAAAAAAATATTCACTCTTGCCGTCCCTCTGTGCCATAATGCCCACAGCAAAACGCATTAAAAAGGCACTACCTCTCTTAGGATCTGCAGGTAATGTATTAGACATAATTAATTAGCACATCACATACTTCAATACACAATGTTCAGACAGACTTGTAATCACCAAAATCTTTATAGACACCAGCGCGATGATGCATTGGTCTCTCCTGTCTATTTAACCATGTATATAGGGCACACAGGCGCTCTGCCAATTGAGTAACATACCGGATCATTACAGTCAGGTAAAAAGGTAATATTATATAAGACAATTTGTGCTATAATTCTGCTACTTAGTATGTAATTAGAAATTGTGAAAAGTTAATTTTTCAGTCACTAAGCATCCTGTTTGATATGCATGCCGGACATCTTTCATTAAATAAATGGAGTTTAAGTTCATCTGTCATGCAAAAATCACAGGAAAGCTCTTTAGAAATAATTATTTTTTTATATATAGCACCAACAGTGCCTGTAGCGCTTTATAATTATACAGCTGTGCTATGTAACAATAAATAATTGGCAAACAACAACTAATGTTAATAGGTAGAACAGGTGAAGAAGCTTAAAGGGACACTATAGTAACCATAACAACTACAGCTTAATTTGTCTACAGCCTGTCCCTGCAGGCTTTTTAATGTAAGCACTGTAGACGTGGAACGTTCCCCATAGAGATGTACTGATTCAATGCATCTCTATAAGGAGATGCTGATTGGAGCAGCGCTGTATTTAGCCGTGCATGCGCAATAGCCTGTCAATGCTTTCCTACTGGAAAGCACTGGATTTGCAGAGGTCATCAAGTTGATGATGTCAGCCACGGAGGCGGAGAAAGGTGGCGCCAGCCTCAGCAAGACCGACGCGCTGTGGGAGAAAAGGTGAGTAAAATCACCTTTTCAAAGGGAGGCAAGGGGGTGGGGACCTAAGCAGTTTTTTTTATACCACTATAGTGTCAGGAATACAGGGAGTGCAGAATTATTAGGCAAATTAGTATTTTGACCACATCATCCTCTTTATGCATGTTGTCTTACTCCAAGCTGTATAGGCTCGAAAGCCTACTACCAATTAAGCATATTAGGTGATGTGCATCTCTGTAATGAGAAGGGGTGTGGTCTAATGACATCAACACCCTATATCAGGTGTGCATAATTATTAGGCAACTTCCTTTCCTTTGGCAAAATGGGTCAAAAGAAGGACTTGACAGGCTCAGAAAAGTCAAAAATAGTGAGATATCTTGCAGAGGGATGCAGCACTCTTAAAATTGCAAAGCTTCTGAAGCGTGATCATCGAACAATCAAGCGTTTCATTCAAAATAGTCAACAGGGTCGCAAGAAGCGTGTGGAAAAACCAAGGCGCAAAATAACTGCCCATGAACTGAGAAAAGTCAAGCGTGCAGCTGCCACGATGCCACTTGCCACCAGTTTGGCCATATTTCAGAGCTGCAACATCACTGGAGTGCCCAAAAGCACAAGGTGTGCAATACTCAGAGACATGGCCAAGGTAAGAAAGGCTGAAAGACGACCACCACTGAACAAGACACACAAGCTGAAACGTCAAGACTGGGCCAAGAAATATCTCAAGACTGATTTTTCTAAGGTTTTATGGACTGATGAAATGAGAGTGAGTCTTGATGGGCCAGATGGATGGGCCCGTGGCTGGATTGGTAAAGGGCAGAGAGCTCCAGTCCGACTCAGACGCCAGCAAGGTGGAGGTGGAGTACTGGTTTGGGCTGGTATCATCAAAGATGAGCTTGTGGGGCCTTTTCGGGTTGAGGATGGAGTCAAGCTCAACTCCCAGTCCTACTGCCAGTTCCTGGAAGACACCTTCTTCAAGCAGTGGTACAGGAAGAAGTCTGCATCCTTCAAGAAAAACATGATTTTCATGCAGGACAATGCTCCATCACACGCGTCCAAGTACTCCACAGCGTGGCTGGCAAGAAAGGGTATAAAAGAAGAAAATCTAATGACATGGCCTCCTTGTTCACCTGATCTGAACCCCATTGAGAACCTGTGGTCCATCATCAAATGTGAGATTTACAAGGAGGGAAAACAGTACACCTCTCTGAACAGTGTCTGGGAGGCTGTGGTTGCTGCTGCACGCAATGTTGATGGTGAACAGATCAAAACACTGACAGAATCCATGGGATGCAGTGGCGTACTAAGGGGGGGGTGGGGCGGTCCGCCCCGGGTGCCAGCCGGGTGGGGGTGCCATGGCCAGCCCCGCCGCCCCATGCTGCAGCCGCCCGAGCGCTCTGTAAGAGCCTCGGGGCTGCAGCTTTGCCCGGGCGGTGCGTCCATGAGGGCGGACCGCACCGCCCGGGCGCAGCCTGAGGAGAGGCTGACACTCCTGTCAGCTCCCTCACTGCAGCATGGTCCGCGGGTACAGAGAGCAGCTGTCTCCTGTACCCGGCCGGACTAACAGGAAGTGCACACTGAGTGTGCACTTCCTGTTAGTCCGGCCGGGTACAGGAAACAAAAGCTCCCTGTACCAGCGGACTATACAGGGCTCGGCCACGCTACAGGGAGGTAGGGGAGGGGAGAAAAAGAAGGGGAGAGGAGTGTGAGAGAGAAGTGGGGGGGTGAGAAAGAGAAATAAGGGGTGAGAGGTGAGAAAGAGATAATGTTAAGGGGTTGAGAAAGGGTGAGAGAAAAGAAATAAGAGGGGTGAGAGGGGTGAGAAAGAAATAAGAAGTTGAGAAAGAGATATGAGGTGAGAAAGAGAAATAAGGGGGGAAATAGGGGGTGAGAAAGAGAAATAAGGGGTAGAGAAATAAGGGTGAGAAAAGAAATAAGGGGGTGAGAAGGAGAGAAATAAGGGGGTGAGAAAGGAAATAAGGGTGAAAAGAGAAATAAGGGGGGGTGAGAAAGAGAAATAAGGGGGGGTGAGAAAGAGAAATAAGGGGGGGTGAGAGAGAAATAAGGGTGGGTGAGAGAAATAAGGGGGTGGGTGAGAAAGAAAAAGAAGGTGGGTGAGAGAGAAAGGAGGGGGGTGAGAGAAAATAGGAGCGGGGGTGAGAGAAATTAGGAGGGGGGTGAGAAAGAGAAATTGGGAGGAGGAGAAGGAAATTGGAGCGGGAGGAGAGATTGACATTCATCACATACACACAATGCACCCCTTGCACACAGAAAAACACACAGACACACATACACAAGCAATGCAACCGTTACACATAATGCATCCCTTACACACACAGAAACACACAATGCATTCATTACACACACTTAATGCACCCCTTACACACATTCAATGCATTCCATACATACACAGAAACACACCTTGCAGTCCTTACACATACAAACACAATTTCACACAATGCATTCCTTACACACATATCAGGACATCCCCTACACACTCCACCCCCTGTGAACAAACTCATTGGTGGAACATGAAGGTGGACCCTGGGACCCAGACCTTGAGCTGTGTAAAAGGACCCCAAAAAATGGAGCTGCTTCCCGTTCTCCCAGAACATTGATTTTTGTGACCACAGTTACAAACCGCCTCCAGAGAGCCTGTTCTGCACCAGACCAGTGGAGCCAGACTGCAGCTAGAGCCCATCATCATCCTCATCTGGTTGTAAGTAGGCAATCTAGTATATTATTCGTGGCACTAAGCTCTAATTTACCTCACATTAAAGAAACACTATAGTCCCCAGAACCACTTCAGCTTAATGTAGTGGTTCTGGTGTCTATAGCCTGTCCCTGCAGGCCTTTAATGTAAACACGGCGGCACTGCAGCACTGGCGTTAGTTAACATGGCAAATCATATGGCTGGGGCATTGTGATGTCACATGGGGGGCGGCAAACTTTACTTTTGCCTAGGGCGGCAAAAATCCTTGTACCGGCCCTGGCTGGAGGGGGCTGTGTGAGCTGTGGCCGCACAGTGTCCCATGGTAGTTAGGGTGCCGTGCGGCCAGTACAGCTCACTCAAGCAAACAGCTGATAAACTGGCCACACGGAGGAAATGTGTATGTGTGACTGTCTGCCTGTGACTGTGTGTGACTGTCTGCCTGTAACTGAGTGTGTGACTGTCTGTCTGTAACTGAGTGTGTGACTGTCTGCCTGTAAATGTGTGTGTGGGGCTGCAGGGATTTTGTAGAAGGGGGCGGGGGTTTTGTATTGGGACAGGAGTCTTTATAAGGGGGGATAAGCAGGGGATTTGTGGAAGGGGGTTGCGGGGGTTTTGTAGACGGGGCAGTACAGGATTTGTAGAAGGGGCAGGACAGAGGTTTTGTAGGAGGGGCAGGGCAGGACAAGGGTTTTGTAGGAGGGGCTGACAGCGGTTTTGCAAAGTTTACAAATTGTAAAAATAAAAGAAATAAAACCTTTAACATTTTTTACAGGTTTTTCGGGGAGGGTGGGGGGGGGTGGGGTGCCAAGCACAGGATCCGCCCCGGGTGCCAAATGCTCTAGGTACGCCCCTGCATGGATGGCAGGCTTTTGAGTGTCCTTGCAAAGAAAGGTGGCTATATTGGTCACTGATTTGTTTTTGTTTTGTTTTTGAATGTCAGAAATGTATATTTGTGAATGTTGAGATGTTATATTGGTTTCACTGGTAATAATAAATAATTGAAATGGGTATATATTTGTTTTTGTTAAGTTGCCTAATAATTATGCACAGTAATAGTCACCTGCACACACAGATATCCCCCTAACATAGCTATAACTAAAAACAAACTAAAAACTACTTCCAAAAATATTCAGCTTTGATATTAATGAGTTTTTTGGGTTCATTGAGAACATGGTTGTTGTTCAATAATAAAATTAATCCTCAAAAATACAACTTGCCTAATAATTCTGCACTCCCTGTACATGTTTGTGTTTCTGATACTATAATGCTCCTTTAAAATCTAAAATCTGTGCCACTCTAGCATTTTGTTTGCCTTGTTCTCAGCATCTTGACTGTGTTGTCCCCAACATTTTGTTTGCCTTGTCCTCAGCATCTTGACTGTGTTGTCCCCAACATTTTGTTTGCCTTGTCCTCAGCATCTTGACTGTGTTGTCCCCAACATTTTTTCGGTTCCATCTTCAGCTTCTCATCTGCCACTTCCTCAGTCTCCCATGTGTCCCATCTACAGCATTTCCGATATCCCGTGTGTTCTACTTTGTTCTAACTACAGAATCCACCTCTTGACCAGTTGAACAAACCAAATGCAACCATACCCTTGCTGTTTTCCAGTACCTGACAGCATAGTACAACGAAGGCAAATGTAAATACATGTAAATGTGCCGTTGTGCTGGTGTGTTACTATTTTATAACAACGTACTGCTCTGTGAGAGACTGAGTCTGATCAAAACCAAAACCAAGTCCCCTTCACCCCCATTACCAGCAAATGACTTAATCAAAGACATACTAATGTGGGATTATTAAAATGCAATGGGATTTTTTTTTCTGGTAACCTAGGGACATTTATGTCTGATGTTAGCCTATATCTATTTAAATAGAATTAGAATTATTATAACAGATGAGCGCTGATGACAAATGAAAGAGCAGACTGAAATAAGTGTTTTTAAATAGAAATGGAATTATAACTGAGAAGCAGAGAGTGAAATCTACACAGCAATGATTTTAGATATGGGGTTTTGTATTTTATCCCAGGAATTTTCCCAGGGAATGTACCCTGCCTTTGCTTGCCGGTACAAGGCTTTAGGTAAGGGTCTGTGTGTAATAATGTCACCGCGTTTTCTATCACAATTTTTCTTTCACTATTCATTTTACAAGCTCCACCATCTGGATCTAGCATGGGTGTTTTTAAGGAAGGATAAGGGATCATTAACAGTTAAAATAATAAAATTTTAATAATTATTGAAATAGCCCATTCGCCATCTGCAGAAAGTCTTTATATGGCTCAGGAGCCTGTAAGCTAGTCACAGAGCTGCACTAGCCATGAACATCGAGGCAGTCATGTCACAATCAGTTAGAACAGCAGTACTGCTTCACTGTAACTTCAGCTAGTGTACTAGTGTGTATAGAAAAGTTCTTAGATTTATGTAAAAGTTAAAAAACTCCAGAATTAATTCCCTAGCGATTTTAGAAATAACTCATAAAAGATTAAAAAAATATGTGTTCCAGAACTAGCTCCCTACTTTAATGTATAGACGGTGAAGGGTCAAAACAAACCTATGTGTGGTCCCTTGGACTACCGCAACAGTGGAAGATCGCATCAGCTGGAGCACAATAACCCTCCCTACAAACCGTGATTGCTTGTAGAGATGTTAAAAATATCATATATTCTCTGGACCTTGAATAACGTGTAGAATAAAGGGTCATTTTCACATTGATACTATACTGTCATATTAAGATATTATTTACCTAACATAGGGTTCCTTAGGGCCCCCAGATAACAAGGAGAGACCCCCAGGTTTCCTACTATCCCATTTTACAAAACCCCCAATTACAAGGAAAACCTTTAAAATAGTCCCCAATATAACCACTCCATGTGTGTGGTAGGTTCTTGCGCATGTGCAGAGATTGTGTTACAGTCTATTGTTGCGCATGCAAGAATGATGCCCTTTCCCATCACCCTCTGTGTGTACAAAGCAACGCAAGGAAAGTGGAAATTAACCCCTTAAGGACACATGATGGAAATATTCCGTTGTGATTCCCTTTTATTCCAGAACGGGTTGTGTCTTAAGGGGTTAATACATTTTTTCGGTTTTGCATTTTTCAATAAAAACACAGGTGATCTGTCATAAACATTCGACATATATGAAAAACTCAAATATGCTTGGTCTAACATTAAACTTACATCAGGATTTGAAATTTAACATACAAGAAATTGTGAAAAGATAAACACTGATCATTTTAAGTGTTTAGCAATAAAGCACTCTTAGGGGTGACTTTTACATGTGCCAGAGCAAAGCCATGGATCCCTTGCCCTGCAATTCCCATCAGTCTTGGCTGAAGATGATAGGATTTGCAATCAAGCAGCTTGGTATTAATCAGCTTTTCAGAGAGTCTAACAGGGCCCAGTCTGATGTACAAGTAGGCGACGTCACTGTTCAAAAATCATTTTAAATCTGTATTATTCTGTACGAAGCACCAACCAAAAAAACAAAACAAGAAAATCCACAAAAAACAACAAAAAAGCAGTATGCAACATATACCAATAAAAGCTCTTTTTTAACATTCTCTTTGTGTGAAAATGAAGCACAAAACCTGCTCAGAACAATAACAACTCCTTCTGTCATGTTTAAATAAAGGTTATCAGATTCAAGGACGCATCTTTGTTTTCTTTTTAAAGTGTCAGAACACGTAGCCTCTTTTTTTTTCCAAGACAATAGTGCTTTAATTTAAATATGTATAAATATTCAGATGCTTTGCAAAACTACAGCAGCTCTGTGATAATTCCGGCTTATATCATAAGAGTGACAGCACAAGCCTGCAGAGCATCCTATTTCTAAACTCCATAGGATGAAAGATGTTTAACCCCTGATTCTACAGGCGCCCTAAATGCAAGTTCTTATATGAGGGAGGGGAACACATGTCTACTTCTGAAGGTATTTTCAAATCTCACTAAATTCTTAAATGACTGCTATAAACCAATAAGTATTTATGAGGGATACAATGCATGACAAAGCAAATGGATCCACTCTTCACTGCCTTGATACAAAAAGGGTATAACTCAGATCTTTGTCTATAGTAGAGCATTGCTCACCAAGCTTTTAAATAAGGAGACAAGGTCTCAGATTAATATTGCCAACATATATCTGTACCATGGATACTTAGTACAGATCAGCTGGATTTTCTCCTTTAAAATATTAAATATATATGTTTAGGAATGCTTCAAAATTAGTGAAAGGTTTATTTACTTTTTTTAATTTGCCATTAGACTATATCTTCATCACAGGTGATTGCTGTGCCGATGTAACGCAAAAAGGTGTTTGCGCTATAGGTAAAAAAGTGCTGTTGTAAATATTTTCATCTAGGGGACAGAAGCATGCTACAGACAACAGTATGAGATAGAGGGGAACATAGGTGAAAGAAAGGGGAAACCAAAAAGATAAGAGGGGTATTTACCGAACTGGGAGTTGTGGAGAGTTGACAAGGAATTTGTCCATTTTTGGTTAAAAGTAACAAGCGTTTTAATTTCTGCTGTTTTTCCAACTTGGATATTTTGACCTAGAATTATAAATAACCTTGTCAGTTCTCCCCAATCTGCAGTCCGGTGAATTCTCCCTTTCCCCCCAAGATGCTTCATTCAATGGCTCTGTGTAAAAAGTCCAATATTAGCAAAACTACTGTTTAAACATCAGTGACACGCAGCAACACATTTGCACCCCTTTTTTGGGGGCCCCACTTCCTCTGCTCAGGAAGTCTTATGTTCATTCTCCAGTTAAGTAGATTAAAATATCTTAAAGATGTTACACATATATTTGTGAATTATATTAACATTCTCTTTTTTTTTTTTTTAAGACAAAAGGCATCTTTTGTATTTTTAGTCTTCATTTATATGGGAAACTCAGATAAAAGAATTGAGTAATTCTTTAGGGATTTTTTTTTTTAAACTTAACCTTGAGCAGTTATCAGTGTGATATTAGCCTTGGGAATGCAGGAACTGAATAAATAAATGTGAATACATTTTAAAGTGATAAACAAGTTATATCCTTTTACGATCCTGCTGGACAGTAGGAAATGCTTAAAAAACAGCAACTGCCTCATTTCAAGTCTCTCAGAAAATTTATGGACATGTTGCTATATATTTGGTGGGTGTAAAGTTGTAATAGATCTGACATTTAGGGGATAATGCTTAGTGAATGGAATCTTTATTTATTAATGCCACTAAAGAGTTTGTCTCCCATAAGTAATAATATGGTAAGAGTAACACAAATTAAATTTGTCATCGATTTAAAGGGTTTGTAACCATCAATATCATATTTTTATCTATATACACATGCATGTGCATAAAATGGGAACATTTAGGGGATTCTACATAGTTACATAGTTACATAGCTGAAAAGAGACTTGTGTCTAGTGTCAAGTTCAGCCTGCCTCACATTTGTTTTTTGCTGTTGATCCAAAAGAAGGCAAAAACACCCAGTTTGAAGCACTTCCAATTTTGCAACAAGCTAGGAAAAAAGTTCCTTCTTGACCCCAGATTTATCCTTGGATCAGATTTATCCTACAGATATCATAAACCCAGTGGCGTAGCAAGGGGGGGGGAGTCTGCCCCGGCGGCACTTTTTGGGGGCTGCAAGGTCGCTTCTCCCACCTTCTGAAGGAGACCTGGCAGCGATCCTGCTCTGCTTGTAAGGCCTCTGTGCGATGCAGAGAGAGAGGGGAAGAGGCGGGCCAGGAGGATGGGAAGTGAGGTCACTTCCCGTGCTCTCCTGTCCTGCGGAGTGAAGAGGGAGCACAGACTGGCAGAGACATCAGGTAAGTTCTTCCAGGCACAGCCCCCTCCTCACTGCGCAGATTCCCTCTCTCCCTGACAGTCCCCTCTCCCCCTGCATATATCCCCTCTCGCCCTCCCTTGCACACAACCCCTCTCCCCACTCTGCACACATCCCATCCCCCCCCCGCACACATGTTTGTTCTACCCAGCACCCAACCATGAGCGGCAGGTGGGGGCCCTAAAAGACAATGGGGGGAAACCTATTGTCCCCCCCTGGGCCCCACCCAAAACGGCTAGTGGGGGCCCTAAATTAAAAAAATAACACCACCCCCAGGTGACTAGGGGTCCTCAAGCCCCTATTCACACCCCCACCCAAAAAAAATTAAATAAAGCCCTACCTAACCCCCTCACCCTAAAAATAGTGAGGGGGGAACAATAAAACTAAATACCTGTAAATTAAAAAAAAATTACCATTTTATGTCTTCTTTTTTCTAAAACCTTATTTTTTTCAGCACCCAAAAAGGCCAAATTAAAATCCATTAAGCTCGTTGAACTTATAAAATAAAAATTACCCAAGCGCCCAAAAAATAATCAACAAGCCAAAAAAATAAATCCCGACATTTAAAAAAATAATCCATGTTCACCCAGCAAGGGCATCACGCAGACTGAGCTCCGCAGGGCGGGGAAAGGCTTGTTCAGCCTTCCCATGCCCTACAATTTGACTCAGAGCGCTCTGATTGGTTGGTTTAAGCCAACCAATGAGAGTGCTCTGATAGGTAAATAGTGAGCTTTACCTGATTGGTTACCTGTAAGGCTCACTATTTACCTGTCAGAGCACTCTTATTGGTTGGCTTAAACCAACCAATCATAGCGCTTCAAGTCAAACTGCAGGGCATGGGAAGGCTTTATAAGCCTTTCCCCACCCTGCAGAGCTCAGTTTGCACGGTGCCCTCGCTGGGTGAAGATGAATTATTATTTTAAGCGTCAGGATTATTTTTTCGGCGTGGTTTTTTTTGCAGTCGGGTCTTTTTTTATTTTATAAATTCAACGGGCTTAATGGATTTTAATTTGTCCTTTTCTGGGGGCGAAAAAATAAGGTTTTAGAAAAAAGAAGACATCAAATGGTATTTAGTTTTTTTGTTCCCACCTCACTATTTTTAGGGTGAGGGGGGTAGGTAGGGCTTTCTTTTCTTTTTTTTTGGGTGGGGGTGGTGACTAGGGGACCCCTAATCACCTGGGGGGGTATCTTTTCATTAAGCCCCCACACGTGACACATGGGTGGGGACAATAGGTGCTCCCCTTATTGCCATTTAGGGCCCCCACCTGCTGCTCATGTGTGGGGGCTGAGGGGAGGACAATAGGTCTCTCCCCCATTGTTTTTTAGATCCCCCACCCGCCGCTCATGGTTGGGGGCCGAGGGGGTCAATAGGTCCCCCCTTATTGTCATTTAGGGCCACCACCCGCCGCTCATGGTTGGGGGCCGAGGGGGTCAATAGGTCCCCGCTTATTGTAATTTAGGGCCCTCAGCCGCCGCTCATGGGTGGGGGCCTGGGGGAGGACAATAGGTCTCCCCCCCATTGTTTTTTAGGGCCCCCACCCGCCGCTCGGAGGAGTGAGACCCTGACAGCATGTGTGCATTTGTGTGCATACTCATCAACTTTACGTAATTTACCATTAATAATATGGGAGTATTTTATGATGATTTCTATGGTTGGAGGATTTACAAGGCCGCACCTGTCCAACCTTTAAATGGACACTTCAGACCCCAAAAGCTTTTCCTGTTACTTGCTGGTAATTTAGCTCAGTAAAGCTAAACTCAACAATCAGCAATTGCTCAAAGCACCTGCCTTGCATAATGCATTAAGCTGCATCATGAAGCCTGTGATTGGACAGCCACAGAAAGTCTGGGCACGGTTTGAAGGGGAGGGCTTTATAAAGAGTTTGTAAAGCAGTTTTTGATACAACCCTGCAGAAAAAAATGCATATTAAAATATCTACTAAACAATAATCTGTACTTATTATTATTTTTTTATATTTGGGCAGTGCAGTGTCCCTTTAAAGATAAGCTTTTCATAAAGTATACTACTGAAGAAAACACTTAACCATTTGATTGATATAAGTGTATAATAAAGATTTAGGAATTGACATTACAATCCAGTGCAGACCAGGCAGAAACAAGGCACACAATGTTTTAGAGGGCAGGGTATATACAATGATTTACAGGAAGTCAAGATGTTGGCACTGAGCACCAACATAGAGAGCTAATTGTAGCAGTGTGGATTTCTAAATGTTATGTTATTTTTCAAATCACCCAAACAAATATCTAGTGCATATATTGTAAGTAAGTAAACATAATATCTCAGTATATGGTGACTCCCCTTTAAACTTTGTCCTAAATCAGTCATGTGACCCTAATCTCTGAACACTTTGAATTTGTCTTATTCCAACATGGACATTATGTGTAGATAATAACCTGTTGATAAAATTCCAACACACAGTTAAATTAGTTTAACGCCCATAAAAAAAATCCAAATAGACCACAGGTCTATCCTGGCCAAAAAGAAAAGGCTCCTCGTGATGTTTTTGATTTTTTTTCGGGTTTTTGCACTTCAAACATATTCATATCAATGTATAACATGCATAAGATATATATTATGACATGGTATCAGTCACGTCATCAGGCGAGGGTCTAAATCCAGCTTCTCTGTCTATAGGTGCTGCAGGGTTTCTTTGCAGCTGTACAAGCCTGCTCATTTTGTGTCCTTTGGGCCTCTGCTTGACGGCTGTGCTGGGCTTCTAGGGGCTGTAGTTGCTGTTCTGGCTGCCTCGGTGTTGCGCCTTAGGTTGGCCATTCTGCAAGTGTACCTGGTACTAATTGTATGGTAAACTGATCTGCTAACAGCTTCAACTGTTTGGGTGCAACTCAAACACTAACTAATAAAACAGAACAGTTATGCTGACTGGGTTGTCTGGGTGTATTCATGTGTGGGGGGCATGTTCCCCACCTTTCTGTTGGTGTTAAGTCCCATCGTCCTTTGTAACTTCCGCAGTCAAATGGAGAAGTGGTATTGGGTCATCTTTGGGAGTTAAGGTGAGGATTTTGACCTAAGGCATGACTATGAGGGACCCATCGACACCCCATTTGTAGAGGATCGATGCCTCTCTCAGGGTCTTAGCCGTTGGGGCTACTTTTCGGCATCAGTGCGGCAAATGGTATATCTCCATATATTGCCATGGAGCAGTTTTCGAACCGGATTGTGCCCAGTTCCCTGGATTTAGTCATGATAGTGGCTCGGACCGCGATGTATCTTGTAACCGTTATTACGTCTCTAGTCGCCCCTGGAGGTGCGGTTGCCACATTGCAGACGCGGAACGCATTTTGTATCGTCCCCTTGGTGTTATTCCCTTTCAGGCCTATCAAGGTCACCAGGTGTTTTATATAGTGAAGCAGTCATTCTCTATCTATATTCTCTGGAACTCCCCTCACACAGATTTTTTTGACGCCTGTATCTGGACTTCAGTGATGTTACTGAATGTGTGAGCTTCTGTACCTGCTGGGTCAGATTGTCTACTTGGCTCTGTGTGGTCTGTATTTGGGTCTCCCGGGTTTGGTCTCTTGCTACCACCTCCATAAGTTTCTGGTGGAGATCCCCAATCTCTGATTGCGCCTCTCTGTGGTCGGCCTTCCAGACCTTGCAGATGTCTTGCAGGAGGTGTTTCATATCCCTTTTGGTGACTGGCGTGGTGTCCAGGTCGGAGTCTGAGAACCGTTCACTGGGAGTATGCTGGTTGTGTCCTGCCCCTTCGTCAAGTGATGCCTCCGAGGCCTTGTCTTTGCTGTGAGCCGCAGGCGCCGTTTTGGAGGGAACTGCCTGCGCATGCCTCTCGAAAGAGAGCCTGATATCAGGCAATCTTGGGGTCTCTGGAGGGCCGATTTTTTTGTGTTTGCGCCCCATGACAATCTCTGTTGGGGGTTTAGGCGTTATTCGATCAGCGTTAGCCGTGAAGCGTGATATTTTGCGGATTTTAGCAGGGCTCGTATGGAGCTCCGCTGACATGCGTCAATTCATCTTCGCTGCTAGCCACACGCTAGCTGCTCATGATGTGAACCCACGGAACACAAAAACTAGATCAGACTAACTTAAAACATGTAGTATAATAATATCTTAGCCT
Organism: Pelobates cultripes; assembly: GCA_933207985.1. Lineage (NCBI taxonomy): Eukaryota > Metazoa > Chordata > Amphibia > Anura > Pelobatidae > Pelobates > Pelobates cultripes. The sequence goes on from OW240923.1 coordinate 16,791,875, forward strand.
TGCAATACACACCCGAAAGACTTAAAAATCTAGGGTGATACATGAGAATCATCAGCTAGTAATGTGTCAAATGAGCATATGTCTGACAGAAGTATTTGTTTTCCCTCTGAGTGAAAAGTACAGATTTCTTTTTACATAATTAGAATCTGATATATTAGAAAGGCTCTTTTTTCTCCGTAGGATACCAGCAATACGCAGTATGTTTCCCACACCCTTCACTGGGCAAAAGTAAATATGCTGATAAAATAGTATGTTTTTGTAAGATGTTTCCAAGATCTTTCACTAAAAGCAAAGCCAAATCTTGGCATAGTATATGTTTTTTGTCTTGCTTCTTGGCAGTTTTATTTTGTTTAAGAGATAGTACGCTAGTTTTGTATATTAAGTACTGATATACCATTTGTGAATGTCCTTTAGTATTGATGGTTGGTGTAATGATCCTATCTATATAGACAATATATATTGTTATACTATATTGTGTATCATATTTGCAACATGTTTAGACAGAGTATAGTGATTATTACCTGTGGTTTAGTAATTTTAAATGAGTGGAGTAATTTTGGAGAAAGAAAACAGGGATGTAGCAGGCCCTGCCTTATTTGTTTAATCTTTCCCCCAAAATACTATGTCCCTACATACAGACCTTTCCGGGGATGTACCATGTGTGGGCGTTTGGGTTGTTTTACTGATGTTTTTGAGGTTATTGTATGTTAGGCTCCTCTGTGTCCGGAAGATAATTAGATTAAGCAATGGATAACTCAATCTTCTCCCAAACACAGAGGCGCCAGAGAGGAAGTACCTATACTGTTAATAGAGATGCCCTACTGGGGTTTTGTGTATAAAAGGTTGCATTGTTCCCAATAAAGATAGCCATGATCATCTGATGTGTGGTGGAAAAAGGGCTACAATTACACTTCAGCTCTTTCTTCTAGCTCATGGGACATTCCAACGTAGATGCCCACCCCGGGGAATGGGAGCTCCGCTACAAGGGATTTGGCACAGATCCCAGAATAAACATGGACTAAGTTGGTCTTCATGCATTGTAACAGGTGACATCTCTTCTGTTGGTCACTCTCCCAAGATGTCATGGTCCAAATTCTGCTACAATGAGCAACTGACACTCAAAATCTATAGCTGATCATCTCCTATACAGAGCAGATCCAGTCACCACATACTACATTTGTAGAAAATGATCAAGGCACTCCAATAGTTTCCAATTCTTAAGGCAATTTATTTGGACCAGGAACTACAAATCTACATTTCAGCCCCAACAGGGCTTTTTTCAAGCTGAACAGGCTCCGCCCCCTTGTTGCTGTACTTCCGTGTCTACGCATTTCTCCATTCACAGACGGCTTCGTCAGGACGTGAAGTGATTGAAGTGCCTGACGAAGCCGTCTGTGAACGGAGAAACGCGTAGACACGGAAGTACGTCAACAAGGGGGCAGAGCCTGTTTAGAAGCCGGGCGTTTCGAAAAAGCAGAAGCAGGACTAGACGCTATCTGGACAACAGCAAAAAGGCACCTCGCAGATGATCAGCAACCCTCCGGTACAGGAGGCATCTCCCAGTGCGGGAAAGCCTGATTGTGGGTAAACGGATTTATACCGTTGTACTCACCACCATATCTAGTAAGCAGTAACCTGCTATATATATTGATAGTGTTTGGTTTCACTGTTGTATCAATTAAGCAGTAATCTGCTGAGTGCATGTCAACTAAATAGTGAATTAAGGTGTATTTATGCTTTTATTATTATTTTTTACTATTTTTTACTGTTTGTTATGTATTGATTATTATATTCTGTTTTTAACTGCTACTTGTGGCAATATTGTAATAAATTTTCATCCAGCCAATTAAGTGATTTAATTCAGTATTTGTAGAATTTAACAATATTCACTGATCCATGCAGATCTGTTCTATGATCCTTTTCATATATTTTTTTCCCATGTATGCTGAGCTTGAATTGGGATATTAAGCAACAAGCAATATAAGTATAAAAATTTATTTTTACTTGATTGCATGTGGGAAAGGGTTTTTGTCCTTTTAGCTCTAACATTGCTCCACTTCTCAACACTATAATCACTGCATAAATGCTGATACAAATATTGTATCACTATTTTGTTTCCTTCTTGTCCCTTTTGAAAATATGCTGCCTTTTGCATCGTCAGCAGACGCAAAAGGCACAAAGGAGACTGACCAAACCAGCAATTAGAGGTTGTCTTAAGTGGCAGGAACACGTCAGACTCACGTGGAAGTGAAATGGCAACAAATCATCTGCCCCTGAGATCAACAGATAGTAAAAGCAACAGAATATTAGAGTATTAACAATTCTACTTCTAGAAATAATGCTCCAAATAACGTTTCTTTCTTTCTTTTTTTTTTTAAAGAATAAGCCAGTGAAACTCTATAACAAGAAATTGTGCAGCAAATCTTGTTTGTACAGTTCACCTATAGTGTTTCACTAATGAGTAAAGTAGTGGCTTGCTACAGCTGGCTGGCACACAAAGAGGAAACCGAAAGGCCAAGGATGGCCTAATATCTAGGGCAGTCAGAAATATTTGGTCCCTAGCCAAAAGCAGCCACTGTGTTGCACATTATATCTAAAGGACAAAGTAACACAAATCAATGTTAATGAGTTATAAAGACAAGACAGAAATGTGTATGTGTAGATAGATAGATAGATACACACAGATAGACAGATATAGATATATATATACATAGTTAGATAGATAGATAGATAGATAGATAGATACACACAGATAGATATATAGATCAGAGTTAGATAGTTAGGAAGATAGATACAGAGAGAGAGAGATACACACAGATAGATAGATAGATAGATAGATACACACAGATAGATATATAGATCATAGTTAGATAGTTAGGAAGATAGATACAGAGAGAGAGAGATACACACAGCTAGATAGATGATAGATAGGTAGAAATAGATAGATCGACAGATAGATAGATAAATACACAGAGACAGACAGAGAGATAGATAGATACACAGAGACAGCCAGAAAGAGAGATAGATAGATAGATAGAATGATAGATGGATACACAGAGACAGACAGTGACATAGACAGATAGATACATACACCGAGACAGACAGATAGATAGATCGATACATAGATAGATATATAGATTTAGATAGATAGATAGAAATAGATAGATAGATAGAATCTATAGGGCATAAACATATGTGCATGCATGCAGACATGCAGAAATAGCATTCATAATGAACAACCATGCATAAAGCAGTCTATAACTCAGAGACCTCATGAAAATGTCTATTATAAGGTAAAAAAAAAAAAGAAGATATTTTAAGATATGCCATAATGTAACCACAGACGAACAAACAAAAGCTGCCTTGTTGGAATCATTGAACCTTTAGTTTGAGGCTTTTAAAAGGAAACATAAAAAATTTAACTAGAGTTTTCCAGTTTTTGTTGAAACTCAGATCTCACCACTTGTAACCCACGACTCAACCCTTGAACTTCCGAACAACAATTTTATTTAGAAAAGTTGATTTATTAATAAGTAAATAGGATACAGTGTGGATAAAGTGGAAAGATCGGGAGGCAGTTATTAGATTTGTTAAGTACAAAGGCCTCACTGTTATAGACAGCAAAGGCTCAGCAGTTACAGTACCTTTCAAAACTAATATGTAACCATATCTGTTTTAAAAGAGTGATTCATATTACTTCCAATGCATGAGAAACTCTGTCTCATCCCCACCACAGGAAACTTGAGTCTCATTTTAATGAGCTTCAATTGGAATGTGGCCTTTGAAAAGTAGTGCATTTGGAAAGATGGAACATTAAATTTTGTAATGATGTAAAACATCTTCAATTTTTGACAGGACAATGGTGCTTATTGTGCTTTATGGCCCCACTGGTGATTCAAAGGTCACTTTGTATATGACTCCAAAGACAGGGGCAGCAGTGAATGAAAATTAGGTTACATGTGATCAGCTTTATTATTAATCAGATGAAAATGGATTTTTAACATTTTTCTAATGAGCAACAGAGAAAATAGGAAAATACCAGGAATAAAATTGGGCACCAGAAATATTCAGCTAAAAATGTAGTGATTTAGTAAGGGTGGGGGGGAGCTGTGCTAATATGAATTTACTGTCTAAAATTAAACCAGAGATACACACTGTGGCTTGAAATGCACAGATACCCTGTAATTTGCCATCTCCTCTCTTTGTTTGCAATTATACTATGTCATGTTCAACAAGTAAAGCATTTGCACGTGTCCAATTACAAGGAAATATACCACAGGGACGCAGGCGGTTGTTACTTTTACACTCTCACTACGGGCTTTGCAAGACGCTGCAGAGGTATGCACAACATCTTCCTCCAGGAGAGTCTGGCTGTAGATGGGAAATGCTTCTCTCTTACATGGCCAACAATTAAGGGATTTTCCAAAGATTATATCAGTGTCTTAGTAGCAACTTGGATTTCACGTGTTCAAGTAAAATCCAGAATATTCATAGGGCTTATATAGAGGAGGAGGATGTTCTAACAATCTCCTCTGTTAGCCGGGGATGGTGTTATCTTACTGACTGGCCATCTCTCAGACAGAATTAATTGTTGAACATAGTATCTGATAAGAGGTTAAACATTAACAAGTATATCATCAAACTATAAATTAGTATTTTATATACAAATATCATAGTAAATCTGTATTTGGCATCTATTAAACCCACTCTGTGCTCTATATTTGCCATCTTGAAACTATGGGCTAGAGTGGGGCACAGCGATTGACCAATAAGTTGCACTAAAGTGGGTACGTTCCAGAGCTATCAATCATTCAGATGGATAAATGGTATTTTGAGCACAAAGCATATTACAAAATGGTCATCAATATAGCTTCCTATGAACACATTTCAGAACCAAGAAATGTTAAAATATAAGGAATATTTCCATGAACAATGCCCCATAGTGGGTGTTCCATTTTTCAGCCTGGGCTGCTCACCAACAGTAGAATATGGAACACTAAGATAATAGGTAGAATCTGTAATTCATTTAGTAGTAAAAAAATAAAATAAAATGTTTTATAACCTCCAACCGGAGTGCGGGTTGTTATTTATGACACTCCCTGAGTACAAAAAAACCCAAGCATTGCTGATGTACCACACACTGATTGCAGCAAACACATTGATAGCGAGAGCCTGGAAGCAGGTTTATACCCATACTGTACATAGTTAAGGCATACGACACTTGATAGCTAGTATAATAGAAATCACACTAGATAAGGTCCCCTCCAAGGGGAGGACGTAAGTGGACAACTAGTTATACCCAACATATCGTACTCATGGAAGGCATTGCTATGCCTCGAGAATGTTGGCTGCTGAAGAGAGGTAGGGCCGGTGCAAGGATTTTTGGGTACATAGGCGAAGATGCATTTTTCCGCCCGCCCCAACCCTCCTCCTCTAAAAATAACATCTTCACCTATGTGCCTCTTAACCAGCCCATCTCTCCTCCCCATCCATTAGTGGTCCCCTCCCTTCCCTGTCCCTTAGTGTTCCTCTCCCCTCCCTCCTCTTTTCCTTGTCCCTTGGAGTTTCTCTCCCCTACCCTCTTAGTGGTCACACTCCCCTTCCTGGTGTGTCTCCTACCTCTCTTGTAGCATTGCAGAGTGGAGCAGATCCTCTACAGGAGCTTCAGTTTTCTGTACCTGGCTGGACTGACAGGAAGTGCTCTCTCAGTGAGCACCTCCTGTCACTCTGGCCGGGTACAGAAAACAGAAGCTCCTGTACTGCGCTCCGCTCTGCCACGCTACACTCAATGGTGTATACACACTAACAGTCACACACACTCAATGACAAACACACAGACGTCACTGACAGACACAGACTCACTGATCTGACACACACACACACTGACAGACATTCACTGATTGACAGACACAGACTCAATGACAAACATACTCTCACTGATTTGACAGACACTCACAAACACACACACACTCACACTGACAAACACACTCACATGCACACACATTCATACAATCACTCAGACACACACACACACTCACTCACAGACACACACTCACACATACACTTACAGACACACATACTCACAGACAACACATACACACACACATTTACAGACACACACTCACAGACAAACACATACACTTACAGACAAACACATACACACACACACTCACTCACAAATACATACACACACACACTCACAGACAAACACATACACACACTCACACATACACTTACAGACACACACAAATTATTAATAATTAATGTCCACACAGCCTCCCTACCTATCTGTCCCTGAGGTCCAGTGGGGCTTCACTGCAGAAGGTGGCAGAGTTCCTGTCAGAAGCGGCGAGGGAGCTCTAACCTCTCTGCTCTGCTTCCTCGCAGGCTGTCTACTGATGCCGGGAGCCGGAATATGGCGTCATATTTAGGTTAGAGCTCCCTCACCGCCTCTGATTAGAACACTGCCGAGCTGGGGGTCCAAAAGGTGGCCAGACAGGAGGGCGCGCTTCCCTCTTGCCGGTCACTGAAAATCTTGCGCCCCCAGAGCCGGTGCGCCCTAAGGCTTATGGACACGCCGGCCCTGAGGAGAAGTGAACTGATGTCTTATCCCTACCCTCTTTTTTGTTCTGTTTCCCACGCTTAACATGTTTTACATGTATTACATGTACAAAAGATTCAATAAAATATCGTTGAAAAAAAACAAATGTTTTATGAATAGTTTGGCACATGTAACCACCAGCACATAATACACATCGTCATAACCAAATACGGTTTTGTGCTGCAATTGCCCACATTTTTCCAGGTATTATTTCAGACATCCAAACTTACAACATGATGATTAATTTGCATTATTGCTAGAATGCAGATTTTTGTCAATCTCCAGAACAAAGATAACACATGGACGAATAAATGTTTTTACATTTAGATTTAAATGTTACTGTTCCTTCCTGTGTTTAAATTACTGAGGCCCCTCCTTGTTATATTAAAAAATGTAAATGTAATCTAATTGTGGCACAGTCTTCTAGGTATAGGTACTCCGCCTCCAGTGAAGTAATCAGTTCTGATGCACAAACACACACAGACAGACACACATATACACAGGCAGAGACAGACACACATAAACGGGAACACAGGCTAGAACACACACATGCACAGAGACACACAGGCACAAACATGTACACACAAACACACAGGCACACCCTACAAACAGACATTGGCTCCCTTCCTCATACCTTTGATGCTGTCTAATTTCAGAGGATGGTGGAAAGGAAGACCGACAGCCAATTACCTGCTTCAGTGTAAGCAGCCACAAATCTCCTGCAGGGGCCACAGATCTCCTGCTGTGGCTACAAACCTCCTGCAGGGGCCACAGATCTCCTGCAGTGGCTACAAATCTCCTGCAGGGGCCACAGATCTCGTGCAGTGGCTACACATCTCCTGCAGGGCAGTTCCCATGTCCTATGATTACTGCCGCCACTTTTATAGTGTCATATGCTGTCTTCAACCACTGCAATGTGTACACTTCCTGCTGACTACTACACTCTCTAAGGATAGTGGACAGGAAAATCATGGAGAAGGCACAAAGATTTGAGGTTATAGGGCACCCCATTGGCGTACATAGGGTTGACACACCTCAGATGACAAACAAGTTACATGGCAGAGAAAGCCGATTAACAAAACAAAAACAAAAAGTTACTTGCAAACACATTTTTTTTTTGCTAACTTATTATATTTGGGCTATTGAATACAATAGCCATTGCTGAAAACCAAGAGTAGTGGGAAGTATAGCTCAGTCACAATCTGGTCTCTTCAAGTTACAAAAAATTATTTCAAATAATTGTGGGGTTCTCCATTAAATGTATATTATTATTATTATTATTATTATTATTATAAAAATTAATATTGGTGGTGCTGGCACTCTGTTACAATAATGGTGCAGGTATAAGAGGTTTTCCCCAAAATGACCTCAAGAAAATATACAAAAATATGGATATTAATACCGCACTCAAAAATGCATCAAATGTATTATTATTATTAATGGCATTTATAGAAACATAGAATGTGACGGCAGATAAGAACCATTCGGCCCATCTAGTCTGCCCAATTTTCTAAAAACTTTCATTAGTCCCTAGCCTTATCTTATAGTTAGGATAGCCTTATGCCTATCCCATGCATGCTTAAACTCCTTTACTGTGTTAACCTCTACCACTTCAGCTGGAAGGCTATTCCATGCATCCACTACCCTCTCAGTAAAGTAATACTTCCTGATATTATTTTTAAACCTTTGTCCCTCTAATTTAAGACTATGTCCTCTTGTTGTGGTAGTTTTTCTTCTTTTAAATATAGTCTCCTCCTTTACTGTGTTGATTCCCTTTATATATTTAAATGTTTCTATCATATCCCCCCTGTCTCGTCTTTCCTCCAAGCTATACATGTTAAGATCCTTTAACCTTTCCTGGTAAGTTTTATCCCGCAATCCATGAACCAGTTTAGTAGCCCTTCTCTGAACCCTCTCTAAGGTATCAATATCCTTCTGAAGATACGGTCTCCAGTACTGTGTACAATACTCCAAGTGAGGTCTCACCAGTGTTCTGTACAATGGCATGAGCACTTCCCTCTTTCTACTGCTAATACCTCTCCCTATACAACCAAGCATTCTGCTAGCATTTCCTGCTGCTCTATTACATTGTCTGCCTACCTTTAAGTCATCAGAAATAATCACCCCTAAATCCCTTTCCTCATATGTTGAGGTTAGGACTCTATCAAATATTCTGTACTCTGCCCTTGGGTTTTTACGTCCAAGATGCATTATCTTGCACTTATCCACATTAAATGTCAGTTGCCACAATTCTGACCATTTTTCTAGTTTACCTAAATCATTTGTCATTTGGCTTATCCCTCCTGGAACATCAACCCTGTTACATATCTTAGTATCATCAGCAAAAAGACATACCTTACCATCAAGACCTTCTGCAATATCACTAATAAAAATATTAAAGAGAATGGGTCCAAGTACAGATCCCTGAGGTACCCCACTGGTGACAAGTCCAAGCTTCAAATATATTCCATTAACTACAACCCTCTGTTGCCTGTCACTCAGCCACTGCCTTACCCATTCAACAATATTGGAATCCAAACTTAAAGATTGCAGTTTATTGATAAGCCTTCTATGTGCAACAGTGTCAAAAGCCTTACTGAAATCTAGGTAAGCAATGTCTACTGCACCACCCTGATCTATAATTTTAGTTACCCAATCAAAAAAATCAATAAGATTAGTTTGGCATGATCTCCCTGAAGTAAACCCATGTTGTCTCTGATCTTGAAATCCATGTGTTTTTAGATGTTCATCAATCCTATCCTTTAACATGGTTTCCATCACTTTCCCCACTACTGAAGTAAGGCTTACTGGCCTATAGTTGCCCGACTCCTCCCTATTACCTTTCTTGTAAATGGGCACAACATTCGCTAACTTCCAATCTTCTGGGACTACTCCTGTTAACAATGATTGGTTAAATAAATCTGTTAATGGTTTTGCTAGTACACCACTAAGCTCTTTTAATAGCTTTGGGTGTATTCCATCAGGTCCCATTGACTTATTTGTCTTTACTTTTGACAGTTGAAATAGAACCTCTTCCTCTGTAAACTCACGTGTAATAAATGACTCATTTATCCTTTTTCTCAACTGAGGTCCCTTTCCTTCATTTTCATCTGTAAATACAGAACAAAAATATTCATTGAGGCAGTCAGCTAGACCTTTATCCTCTTCTACATACCTTCCTTCTTTTGTTTTTAATCTAACTAATCCTTGTTTTACTTTTCTTTTCTCATTTATGTATCTAAAAAATGTTTTATCCCCCTTTTTTACTGACTGTGCTATTTTCTCTTCTGTGTGTGATTTGGAAGCTCTTATAACTTGCTTAGCCTCTTTCTGCCTAATCTTATAGATCATTTTGTCTCCCTCACTCTGGGTTTTTTTATAATTCCTAAATGCTAACTTTTTGTTTTTAACTATTTTGGCCACATCTGCGGAGTACCACAGTGGTTTCTTGAATTTTTTGCTTTTACTGACAAGCCTAATGCAATTTTCTGTTGCCTTCAATAGTGCAACTTTTAAATAATCCCATTTCTCTTGGACTCCATTTAAATTGCTCCAGTCTGATAATGACTCCTCTACCCATATTCTAATTTTAGAAAAGTCTGTTTTTCTAAAGTCTAAAACTTTTGTTTTTGTGTGGTGTGACTCAGTCACTGTTCTTATATTAAACCACACTGACTGATGATCACTGGATCCTAAACTTTCACCTACAGTAATATCTGATACCAAATCTCCATTTGTTAACACTAAATCTAGTATGGCCTCTTTACGAGTTGGCTCCTCAACAACTTGTTTTAGAGACAATCCCAGTAGGGAGTTTAGAATATGTGTGCTCCTGGCACAAGTAGCTAATTTTGTTTTCCAATTTACATCAGGAAGATTAAAGTCACCCATGATGATAACTTCCCCCTTCATTGTCATTTTAGCTATTTCCTCAACTAGTAGATTATCTAACTCTTCAATTTGTCCTGGGGGCCTATAAATCACACCTACACGAGTTACTGTGTGATTACCAAATTCTAACGTAGCCCAAACGGACTCTATGTTTGCCTCACTAACTTTTATTAGGCTAGATTTTATGCTATCCTTCACATACAAGGCCACCCCTCCCCCTTTCTTGCCTTCCCTATCTTTCCTATATAAAGAGTACCCTGGTATTGCTATGTCCCAGTCATTTTTCTCATTGTACCATGTCTCAGTAACAGCGACTAAATCTACACTATCAGTTGCCATTATTGCCACAAGTTCATGGATCTTATTCCCTAAACTGCGAGCATTTGTAGACATGACTCTAAGCTTATCATTTTTTAACACACTTGCTACAGGCACCTTCTGTCCTTGTTTTGGGGGACAATTGGATTGATGTTTTATCACCCTTTTGCCCCCCCCTCCTAGTTTAAATACATCCTAGCAAAACCTCTGAACTGCTCACTGAGAACATTTGTTCCCTTTTGAGAAAGATGCAAACCATCTTTTTTGTACAGCTTATCTCCATTCCAAACAGAGCTACCATGAGAAATAAAGCCAAATCCTTGCTCCCGACACCATTCACCAAGCCACAAATTAAAGTCCCTAATACGCATCCGCCTGTCGTTCTGAGTGTTATGCACAGGCAGAACTTCAGAGAATGACAATGTGGAAGCAACCTGCCGTATATCATTGGCAAAAACACTAAAAACGTCCTTAACCTCTGAAACCTCATTGCAAGCCAAGTCATTTGTCCCTAGATGAACAAGTACATACAATTCCCCTTCCTGCTTTGCTTGCTTAACAATATTACAGATACGTCTCCTGTCTCTGTGAGCAGTAGCTCCAGGAAGACACCTCACAAGACCACCATTGTCCATCTCCACACCTCTTATAATGGAATCACCCAACAACAACTGCTTTCTATTATAAAGTGCCAACATATTCCACAGCGCTGTACAATTGGGGATATATCTATACAGATTACCAAAGAGTGGTAATCACAGAGCTCAGATTGAGCATTCAAAGCATGGAAACATAGAGTTCAATGGGAGAGACACGATCAGGTCTCCCTTAGGATATGTTAAGGTCTCAGACACCTTAGCATGTCTTTTTTTAATATTTTTTTTTTATGTTCATAGCTGCACACAACAAAATATTGCTGTTTGCAGTTATTGACAGGCTAACCCCTACTATTTCTGCAGTATTATGCTTTTTTAGCACTTATGCTAGCGATACAATGCTGTCTGAGCTAAGTTACACGCAAAAGCCAGTCTGCAACATGTGATGGTAAATAGCACCTTGACCTTAAATTTGACATTTACTTTGAATTCTCACTTTGGTAAATAACCGTGTTAGATTGCAGAATCACATTTGTTTTAATTTGTTGTTTTGAAACTACATTCCTCTACCTCCTGGACCATGATATATTTTAATCACACTAAGATCAATTCCCTAAACATCTATTTGCAGTGAATTGAAAACCCAAAATGCTAAATTTAAATATGTAAAAAAATAAATAAAAACAATATCAGTGCTTATATATATATATATATATATATATATATGTCAAGTTATACTTTGTATATAGTGCTGTTTGGTTGTATGTGGTGTAGATGATACTTATAAGCCAAAACGGCCTTTGACGCCCCTTTCCCAGCTCGTCCAATCTTGTTTCCGTGAGGTTAAACTCTGAATATGCTACGCAAGACCTCTGTCATGGATTGAATGGTGTCAGACTTGCAGTACCTGGGAATAGCTGAAGGTGCTGAAATTAATAGATGACCTAACATAATAATTTTAACCTTAGGTTAACCCTCTGGGAATTTCTTCAGAAGACACAATTTGGGTGTAATGTGTGGGATTTGATAAGTAATAAGGTGTGTAAGTATGTGTATATTGGCCCAATATGTTTTTACATTAGGAAATGTCCAAAATATGTGTAATAGTGTGCCTACTTGTCCGAAACCCTCTCCAGCATGTATTAGTAGGGGATAAGGCTAACTTAAATAATTTGTCTCACATTCTTTTGAAATCTAGGGGTTTTTTTGTTTGTTTTTTTTTACCACTTTTACAGTCAGGCATTTTCTGGTAAACCTTTATTGAATAGCTGCCCTGTGATATTAGTGGATCACCATTTAATTACTGACAATCTATATGTACAGACAATAATATATTTCCAATCAGACTTCAGCGTGAAGACTGTTCTCTAACTCTTCTAAATTGACAAACTATAGCTGGACATCAGGCTCCAAAGAAGGAACTATGTTAAAAAGTCATTAAAAAGTAAATGACATTTCAAATCCATAGATTTGTTTGTCAAACAAAAGCCTTTTTGATATTGCTTATGACAAATAGACACTATGTTGTTATTGCAGTAAGTGCGCAGGGTGGGTCCTGAATTTTGTCATTGTAAAAGTGTTGTTCATTTTTAACTTTTGTCTTATTTGTTAAATGTGTAAGTAAATATAAATTAATAAGGAAATATATGCATGTATGCTAGTGCTCTCAGTTAGATAACTGTTGTACTGTGTTTTTGTCACTGGATAAATAAAAAGGAATAATGAGTAAAAGTAAGTAGTAATCAGGAGATTTTATAATCAGATAAAGGTTTGAAAAGATGATGCTCCGTTATCTTTATTTAAGTATAGTACCACAACAACATTTACTCAATCTACTTTATGCCATAAACCTTACCAGAATTTTTACGCAGCAATTAGAAAATGATCAGGTTTCCTATTCCAAAGAAACTCTGATCATCAACCCACTACAAACTTAGACGAATACTTTACATTTTATTTGCTGTCTTGCATCAATAGCAAGCTTTCAGTGTGCCTGGATGCAGTCATAGCATGAAACTTTTCTGAGGATTTGTGATTATGTGCCCTTGAACTATTTAGAAGGATCTTTAGTAGCATAGCTGTGTGCTATGCTGCAATCACCTGATAATATAATCTGGAATTATTCTGAAAAATATACAATGTAATGTGGAACTTCTACAAGCTGCTAACAGCATGTCCTGAAACCATTTTGAAGGCTTTTGACAGTGTAACTTGGACTTATTCCAAAGGTTCTCAATAATATGACCTTGGACCATTTAAAAAAGGTTGTCCACTGTGTCAACATTGACAATGAATTACTTATATGTCTCTCAATTTTGTGATCTAGAAGTATTTTGAAGGCTCTCAACATTGTGACATAGACCTATTTTGAAGGATGTCAATAGTGCAACCAGAAACAACTTCAAATGTTTTCAATAATTGGACTTTGAATCAATCAAATGGTTGTCCATAGTGTGACCTGGAATTATATTGAAGGCTCTCAAAAATGTGTCCAGGAGTTATTCTGAAGAGTTTCCACAGTTTAACCAAGAACTGTTTGGAAGGTTATTTGGAGTGTGACATGAATCTATTTTAAGGCTCTCAGTACATTGTACTCTGACTCTAGGAAGGATCTCAATAGCGTGATCCAGAACAATTCTATAAAATTGCACACGTTTTTCAGACAGCACTTGATAGCATTATATGGAGTATAAAGAGAGGAAATTAATGTAAATATTGTGATTTTTGCATACCCAGTATGGTTAGCTGTGTAAATGGAATGGACACAAATGAAGATTTTCAAAAGTTTACACTTTTGCAAACCAGTTTTGCTTTGTGCATATAATATCAATATAGCAGACATAGAATGTGGAATAGATAGCACATATCATTACATGGCAAAAATGTATTTTTTAATGATTATAAATCCCCCTAATCTCATTCACAAATTTAAACCCAATCCGTGAACATTTCAAAGAGATCTCAGGGCTATGTATCAATCACACAAAGTCTAAAGTGCTAAATATCTTGCTAACCAGCAAGGAGTGCAGTGTTAGAGAAAAATAATTAACAATTTAAATGGAAAGAACAATACTTGGAATATCTTCGAGTGAAAATTACATCAAGGTATCAAAACAAGTATAAGAGCAATTATGACCCACTCTTCAACCATTTACATTCTCTTCTGGATAAATCGAGCTGATTACACGGGTCCATTATAGAGAAGATTAATCAAGTAAGAGTGATGTTATTATCACAAATCCTTCATTATTTCGAAACCTTGTCTGCAAGAGTTACTATAGGGCAGCTGCCCACAATATAAACACATGCATTTATATCTATTGAGGAGGGTGAAGGCCAAAAGTATCATGACTTATTATATTTCTGAATGTATTGTATTTCAATATATTATATAGTATCACACTTCAATGTAATATTACCAGCCATGATAAGTGTCCATTGTTAGACACTGAGATAATCATCATATTTTCTAGATTTACGATTAGAAGACACAGATGGCTTCCATTTTCATAGAGCTTAGCAAGGAAGAAAGCTAAGTATGCAACCCACCAACAATGTAAAAGAGGTCTCCACCACTTAGGTACCAGGAATCGTAGTCTCCCAGAAGTGAGCAATCCACAAGAAGGGTGTAAATGCTATCGGGGTGTTAATATATGCTCTACTAGTTTAAGGTGGTCCCGATAAGTTCTAATTTGACAAATATAGTTCTAATATTCATCATATTCAAACTAGCACTTGATACACCTCTAGCAAGGATGCTCATTTGTACAATAAACATGGCTGGGGGTTAAGTATTCTAAGTTATTCTCACATATCTTTATTTTAAAAATGACAATATTCAAGACATATTAAGAAACACATATGTATAGGAAAACCCCCACTGTGTTAATATATATGTATATATAAATAAAAAAAAAATCTTGTATCCTGATGAAAGCTCCATGCAGGAGCTGAAATGTTGATAATGATTGTGGAATAAAGAAGAAATCCTACAGTAAACCATTGGAGTGCCGGTATATTTTTGTTGATTTATTATTTGGCCACCAGAGCACCAGGTATCATTTTTTGGTTAAGTTGGAGTGCAGAAATTTCTACAGTTGTATATATATATTTTTTTTATTTTTAAGTATTTAAAACAAACAACAATTTGCAGAGTGATCAATATTACCGGATTTCTCTTCTACAGTGAGATGTCAGTCTTAGACTACATCAATCAAATTTTAATATAATTCATTATTTAAAAAATATAATCCTCTTATCCCATGCAAGAAAACATCATAAAAAATTCAAAGGTCTTCATAGAATGAAGAGCTTGGCTGGAAAGAGTTCCTATATTTTCTCTATAAATACTACATTACTATGTGTCACTTCTTTAATTCTTGATGTGGTGGTTAAAGTTCCCTTTTATTATTATGTTAAGGATTCTATAAACATCATTCTCTTCCCCATCCCCTGGTCTATAAAATGTAAATTTTTGATTCTTTAAAGCTAATATTTTTTACAAAAAAAAAAAATAGCAAAACCTTCCACAACACATAATCTGTGCATCTGTGGTCTCGCTGTCTAGGGTAGGCACCATATGCTTTAAATTATAATAATAGCCTTAAAGAACTTGTTCATGGAGAAACACATATGATCCTTTTATTATTGCCAGTTTGTAATTTGAACAGTTTGAGCAGAAAAGGTTTGGCTACAAGCAAATAAAATGCACCATGCCCAAGTACCCACAGACATGATATTGACCTTTTGGAGAATAAAAATCCCACCCACAGAGACCCATATTGTTTTTTTCTCCGGCGGCTGTAATTGGTCACCTGCGAATTGGTTTGTGGAAGTGAGTACTGGGAGAAATCACTTCAAGGATCCTGTGCAGCCCACAGAGAATGAAAAAATATCACAGATTTTTACTTCGTTCCTCGGCTGATCCTAATGAAACTGTGAGTGTACAGGCAATGTAAGCAAAGTAATTAGTTCAAAGACAGGACTTTTTGAAAAAGACAGTTTAGGGACCATCACAACTTCAGCGAAATTGTTATAGTGATGGGAGGCCCCTGGGTGCACTTTTACCTCGAACAGTTTAACAACAGAGTGAGCCTCCAGCACGAATCCTCAGGTCCCGCAGGATGCCTCCAGCTTCTGAAATGTACCTTTTTCAAGCCATTTTTATGAATAGGGAGTCACTGATCAGATGAGAGAGTCAGCTAATTGATTGCAGCCAACCAATCAGTGGCGTTCCTGCCTGGCGGCATTCAGCATAACCCGAAACGGAGATTCAGAAGCCGGATGTCGTCTGGGAGACCTGAGGATCAGCATATGATGCTCACTTTGGGGTTAAACCATTCGAGAATGGTTTAACCCCCTTAAGTTACGTGTGCTCCCGGGGGCCTCCTGGCACAATAACATCTTCATTTAGATAAAGTTATGTGACAGGAGTGCCCCTTTACCAATATTTTATTATTACAGTTTATACATACAGGCATTGTTTTTCATCCTAGGATTGTGTTCCTGGCAAAATCAGATGTAGCAAGATATTCCTAGAGTGGTGTATATCATTTTGACACTTAAGAGTTTATTTAATAAATTCCAAATTATAACAAGTTGGAAACTTGTACGCTTCAGCCGACCCACTTAACACCCCACCTACACCACCCCAACTCCATACCTCTCATTTTTGGGAGGTATGCAAGTATATCCCCTCCACCTCTATGCCTGGGTGCTACCAGGTAAGCAAACATGTCATTTTGGTAGATCTTTACAAAAAATGCAACAAACCCACATATGATAGTGGCACTTAACTCTTGGAAGAAGGCACTTTAATTTAATGTGCTTTGTGTGTAATTTTGATTCGCAGCTAAGAATAGTGAAACACGTATGCATAACACAAGAGGGGGTGGGTATGGGCTGATATAAAACAACAGTAGAGGTTAATGGGGAAAGTGAGAAATAAATGCATGTAATCAGAACAACAAAGTGTGAGAATCAAAGAGGGTATTATGGAGACAGATTGTGGGTAAATATACATAAGATTCAAAATAAGTGTGTGATAGAAGCGGTGGGAAGGTGATATTTTTTCTCAATGTAATAAGAGGACACTGGCGAAGGTAGATACAAGATTTCACAGAGGATAAGAGTTGGTGAGGGATCACTCAAAATCACAGTGGATACGAATAATGTGGCTTCAGTTTTTTCTTGCGTGTAATGATCCTTATATCAGCAAATGCTCAGCCATAATACTGCATCAGGAGAAGGAGGCAATACAAAAGATAAGAAGGCATCTAGTACCTTCCATGATAAAATACACTTAATTTAAAACTCAATTCATTCAGAGTTACTTCATGTTTTATTAGTGGACACATTTTGAACACTGTTCATGGAAACACATATTTGTCATTTAAGTAAAGATAACCCCTTCTCCTCCCTACCAAAAAAAAACAAAAAAACAAACAAACATAATATGATCCAGAAACAAAACTGCTAAAATAATTCAAGAATAAACTCTTATATTTTCAAAACTAATTTTGGGAAATAATAGTCTTTATTCCACAGATGTTGCTTACCTTACTGAAGGCATTCATACTAACGTGCATGGATTTCCCTACCCATTAATCAAATGTATTACGTGCCTTTAAATTCATGTTTATATGTTAGGGAAGCTTCCAAATGAGTTGTGAGAAAGATCGTAGTTAGCCCAGGACAGGTGAGTAAGAAGGATTGCAGCATTTGCAAAAAAAGTTACTAGAAGGCATAGGGTGGAGTCTTTTTGTGAAACAGCCCCTAACTGATAACACTAATATCTTCAATACTATGGCACAGTTTAAAAACTAACTTGCATTGGTATAATTATGTCTAGTGTTAACGGAATTCAGCCCCAAACCTCTCCCCCTCTTTAATTAGAGAAACAACACATTAGAAAATTGCACCCTATGTACATTAAATGTATCTTAATTTGAGGGATGTATTTGCAGAAATTGCTTCATATAATGTTCGGGAATGTGCTAAACTCCATCACACTGAAGACAAACACAGATTTAAGTGGTAGTAACTTTAATGATCAATTTCCAAAACAGGAAATGCAAGGAAATAGGGAACACCAAATTGTACTGACCCATTTAGGGAAATGTTTCGAAAGTAACAGACAAGATATGGAATCAGACAATCAGTCCTTTTTTGTCACGTTATTTGAAAGAAAGAAAGAAAGAAAGCAACATAGCTCTAGTAAAATGGTCCTTACACTTTATACATTTTTTCCTAGAAAAAAAAAATGCCTTAACAGTTGTGGTGAGTGTTTGTGTTTATTTTTGTCTTGTGTTGACACAGATAAAATCTTTTAGTGTGTTTGAATGGCATGTTTTTTAAATTCAATTAGCCATGTTATTTGCCTTTTTGTTCAACCAATCTCTAAGGATTGTCTAACACTGCTGTTGTAAACTAGTAGTAGTCTGTGGCAAACTAATAGAAAGGCCTTGTGGTAATTTGAGAAATTTGAATCACATGTCCTAGGAATACATGAAATGGGCGTCTCCAAGCAAGAAAATTTATAATGTTGGGCAGGGCAAAAAAACAAACAAAAAACAACAACCTTTTTTTTCTACACAACATCTTGCTATCAGACTACAAAAAATATAAAGGCACATGTGAAAAAAATATTATCATGACAGGTTCCTCTTTGAAAACCAGGCAGCTTCATTTGTTAAAGAGGAATACAATTCCAACCTGCAATAGCAACTCTGCTTAAAATATCAACAGATAAATTAAAAAAAACAAACAAACAACAAACAAACAAACAAACAAAGAATTTAACTCTCCATGGGAATATCAAATCACTTTAAACAATAATAACACACACGAGTAGTAGCTTACACATTGAAATGTACACTTATGCTAGCCCATCAGGAAACAAGAAGCACAGGATGGCTTATTAGCATGCAGATGCCAGAAAGTCCCAAGGTCTATCCTTCTTGAAGAATGGACGGCTGTTATTTGCCACTGATATGGAGACAATAAAAGTGAGTCTTTGACCTCAAGGGTAAGGCCTCTCTCGTAAGCTTGATGCGTTCCTCGTGCTCCCTGCTGCTCGCTTGTGCAGATCATCACACTTAGGGAGAGATCGCTGATAGGCACAAAATCAGTCTTGATGTGTATCGTGTTAATGCACTTCCTCAGGAAACCATGAATGCCCCTTTCCCAACTATAAATACTCTCCTAGATTGGCTACATGTGGCGCCAACAATAATTCTGATATGCATAATAATATACAATAAAATACAAATACATCAAAATATACAAATAGTGACACATTCATTTTCAAAAAGGTAGAATATGAAAGGGAATTTTTTCCGACCTCTAGGAAACTCAGTAGCTAAGGTAAACATCTAATACTGTTTAGTTGAGTTTCTACACTAACTTTCTTGTATCATCTACGATTTCCATGAACCGAACTTCACAACTGTCCAAACATAATTTAACATCCAAGTTAAAGTCATTAGCAAGAAATGCAAGGGATCTGGTTAGTAAATTCTCCAAAATGTTGTACTTTTGGTTTTGCCAATTCAGATCTGCAATAGGACGTAAAGTTTCATATACGCGGCCATTTTAAAGAAGGAAACTTAAAAGCTATATTTTTTAAAGTCATTGCCTAGTGCTATGCCCTGAGTACCCTATGGGAACTTCTTCAATCTTCAGACTTGTATAATTAGATTATATGTTTTAGAAATCAGACACAGCACTGAGGGAAGCCTTTTTTTATACTTCATGAATGGAATGTCTCGTAGCATGAAGAATGTGGAAGCCTAACAAGTAGAAACATTGTTACTAGATTTAACTAAATTATTTTACATGTGGAGCAAAAAGCAACTCAAAATTGCACGTATTATTTTGTAGGTGTAACCACATGATAATAACAGTGGAGGTGATGGGGATTCATATAATATGGGCATTCAAAGGAAAAATGCAAAGGGTATTGGTCTAAGTAATTGACCAAATTGGCAAAACAATGGTTTTGCTCCCTCAACTCTACATTTCTACCTAGCCAATAAATTCTTCAGAATTTGATCCATTTATAAAATGAACCTTTTAATTTTGTTCCAACAATGTGTTTTATTGCATAGTGAAATGAGAAATCCTATACTATTTATGGAATTCACCAATATAGCCATCTCATAATTACTATTTGATGCCTCAATAATACTGATGTGGGATTGTATTCTATGAACAGAATCAAACAATAAATGTTTTTTCTTTATTAATAAATGTATAATTTAACAAATTGCCTTTAACATTGTATGTTACTTGCAGCAGCTAGCTATAAGGAATGTTGGTAAACCAAATCATACTATTCAAGTTAGTAGGTTTTAAATAAGCATGAATATTAAGACATTTTATAAGGAAAGGCATGTAGCTAGATCTAAGTTCAAAAATGTAATATTCTCTACATGTCCAATTCCAAAACACTAACATTAAGGGATTTAACAAAAAAAAATTAAAAATAAAACAATCCTTCACTCCAGAAGAACTCTGCCGATGTACCTCTGCCACAGACCAACAGGAGACGGAGGTACATCAAAGAAACAAGCCAATTCCCAAAGTCCAACACACAGAATTGTAAAACTAGGAGCCATCGTGGTCCACATGGTCCAGGTCGTCTGCAAAAAGAAAATATAATCACCAAAAAAATAATTAAGTTGGAAAAATAAATGAAATAAATAAAACACAACACACATTTTGCTGAGTTACACCTGTGTGGTAGATAAGCATCACCACGGAATGCACTAGGACTGAGATTGTGCCTACTTTACAAAAAGTTGCAAAGATGATCTGTCGTGGGGTGAAGTCTAGGATGGAGGATGGAAGAGGTTGCTAACCTTGATGGCAATGCTTTCCTACTCTTTTCTCCATATCAGTGGCAAATGCGAGATGTCCATTCTTCGAAAAGGATAGGATTTGGGATTTCTGAATACTGGCTTGGGTCCTCCTTTAGGCAGATTTGTTCAGTTTTAAACTATCTCTGCATTGTATTAATAAATTATAACACTATAACAGAAGAACAAGTACTCTATTGTAAAAAGATACTGCTAGGCATCCTGCACTAACAAATTGTGTATCCAATCTATGTTTTTACATTAAGGTAGGTAGACTTGTATAATGTCTGATGTTTTATATTTTATCCTTGTTTTGCAAAGCTATCTAATCAAGTTCAACAATTCATTTATACAGCTATTTTCGCAAAGGCATTTGAAAAAGTCGTACTTTTAACTGATCTCAAGCCTCCTTTAACTTCCACCATGTGACAGGGATTAATCTACCCAGAATTCCTCAGAAAATTATTGCAACTATTTCCTGGATGAAGAGTTATGGGTAGACAGCAAAACAAATTCAACAAAATGCAAATATTTCACACAGTTCCCTTATAACTTTGGAGACAATAAAAATTATTCTTTTTCACGTTTACATACTTTAATTTGTTATAGATTGGCTTGGGAAACTTTGGATGTATCACATTTGGTTTAATCTACATTTGCAAGTATAACGGAAAACATATATTATACAAACAGTGCCACTAGAGTGAGATAAAAAACAAAACCTGTTCTTCTGTGCTGTAATTTAACCACAGAGTGCATTTAATACCACGGTTCATTCATATTCTGCTTCCAAGGATAATTATTATTATAAACATTCTGGGATTTTCTTTGCATCGTGTAGTCTATAGTCCAAACATCTAACACTAACCTCTACTAAAGGTCAATGAGCGTCATTGATCAGTGTCGTAAGGGTAAAATTATTTTGTTACTTCTGAGATTTAAGTTTTATTAATACAGTGTGCTAGTTTTAGAGATATTAGGATAACATAGGGGCAATACATCTGTGTGCCTTGCATGGCAAATTATATATATATATTCACTCACACTTTCCCCTAATTTTACAGGTCTTTTTGAAGATGCTGCAGCTTTCACTAAGAGGGAACATTTGTGCAAGTCCATACTAGATGGATTCTCCCAGTGAGATGGAAATCTGTAAACTTGATGGTTGTATTAGAAACAGTAGTGCTGTTAAAGCTTATGTGCATATGTAGAAAGAGAAAGGATGTATTTTGTCCATCGAATGTTCTAGAAAGGTAAACATCTTCATCTACACACCAGTGCAGATTATGTTTACTTCTTCTAGTGGAGACCAAAATGTGGTGTAATGCCCTATGAAAATAAATATATATATAAATTGACATACAAAACCTGTTCTGTACTGTTAAGTTTTTGACTCCCCTCTATTTTGTCTAGAAGCAATACTACATTTTCCTTGCTGAACAGACAGAGGTGTAGGAGGCATAAGAAAGAAGAAAAGGGTCTGTTAACCAAATAACATAAAATAATAAAAAGGTAAGATGAATAGCAAAGGTTTCTAAGCAGTAAAGCAAAGAAAGAAAGGATGCGAGGAGCATATTGTAAAAATCTTTCTTAGCTTCTATCATTTCTTTATCTTTTAAAAATTGCACCTGTATATGTTTTGCCAGATCAAAAATCATCATTATGCCAACAATGACTCATGATACCTTGCCTAGTCTGAAGTTTACAATACTGGCATTGAACTATTAAATACACAGGCTATTAAAGCAGCTCTATCACTGTCTGGGTTCTTTCCGTAATTTGCAAAGATCACCGATGGTGATCTCGCTGCTAGGTGTCCGGTGGGGGCAGGGGAAGGTGAATTATACTTACCTGCATCTGTCCCTTACGGGTGCTGCCATATTAATCCACCGCATCCTCTTCAGCTGCCATGAGCCAACACCAGTGTTTTACATTTGGGCATCCAAGTGTTTACAGCACTAAGGTCTATGGAGAATCTTGCGAGACCCTCCATAGAGAGAGCTGTTTTCCTTCCTGTCGATGGCTGTGGGTAATAATAAGCTTGACAAAAGGTAGCTCCAGCATTTTTAGGGGTTGGAGAGAGGTGACAGGGCCACTTTAACAGTCTTTAAGCCAGATATAAGGTAAATCCACAAAGCTGCTAATGTGACTTTGTGCTATATATTTTATTTTCAAACAGCACCTAGGACTTTGTTGCACCTTGCACTAACATTTAGCAATGAGTGACACAAACTAAGCCAGGCCTGTCAACTCTCCTGATTGCAGCAGGACAGTACCTATTTTAGAGTCTACTCGTACAGTTCCACTTTTGGGCTCGTACAGTTATTCTTGGGCTCCAGGGAACTGTCTCCAGCCATCACACTATGAGTGCATCATTCAAAGCACTCACGTTATGATGAGAGCACTTGTGCCGTGCAAAGAGTGCTCTAGCAGCAGAGTCTGCATGGTCTTGTGTGGGTGAGGTAGGAGGCTTTCGGTCTGGAGCTTGGTGACTGTAGACTGCACTGACATTGGGCTGTGTATGCTACATGTGTATGATGCAGGTTGCAATGACATGTAGCTATGTTCTGTGTGCTGAATCATGCACTGTGAAACACTATGCACTGCTCAATACCTCACTATGGGGCTCTGAGTGCTTTCAATGCAAACGGAAAATTGGCTAAATATGCACAAATAAAATCTTTCTTTTCAACTTGTCTTATGAAGCTGTATTATTTTTTTAATTTACCTATGTCAATGGTTATAACCTGTTATCTTGTAGGTGAAAAATAAAGTGTCCAAACTTATCTGTATGTGCAGGTGATTAATGTCTAAGCGTTTAAAAATGACAAGCAAACAGCTAAACAAATAGTAACACTGCCAACATAATTTTCAAATTCCTTATTCTCGCAAACCACAATCATCTCTTCAACCCTGTGACTCCAAACCTTGCTTCTATCCTATCCCACTGCACCTTTATGAATCCTCTCCGATATCTCACCATCACAACCTTAATCTGACCCCTCCTCCTGTGCCATTTCAAGTTTTGTTCATTCTCCCTTTGAGTACTAATACCGATGGAACAACTGTATTGTTCACATATAAGGAGCCACTTCCATTGCTACTTTTCTCAAAATCATGAAAACTCACTTATTCAGAAACAACTTCCGTAATCCTCAATATTTCATTACCACTGCCATGTGACTCTCAAATGACCACTACAAGCCAAACCCATATTTTATATATACTTCCTACTCTTATCACCGCTTTAACTATTATGTTTCCTTTTTTAACTAATCAAACTTAGAGAGGTTGGTAACAAATGCTAGGGAAGGCAGTACCATTCCTTTGCATTTGCAATAATGTGTAAAAAAAAGATCAGTTAATTACAGCTTTTTACCAGGCAATTGATCAAGATTGACTGGAGTGTTTATGTTATGCTTGCATGTGTATTTCTGATGGGCAATAGTTTGAGTGGAACATCCCCCTGGAATTTGATACATTCCTCTTGCAACTTTATTATACTCTCATTTTGTCCATACATACTTTTAATGTACAGTTGTGAGAGAGGGAGTAGAGATCTTGACATGCACTTGTAGCATAGGTGGCATTGTGTGACTTTCTAACAGCCATATTTGAATATTTAGCATTGCTCTGAAAATCTTCATTCCAAATCTAAAATTCATAATTCATCAACTGATCTTTTCTAATTTTCATGTTAGTGGGATATTTTAAAGAATTGGACTACTGCATCTCTCGAAAATAGAACAAAGTTTAGCATGCAGGGCTTGAAATCTGTTATTAATGTGGGACCATTTTTTCTATGGGGCACCCTGAAATTCAGTAATAAATACGTCAAAACCGCTGAGTAAATTTTGAAATGATCTGCTTTTCTCAAATAGTTATCAATATAATACTATTAAAATGTGGTATTATGCTAATGTACCCATCTACCCCTTACTCCCAAATAAAATATATATTCAGTTTGTTAAGCATATTTTTTTGTGATAACATTGAAGTTCTGTTTCTGTTTGGGAAGTGATACCATTATACAAGCCTCCACGGTTATCGCTTGCCTTACGGAAATTTTTCCATGCAGGTGGTGGCACTAGGAAAGAGTATAGCTTGGGATTTACAAAGATTTATTGGAGGAAATATACGAAACATCATGCAATGTCGAAATATCTGAACGTATGCTCAGATAAATAGTGAAACTCTTCTGATATAACGAGGGTACATTGCATTGTTCCGAAACATATATAGTTGTGATTTAGTTAGAATGAAAAGATAGACAGACACACGACAAACAGACTACAAACCATTTTAAAATAGCACATATTGTTTTCTTAAATTCCATTGACAAGCTAAGTTATAACTAATTGTGGTGATTTTAGAATGTGCTTTTATAGTGAAAGTCTAGGAGATTTGCAAGTTACCATTCAGAGATTACATGAAATAAAGACATAGTTAATAATGAGTGTGCTGTTACTGGATAGTTTTAGTCTGCAATTAATAGCAGATTCATTTTATACATTACACGTGGAGAAACATAGTTAATATGTTTAGCTTTTTCTATAAGTTTATTTCTTACTTCTTGTAAGATCAAAACAAAGTAGACCCTGGATCGATGCAGATAAACCATGTTTTAAAATGTCCTAGATTCAAAAATAATAGGCATAAATTAAAATGTGGCCTATGTGCATGTTAAAATACAAGATCCACGGCACTAAATGATGCCATTTTGGTTAGCACTAAATATGTATCTGCTTGCCACAAGTTTGTTCCAAAGTGTGCAGGCCCTGATTCTTAGTATTGGAAGTATGACCAGCTTACTACCATACTGATGCTGAATTTGTCAGATGTATCAATGCATCTCAAGTCAAATTAGGAATATTTAAAGAATGTATCCTAGTCAAAGTTATAAAAGTGGAATAATCTGCAGAAACATTCCATTTGTTTCTATTGTGACCAATCTACCTTTAGAACTTTGCCCCACAATTACTCTCTCCAAATTACTCCCAGAATATCAGTACACCAGCTGCTAGCATCAGTAAGTGATTTTGATTAGTGTCAATAGAGGGAGTTAGAAGAGAATTAGCGAACACAGATAATCAAGTTAAGTAGGGTTAGTATCTCTTTGGGCTATCATGTCTCTAAATTCTCTTTCGGAGTAACAAAATAATGAACTTCTATCTCTAGTTTCCATTGTCACAAAATGCATGCCTTTAGAAAGCAAATGTGAAATTTCTATTTTCAAGGAACCTTGCAAATTAATAAATAGACCCTTAGATTCAGATCTGTCATGCCAACTCACCACATAGGTCTGGTCTCTTCATACATCCACTGTTTGGTGTGTTACTTCCAAGTCCGTTAAAAGCAGCCATACCATCAGAGCTGTAAGCTCTTAGAACAGAAAGCATATTGACTTGCTTTTCCAAGACTTCTTGACCCAGTGTTTGATCAAGTTTGAGAGAACTTTGCCGTGTTTCATGGGATAAGGGGAGGTTTGAATGCCATGGTTTCTCCATTATTTGTGATGTTTGAGAAAGCATATCTTCTGCTAATTTAAGAGGGCCTGAATTTGGTACAGTGCCATCTTCATCATTGTCATCTTTTTTCATATCTACTGTTATATTCATGTTTTCAGGTTCTGTTTCTATGTCTTCATCTTCGTTATCTTCTTCTTTGTAAGTTTCCATGTCCTCCGATGAGGACTCATCAGATAGATCATCAGTTACATCTGTATTGATAGAGTCGCATGGCAGAATGTGTTGTTCGTCTTCAGTCTGAGACTTTAAGTCAATATCCATGCTAGAACAAGAATTTTGAGCATTTGTCCCCGTGACTCCAGGATATACCCCAAATTGCTTGTAAAATTCCCCTGAAAAATTATTAAATGAAGGATCTATGTGGCTTGACCATGACCCGCTTTTCTGTTCTCCTGGAGTGTCATTGTTATTTGCTTGTGGTGGCATTTTCTCAGAAGATCGTAATGGACTTATTTTGGACAACATCATTTCTTTAGCACCTTGTGCAGAGGAGGAGGATGCTATTACTTTATTTGCAGCTGATAATGATTCTCTTAATTGATCTTTTGCATGGACTGGTGCTCCAATGACACCATCTTTACGCTTTGCTTTACCAAGATGGTTTGTTTGGAGATGCAGAGCCATGAGTTCCATGGATGAGGTGGTGAAAGAACAAAACAAGCAACCATGCCATGCAATATTATCTTGGACTGTGACAGATGAGCCAGGAAGGGACGGTGCATCTGTTCTCACGGACAAGTCCAGTGGTTCATACTGAGATTTCTCCATTTTCCTCTGCAAATTTTTTTTTTCTGATTTCTCTTCACAGTTGTCTGATCGCAGTGTTTTTATGGGAAGTGAGTCTAGCAAGGCTTTCTCCTTTAGTTCTTTCTCTTTTTTTAAAGAACTTAGAACAAAACTGTCCATGAAAGCCTGCAAAGATCCCTGGAAATTTACACCATTTCCAACAATGTTTTGATATGCCCTACCAAATTCTGAAAAGTTTGGACCTTTAGAGGAAATTTCAGACTTCTTTAGAGCTTCTGCAGAACCTTCAGAACTGATTCCACTTGACTGGCCCTGACGGTCTCCAGAAGACATCATTCCCGAAGGCCACTGCTGTGAAACCATTCCACTTCTAAAATCAATCCCAGGTAAGCCTTTAAATGCTCCTCTCAATATGTCTGGTCTCATAAAAAGAGAGTTTTTACTGGAAGAGTCATCTTTGTGCTCCTGGCTAGAAGAGTGCCCGGAAAGAGGACCAGAGCCATTTTGTCTCTCCCTGTGGTGGCGCTCCAAGTGATATTTTAAAGAGGCGGACTGAGTGCCAGCATAATCACAATGAGGACACTTGTATGGCTTCTCACCTGAAAATAAAATAAAAGCAAATAATAAACAATCACCATATTTGACAGTTGTATTTTAAGGTTGATCACAGAATAGCATATTGTCTAATGTATCGTTTTTAGCTAAGGTAATATTCAGCAGCTACCAGTTGAATGGTTGAACCTTGTTACAAAAATCTCTTACCATCAGTAAAAATTAAGAGCATCAGCTAAGTCTGAAACATATTACAAATAAAACAGTGCTATTCAGATACACTTAATAGGCAATAACAGGGGCATTTGCTTAAATGGTAAACATGGAAACCATTTTTAAACCTAAATTTTTTATGGCAGTGTTACGCAAGAGTGAAATGAATGATTTAAGTCGTACTCTGCAGTAAATCATGGATATAATTAGCAAATGGCATACTGCACAAGTAATTTATCATTATTTGTAGGGCACTATTCCAGAAGGATTCAGAAATCTGCAGACCTGCTGCATTGTTTCTAAATAAAGATCTATAAATGCAGATTGTCTGAAATATTAATGCCATTACATTACTACTGCTGTGCGTAAAAACATATAGCCTAAATTAAATGTATTCAATAACAATTAAAGGAAGCCTCACTAATGAAGTTATACAAAACACATTTAGAACCTCTATTTTATTTTGTAATTATCTGCAAAGGTTTTACAGTGATTTTTGGTCTATGTTCATGGCTTTGCTTAGTTCCGCAAATACCATCTGTAAATGTGCCTACAATGTTTATTTTTCTGCAAACAAACAATGGTTTATAAGCTGCATAAAAAGCCGGAACGAGAAGCTCATATTTTTATTAAAGTATGCTTTGCAATGATAAAAATAATGTTGGCACGTTGTATTTATACAAAACACATATGCATGTAATCCCGGAGAGAGTCGGTACTCGTATCAATAAATATACCACACAAAACAATGGCCCATTGCTTTAATTTTATTGTACGACAGGGAAAACTCGCTTTCTAAAAAAAAAAAAAAAATGTAAAAAAAGAAAAACTTAATTTATATAGTCACAGCACTGGCAATTTTATTTTTTATTTTTTTAATGGATAATGTGTGTCAATATGACCGCAATTTTAAAGAAGCATGCATATTATTTTATTTATATTTTTAAATCACTATATGTAAATGTTAGTTTGTTTAAGAAAAGCATGTTAAGAAATATGCCTATGGCTAAGGAAAATCAAAGGAAAACAGAACATTAATAGAAATAATTTGCTCTATTTTGCCACTTTGAATTCACAGGCTATTTCAAGGTACATGGTTTTCTAAATGAATGTGTTACCTTAACTACATGTGAAATCTTATTTATATAAGAAATATTTTAAGAGATTTATTTTCTGTTATACACCAGTCACTAGTATTGCCTTAGTTCACAGCTGGCTATTGCTCTGTAAGACACAAAAACTGATCAATCTTCGCAAATGTGCAAAAGATACCATGGGTAATCAAGTACGTAAGTAAGAACTTTAAGACTTGAATACAGAAGGATTGTAGAATGCAGATGGTTAGGCAAATTTTGAAGGTGCATGAAAACATCACGATTTGGGTAATATCTTCAAATGTATAATGAACGTTTTACTCATCCCTCAAATTATGGTGTGTTTGGCCTAATGGTCATGTGAGCCATGTCAAATGGGATTTTGGGAAAGAGTTTTGCTAGAAGTTTAAACCTACTTGTACTTTATAACAGATGAACATATCATAAACATGCACATGGTTTTTGGGTATCATTTGGTGAAATCAGTAATGCAGACTTGCTTACAGTTCTACCAAAGATGTTAAAAAAAAAAGTTAAGTGTCACTTTAATTGTTTAGAGTTTACAGCCCGCTGCTTTGATAAAAGTCACAATTGTAAGTATTCTTTAAAAGTGATGTTCCGACAAAAGTACAAACTTATTGTATTGGCCTATGGCTGATTATTTATTGAGTTAAAATTATTTTTTGGGGGGTGGAGGGGAGATTTTATTGTGTTTTAATTAATAAATACAATATATTCTATCACAGTGGTTTTAAAATAATACCTACCCTTTTGTCCCATAATCCGTAGAATTGATTCTCTAGCTTTGTTTTTATATTGACATAAACTGTCAGGTCTGCAGGGGACAAATATTAAAGCCTTTGCTTTTTTCCACTGATCAACTCCCAAGCAGCGGTAGTTTAAAAAAAAGGAAAGAATGCAGCACCCTATCTTCTGCATAGTGTCATAAACACACTGCTTATAATATAGAGAACCATTCCGTTTGTCTGAAGTTGCTATAACTAAAAAATGTATTACAAGTAAATATATTTATACATAAACAGTTTTTGGTATAATAGTCTTCCACGATATCTTTACTTAAGCACTGCACGATATGATGAATGACTGATTCTAACCAGTGAAATTTCGGTACATTAATATAAATTGTATACTAATTCCCCCCAAGCATCTATATGTTGCAAACCTGGATATCTTTTACACAGCTGCTTATTGCTAAACAGTGCCTTGTCCAGAAGGGGACAATCTGTGTCTCTAATTGCTGTCACTGAAGCCGAGATTCATTATGTGACTTTCCCATTAAAATGTGAGCATTAATTTGTATAATGAAATATCACCCACTGCAGTGTTCATTAGCCATGCCCTACTGTATACTTCACATTGTTAGCTACCTAGAAACTGGAGTTAATTTCACTAATGGATATTTCTCTACTTAGTGTTTGCTAGGAAATTTATACTGTAGCATTACCTCTTAAACTTTTAAAGAAATTTAAATTCAATCAATTATTTCTAACAAAAGTTTGGGATGTCATTAAGGCAGAAATCGCAAGCGCTGCAACATGGCACGTGTTGAAATAGAGAAATAAAAGTGTGTTTTCTAGAAACAATGTAAAATTTGGAGGAAAAGTATCTGTTCTACGGTAGTATCTGATGGCTATAAACATCTTGCGTTAGTAACAGAACGTAGTACAGTACTTATATATATGGTGAAGACACTTTTAAAAACTAATTTGCACATTTATGACCTCGGCCCCTCTTGGCTTTCAATGACACCAGGATGATACATTGCATGCAAAAACACTAAAATGATAAACAAATGATGTTTTCCCCCCAATGTTCACACATTTAAGGTCAAGAGCACAGGTCCACATTAAACATAGCCATAAAGTTCCAATGAAGTACTGCGGTTGGAGATTTACTTGCTAACTACTTAAAATCAATATGCTGTAAATATTTCCTCAATTTTATTTTCCTTTTAACATTTCTCAATTATGATAGATTTGCCAACATGCTTGCAGGACCCATGACTAATCTGCATACTGGCTTTGTTGCATCTGCATGAAAAAATATTATAAGATAATGATGATGTTTAAAACTATTACTTAAAGTTATATATGTCTACGAATCTTATCTGCAGGTGACACATGAGAGATATTCCCTTGACATATAAGTAGTTCTTATAGAATGTCAAATATACTAGCACTCTAAAGTCTCAGTGACATTAGCTTTCTCATATTTTATTCTTATGGAGTATTACTAAAGATTAGTGAAAGTTGTAATTTTATTTATAGCACTTTCATGAAAGCTAGTGAGTGTGAGACTTTTGAAGCAAACTCAAGCCACAACAGCTTAATGTAGTGGTTCTGGTGTCTATAGCCTGTCTCTGCAGGCACTTTTGTAATGTAAATGCTGCCTTCTCAAAGAAATGTCTGTGTTTACATTGCTGCCTAGTAACACCTCTAGTGGCAGTCACTCAGACGGCCAATAGAGGTGCTTCCCATCTTAGTTCTGCACAGTGTGCAGAATCTACATTTAGCGTCTCGATGATCTGCATGGAGGCACTGAACATTCCTCATAGAGTGACTGCCACTCAAGTCAATGCATCTCTATGGAGATGCTGATTGGTGTAACACTGCATTTAGCCACACAAGGAAAAGCACTGGATTGACTGAGATCATCAAGACTGATGATATCAACCATGGAGGCAGAGCCAAGTGGGACCAACTGTGGCAAAACTGGCACAGCGTGAAAGAAAAGGTGATAAAAAACACCTTTTCAATGCGACCTGGGGGAGGCTGGCCATCTAAACAGAAACTCCAGCACTATAGTGTCAGGAATACCTGATTGTATTCCTGACACTATAGTGTTCCTTTAAAGACTGTCATACTGAGTACTGTGATACAGAATCTTATAGACTGCAACATTTTCTGCGCATGCATCATGTAGGTTGTTCTCATGGAAAGCACAGCTCGAGGGATGCAGGCTGAATTTGTGATGTTGTGGAGAACAGGGCTACCAAAGGTAAAGAGGACTTCTATCCAGATCTTTACAAGACCCTGTATATATCACCAGTTTGTCATAAAGACGAGAAATACATTTTGGTTCTTATCCTCCTTCCTTATTCTGACCGAGAATACCATCTGTTTTACACCTGCCAACCAGGGCAAAAAAGGTTAATTCTACTCATGAAGCCATGAACTTCCCCAGGCATGCTTTTCTTCCCTCTAAATGCTACAGTCCAGTATATACATAATGGCTGACAATATAGGAGGGACCAATAAAGAAAAATGCATAGTGCAGTACTTTGAATTTACTAGCTCCCGTGCTTCCATATTTATACCCACCAGGTAGCTCAATGTAGCAAATACCTAGTAAGCCATGGAAACATACCGTCCCTGACAGTGGAAGGGTACTGAATTGTCAGAAGAAAATCAACTGTGAGTTATGCATCATCATTCGTTTCTTAAAATACCATACAAAAAATAGCATGGACAGCTGCCATTCCAAAGCATCAGGGAGAAGAGGTTAACGTCATATGAATGTTTACTGGGCCAATATAAACAGCTATCTGTCTATGGTGAACTGTTCAATACCAGGACTGTACAAAGGAAACTAGATCTCACCTAAACTACAGCAAAGGGTTACTCACACAGTAAAAAATAGAATGTAGAATTTTCTGTCAAAAGCTTTTTAACCAAAATCTGGATGTTCATCGCTCTTATAATTGATACCGATTTTTTTAAAGTTTATGTTAAAATAATTAATTTGGATCCAAAAGGAATGCTTTCCCTTGTTTGGGGCACACATGGAAATCACTTATTTTGGATCAATAGCAGATATAGGAATCTTGACTGACTTTAGTCTTTTTTTATCCCATATTACTATGGAACTATAAACTGTATTTTCCCAAAGATTTTTCTTTTCTCAATAATCTTATTTACAGTCGAAATAGCCACTAATTCCAATTAATTGATGAGCCACTAATCCCATCATATATTCATATTATCTTATAGTCTCCATGTTCAGCATTATGAATCTGCCAGGTGAATGAATGCTGGGTGCACTGCTGGATATATGGTGTAAGATGGTAGCAGTGGATGACAGGTGCTGAATGTGATGTAGTAAAACTTTAGATGAATGCTCTTATGGTAATATTCTAGTTCCATGTGACACACATAGAATAAGCCTAATGAAATATATATTCTATGATGGAGTCTGGATATTCTGTCTATACCAGTTGTCTTTGTCTTTGCCAATTTTTTCAGGCACTACCATGAACTATATCACTAAACAACACAATTTATCTAGTTTAATTTAAAATAAGGTAATACTGTAGCAGTAACAAAAATGGTAAATATTATAAAATTCCTGATGTATTTATCAGATGACTATAATGTCAATAATAAATATGTAGTACGTATGTACACCACACAAAAATACACACACTAACCACTGCACAGAGGTACTTAATATATACTTCCTAATTTCCCAGGGCATCCAGTGGGGTGCCTGTACAGCTGCTACATTTTACATTGTATTTCCCGAGGCAAAACAGTACTTCCAGCCCTGCTCTTGATATGGAGTCTGTACTTAGCCCTGAAGCGATTTTCTTCTTTCGAAAACTGTTGCAGTTAGCTACTGTGATGTTTATTATTTTTGCTGGCCACAGTCTCTTTCAATGTCAAAGCACCCAGATTAATAAAATGTTCACTGGCCTTTGTGACTGCTCTTCGTTTTTAAGGTCACAATCAGTGGAATTACAGACGATACAAAGAGTGAGCAAATGAAATGGGCAGAGGGAGGGGGAATGTTGTGCAAAAGAAGAAAATTGATTGGTCGGTTCATTTAACTTAGTTACCCATTGATATAACTGTTCTAAAAATCTCTTTCCAGGAGAGACATAGAGAAGAACATAATCATGGCCAGGTATTGGGTGGACACTAAAGCTTCCTTGCTCCCACCTACAAAACTCATGGAAGCAAGAGAGGGTTATATCGTGTGATATTATGTGTCTGGTGACCTCTTGCATATAGTATAAATATCAACGTGTGTGCCTTCATTAGCTATCCTGAACGTATTCATGTCTTACCTGTGTGTATCCTCAAATGCACCTTTAAATGATGTGATGTCCTAAAGGTTTTTCCACAGTAAGGACAGTCCTTCATGGCTGAGCCAAGGTTTCTATCTCTCATCATAGATTGCTGCTGTGCTCCCACACATCGTCCATTGTCTTCCCCCATATCTGCAACACAGAGACATTCACTTCTAGCAGTACTCCACACATACCCGTGTCTGTTGGTTTTTACTGCTTCACTCTATATCACAAGGCTGTCAGTTCTTGTGATTGTGATTCTTGGGGATAATTTCATCTTTTTAATCATTATTTTAAGCAGCATATGGTATCTTAATAGTGAATGAAGTTACACAAGAAAAGAGCCAGCTGCGGGACCAGATGCCTGTTATTCTTCTTTTCTACGTGTAATATACCCAAAAGTTAAAAATCGTAACAGGTATAATTTTAAACCATATCTGAATTTGAAAAGCTAAGCATTCATTTTACTTTTCTATAAACAGAATCAACAGACATCTCCCCTCCCCTCCCCCCCACCTCCCCATAAGTGTTGTTCCTTCTAAGGAAAACACAAAATGGCTGCACAGGTGTAAAAACATGTTTTTCTAAATTCATAGATGGCACTGCCTATTTTATAGAAATTTAGTGTCAAACCTGGATTTCATTTTTATTAAACAAAAATTACAGGCAAAATATATACAAGTCAAAAAGTACTGTAAGGAAAATAATACGTGTTCCTGTTGATTGTTGATGAGCACCTATTTTCTAATATATTTGAATAAAATGAACTGCTGGCAGCAATAATTTCTTTTTTTTAACAAAATTAAAGCAGACAGTTGGAGTTTTAGTATTTTTGAGTAATATTACATGAGCCCCATTTTGTTATAATGCTCTTGCAAATGGAGTGCTGGCTTAACAATAACATCAACAAATCCATATGTATGCATTATTGCATTTTTAAAAAAAAAAAAATTTTTTAAACATGTGCTCTTTAGCTTCTTATCAAAATCGACACACGCTAAGCATTGAGTCGAGACACACCTGTAGACTGGTTTTCGGCAACACAGCCATCTTGGTAGAGGCAGAATCACACTTAAGTTAATTTTATCTTTAGATGTATGCATTCTCTGGCTTGCAAAATGTATAAATTGCAAGTTCATAAATACTTACATAAGGATGATGCACTCATCACAGAAATGGTCCAATTATTCTTTATGTATATGGTAATGTAAATAATAATGTAATAATCATTTTCTTAAGCTACTCAAAAATGGACTAACAAATACCCACAATCTACCAGAGCCTGTCTTTTCCCCCCACCTAAAGGTTACTATAAGCAATAGCCATCTCTGTGGGGGAAAAATAAATCAAAATTATAGATAGCTTTATTGCCTTGTTATACAAACTGTAAGGAAGATACATAAACCTGTGAAAACAACAACAACTCCAAATTCAAGCATTAAACTAATACTTTTTTTGGTTTAAGGACAGTCCACCCTACCGCAGCTAAAGAGGTAATTTCTAGAATGCAAGAATGAAATCACATTCTTCAAATGTATATAATACCTATTTGGAGACAGATTGTTTATAATTATACACTTGCTAACTACATACATCCTTTCTATGACTTGTATTGATCATTAATGGCTCTCAACCATTTGCACTTTCATTAGCCCAAGCACAATAACATTTATTGATTGGATTGTTTCAGACACATGTGGTGGGAAGGGATTTTATTGTTATCTTATCAATATTGACACAGCTGGAAATTTAACTGGACCTGTCAAAGTAAAAGGGCCCTTATGGATGTCACTTCCACTGCTGTACAAAAGGATCTGGGAAAAATTGTACAGGCACACGCTCAATCACTACATTTAAGGCTGCTTACAGATCGTGACACAGAAAAGGGTAAACTTACAATTAATGTTAAACACAGGAAGCAACATATGTTCCATGGTACATGAGATTGTTCCATGTTACATGATACATTTACAAGCTAAAAACATGTTTACCTCCCACTGTTACCATAACGTGTCACTCAGGATCAGCAGCATCAATCAATCATTCGCCACAACGCATGTTAAGCATGTACACTATACCATGGTCTCATATACTCAGTTCTGCTGTATTTAATATATATCTTCATGGATTCATCCTGTTTGTGCGCCTAATAAGTTGTATGTAGCTAAGTGGCTGCTAAATTCAATTAAGGACAATTAAAAACGCTGACTGTGCTTCACGGATGGTATTGGAGCTTTTTTAAAAAAACTGACAGAATGTTTATGACATAGATGTTTTTTTTTTTCCAGGTATTAGACAAATATGGAGATGGATCATTTTCTAAAAAAGTCAGAGAGCATAACTATGTACAGATCAATTCCTACAGCTTAAAGGAGCACTCCTGGCACCATAACCACTACAACGAGCTATAATGGTTACGGTGATTGGATTATTCCTATGAGGTGTGGAATAACAGTGCTTAAATACTTAATGAAAGTATCTATGTACAGTATATGGACCTGATTTTTTATCTCCGACATTGGCATTTAATTTAATCAACACAAGGGGTTATTCACTAACCTGAGAACTATCAGGAATTTACCAGGGAACTGCAAATTTAAGGCCATAATATAGAGCTTGAAACCGCTGCATTTAATTTTTTTTTTCAATTCGTCTACTTTAGTCTAAAATTTGCAATTTCAAGGCTAATCCTTGACATTTCCTGGTTTAGTAACCCAGAAGGTTTTTGTTTTGTTTTAGTATTTAATAGTCACTAAAATGTCTAGAAAATACATTCAATTAATCCTCTTTTGCTCCATAAAGAAATATTCCTCAACAACCAAACAATAGAAGAAAAACATAAAATGTATGTATCTGTGTTTAATTTATTCCCTTTAATCTGTATGCTAATTAGTGTAATGGTAATCTGAATATGAAGTTCACCCTGACCCCATTGAGATCAGGGGTTTTGTAACATAAAGAGGGTGAAAATTCAGTCCACCAATTACAGTTCGGGTGAAGGTGCTTAAACCTGTTGCAACATTTATACACATTATATTTTTCCATATTACATTAACTATGCACCAGATTTGGTCAAACGTGCACATAGGCAACTGATCAGGCTTATAGAATATCAACAAAGGAGCATGCCCCACATGGAAACGTGGGTGGCCTGAAGATGCAGCCTTTTAGATATTCTGAACTAAGCTTCTTAAGAAGCAGTGTTTTCCTCAGATGCTTGTGAATAAAGAGACTTGCTATCTTGAACACAATAGGCCACCGCATGCCGTCTTTTTCATGTCTTTTAGTAGAAATGCACATAATAAGTATATTCACAAGGTCTGTGACATGTTTTTGTACTATATGCCAAGATACATTCACCTGTCTACTTCCACACATTGTTAGTAAGCTTTATATATATTATAATGAGGGAAGTACAGTGCTGACTCCTCGGTCAGTTTCTGGTTAAGTAAATAACCCTGTCATTACTGTGATATGATATAGAAAAAAGAGCTATCGGGCACTGGAGCTACTCCCGGCCATGGTGCTCTAGTACAAATATGGGGATGCCTCTCTCTCACAGAACATTAACCATAATATGATGAAAATACAGCATATCTTAAATGTGCTTGTACAATTTTAAGGTACACAATTAAGCAGTATTCAGGTGCAGGTAAACAACTTAACATTCAGACATTTTGTCTACATACCAAGTAAGGAGATTCAACCAGTTTGCCTGTTTTGGGTACCATCCTAAAGTGTGTGATTATAGATTGTACATGAAAGTGCATTACTTACTATGTGAATGTACATACACAAAGGAAAATGCATGTTTATCTGATATGATACACCAAATCCTGTCCCTGTCTCTTTAAGTAGACCACCTATTCAAAATATCCAGAAATACTGGGTGGGCGTCGCTTAAGTTTCAGGAGCAATATTAAAGGTAAATCTTTGTAATGCCTCTAGTGCAGGGTTCTCCAAACTCTGACCCCCCAAATGTTGCTGAAATACAACTCCCATGATTACCTGGGTATTTAATTCAAAGAATCATGGGAGTTGTAGTGCAGCAAAATCTGAAAGGCCAGAGTTTGGAGAACCCTGGTCTAGTGTAGTAACATAGAAAGTTAACAGAACAGAGAGAAAGGTTTATTTCCTTATACAACACAGACTCACACACAAAACATTTTTGTTCTTGATAAACAAGTGTTGGTGATGTAGACATTTAAACCAATGTAACTCTGGCACTACAATGTTGAAATGCCTATATAACGCAATATTTGTTACGCATACACTGGCCATAAACAATTTCTACTTGCACGTGTGTCACAGGCGAATAAGAGAAGAAACCTTTTATCCTTCATTTTTACTTTGTATGCTATTACACAGGACGCCTTGAAAAGAAAATTGACCTTTAATATTGCTTCTAAGAATTTATTGAGTGCCTATCCGATGACTTTACTTAGCATGTCAGAATTTATGAAAATCATACTGTTCTCCTGAACTTTTGGAGAATAAAATGCACCTTAACCATTAAGGGCCTGTGATGTGACAATACATTGGCCTTTATATAACCCATATCAAAATGGAAAGTTCCACTTCTTTAAGAGCTGTGAGGCTGTATAGAGCTGCAAACTTAAAATATCCAGGAAATTCCGTACAAGGATAGGGTGTTTAGTGTCCAGTTTGAGAATTTTAAGAGGTTATTAATATAGTTTTTAAAGGAACAATGTAGCACAATACATATACATATATATATATATATAAATATATGTTCCTGGTGTCTTAAGATTATTTGCTCACCACTCCCTTGCAAAATAAAAAACTAAATACATGTCCCCTGTGGGGCCCTGATCCCACCATGGCCGCCAATCCTTATCCTGAGATCTACTGACTGCACATTTGTAAATCTGTCAATACACTTTTCCAGCATTCCAAGGAATAGGTCACTGATTGGTTAGCCAGTGACCCCCCAGGAGTAGGTGTGGAAAGGATAAGAAAGAAGAAGCATGTAAAACAATCAACCTGCAAAGTGAGTCAACTGTCTCATTTAAAGTTATAGCTGTTGAATGAGTCAACTGTCTCAAAGTGGTGCAAGTCCCTTTAAAGTAACACTCCAAGCTTACTGAAGTGTTTGTTGTGTTTTGAGTGTTTAGTTAAAGCATACTCCAGACATCAAGACCACTACAATCATTTGATGTGGTAATAGCGCAGCAGTCTGCATGTACACCATTTCAGTTTGAAGCACTGCACATACTGAGTTTAACCCCATTGCTGCCAAAGGTGTAACTCCACCCACAGCAGCGTCATTGGAATGTCAATTTGTGCAAATGTTGATGCATAGAATCTAATTCACTGGCTGAGAGCTGATGTTTTAAACCCTGCTTCAGATGAGTTCTGGTGCCCAGCAGGACAAGGTAAAAGAGCTTACAATTCTAGAATGTTTTGCCCCATTAGAGGAGAACAATGGCAGGATACCCCTGGCCTGTATGATAGTTGAAGTAACCCTTTGTCGGAAAGGCTGTGGTGGGACAGTCTTACTTTATATGCATGACAACATTTGATTAAACAACACATTTGTTACAGTTATTCTGAAGGTTATTGATACTGTGATAACATGAAGCTACAATAGAAAATATTTTGCTTAAAGCAATCTGAAGTGAGTTGTGTTTTCTCAGTCACACACTGGTGTCAACGCACAAAGCATTAAAAAGAGACAGGTGCAGATTGCCGTTCAATATTAAAGAAGGGTGATTCTGGCATTTGATCATATTTTTTTTGGTGGGGGGGAGGGGCAGGAATCCAACAGTACATATTACTGAGCCACTATGTTTTTCAAAGAAGGCTCAGGGGTGGTGTATATGGTATAAGGCAGTGGCTTCAGCAGTGGCTTCAACATTTGTTCTCAAGAACTGCCAACTGGTCAGGATTAAAAGCTGTACCTGCTGATGTTGGAATGAAAATGACAGAGCAATTCACCTGTTCTAATGATAAAGAGATAATGGTAAAGACATGCCATTAAATTCCATTCGATGTTGGGTCCAGAGTACAGGTTTGAAGAACACACACAAACAATTTGTTTTGAATTAGTTCCAAAGTTATAAACCTAGACTGGATACATCCAAGACTTACATTTTATTGCCTTATGTCATTTTATATCTTTTTTATTTTTTTATGCACATTGACACTGTCAACAATATCTTAATTTACATTGTAGAACTAAACTGGTTGTCGCTGGAATCCAGACGCACCCTTCATCTTTCCAGCCTTGTGTTTAAGAGCTTTTCTGGGAAGCTCCTGCCCTACCTTAGCAGAATGTTCTCCTTGGCTGTTCCCACCTCCTATAACCTCCAATCCAGTACCAGTACTTTATGAAGTCTACCTCAAAACAAAAAGAAAGCAGTCCGATCCTCCTTTTCCTACAGAGCACCGCAATTATGGAACGACCTCCCGCACACTTTAAAATCTTTCCCAAGCCTAAAGCCCTTTAAGTGATCCCTCTCTTCATACCTCAAAACAGAATGCACGTGTCATGGTTGATATATATTTCCTACCTGTTCTCTTTTAAATGTTTTATATATTGTGTATTAATATTGTTTTTATATTTTATTGTAACCTATTGTATCAATGCAATGTTTTGTGGACCCAGGACATACTTGAAAACGAGAGAAATCTCAATGTATCTTTCCTGGTAAAATATTTTATAAATAAAATAAATAAATATTTTGTGGTTGGATATCTGGCATAATCAGAGCATACCATGTAAATGATCTTGAAACCAGTTGTGCGGTGGCTGTACATGCACCTGTTGCAATGCACAGATACCCAAGCAAGCATAAAAAAGTATTATCAATTAGGACCTTTTAGCTAGTCTAACAGACTAAGGTAAAATTAAAGATTTACACACAAATAAAAGCATGTACATTTCAGTTAAAAGAGTCCTGCATATAAAGCTGTACTATTTGTAATATGAAGGAACACAAGATAGTATTGCCAGCAACTTATTAAAGGAATACAATATCTGTATTCCTAAAGACACAGTAAAGTCCCTGTCCCTATTTGTTTTAATGTTGTGCCCCCCCATGTGAACAAACCCCCCTCCCAAAAAAAAATTACCTTTTCCCAGCACCAATGCTCGCACAGTGCTGCTTACCTCTCCACCTCCCATGACATCACAGAGAAGGTGTGGCCTCCTCCGCCAATGTCCGATGCAGTGCTTCTCATCAAGGAGCCCCAGGTAACCTAATGCGCATGCACAGTGAGTGTTGCACACACATTCAAACTTCACCATAGGGAAGAATTAAATCAATGCTTGCTATGGGGGCTTCTGAGTCACAAGACCGAGTTTTATTCATACTGACAGCCACTACAGTTGAACTCAATCCAACAATGTAAACATTGCAGTTTCTAAAGAAAGGACAGGGACACTGCACTCTTCCTACTTCACTAAGATGAATTGGTCTGGGTGACTTTGGTGTCCCTTTAAGCAGTAAAATGATACACATATTAAAGGGACACTATAGTCACCTGAACAACTTCAGCTTAATGAGGTTGTTCAGGTGAGAACTATAGCTTCCTGCAGCTTTTCTCATGTAAACACTGTATTTTCTCAGAAAATACAGTGTTTACATTGAAAGCTAGGAACACCTCCAGTTGCAGTCACTCACAGTGAACCAGAGGGACTTCGGAGTTGATGGAGGCATAATTCTGGCTTGAATACAGTAAGATTTTTACTATATTTATGGAGGCATGAGGGGCCCATGGGGGCTAGATGGTTAACACTATAGAGTCAGGAATACATGTAGTTGCATTGGTGACTATAGTGTCCCTTTAATAAAAGTATACACAATAGAGCTTCCTCTTTAAGTTGATTATAATTGCACTATGAGCAGAGGGGGCTGTGACTTGGAATTTTGCATAAAACATGACACTGATGTTGTGTTGATGTTAGTATTGTGCAGCTATTATGCCTTGCTGCTTTATACCCTTGCATACAAAAAAGATCAGAATTTGTGCAAGACACGGCAATAATTCCAGTCATGGCGGATCTATAATAACAAATTGCTTAAGTTATTATGCTAGAAAAGTCAATGATTAATTTCAAGTATTGAATTTATTTCAATATTGTTCATTATCTTCCCACAGAAAATGCAGACAACTTTTAATTGCTGCACCGAAAAGCAAATATTAACCAAACGTTTAAGTTCCACTAATAATATTGCTCTGAATTAAATATATATTTGAGTTGTCAACTGCACTTTGCAAGTTCATGTCCATCATTACTGGCAGTCACAAGATTAAAAAGAAATATAGTCGCCACTGCTCTTAATAAGTGGTATGTAATACATTGAAGGGAAATCGGCAATCAAGGGGATATT
This sequence comes from Pelobates cultripes, assembly GCA_933207985.1. NCBI lineage: Eukaryota > Metazoa > Chordata > Amphibia > Anura > Pelobatidae > Pelobates > Pelobates cultripes. Next base: position 16,834,718 of record OW240923.1, read on the forward strand.
GGAAATCATAATCCTCTTTTTATTCTTTAACCTATAGATTTCTACATTCAAAATAAAGAGTGTATACAAAGTCTCTGAATTCCTTCTCTAACATTTTGCTTTTTTAAATAGAGGCTCCAAATGCACATCAAAGAATAGAGGGTTTTTATCACTTTTAGATTACTAGGAGAATGAATATTAAATGATTTGTACAGAAAATATACTTTTTAAAGAAATGCTAAGTATAAAAATGTATACATTCATAACAACTAAAAACTAGACCTAAGAAATGCACTACTTAATAAATCCCATTTTTATTCTGTTTGTGAAGTTTACATGCCTGGGAAATACATGCAGTAGAATAGGAAGTGAAACAAAATTGGAAGTTTTAGTCAACATGTTTCCCCTGGGTGTACGGTAAATATAAAAGTAAACTTCTGTTCAAAGCAAGACTGCGCTTATAGTGGACCCATAAGCTACACAGATTTTGCCATTATCAGATTTATGAAAACCACCAATAGCTTGCACCTTTTGTTTTTCAATCAACAATTTTGTTTAAAGGTTATTAGGTTTGAAAGTTCAGAGGCATTAGTGGCAAATCCTGCATAATTAATTACTTTTATGCCATGAACTATAACCTCCCATCTCATTACAACTTCTCAATCAACTTCAACCAAATGAATGTGTAATATAGATAAATAGCACTATACCAATAAATACAAAAACAATTCCTTCAGAAAATGTATCTATGAACGGTTCTACAATATGTCTGTCTGTATAAGCATATCTCTGCTTAGGTGTCTGGACCTAACAGTCCATAGCACTGGCAGTATCCCCCTCAAGAAACATCACTGAAATGTGTAGTTTGTATGTATGGTGCATAGTGTTTTGACAACACATATGCCGGATCCAAGGATGTTAGAAATCACCATGCACTGTGTAATGACTATATCAGACTATATCTGCCTCTAAACTTTGCGTGCCTCTGTTGCTTCTTTTCAGTCAGGATTTATTCCACTCTTGACCAAGCCTTGATGAGAAGTTCCGTTCCAGTTAAATCTCAACCAGTAACTGTTCCTGTTTTCAATTCTCTACTTGTTTTAGCAAGCAGTGAACACCCAGCAGCTGGCAAAGTCCAAGGATCAAACCTTAAAGCGGCACTGTCATGCCGAATCCCGTTTTTTTTTTAACCCCTCTCCCGCCTCCACTACATCCAATAGACCCACTAGTCACCCCCAAATGCCCCTAAGCCCCCCACATGACCTATTTTTTAATCCTTATTTTCTGGCCCGATCTTGATTCAGGGCGCCGCCATCTTTGTGTGGGTAGGTGAAGTCCCTCAGGGACACGTCATCTGCCCACACTAGGCAGACACTGAGATTCCCGCACATGCCCAGTGAAACACCTGGACATGCGAACGGGAATTTCAGCTATTCATTCATTCATCAGACAGACGAATGAGTGAATAGGTATATCAGCCGAACAAACAAACAAACACAATGTATCAGTGTATGTTTGTTCGTTTAGTTTATTACAAGGAGGGAGCTACCGGCATGCAGCTCCCTCCTTGTAATATGTAACTATTGAAGCGGCAGGGAGCAGTGCTCCCCACCACTTCATAAGCCCCCCAGTACCCCCTCTCACTCTATGGGGGTCAATATGACCCCCATAATAGCACAAGGGAGATCAAAAGAACTTTCCCACGCTGTGTAAAATGACTCAGAGCAGTCTGATTGGCTTAAACCCACCAATCAGAGTGTTCTAAGCCTAATTGCAGGGCGGGGCAAGGCTTTATAAGCCTTGACCCGCCCTGCGGAGCTCAGTCTGCGGCGTGCCCTCGAAGGGCGAACTTGGATTAAATTTTTTTTGCGCTCGGTTTTTTTTTTTGTTTTTTTTTAAAGTGCGACGGGTATAATGGATTTTTATTTGGCCTTTTTGGGGGCTGAAGAAAGAAGATTTTAGAAAAAAGAAGACGTCAAATGGTAAGTTTAATTTTTTTTTTTTTACAGGTTAGTTATTTTATTCCCCCCTCACTATTTGTAGGGTGAGGGGGTAGGTAGGGGATAGGTTTTTTTTGGGTGGGGGTGGTGACTAGGGGCTTGGGACCCCTAGTCACCTTGATTGGGGGGGGAGGTGTTTCATTTAGGGCCCCCACCCACCGCTCAGGGGTGGGGGCCGGGGGGGAGGATAGTAGGTCCCCCCACCCTTATTGTTTTATTAGGGCCCCCACCCACCGCTCAGGGGTGGGGGCCAGGGGGGGAGGACAGTAGGTCCCCCCTTTATTGTTTTACTGGGGCCCCCACCCACCGCTCAGGGGTGGGGGCCAGGGGGGGGAGGACAGTAGGCTCCCCCCCCCTTATTGTTTTATTAGGGCCCCCACCCACCGCGCAGGGGTGGGGGCCAGGGGGGGGACAGAAGTTCCCCCCCATATTTTTATTTAGGGCCCCCACCCACCGCTCAGGGGTGGGGGCCAGGGGCCAGGTTCCCCCCCATCTTTATTTAGGGCCCCCACGGGCATGGGGGGAGTGGGGGGGGGTTATTAGTTTTTTGTTTGTTTTTTTACAGTGAGCAGCTATACGCTGCTCACTGCTTACTACACATGCCCCTACTCGCGGTATAGCGAGTAGGGGCATTTAAGTTACTAATACTAAGTAATCTTTACTTAGTATTAGTAAATTTGGCTGAAAGACCAATTTAGGCCTTTCAGCATTTTAGTAGATAGCTCCCTGATACCGTGGGAATTAGGGAGTTATCTACTAAGCGGCTGCAAGATGCAGCCACAGCAATGAATAGGATCAGAGTTTCATTCATTAGAATGAAATTCTGATCCGAATAAAGTGCCGAATTGCGTTCTAAAAGAAACGAACATACTGTTCTCATTCAGTTAGAACGCAATTCGGCAGTTTCATGTAAAATGACAGGAAGCATTGTGGGAACACTGAGGAAAGCTAGGGATCATGGGAAAATTGCTCTGACCAGCGGAAATGAAGCACACTTTGCTCCTCCGCTGGTCAGAGCTGGTCAAGCGGAGGAATCCTCCATAAGGCAAAGAGTCCCTACTTTGTCTTATGATTTTAAAGAAAACTAAAGAAGACAGGAAGAAAAGAAGAACAGATCCTGAGAGAGGGGGAGAAGAGGAAGAGATTGAGGAAAGGTAAGTTCGGCATGACAGTGCCGCTTTAAGAATGTCAAAAGATTGTTCTTGTACCAAAAAAACAAATACACGCAGAAACTTAAATATACACAAAATATATAACTGACGTCCTTTTTGTTTTGTTTATCAAATAGGGGTTTCCAAACAACTTGTAAAAAGTACCACAAGATTAACAAAACCTAACACTTACCTGTTTATCTATTTACAAATCAGTCCAGTATGGGGAAGGGTTAACGAATATGACAAACTTAGTGTGTGATAATTAAGCTGGTATATATCATCTGTGGTTATACTAAAGGATTTCATTTTTACAATGATCATATAAAGTAATGTTCACTGGCACTGGGTTATTACGGACTGGCAAAACAATTGCTAAAGGAGAGGTTATTTAAAATAAATAAATAAGAAGCGAAAAACTAATAATATACAAAGACAACTGTTTCTTGCAAGGGATTATAAATGACTGTGCCAAAAGTCTATGTGGCAACTAAAAAATTATCCTGTTTGTTTTAACATTGTGTAGTCTGTTAAAATTGTGACACTGATCATGCTTGAGTACAGCAGTAGCTGCTCTGTAACAGCTCCTTAATGCCTGCTAATAGGGTTACAAGTGTACAGGGGAAGGCTACAGATTAAGTTAAAGGGCAGGTGTCTGCCCAATGTAAGGTTCTTACATTGTGAAATGATTAATGTGTTGGAACCTACAGAAGGCAGAACACACGCACACATCTACTGTAATTTCATATACACTTCAAGCTAAAGAGTGATCGCACAAAGCCCCAGGGAGAGAAAGAGTTAATCGTACCTAATGAACACTGGGTGAATAAACAGATAATAGTATAACCCATACAGATATGAAATGTGGGGAGGTAGGGGTCGCTGTAAGCCAAATCCAATTAATAATGAAAGAGAGTATGTAAAAGCAGAGTATTTAACCTGAATCGGATGAATAACACACAAAGCCCCCCCTCAGGCTGTTGAAAGAATGGAACTGAACAAGTTGGAAGAATATTGGGCAGGGAAATAAAAAAAATAACATAAAAAAAAAAGATATTATGTGATTGTTATATATATATGAAAAAGGTTATCAATTTTTATACTGTATTTTTGGATTTTCTGGTGTTACTAAAATTAGAATAGGTCCTTCCCCTTAGCAATAATGTGGAACCGACATCGCCTGAATCAGAGAAACTGCCCACAAATACCAGAATATTAGTGCCCATCACTTCCTGTGTGTACTCTTTGTGTACACACATTTTACAGCAGCACACTGTTTACACAAACAAAACTCTTATCAGTAAGTAATAGTATGACACATCTCAGTGGGTGGGTTAAGTACATGTTTATTGTAAAAAAGAAAGAAGGTCCCCGTTCTCTTGGAAGTCATTTGGAATCTACAATATTCCACACTCTGCCTAGCAGTTACAGTATTTAAGGGAAAGACCTCTTTCTACTTCAAATGTCATAGGCCGCTGCCCCGGAAATCCCAGTAAGTCTCCAATGTAGTTCAGTATTTAACAGTGTCTACAGAGTACAACGTTATTTGATCTCTCTGTCAGACTATTTAACCTACAAATATATTTATAGAGTTAAGTGCACAGTGCAAATTCAGAGTAATGCAATGATTTTATAATATATGCATATCATTAGCACAAGTAAAGCAAGAAATGTATGCTTCTGTAATCAGAAAATGTTCTTTTTTTTATGCAGCTCATAGTTAATCCACATTACACAATAAAAATAACATGACAAAACTAGAGACAGAATGATTTCACGTGATTGGCAAAGTCGCAGATAAAGAAGGGACACTTCCATTACCCGGTATCATTGTAATGATTTTGGACACCATGGTAGGTCATTTTGTGCAGTTCAGAGGTCAATGAGTTGTCAATCAATGTCCTACCTGGTAAGCATAGGAATACATATGAAGCAGAGTGGAATAAAAATAAAACAAAAACAACTAATTATTGTCTAAAAAAGGTCTTGGAAATGATCTCTCACATCAGAGGTAATTGGGTTCTTTCTCTCACACAATATAGAATGGGTAAGAATCACGTTCTCTCTCACATACACCTTGCAATACAGACTAGGTAATGTTAGCTGGGTTTTATCACCTTAAAATAGAGTGGTTAATTAAACTAAATTCTGTCTTACAGACACCTTACAATACAAAAAAAAGGTAGATAAACCTGATTTTGACCAAATTTTGTCTTACACACACCTTACAATACAGAATAGGTAATTCAACGAAATGCTGTCTTATGGACACCTTACGATACAGAATAGGTAATTCAACTTGACACCTTACGGTACAGACTAGGTAATGAAACCAGATTCTGTCTCATGGACACCTTACGGTACAGACTAGGTAAGGAAACCAGATTCTGTCTCATGGACACCTTACGGTACAGACTAGGTAACGAAACCAGATTCTGTCTCATGGACACCCTACGGTACAGAATAGGTAACGAAACCAGATTCTGTCTCATGGACACCTTACGGTACAGACTAGGTAAGGAAACCAGATTCTGTCTCATGGACACCTTACGGTACATAATAGGTAACTAAACCAGATTCTGTCTCATGGACACCTTACGGTACAGAATAGGTAACGAAACCAGATTCTGTCTCATGGACACCTTACGGTACAGAATAGGTAACGAAACCAGATTCTGTCTCATGGACACCTTACGGTACAGAATAGGTAACGAAACCAGATTCTGTCTCATGGACACCTTACGGTACAGAATAGGTAAAGAAACCAGATTCTGTCTCATGGACACCTTACGGTACAGAATAGGTAAAGAAACCAGATTCTGTCTCATGGACACCTTACGGTACAGAATAGGTAAAGAAACCAGATTCTGTCTCATGGACACCTTACGGTACAGAATCGGTAACGAAACCAGATTCTGTCTCATGGACACCTTACGGTACAGAATAGGTAACGAAACCAGATTCTGTCTCATGGACACCTTACGGTACAGAATAGGTAAAGAAACCAGATTCTGTCTCATGGACACCTTACGGTACAGAATAGGTAAAGAAACCAGATTCTGTCTCATGGACACCTTACGGTACAGAATAGGTAAAGAAACCAGATTCTGTCTCATGGACACCTTACGGTACAGAATCGGTAACGAAACCAGATTCTGTCTCATGGACACCTTACGGTACAGAATCGGTAACGAAACCAGATTCTGTCTCATGGACACCTTACGGTACAGAATCGGTAACGAAACCAGATTCTGTCTCATGGACACCTTACGGTACAGAATCGGTAACGAAACCAGATTCTGTCTCATGGACACCTTACGGTACAGAATCGGTAACGAAACCAGATTCTGTCTCATGGACACCTTACGGTACAGAATCGGTAACGAAACCAGATTCTGTCTCATGGACACCTTACGGTACAGAATAGGTAACGAAACCAGATTCTGTCTCATGGACACCTTACGGTACAGAATAGGTAACGAAACCAGATTCTGTCTCATGGACACCTTACGGTACAGAATAGGTAACGAAACCAGATTCTGTCTCATGGACACCTTACGGTACAGAATAGGTAACGAAACCAGATTCTGTCTCATGGACACCTTACGGTACAGAATCGGTAACGAAACCAGATTCTGTCTCATGGACATGTTACGGTACAGAATAGGTAACTAAACCAGCTTCTGTCTCATGGACACCTTACGGTACAGAATAGGTAAAGAAACCAGCTTCTGTCTCATGGACACCTTACGGTACAGAATCGCTAACGAAACCAGATTCTGTCTCATGGACACCTTACGGTACAGAATCGGTAATGAAACCAGATTCTGTCTTATGGACACCTTACAATACAGAATAGGTAAAAAAAAAAACAGATTCTGTCTTATTCACACAAAAAATGAAAAAAGGGAACAGGCAGCGCCAAATACGAATGTTGACTAAACAAGTGTATGAACACAATATATCAATATAAAATAGCTTAAATAAGAATATGGTACTACAGACTTGTTATATATATTCTACAAACTTGCTGCCTTTAGAGTTAGCACTGTATCTTCCCCCTCTTTTTTGTATATTCTGTCTTATTTACACCTTACAACACAGACTGGGTAGAAAAACACCTGTCTCACGCACAGGATGTACTTCAGAATAGGACGAGAAACTAGATTCCATGAAGTACACACTTTGCAATACAGAATGTGTATAAAAAAATAAGTTTTTATCTCACATGCACTTTGCAAAACATAGTTAGAAAGGAGACCATTGTATACACTTTGCAATATAGAGTAGATAGAGAACAAGGTTCCATCTGATGCACACTTTGCAATTCAAAATAGGAACAGAAAGCAGGTCGAAGTCCACCTTGCTATACAGAATAGGTAGATAAAGCAGGTTCTGCCTCACACACACTTTGCAATACAGAGTGGGTAGAGAATCCCTAAAGAACATTGGACTGCATTTCTCCTTTTAACCAGCTGAGTGATCTCAGCATTTAATATAGCTGTACCAATTACTGTAAAAGTCATCTACACCCTTATAACCACAAATATTGACAGTTTATTGCACGGTGCTTTCATGACATTTGAAGGTCATATCATACATAATACATACTCTTTTATAAAAGTGTCTGGGATCCAGATACATGATCGGCAATTACTTCTGCTATTTGTGCTGTATTGATCTCGATCTTATTCAAAGTGAAGTGAATATAAACGATTAACATACTAACAAAATTATTTTTGAAATAATTGTATCTGCAACATTGTAACACCATAGGAGAAGTAGCAAAAAATAACAAAACAAAACCCAGATGGGTGTTGATGGCTAGCTTCTAATTTTCAGCTATTGTCTCAACATTTTCATGTCAAGGTTTCCAGCAACACAGAATAGAGATGCGTATTTTTCATAAATCTGTATAAATAAATAGGGAGAAAATGATTAATTAAGCACTCTATTCCTGTGTTACGTGTGATTGTATTACTATATAGTTTAACTCCCCGTGTCCTTCACAGGCTTTATGGTTTTAATAAAAGCACATTTACTGTGAAAGAAAGTGGTTAAGTCATTAAATTCACTGGTTTATTTACTAAACAAGAATAACGGAGAACTGACATGGGGATTACAAACTGCAAGCCAAAAAAAGAACATTTAGAAAAATTCTCTAATTTGATATTTCCATATCAGCTATTTGGCCTTATATTTGCTATTCTAAATGATTCATAGTTTTGTTAATAAAACTTGAATCTAGAAACCAACCTGTGATCTTAAAGGAACACTCAGGGCACAGTTACAAATTCATTGCAATTAAGTTGCTCTGGTGCCTGGAGGGCCCTGGTGTTAGCTTACCTGTAGGGGTAAACCATTCTTAACCCCAGTCTTGAGTCCAGCACTGTTTAGCTCTGCCTCTGCTCTTCCACTTCTTGAGACAGAAAGCCATGGACAGGGGAGCCACTGATTGGATGAAAGTGACAGCCGAAGCTCTAAATCAACCAATAATTCCAGGCTTCCTGTGTAAAGAATCTGAGAGCAGCGGAAGGGAAGGGGCAGAGCTAGCTGGCACTAGATTCAGGACTTTGGGGTTAAACCATTCATGAAATCTATCATGATTCTTTCACCCATATGGATAACGGCTCTTAAAGCAATTGATATACATTTTGTCACAAATATAGATTATATATTCAATCACTTCAAGAACTGTTATGGGATTACTCACCTCCTCTCAGCCAGGTCAGTGTGTATCATACTACTGTACCACCCACCCCCAGATATCGTTTTCTCCACACACCATTTGCCCTGCTTGGTAACACTTTCTCTGTAATTCTCTTTGATGACACCAACACGCTGGCTTCATGTTCAGCATCAGTCACAACTTTCATATAATCTCTTTGAAAGCAAGAGGCATGCATGCTTGGGGAACATAACAATCACATGTAGGAGTGTTTGCCTCCTCTCCTCTTGCCGGGTGTTGGCATAGAGGTTTATACTGATAACTGAATAACAGGGGTGGAGGAACCAAACTTTTAAATAGCTCTTAATTAAAATTTACCAATCTACTTTGATCTATAGTTGAAATACATGCTGTACAAATAAATGCTAGGTTGTGTGTACCATCACATGTTAAAGAGATGCTCAAAGCACCATAACCACAATGATTATTGTGCAAATCTATATGAATGTAGTCCCCCTGTACTTTAAAAAACAAAAAAACAAAAAAACATTCTCAAGCAATGACAGTACCCAAAAACTGTTTTTACAATTCTCACTATCTTCATGACATTAACTGCTCAATCAAACCAGTTGGACATGCTTTGATCCCAAATTTACTCATTTATGAATGCACTCAGTAATGCCTGCATCACTTATAGAAGCAGAATTTTCTATACAGACATAAGTCTCGAAGCCAGACATACACTGGGGACCCAAATACCAAATTCAAAGAATAATGAAGGAAAATAAAACAAAAAACAATAAATAAACAAAATAAAACCAAGAAACCTAAAACTGAACTGTATCTTAAGCCAATCCGGGCTGAGGTATAATGATATGTTGACTATGACTAGTGGGCTAAAACGATTAAACATGGGACAACCTGACATCAAAAAAGCCCAGTGAAATTCACCACATAATAAAAGAGATTTTTACTACATCCATTTTGGATGTACGTGGACATAAATAGAATTAGGGGCATTTTTTGTAAATTTCATAGAACATTTGCTAATGGGCAATGGTTTACATCATAAAAAGAAAACATTTATCTCCTTGTATACATAATTGTCACCTTGAAACTGACATATGACATCAAATTCTTAGTTCTCATTTTTTGGTAAGTAAATATATTTTTAGCATTAGCATTTTTGTTTGACAATTTAAAACAAAACCTCAATTTTAACTTGGCATAATCATCCATTTTACACAAGATTACTAAAAGTAACCCTGCAACGCCACCACAAATGTTCTCTATTTACAGGTTATTGTAAATATTCAGATGGCATCACACCTGTCAAGCGATATACATTACCCATGTGGCACAGTGTCTGTGCCTACACCACTGTATATATACAAGCAGAACATAAATTTATGCTTGATGTTTACTACTTGACTTGCATACCATCCAACAACACATATGCGGTTCATAAAATAAATATTCTGATGAATTTATTATTGGATGCTGAAGGTTTTATCTTTTTTGGGGGGGCATAAAATGCTCAATCTGTTAAAAACAAGCCGTGTTCTGGTTGCCTCTCACTGTATTTTTAACTGGTAATTGTACATACATATTTCCAGTTTTATTGTTTAGATTCTTTTTCTCCAAATTGAGTCGTTAACATATGAGCAAAAAAAAAAAAAGAAAAAGAGAAAATTACCTTTTTTTTATGTACACAGTGAATAGCATTTCTCATATTTTACACAGCTTCTTGGCTTTGTTTGTTCTGATTCTTCCAGGTTCTTTTGTGTATTCTGAAGTGATTCCCAGGCATAGGGTGATTGTATATACTATTGTCCTACTCTGCTTATTACAGAGATGATATAACACTGTTCTGCAGGACCCTATGGCATAACAGTCCAGTCTAATCAAAATGCACAGATACTGAAAGATTTTCAACAAGTAGTTCAATCATTTAGTAGTAGAAAACCGCCCATCATTTCCAAAAATATAAAACAATATAACTCAGGTTCAGAAATTAAAGACAGCAATGCAAGACACCTTAGACTGCCATCTCAAATCTATCGTTCACCTTAAGGTACCTTCTGTATTACCTGCTTAGGCCCATAACACTGCCAGTTCAGGTCAAATTGTGTGTTCTGATCCTGACTAAGACTATTAATGTGTATGAACCGGAAAGTTCCTGGTTATAATTCCAGCATTACCCTTGTTTTGTTTTGATTGCCAGAAACTGTGTATTGGTGGAGAACTTATCTGTTTGCAAGCTGATACAAATTAGTATCACACTTGGTACATTTAATGGGTTATGTGATCCTAAGAGGTTACAAGGTGATTACATCTTCAAGTACTACTAAAAGGAACTTCCAGTGGGATGTAGAACTTCTCACAGTAAAAATAAAATAAAGGGAAGTAGGACTGTGCAATAATATATTTCATGCATTAAGCAGAATTAAAGAAAACGGATTGAGCCGGGCATTCTTGTCAGTTGGTTAAGTTTCTTTTTGGAGATGAAAAGAAAGGGTGTAAAGCTAGGCTACATTTTGTTGACCAATATTAATTATTAATTATTTTAACATAAGCTTTAATTTGCATCGAAGTTGTCCAGGTGCCTTTCATATAGCTTTAACTATTTCACAACTACATCATTCTCTTTTTTTTTTTTTTTTTTTACAAGCATAAATTGTTGAAGTCCCTGCTACAAAGTAATATCTAGACAGAGCTAACACGTTCGTCTAATCAAGTCTTTATGATTTGTCCATCGCAAAGTAACTATATTTAACATGTAATTAATGACACTTTTGAATATGTATACTGAGTGCAAAAACTTTGCATTGCATCATTGCAGCCTCACATGATGCAATTCTTTAACTGTCAGATCTTATTAAGTGTGAATCTAACATACTATGATTGCCTTAATAATCCATATAAGGAGGGTATATTAATATATTTTACACTGCTTACAACAATGCCACAGGGAGCGTGCTGTCATCTAATAGTCCATAAAAGGAATTATTTACTAAACCATGAATTTTCGGCAATTTACTATGGAATAACAAAGTACTAGAACTGAAAACCTGTTCCAATTCAGCCATGTTTCCAGGTGGCTATTTTGGCTTCAAGTTTGTTATTAGAATTCCAAACTACGCGCGGCTTAGTGGATAACCCGGCAACAGGTTTATTTACCCAACAGTGAAATATGCTGAATTGAACACTTAGTTGATAAATATATGCCTAGATAGCTTAAAAAAAATGTCTTGGAGATCATTCACAGCTTAACAGTTTTTTTTTCTCCTAGGTATTGCTAATTGTTTTCCAGTTTACTGCTTAGTTAATGCACCCCAAGTGCTGGCCTGGTGTAGATTAGAATGATGCCAGTTTAGTACACATTCAACAGAAACCATTATGGAATGATAAAATAGCCCAACCTTACATAAACCATTGTGTGTACATGTCTCTCCTTCCATCCTTTAACTGACGCACAGTCAATGGAAATGCTGCAGTGTAGTGAAGGAAAAAATATATATTTTAAAAAATTAACAAACAAACAAAAAAAAACATGGGGGAGGGGAAAAAACCTAATTCCTGTTATCGACTGGTACCGTACTCTTCAGCCTTTGTGTTGACAGCTGGTAAAGCTGTAGTTTCTGAATTCCTTATAAATAGCTTCTTTTTTTTTTAGTTTTTCTAGAATTACATTTGTTTAATGATCAGGCCTAGCCCTTTCTTGTAATGCGTCTTACAGAAGAGGAGTTCAGCATTTAAACATATTGTCATTAGACCATCAAATATTCTCTGCTAGCAATTGTTAACAAGCGTCTAATAGATTGTTTACTAGTTTAAAGGGGCTCTTTCATATTTGTGCTTTTAGTACAATGAAAATATTTTCAAAAATGTGATCATATTTTCCACTAGTTGTCGTGATATGTCATGCTTTTAATAATTTATGAAGAAGGGTCTTCTTAGGGCATTTCTTTCTGAAGACTAGCACAGGCTATGTAACTAAAGTGTTAAATTTTCCCTTAATATTACAGGTACCATGTGAATATGATCAATGAAGAGTTTGAGGATGTGAAATGTGGCAAATCAACCCATATTAATATTTGTGGCAATGTCTATATAATTTTGTGATCCACTTACCAGTTTGGAGGTCACTCAGTGCAGGTAATATGTTCCAAGTTCAGTGGGACCATCCCAAATCCAGGCTTCTATCCCACTGTTTTGGGTTAGTTCAAGTGTCCACAGTCAACACAGCGTGGGGGGGGGGGGGCGTGGCTGACTGGGCAGCAAGACAGATGTGCTTGAGAGGAGCTCCGCCAAAGAAGCCGAAGACAGCAGACTAAAATATTTGAAAAGCTCCAACAAACAACACATACCAATACCCAGCACCTAGCCGACATAATGAGATGAAAAAAATAAAAAATCCACATAATGGAGACCCGAAAATTGCCTGATATCATGCTCTCGTTTGACAGGCCTACCCCGCAGGCCATTCCCAAGATGGCGCCTGCAGAGTTAAGCGAGGACGAGGCATCAGAGGCATCACAAGACGCAGAGCAACCCACTGGGACTACCCAGCAAACTGCACCAACAGTGAGTCTGAATCCGACGAAGACTCATCGCCGGCAACGAAGAGAGACATAAAGAATCTCCTGCTGGAAATGAGACAGGTGTGGAAGGCAGACCTGTGTGAAACTCAAGCTGAGCTGGGGACCCTGCGCAAATGAGTCCAGAAACGGAGCCAGGGAAAAAAGGCTGCAGACCACTCAAGAGAAGATCCAAGACCTCGCCCAACAAGTCCAGAAACTTACCAGGAATGTGATGGTGTTGGAGTCAAGGCACAGAAGAAAGAACATCTGCCTCAGAGGGGTACCGGAACGGATCTCGGGTGATGCTCTCCTGCCCTTCCTCCACCGCTTACTACACCATATGGAAGTCTAGAGAGGTGCTGACCCAGCGATGGTGACTACGGCACTCCAGATCCGAAAAGCGGAAGCATCCAGAGACATCATATCTGTCACTAAAGACATTGTGGCTCGGTCCGCCATAATGTCCCACTCCAGAGAGCTTAAAAATGTCCGCTTTGAGGGCTGCATCGTCGCTATCTTTGGGGACCTCCTGTTTACGTAAAAAGGCAACTAGCACCAGTCCCAAGATGGCTGTGTATAGGTGGGATAGCAGAGGTATCCTTAGTGGCTCAGCAGGGAGGGGACACATTCACCTTACCCCCCTATGGAGATCAGGCAGCATTCCTCCAGAGCCTACGTGTGTCTGTAGCAGACCCAGAGCAGGCCCACAGGGCCAAGACCAGCGCAGGACGCTGACATACCACACCACAGACACCTAAGGCCATAACACTGACCATTCCTTGACCACGTCCACCAGAGGGTTACAGGGAGTCTAGCCAACCGATTACTGACACAAAGATCGCCCTAGCAGGAAAGAACACAATCACACTTGCCTAGATGACACACATTCTGTCACACTTCCTTGCCTTTTTTTTTGCAATCGGTTTATGATTAGTTCACTTTGTAAATAGTTTATGTTTTATCTTATGATTAGTGGATGGGCATTTGTTTCAGTTTCTGTAAATTGCCACGTAGGGGAACCTACTAGAGAGAGGGATGCCAAGCCGGGCACAGCTTATATAAGCCTTACAATAGCCTATGATGCAAGTCACCACAGGTCCCTTCACTAAGGCATACCCCTATGCTGTACTTAAAGGTGTCGTAACTTATGTATGGACTAGAATATGACGTTGTTAAAACCATTGTCTTTACCACCCTATTAATCTCATAATTTGATACAGTTGTGTTTTGTGTGTGCAAACTCAATAAAATACAAATTGAAAAAAAAAAAAAAAAAGATGTGCTTGTGCTATGCAAAATGCAGTTAGGACATTAAGCAAAGTCACTCTGCGCATGTGCTGCCAGGATTGAGGGTAGCCATACATGCAGCCTGGCCTGCATTCACGTAGAGATGCCCTTCTTCTGGTAGTCTCCCCCTTTCCACCCAGGATTTTACCCCTTTTGGATTTTACAAGTAACATAAGTGACGTCACTGGGATAGCCAAATGGGCCTTACTCCTGGCCATTTTCATACCTCCCAAAGTTGGGAGGAATGGTAAATTCTTGCTTTATCACTAAGACAAAAAGAAAATAAACAATAATCTCTAACCACATGTCCCTTAATTGATCTATTTAATAGATATAAAGGTTGCAATAATAACAGGAATACAGGGAGTGCAGCTGGTCCCTAAAATTCAAGATGCCTAGAGCCTATCATGCCATTATAAATCATAATTTCTCTCATTAGTTCCCAAGAGATTAAGATAAGTTGGGCCCTTGCACTGTAGACAAGAATTGAATAAAGTACCCGTTACAGTGTCTGGAAGGAACTCAGCTTAAAGGTTAAGCACAATATGCCAATGTTTGTAAACAAAAAGGTTCAAATATACTAAGTAGTGTTAAATCAAACCCTGTGGCTCAGTTAGCAGCACACATTGTCACATTCTTCATCACCTAAGCTTATTTTGAAGAATGTTTTTTTTTCTTTCGTCGATCTACTTGCAATGTCTTCTCTTTACCATTCAGAACAGTTCACTGGAACATTAAAAATCCAGCAATTGTTTTTCTATTATTTCTCTCCCAGTTTAGTTTTTTTTTGATCTGGCTTCTTTCTCTTAATTTTTTAATGCTTAAAATGTTAAAAGGTTGTCTCCTGAGTGGTAACATTGCCTAGCTTTTTGAAAATATTATACAGATGAACCAGTCCTAATTATGTTCTTTAAAAAAAAAGGAGAGCATTGCTGTTACGATATAAAGACTCCCTCCGCTAGCCTCAGGCTTCCACTCTGTCTCAAAGAGAACCACCATGAACACAATATGAAACAAAATAAGTATGTAATCGCCATAGGAGCCAAACCCATTACTGAAGAGGTAAATGGAGTCTGCCCAAGCAGGAAGGCAGCAGCAAAGAATTACTATATGATTTCTACCCACCTAAATATTAAATCTTTATCTTACTGAAAACCAATAAGATGTAATATGTAAACAATGAACATAGCATTTTGCATCACTCTCTTTACTAATAAACCTTTCGTTTCATTCCTTTTTTTTCACAGGCTGAGCTGTTCGGTAAATGGACTCTGTTGAACAAGAGGCAATGGGTTTACATTCCACTCTAGTTTTTTCATTCATTCACTGAGAAAATAGTGTCCAAACATTTACTAATCGGAATTCAGCAGCTAACTAAAGGATATTGGTTCCGCTGGTTTTTTTCTAGAATTCTTAACAGTTTTTTTTTTTTTAATTCAAACTGTATTCCCGACTAAATTGATACACCCAGAGCAGGACAGGGAGATTAGTTTAATCCCGATAGTGCCATGCATGCACTTAGCACTAGAAAAGACATACCTGAGTGTGCATGTGCTTGTACTCAATTACGCTGCAGATGCACAAATGTACAAACATATCTGGAGCACTATGAGGAAATGATGTGACCTTGAGCACAAAAGTATATATGTTTTAATCCACGCTCTAGGTTTTATTATTTCTTTATAAAATGTTGACCTTGAACTGCATTTGCCGAGTGCCAAAATAAAAATTTTGGGCAACAATGTTCATTTTATAGAGAATGTTGAAATTTAGAGGCATTCCCACAGGAAACTGTCAACTTCTTATTAATGGTCCTTTCCAGTATGCCCTGATATGCTATAGCGGAAGCTCATACTTCTATTTTGGTATACAAAGTTTGTACATTATTTATTAATTAATAGTGGAGACTCCTGGCACTTTAAACATTACAGAGTTCCATAGTGGTTATGGTGCTGAGGGTTTCCTTGTTCTAGGACTTTGGTAACAGGGCACTTTACTGCAGAGAGCAGTACACAAAGAATAATATAAATGGATTAACAGGCTACGATGTGTAGCTATGACATAAAACAATAAATGTTTTTAATTGCCTTTTTCTGAAACATGTTTGTCTCTATTTATATTGATATCCACTATTTTTCTTTAAATGCTTACTCTGCAAATTCTTGCCTGAAAAGTTATGAAGAAGAAATGAAATTCAAGTAAAATGGCACAAACTGTTCATTTGCAGTGATCGGAGTGAAAATTAATTGAAGAAACAGTTCCAAATCCTCACAGATCACTGCAGATTTATAAAACTTCTCTTACACACAGTACAATGTGTCTACTATTAGAATTATTGATATAGTATTACTGCACATTAATATTTATCCAAAACAGAAACCACTCGATGGTTTTAGTATAGAATGGAAGCACTGGCAAACACAAATAGTTCTTTTTCTGGCAAACTGCCTTCCAGCAATAATTAAGTAGTAGGATATGTTTAGGAGATGGGTTTGACTAAGCTTGGTTCAATTGATGTCATTATTGCTCAATGATTTTACATTTGGAAAATGAGCATCTCATGAAATGTGGGAACAGCTATGGCCAAAATAATGTTTACTTTTCTTTATTCTGTTTAGCATTAGTAGAATGTTTAATATGACGTATACACATATTTAACAATAATATGTTTCTATGGTTTGTAAAATAAAATAAAATTTAAAAATGAACACCTCTTTATCGCGAGGATGAGCGCCTCCAGTTTAGCTCCTGTCAATCATTGTTACAAGCTCTGTGTTTTTTACCTGGCAGTTAGCACACAGAGAAAAGGAGAAATTAAATAAAAATGTTTCTCTTTTTCCTCTTCATTTGCAATGTGTGCCTTGGCAGTGCCTCGAATGAGCGAGTTTATGAAGTAATTTACATTTATACGTGCTCTAGGATTTCAGTGTAATGCCATACAGTTAACACATATTTTCCAATAGTATAAAAGAGACTTAGCTTTGGGTTAGCAACAGGGTTGGAAGCCAGTTGATACTTAGAGGTTAGAAGCTTCCATAGAGAATAATAAGCATTGTACATTGAGAAAGGGTTCTGTGTCTGAAATGTTTGTCCTTTCTTTCACTTACTATTTCCTTTAATAAGTTATGCACAGTACTAGTAAACTCTCTCCATTACATTGTGTGCCTGTAGCATACCTACCAATCTTCCCTACTCACCTTCTGGGATGCAGGTGGTCAGGCAAGAGAGCAGGCACCAAAGAGCACAGGCTCTGCCTGCAAAAAGGACTGGTCTGCCAGTGAAAGCATTGGGTCTGCCCCTACAGAGGGTGGCTAGGTTCATTGACAGCCTGCCCCCTCAAGCTCTGTGCCATCAGATTTCAAAATGCGGAATAGGTCCATAGGAGTAAGTTTTTCTGTAACAGTACCCCAAAATGCAGGACTGTTCCAGAAACTTTAGGACTGTTGGTACCTACGCTGTAGTCTCTTTTATTTTGCTCTGTATACCTTATCTGCACTGGAGGAAGCAAACCTTGCTGGGGCTTAAAGGCAGCAGAGGTGGAATTGATTGTTATATATTTTTAGGTACTGCAGTCACCTGCTCCATTTCAAAATTCAGCCAGCAATAAGTAAAACATGGTTAGAATCATTTCATAAACCAGTAGCTGAGTAGAGGTTAACTGCTAATTAGTGACTGGCTTTCAGTAGTGGTAGTCTGTAACCCCCTGTCAATACCTGTGCAGTGCTAAACAGTTGCTATTTGCTAACAGTAACGATAGGCATTTTAGCAGCAGCTGCCCAGTAAAAACTAGTGACAACACTGTAAACAAGCCCTTAGTCTGAGAATAGAAGGGCCAGTGAAAGGGGTTTGTCATCACATAGCACCCAGACCATTTAATTGAGATGAAACGGTCTGGGTGACTATAATGTTCCTATAAAGTGGCCAAGCAGTGTGGCGCTGAAGCTCGGAAATACTTTGCCCTAAAATTACGACTATAACTCAAATTTCAGGGTAGTAGGCCATTATGCTAACACAGGACTGCAATGTTAACATATGCTAATCCTGATCTATATAGGATACTGTGCAATGCATGTTGTGTGTGAAAATGCACAATCGTTACAGTAGAGTTTCCTTTATAATATGGTTTAGTGTTGCTTTGAAGATTTGAAGTTTGGATAATGTAAGGTGAGAGAATGTTTATGATATGGCGTCACATACATTATACACATTTAGTCTACATACATATGTGGTTGTGCTAATGCAATGAGACACTTCACATGCTCAGGGCATTGGAGTATGCAGCTGCAGGTATATGGTAGACCAGTGGTTCCCAAACTTTTTAGGTTCAAGGCGCCCTTAATATTTCAATTTTCTAGGTTGTATACACCCTGTTCCAAATTATTATGCAAATTCTATTTAACCCGTTAATGCCGTTGCGGCGGCATAGAACGCTGTAATAGCTTTGAGCCCCTGGAGGTCCGTGGTACTCACCTCCGCAGCGATCCTCTTCTGGAGGGCTGCCTGACAGCCCAGGCATTCCTCCCCCGGCAAATCAGGCCCCTGGGGGCCATGTGATCGCTCTTAAAGAGCGATCACATGGCCCCCTATAGCTGGCTGTGGATCTGCCAGCAGGGGGACTGTCTGAAATGTCAGCTAGTGGGAAAGTAAAAAAAAAAATTATTAGACATGTTATAAAATAAAATAGAAATGTATTTATATATATATATAATATATGTATATATATTATATGTATAATATATATACATATTATATATATGTAACGTCATACAAAGTGTATTTTAATATTAATATAATTACATATATTAGTATTAAAATACACTCACTTAGAATGACGTTATATATATATAATATATATATATATATAATGATATATACACATATATTATATATATATGTATAATTACAATAATAAATAAATAAAATAAAATAAAATATTGAAACAAAATTTTATATAAATTATATATTCATATGTAATTTCATTCTAATTGTATTTTATTATTATTATTATATATATATATATATATATATATATATATATATATATATATATATATATATATATTTTGGTAACAAAATACACTTAGAATGACATTCTATATATATCTATCTATATATAAAATACAAATAACCGCAAATATATATATATATAGATAAATACATATAATTACATAAAAGATTACATTAGTATACATGTAGAATTTAAATACCTATAAATGCATATATATTAAAATTCTACATGTATATTTAAGTAATATTTTAACATAATTATGTGATTTGATTAATTAAAATTTGATTGACGTGCCTGACAACACAGGGAGAAAGTGCAGAGAATTTAATTTGCAAGCACTATATTTGACCCTGTAACTCTCTGAGACACCATAAAACCTGTACATAGGGGGTACTGTTTTACTCAGGAGACTTCGCTGAACTCAAATATTAGTGTTTCAAACTGGTAAATTGTATTACAATGATGATATTTTAAGTAAAAGTGAAGTTTTTTGCATTTTTTACAAACGAACGGCACTTTTATGGACTATATTATTGTTGTAATATGTTTTACTGTTACGCTGATTACAAATATGTGCGTTTTTTTGCAGTAAAACCTAACAGTATTATGACATTCACAGCTAAAATGTCAGAAGGAAATACAAATTAATTTTTTTTATTTTTATTTTTCTCACATTTTTAAATTTTTTATTCATAATAAATTATGTTCCATATATGAATAGTTAATGATAAATTAAAGCCCTGTTTCTTCTGAACAAAATGATATATAATAAGTGTGGGTGCACTTAATGTGACAGCGGTGAATTACGGTTGAACAGACATTTAGCGCAAATTCCAGTTTTTGTTTACGTTTTGTTTTGATCAGAACGTGCACTATTGACTCCGTCCTGAAGGGGTTAAGTGTCACAAAGATTAAATATTTTGTTTTTCAGTTTAACTCATGGATGGCATTGTGTCTCATGGCTCTTTTGATCACTGAACACAATCTCGGACACCTGTGATAATTAGATTGCCGGGTGAGCCCAATTTAAGGAAAAACTACTAAAGGAGGGTGTTCCACATTATTAAGCAGAGCACCATTTTCATTCATTATGGGGAAGAAAAGGGATCTCTCTGCTGCCGAAAAGAGTGAAATAGTTCAATGCCTTGGACGAGGTATGAAAACATTAGATAGTTCACTTAAGCGTGATCATCGCACTATTAAGAGATTTGTGGCTGATTCAGAGCACAGACGGGTCCGTGCAGATATAGGCACATTTAGGATTTCTGCCAGATCCATGCATTGGATCAAGAGAGCAGCTGCTAAAATACCATTACATAGCAGCAAACGGATATTTGAAGCTGCTGGTGCCTCTAGAGTCCCACGGACATCAAGGTGTCTTGCAACTGTGCATAAACCTTCTATTCAGCCACCACTAACCAATGCTCACAAGCAGAAAGGCTGCATTTGGCAGAAAAGTACTTGAAGACTAATTTTCAAACAGTCCTGTTCACTGATGAGTGCCGTGCAACCCTGGATGGTCCAGATGGATGGAGTAGTGGATGGTTGGTGGACCGCCACCCTGTTCCAACAAGGCTGCGATGTCAGCAAGGCGGTGGTGGAGTCATGTTTTGGGCCGGAATCATGGGAAGAGAGCTGGTCTGCCCCTTTAGGGTCCCCGAAGGTGTAAAGATGACCTCTGCAAAGTATGTGGAGTTTCTGACTGACCACTTTCTTCCCTGGTACAGAAGGAAGAACTATGCTTTCCGTAATAAAATCATCTTCATGCATGACAATGCACCATCTCATGCTGCAAAGAATACCTCTGCATCAATGGCTGCTATGGGGATAAAAGGAGAGAAAGTCATGGTCTGGCCTCCATCCTCCCTTGACCTCAATCCTATTGAGAACCTTTGGAGCATCCTCAAGCAAAAGATCTATGAGGGTGGGAGGCAGTTTAC
>OW240923.1:16861333-16881575 GCA_933207985.1 Pelobates cultripes
TTTGTATAAACCCTACAGTGTCCCTTTACTCTCTCCTGGCAAACCAGGAGACTGAATTTGAGGAGCCAGGTTCTGTTTTTGTGTCTCCATGGTGACTGGATTTGTTGATCCCTGCGTTATGTAGCACGCAGTGTCCTTTTAATGTTTCTGAGTACTTCCTGAGCCAATTGTGAACATAGGAATTGAAACATGCTGAATATATTTTCTTCTCAGACAGTTTAAAAACTATACATCATTTTTATTGTCAATGATAGAGAAATATATGCTTTAATCAACTTTTCCCCAATTAAGAAAGGTAATAGGTATTTCTGGTTAAAAAATTTTGTATTTATGGTTTACACAAAATATTTACACAAACTCCAACTCCAGAGGAATGATAAAATAGTGTGATACTTTAAAAGTATTGTGAATTTCTGCACAATAAAGTTTGGTGCGGCAGAAGTTAAATTCTTCTGCGAGCACTGGTAAAGAGGTGTGATATCTTATTTATTATGCACAGTATACAGTCCAAACAATGCTTCTTTTGATATATCCGCGCTCTTTTGGACCAGAGACTAGGTGTGTTTTCACTTTCTAACTTCCAAATAGTTTCTGGATCATTTACCTAATTATCTCGGCATGAGTCTCACCTTTACAGCCCATAACACATGCTATCAGTCTCCAGAAACCAGTCGGCTGTTTCAAGGTTTAATAAACCAACCAGTTGTTTCTTCTTCCTTAAACTGAGAGACACATATCAAAATCATTTACACCTTTTATAAGATTTCCTCAAAGTGTTTAGGTTTCATCCTGCTGTTACACGTAATAATGTGTATATTTAGAATATTTTTTGGCATTAACAGAACTTTTGTGCTTTCACAAACACAGGTACATTTACAAATAAGTACTGCTTGACAGCCTCCTGCCATGTGTGGCGATCATAGTAGCCACTAGTGTTACTGTTTTGCAAGGAGCAAAACAGTAACACTCAACAGCTACTGGTTAAGATTTGCAGCTCACAGATAAAATGGATCCAGTTTTCACCCTGGCGTACCAAGTGGGGGCAGTTCGCCTCAGCATACAGACGGGAGACGACACAGAACCCAAGTAGAATATTTCATTAGGTAAGGAAGCTGCACACTGGTACATGTCACCAACATCTGCTACTTGGTACTGCTCCTGCTGCATTCTGGCAGGAAGGAGTCCCTGTTTTCCCAACCACTAGACACCAGGCCACCCTCCCAGTGCACATATAAAATAAAGGTGACTGTTTATTTGTGCCTGTAACTATGTGGCTCTAACTGTGTGTGGCTGTAACTATGTGTGACTGTGTTTGTGTATCTGTAACTGTGTGATTGAGTGCGTATAACAGTGTGTGACTGGGTCTGTGTGTCTGTGACTATGTCTTTAATATAGTGTTTGTGTGTAAGATACACACGAATTTGAAAGGGAGGATTAAAAGAGACACACGAGACGGTTCATGAAGTACACACAAAGGGATAAGTGGGTGCCGAGCAAAACACGGAAGTTAAAACTTGAGCGGAGTGCCAATTGACCTAGATACACCTATAATAAAGTGTATTTCTCCAGTTGCGGAGGTAAGCAGTAAACCCAACTTACTAAACCCAACTTTTAGTTGTTCTACCACTGAGCTATCTCTCTAGTGATTATTCAATAGACAAACATAATATTGTGAGAAATAATCTATCTTGTTCCATCACAGGCCTGACCATATGCAGTCTTCTATATTGATTAAGAAATAATATGCTTGTGAAATGTAGCTATATGATTGTGTTACCGTCCCGTACAAAATGGTATTGGTTTGTGCTTTGGCACAGACTGGCATTTGATGCAAATTAGTCCCAGGATTGTGTGTTATATGTGAAAACACATGCTCAGCATCATGGGGGTGCGGAGGGGCAACGAAACATAAAATATGTGCTTGGAAGGAAAGCAAGTGTATTTCTGCCTACAATACCATTTACTGAGGAGAAGAAAAATATAACTGTCATCCACAAAATATGTCCTTGGAAATGAAAGGTATATAAACTCCTAGTTAAATTATTTACATGCAGACGGTAAACCAATGAACATTATCAAACATATGCTCCTCCCCCACCATCAGCTCCAAGGAATATAGTCAATTTTTTAAATCTTACAGGCTTTCAATCGTTTCATTTTAAACAACTGGGCTAATGGCATTTATTAAAGATTTTGATGAATTTAAATTTATCTGAAAATTAAGAAGCAACAACACTGATTAAAGACAAGCACAATCTTAATAACATCAGGGCAGGGAGACAGCGCTGAATTTTAATGAACCCCCCGACTTTTCTAGGAGCCCAGTTCAGGCATTAGATATCTCGCTGCTTGTCTTTCTGTTGTTTGTGATCTAAATAGAAACCAAATTCAAAAGCAAATCCAAGCTATGTGTTTTTATTTAATAAAAGCTTTAGAAGCAATAAAACTCAGATGGCATATACGTAACAAAAGAGCTGAACAGAATCATTTGCATCTTCTACTCAAGACCCTGTCCTGAAATCATGAATTCAATTCAATTGTTTGTTGTGTTCAAAGACAAGAGCTAGGATTTATTCTAAGTACATATTGTACTGATATATGTCGAAAGTTATTGCAATAAAAAGGCAAAACTGCTTTTGTGCTTACATTAAACTCAGACTTAAAAATGTTAGTATCTCACCAATGTGATGCTGTTTGGCATGTGTTTTATACTCAATACCATACTCCGGCACATTAACAATCTGTGCTTTCATTTATCAGCAGTACATTGTGAATTGTATATTTATGGCACTGTGCACTCTCCATGGCTGAAAATTAATGAACATGCCTCGCTCATAACAAGCAAGCACCTGTGCTGCATAGATAGTAATCGGAAACAGATTTATTTTTATTAGTGTATTTGCGGGTAGCATTTCTGTAAGCCTATGCTGAAACATTGATTAAAATTGGATAATATTCTGCTGAAAACCTTCTCTTTTTAATTTATGCTTATGTTTTTCCCCCTTGTAATATTTAAATTTTAGATTTAGTGTAGATATTTTTCAATCAAATAAACAAAACACATTTAGAAACAAAATATAATCAGTTTTGTTATCTGTTGCTTTTTCCCAGACAGAACAGTAGACAAAAATGATTCATTGCTTGATTACCTGTTTTTTTTTTAATTTATTTATTTTTACTTTAAAACTTTAAAATTAACAAAGAGAACATTTTTCTATTCTGCAAAATGACTTTTTCCCGGAACATCTTTAAAAACCCAGCATATTCTATTATAAATATTTCAGCCAGGCACACTTTGCAGCATTAGATAGACATAAAGACAGATTAATCGATGCAACATTTGGGGTTCGTGCCCGTTCGTGCGTTGTTAAAGGGACACAATAGGCACCCTGACCACTTCATCTCATAGAAGTGGTCTGTGTGCAGTGTCCCTGTCCCCCTTAGCTTTGCATTGTAACATTGCAGACAGTCACTGGAAGCGCTTTCTGTAGTTTCACGGACTTTGACTCTGTGAAATAAAGCTCGACATCCTCACACTTTGCATAAGGACTTCCAGCATCCTCTAAATCCCCATAGGCAGGGGCGTACCTAGAGCATGTGGCACCCCTCCAAAAAAAAAAAAAAATTTAAATTTTTTAAATGTTATTTTTTTTACATTTTTAAAGATGTATTACACAAATTTGTCAACTTTTTAAAACCTCTGCCCCTTTCTACAAAATCCCTGCACCCCCTCACACACCGTTACAGGCAGACAGTCACACACAGTTACAAGCAGACAGTCACACGCACACAGTCACATGCAGACAGTCACACATATAGTCACAGGCAGTCATACACACAGTTACAGGTAGAGAGTTACACACACACACACAGTCAGACAGTTACATATACATGTCACACACAAGGTCAAAGGCAGACAGTCATACACAGTCACAGTCAAACAGGTACACACAGTCACAGTCAGACAGGTACACACAGTTACAGGCAGTCACACACACAGAGTTACAGGCAGTTACTCACATACACACAGTTACAGGAAGACAGTTACACACACACACACACACACAGACACACACAGTTACAGGCAGAGAGTTACACATACACACAAACACAGTTACAAGCAGACCGTTACACACACACACACACAGTTACAGGCACACATACAGTTACAGGCAGAAAATTACACACACACAGTTACAGACAGTCACACACACACACACACACACACATTTACAGGCAGACAGTTACACACACACACACACAGTTACAGGCAGACCGTTACACACACACACACACACACACACACACACACACACACAGTTACAGACAGTTACACACACACACACACACACACACACACACACAGTTACAGGCAGACAGTTACACACACACACAGTTACAGGCAGATAGTTACACACACAGTTACAGGCAGACAGTAACACACACACACACACACAGTTACAGGCAGACAGTTACACACACATGCACACACACAGTTACAGGCAGTACACACACACACACACAGCACACACACACACACAGTTACAGGCAGACAGTTACACACACACACACACACAGTTATAGGCAGACAGTTACACACACATACACACAGTTACAGGCAGATAGTTACACACACAGTTAGGCAGACACACACACACACAGATAAAGGCAGACAGTAACACACACACACACAGTTACAGGCAGACAGTTACACACACACACACACACACACACACAGTTACAGACAGATAGCTACACACACACACAGTTACAGGCAGATAGTTACACACACACACACACACACACACACACACAGTTACAGGCAGACAGTTACACACACACAAACACACACACACTCACACAGTTACAGGCAGACAGTTACACACACACACACACTTACAGACAGTGTGGGCTGGAGGAGTGGATTCCCTGGCCTTAAGTCCTTCCCTGGAGCCTGGTAGGTGGAGGAGCAGGGATTTCTTCTTGCTGCATCTCCATTTGCAGCAGTAACAGCAGCGAGAAAGAGCTGTGTTAAGCCCCGCCCCGCTCTCGGATTGGACCTGCCCCCCAAATGGCCGTAGCCCCACCCCCTACTTTCCGTGCGGCTAGTTCAGCAATTAGTCTCTCCGTGTGAGCTGTGCGACACCCCAGCTGCCATGGGGCACAGCTTACACATCCCCCATTAGCTCTCAGATCAGGGTCATGTCACCCCCCTACCTGGTGGCAGCTGGGGCGGACCGCCCCCTTCGCCCCCCCCCCTTTAGTCCACCACTGCCCATAGGAAAGTATTGATTCAATCCTTTCCTATAAGGAAGGAATAATTGGTGCGTTGCACTTGCTGTGCATGAGCTTTATGATCCCCCCATCGGCTGAGGAGGAGTGCAAGTGGGGTGGGTGTGGGCATAGGGACACTTTAGTGTTAGGAATGCATGTTTTTATTCCTAACTCTAAAGTGTTCCTATAAAGCTAATTCTGGCAGTGGGTACAGTCATCCCTAGTCTTGTAAACCTTTTAAGTTGTGTGGTCACTGCTCTAACTCGTGCCAATTCTACTGCAGAATTCTGCCCTGTTGTGCCAATTTGTTCATTCCAGTACATGAAGGGCACCCAAATTCTACACACGCAGACATTCTGGCGACACAGCATTAACATAAACCAGTTTCCCTATATAAACTCCCTCTTGATATTGGTACCTTGTCCATTCCTGACCCTGTATCAGTGCGACAGAGTGGTTTTTTTTATATTATGGTGTTTCTCTGATTTTGCTGTCAAATACTGTTTGTATTTGTACTGATTTGGCATACCAACCAAGCTTGGTTTTATGTTATAGTGAATTCTGGTTTTCTACAATTCATTTCACCTTTGCAGAGATTCTTTGTGTTAATCCCAAATATATTTAGGGAATTCTGACAATAGATGGATAGCTAGATAGACAGATAGATATGATATTGTATGATGTAATATAAAATGAAAATCAGATGTATCTACTTTTTTCAGCTTGCATAGTAAGGCAACTTTCTCATTAAAATCTAAAGCTCTTAAATGAGACAGTTGTCTCAAAATGATGCATGTCCCTTTAACAGAACTTACCTGGTATCACAGTGGTTACAACCCTTGAAGCAATGAGATAGCTAATGCTTACTGCCACTTCATTTATGGGGCAATGTACATATGTAACAATGCAATTCATGCATTCGGTGACATAGTCCTGGTTACAGACTATAATCAGACAAATCAAAAGAATACACGGAGGATCACTGCTTCTCATATCTGATTTATACATGGTGTAAAGTTATTTTTATAATAAAAACCTCTTTGCAGCAATTCCTCGGCTCTATGAGTTGAGCTGATTTATTGCAAGTTAAATCTATAAAAAGACACTTATTTCTATTATTGTTCTGGGCAGAAGTGTGACCTTCATCACGGGAATGATGGTGTGTTCATGTAATAGAACATTAAAATGGAAACAAATATGTTTTCGCATATAATAAGTGTCTGCACTAATGGGCTGAATATCATTTAGATCAAATTATATTTCTTATTTTTCATTGGCTGTCAGATAATGTGTTCCTTAGGTCAGTTTGCGGCCTTTTAACATGTTGATTACCTTACTGAAGCATAAGTAATGTTGTAGAGACACAATCTGGAATTCATCTTAAATTAATGCCATGGAGAAGCAGAAATCTGAAATTCATATCTTATCAGAAAAAAACAACAACATACAAAAGCGCCTATTTATTGCTGCATATAAACACGCACTATGATGGCAGATAACACCTTCTGCCCTTTTACTAGCTATTTTAGTTTTGACCTTTTACTACACCCAGGATATCTTAATGTCTGTTCATGGTTTAATTTCCAGTGTCTGTTTCCCGAAAGTACGGATGCCCCCTGTGGATCTACATCAGAATGGGATCTGTAAAGCAATATGCCCTTTTCTTTCTATGATCAAATGGAAATCTGGTCCTTATGTACAGTGCTTGTTTAAATGAGCTGACCCTGAGAATTGTAAATAATAACCCTTAAACACAGGGTCACAAGGTTTTAAGGACATTACTTGCAACAAATAATTTATTTTAAAATGAAAACATGCAAGGTCTTAAAGAAATACTTGGTAAAGACTTCATTGAAGAGTCTAAAAAAGTCATAAAGCTTCCAGGGCCAAGACATACTCCACCCTGCAGCCTAATCTGCTCGCGATGAGATAATCAGTCCAAATGATCTCTGGTTCAATCAGATACATGTTCTGCATTTACCGCAATTTGCGAATCCAATGCTTCTCTAAGAGAAGCATTAGTCCCATTTGGTGTAAAACTGCTGTGTGAGATGACATCAAAGGATGAACATCTTTGAAAAACAAAGGTTTTAAGCAGGATAAGACCCTGGTGGCTATCCATCTGATAGCCACCTGAGGATTGCTTTCGGACAAATGCCATTATTGTGAAAGGGGTCAGCATCTCTGCCAGCAGCACTATAATAAGATGTAGTTACCCTTTAAATCTGGGCAGAGCTGTGTACTGTACTGAATCCTGCTGCCATTATAT
Source organism: Pelobates cultripes (assembly GCA_933207985.1). Lineage (NCBI taxonomy): Eukaryota > Metazoa > Chordata > Amphibia > Anura > Pelobatidae > Pelobates > Pelobates cultripes. Next base: position 16,868,877 of record OW240923.1, read on the forward strand.
ATAAAAAGTATTCTCAAAATTAAATCTAATTTTATACAGTATGTGCTGAAGGTTTATCTGAATGCAGATGTAATATACCATATTTCATCGCAATCAATATGTATAGAAAACGAAAACATTTAATGAACAGTTTTAAAATAATGATGAGAAAGTAAATAAAAATAGCGGGGATATGTGGTACTGCGTTGAATGGGTGTGTCAGAAACAGGGGGTACAGGTTGGCTGTACAAATAATTATAAATCACTCACAAAACATTAGTTTATGTGTCTGTATTTTACAAGCTGTCTATATTAAGCAAAACAGTCAATGTCCTTTCTTGTCTGAGAATAAACATTGAGGCTTTAGAGATAAGTGATTGAAATATCCTATCATGTTCAAGTAAATGTCACCCAATGACAGTATAAGATAAAATGATCCTACTTAGAAATTTTCATAAAAATAATTGATACATGGAGCTTGCAACTTGCTCTTAGCATTTTACTGGCATCAATTTCGTGTACAAATAACAAATCATAATAAATGCAAATCCTATCAAATACAAACGACTGGGTTCACCTGAACACTTCTCAAGTGGTTCCAGGTCATGTGATTCCTGGATAAAGTGATTTTAGATCATGTTGTAAGAAGTGTAACACTTTTAAACAGAATCTGACTTTATTTACAGAAAACGTTAACAGTGTCATCCATGATACTGCTTACTGCCACAATATCAGTCAGGGTGTTGTGTTATTCTCTATACGACTCTCATGACAATTCATGTATTTGCCCTCTTGCATATTTAGACATTTTGCAGTGTTAGGAACGGAAATTAAAACAGATTATTTTTTTTGGGGGTTATTTACCATTTTATTTAGACAACATCTCTAACACTTGGAGATACAAAACCAACAAATGTGTTTCTTTAATAACAATTTGGCTTCAATAAAAATACTTTGTACCTACAAAGTCTTAAATATTTATTGGAAAAATCCCAATAAAGTGTATATTAATTCTATGTTGCTGCAGTATATGAAAAAGAGTGTGAGTCTATTTATGTTTTATGTATGTGGCTAGATGTGTAAGTGGCTAATTTTGAATGAATGTATATTTGTCTATGTCCTAAGGCAGCCTAAAATCTATTTTTTTTTCCTGCAAACACTAATATGTCTATCATGATACAGTCTTGACTTTTAAGTTCAGGCCGTGTACAACTGTCAGCACAGAAAATCTGCCTTCTGTGTTGGGAGTCACGTGCTGTAAACCTGGCCTATCTCCTTCATTATGTCCATAGCTAGTCTGCAAATAGTGTCACATTTTTATGCACGGAGTCAGGTTCAATGCATCTACTTGGCCATCCCCTCCCCCATTTTTACATCTTTGTTAGTTAGATTTAGGCTCTGCACAGCTAGCACACATGCAGCATATTATATTTAATCTCAAATCTTAGTGACAGAAATGATAATCAGAGTAACATGCATTCCACACATTCCTCACATATTTTACAATAGTGATATACAGGTAGTTGTATAAGTGATGCATAAAATACAGTGAGCTCTATGTTATAGAATCTCATCTACTCAATACAATCTTGTGTACACGTTCAGTTTACAGAGAGGTTCCGGGAAACTCCAGAGATGCCTTAGATAAACATACTTCCAGTGATCCTTGTTTTTTTTCAACTGTGGCCCCCCTTTAATTATTTGCATGTATGGAGTATGGTTTCTGCTTTATGGATTTGTGAGTTTTATTGTAAGTGCAAAGACAGAGCACTCCAGGTACCCATATGTTAGATGCAATGTGTAGGTTATGTTTTTTTGTGTGTGTGGAAAGTTTAAATGCAGAGATTTCAGTGGAAACATCTTAGCTGAATCACATTTAAAGAATCCAGGAGCAAGTATTGTGTATATATGGGATATGCACAAAAAAGTCGAGCTTTGGGAACACCAGGATTGGCTGCATTGCTTCAAGCATTTCTTGTACTGTTGAGATTCGACTAGAGATCCTGAATAGCATTTTATTCTTTAGATTTTAGTTCCACTCTTTTACGTGCATTTATGAATTTAAAGGGACACTACAGTTACCAGAACAACTACAGCTTAATGTAGTTGTTCTGGTGAGTATAGTCAGTCCCTGTTGGCTTTTTGCTGTAAACACTGTCTTTTCAGAGTAAAGGAACACTTCTCAGATGGCTACTAGAGGTGCTTCCTGGGGCAATGCTGTACACTTTGCAGAACTGCCATTCAGTGTCTCCACCCTCTGCATTGAGTCACTGAACTTTCCTCATAGATATGCATAGATTCAGTGCATCTCTATGAGGAGATGCTGATTGACTGATCTCCTAGGCTGAGATCATCAGAATTGACAATCTCAGCCAATCAAATGCTTTCATATGGGAAAGCTTTGTGATTGGCTGAGATCTTTGCTTTTGATGTCTCCTAATACCATCCTAAACAAAAGTTATTTTTGGGAAACACCAAACGTTCTGATTTCCCCTGTACATGGAAAGTGGGGGTAAGAGGAAACAAAGATATAAACTTGAATTGAATATATATGTCACTAATGATAATCTGTTGTATAAATACCTTTAAAAAACTTTATTTAAAAGGACAAACAAGACCAACAAGTGAGCACTATAACGTAAAAAAATAATAAATAAACAATTAATAATAATAATGATAGTAATAATTAAAGAACTGATTTGATGTTATGTCTAAATGTAATATTAAGTTAGCTGAGTGAAATATTATTTTAATTTACCTTCCATTAATCAGAAAACAACACCTCATACTATTCTACGCAAGGAAGCAAACTGAGAACTGTAACATAGATCAAAGAAATGTGCCAAAATAAAACATAAAAGTCAGCTTGCGGTGTACGTCATTGACTGAATAATGTGCACATTTTTTTCTTCTTGAATTTTTGTGTGAATTAAAAACAATGGCATGGGAATGAGGCGTGGCTGGCTGCTGAAATATTATCTGTCTTTAGTTTATGGATGTCAGTGAACCACTGCTGACAGGGCTGACTAGTCAGGAGTAAAACTGGCTAGCTATGAAACTACTATACTATATCCCTTATCTCATACACATTTAAAGGATTTACCTATCTATCCGGGAACAGACCTACTCATTGAGTGGAAGCCAAGAGCATATGACTGTGTTAATTAATCTGCTATTGTGAGTAAAGAAACAGCTGCAGTGGTCTTTCAGACACATTGTCAAAGACAAACAATGTGATGTTAAGCGTCTGACTGCATACTCTGTCACAAAAAAGGGAGGTTGATGTGATGTAGAACTCAGAAATCACACATTATTTATTTATTTTTTTATAAATCATAAAACCACAATCAGACTTTTCAGATGAAAGACGATGAGCATTCTTAATGTCATTCTGAAATAAGCACCGTTATTTGATACCAGAACTCCGAAGTGGGTTTTTCAATATAAACATGTATCAGGAATGGGAAAATACAGCATTGGGGGGGAATGACCTCTATAATTAACAATATCATTGAGACGGAAAAAAAAAAAATCTTGTTGGACTATCTCCAATAATTAAAAGAAAAAAAAAAGAGCTTCCCAGATTATGCAGTTATGTAGAAATAGGGATTGTTAATAATGAGCCTCATGTAAGCATGTTTTAAATAGAGCTTAGCTGACTTAAAAATAGGTGGCAAAAATTAAAAAGGGACCTTCTATTCTTCTTGGTGAATCAGATTTCTTCCCTTGATGTATATGTGAATTTCTCAATTCAGACTCGCCAGTTAGGGCCTATTGAAGAAAATGTCCTGTGGATTTACATTGGCCATGAGCTTGCAAGGAACGAGTAGGCAAAAAAAAAATATATTAATAATAATCTGTTCCTTATTTGTCACAGTGAAGAATCTACATTATTCTCTTCAGTTCTTTTTTATGTATCTATTTATTTTCAGCCACCAAATGAGGAGGTTTAAATTAAAAGTATTGATTCAAATAGTGCCCATCACCACCCCACAACAATCTCTAATTTAACAAATATTAAATCATTTGGCAACAAATCAGGACATTAAGGGCATATACTCAGTGTTTCTAAACTGATGCTTGGCACTCCATAGATCTCTCTCTCTCAGTGCAAGATTAAAATGAATTCAGCTGGATGTGCATTAACAAATTACTCTTTGTTATTGAAAATAATTAATTGATGGAAAAAAAACAAAAACAAAAAAAAGTTCACCAGGCTTCATCTTAAAAATATATCTACTTGTAATGAGATCTAAACAGATGTATATTTGGGGGCCTAGTTAATACTTTTAGGAGACAGAAATTGTTACTTTTATGGATGTCAAAATCACAGCAGAATATTGTAATCTCAATGTTAACTTTCTTGCATTACTTTAAACTAAAATGTTACCTGATTATCACCCAAGTACTAGTCTCCCCTCACTTTATGGAATAAATGTAACCAACATTCATTGTCCCTTCCAGAATAGGAGCATTTCTTTTACATTAATCACTGGTGGCTCTGTGCTTCAATAAAACTTGTCCAGTTCAGCATTTTGACCTGGTGGTGTTTGCGTCCATAATTTCAAGAAGTGTGTTTAGGATCACTGACAGGATACATGACCCACAAACTGGTCCTCTAAAACTCATGGATTTGTACCATTAAAGATGTAGAGTTTGCTGGTAAAACCAAGAATTCATCATTCATTGCTAGGATGACATTTGTTTTGCTGGAATTCAAAAATATTTTGAACTATGGAAGTGAATATATAATAATAACATCCCCTTTTCATATTACATGAGTGTGCTAGGTAATTGCCATACAACATTTAGTTTCTTACTGGAATTTCGTAATAGACCACAAAGAGCTGATTCTTTAAGTTACTATAGTGGTTGCGAGAGTTTCAACTTGTTCTGCCATCACTTTTTAATTTAAATTTAAAAAGAACATCGATTCACTCAGCTAATATCGATCACATGTTGAATAACTGCAACATATTACATGCCTACCATTTTAAAGGGAAATATGCTGCAGCGTCAATTGATCAAATAGTTCAAGCAAATTAGTTTCTAGCTATTGTGTTGATTGATAATATTTCAGTCCAACTCTGTGTGTTTTCCAAAATATATAAAGCAAAAGAAACATCACCTTACAGGAGAAAACTTAAAAAGAGCATTTTTACGTACTCTGAATTGGTAAGAAATAGACGAAATCTTGATAGAATATCTATTTTTTATTGTAAATGTTTTGCTTTACAAAGGAAGAGATAAAACTGTGACTGACTACAGAGCAATGAAGGATAAGATTTGGAACAGCGTTTACGGTTCTCATGACAATCAGCCGGTCATTTGTCTGTTTTGGACTATATTTCCCATAATGATCAGCAAAGTATTTACCTGTTTTGAACAAAATACCACATGATGATTACCTAAGCATTTGACTGTGCATTTCACTGTGGACTACATTTTCAGTGTATGGGAAGCCAACTATTTAGCTGTTGGGGAATATGTTTCCGATAGAGATGATTTATACATCATCAAGATTGGACAGCTATACAGTTGCTGTTGGCTAAAATCCCAAGACAACTGGACGGCTAATTGACATAGATACAATTATCCAAGCCCATATAAGACTGCACTAGCTTCATACATCCTTCACCTCCATCCAGCCCTATCATCTTCTCATTATATTACTCCAAACCTATAATTGTCTCATCAGCCCCAGTCCTTGTTCCATAATCTGTCATAAACACAAACCCAATGACATTACCTTAGCTTCATAATCTCTTACCCAAAGGCCAGCCCTATAATTTCCTCATTACATTATCCCAGCCCCATAGACCGTCAACACCACCTCCATGCAGTATAGTTCCCTACATGAATCCCAGCTCCAATAACATTAACCAAGCCCTATGAACCCCACTTCACTTCAGCCCTAATTACTTTAATCCAGTTTAATAATCCTATCATCTCCCCCAACCTCAGTCACATCACCCCCAGTCCTATAGTCACCTCATCACCCCAGCCTCAATCACAAGACCCCCACCCTACAATTTCCTCACTCATACATGGTGGTGAGGGATCTGGTGCATTGTATTTTGCATCTATTGGGAATATTACCTCAGCAGGACCTCTCTCACACCATGCCACGGCCTGCCTCTCAATGTCCCCTTACTCATTGAGAAAACACCTGTGAGCTGATTTGTGTACTCACACTAGAGTTACATGTAAGTGCCCGCAATGAGAGTCACAGAATGTTCACCTGCTTCATGCTCACTATGTGAAGGCAGCTTTTTAGCACAAGCAAGACTTTGTTTTTACCTCTGCATAAAAAAATAAAGCTAAGTTGGTCTATGTATAAGCTACTAAAGAATATATACAAAACCTGTATTTGCTGTGTATTCATATCAAATTGACTTGTAAGGTCTGTATGCTGTTCACAGGTTCATATTGTTTATCCTTAACTGAGGAGCACAAACGAATTGTAACATATATAAATAATGTAATGTTCATCCACCTAACAATAAAATGGCTAAAGCATTCTTTTACTTTAAAAATCAGTTAAGTCCATTACTGTGCATTTACTCTGATCAGCTCTTTATAGCAACAGCTCCAGAAAACATACATTTACATATAAAATGGCTCTGTCTCAAATCTCAGTTAACAAAACAGACCTGTAAAAGACCCTTTAGTAGAAATGTTTTAACAATCCACTTTTTAATACACACTTTAACTGCTTTCTTCTAACTGGTTATTTAAAACCACTTTATCAATTATTACATGCTACAGTTTAGCAATTTCTGCTCTGAAATTTTTTTTCACTTTGTACCAGCGTATTATATAGCGCCGGACTTAAAGCAATTAAATGCCGAACGCACGGTTTCATTGCAGCGATTTAAACAAACAATATAGAAACATTTTAAGAATTTGTACAATAGGGCTTTCTATGCTTTAAAACCAACCTACACAACCTTTTTGTCTCTTTATTCTGCTGGTATGAGTATATTTGTGTTACTCATTTGGCAAACACACGCAGTGACTGAAATGGATTTAAAAAGTAGCGGTACTTGATCTCCAAACTGTGCTTAATACAGATGAAAGAGCCCTTGGCTTTACTGAGGGCTGGGTTCTTGACTAATGTTTCACTATAAAGACAATTTGCTCTACCTACTCAGTCCTTGACTGTGGGCTAGTTCAGCTGCTTTCCAGGCTAACATTCTAGAATGGTCACTAAATGTTATGTAGTTTGTGAACTATACATTGGTACTTTTCTAATTATCATTTCAATTTCGGATAGCCACGCAATCCTAAGAATATACTGTTATTTTGTTGGTTTTCATTTTCAGTCAAAAGTGGTATGTGCTAATGGTGCTTGCTCTTTACTTGCCATGTTATAAAGAAAACTACAATTAGTGTATATATATATATATATATATATATATATATATATATATATATATATTTATATAATCTGCAGCTAGTGTGTCTTCACAAATCCTGACATCATACACAAGCCTGGGCTTTAGCTAGTGTATGGCCATAAATTGTACATCTGGCCAAAGATAGCAAAAAATGACTGCCTCCACAGAACAAAGGCAATCCTGGAAAGTACTAAATATATATATATATATATATATATATATATATATATATATATATGCAATATACGTATTCACTACAAAATACACAATGAAGCTAACTTACATGTCATCTTATTTTCAGTAATATAAAAAAAAGATAAGTTTTCCTTTAAATCGGATGTCTTAGCAAGGGACTTCTCCAAAGCCATGAAAATAAATTTAGTTTTTAGAATAATTCTCATTATTATTTGGTATCTACATAGCCCTCAGCACTGTACATTACAGGGAATACAGACAAATGAACACATACCGATACAAAAAGAACAGAAGACCCCGTCCATGAGTTTACAATCTAGCAAATACAGTACTTTTATGCAAGGTGTGTCACAAACTTGTGAGTTTACAATCTAGGTGATAATGAGGAGTTCACACACAAAATGAGTACAGAGGGTTAAACGTGTAGGAAGGTTTTTTTTTTTTTTTAGTTTTTTTTAATGCAGTATAATAGGTATTATTTAACTAACATTTTCACTTACAACTTTAACCCCTTAAGGACCAAACTTCTGGAATAAAAGGGAATCATGACATGTCACACATATCATGTGTCCTTAAGGGGTTAAACTGACAGGGATTGTAACAACATATATATATATATATATATATATATATATATATATTTTCCATGATAAAAGCTCTGCAACCGATAGAGATTTTTTTAGGGGGAGGATTTAAAATCAGAATGCATAATCGTCATGTAAGTATCTGACTTTCTGAATCATTTTCACACATTTCAACTGAAGTTGGCTTTCAGAACCTAGCATATTACCAAGCGGAAAGTGACGATTTGATGGAAAACGTGTCACTCTCAACAGATGAACTTTGCTCTTTTTTTGTTTAGAAGGGTCTGTCTTTGCAGCACATGTAGACGTGAATGCTGAATGTGTGCCAATTTCTTAATGAAGCCCTGCACCCATACCAGTCATGCTGGAGAGTTCCTTCCCAAATGGCTGTCTGCGCACAGCTTCAATACACACAAGTGCAGCTCTGTAAATCTCCGACAAACAGGAAGCAGTGTGGACGATATTCCATATCAGCGAATGAAAGGCTGCATATGGTGCCACGTTAGAACAGCTGAGCTTTAAAACCCTGCTGCTTTGCATTTCACTGAACCTGACACCACACAATACCGACAAGAGAGCGGCCATGTTAAATATTGTTTTACTATGAAATTCTGCTTATTTTCCTCTGAAATCACAGTCTGCCAATTCAAACACTCCCCAGCATGATAACACAGCAGTCTTTTTGTTATTTGTCTTTGTTTTTAAAATATATATTTTTTTTTAACAGAACATAGTTTGATGAAAGTGCAATAATAACATGTTTATGGAAAAATATATTCCATGCATTTAATGTAACATTATATAGTTTGTTGACCATAAACTGAGTGTCTCTCATTAGTCCAGCCAACTTCCTACCTGTCAAAACAGTACCATTTTCCATCTACCACCACAAACAAAGAAATAGGATCTAAGTCTCACTAAAAATGAATACCCTCTAACCCCGTTCACTGCCTCAATGCTGTTTCAAAGCAAAAGCATTTAGTAACAATGGTCGCACAGCTTAAGTATAACGTCTGGCTCTCAGCAGTGAGGTTACACTAGGAAATCAGAGAGCAGAACAGGTAGAAAGCCCCAGCTTTTCTTACACCACACCTCCCGCTAGTGCATCTACTGACCACCAGTCACGCCATTGACATATTTTAGTGGTAAAGACTAGAAATGTAGAGCCCACAGGTAGCTAGCTCAAGGTACACTGTAACTCATAGCGTGCATCCACATGCTAGATATTATCAGATGCAGCACCTTTATACCCCTACCATCTACCACTAGACACACATTATCGGATCCTACCTCTCATAGCAGCACCATTATACATTTACCACAAGACGCACATTATTGGATCCTACTTCTCATAGCAACACCTTTATACATGCATCTACCACTAGACACACAATATCAGATCCTACCTATCACAGCAACACCTTTATATATCCTACTACCATAAGACGCACATTATTGGATCCTACTACTCATAGCAACACCTTTATACATCCTTCTACCACTAGACACACATTACTGGATCCTACCTATCACAGCAACACCTTTATACATCCTTCTACCACAAGACGCACATTATTGGATCCTACTACTCACAGCAATACCTTTATACATCCATCTACCACTAGACACACAATATCAGATCCTACCTATCACAGCACCACCTTTATACATCCTTCTACCACAAGACACACATTATCAGATCCTACCTATCACAGCAACACCTTTATACATCCTTCTACCGCTAGACACACATTATCGGATCCTACCTCTCACAGCAGCACCATTATATATTTACCACAAGACGCACAATATTGGATCCTATTTCTCATAGCAACACCTTTATACATTCATCTAGTGTTACTACTCCCGTGTCTGTCTCCATCCAAGTCAACAGCGCTACCATTACCTCTACCTCGCAGGCTCGCTGCCTGGGTGTTCTTTTTTACTCCAACCTCTCTTTCACCCCTCACATCCAATCAATCACCAAATCCTGTCGCTATCGTCTCAAAACATAGCGTGCATCCGCCCCTATCTAGCCCCGGATGGGGCTAAGGTGCTGGTCCATGCTCTTGTTCTCTCTTGCCTGGACTACTGCAATACTCTTCTCAGTGGTCTTACGTGTTCCCAGATTGCACCGCTGCAATCTATAATGAATGCAGCAGCAAGGCTCATTTTCCTGTCTGCTCACACCTCCCACGCCTCCCCCTCTGTCAGTCTCCGCATTGGCTCCCAGTTAGATATGGGCTCACTTTAAAATTCTGGTGCTTGCTTACAAGTCCCTACACAATGCTGCTCCAACCTACCTATCCTCCCTAATACACAAGTATGTCCCATCGAGGCCCCTACACTTTGCCAAAGACCTACGTATATCCTCTGTCCGTACTTCCACCTCTAACGCTCGCCTCCAGGGCTGCACCTCTTCTGTGGGACTCCCTTCCCTCCTCCATAAAAATTTCACCCAGTCTCCACTCATTCAAAAAAATCATTAAAAACTCACTTCTTCAAGAAAGCATATCAATTAAACGGTAAGCAGGTTTTTCTCCTCTACCCTCCATGACTCCTCTCCTGCAACTGTCAAAAATTACCTACTAAGCCCTCAGTGTATATTTTTCTAACAACTTACTTCATACCCCTACTTTTACCCTTTGTGTCACTATACCCCACTCCCTCTAGCATGTAAGCTCATTGAGCAGGGCCCTCCACCTCTGTTCCTGTACTTCGAGTTGTCTGGTTACAATTGCCTGTTAGTCCATCCTTTGTACAGCGCTACAGAATCTGATGGCGCTATATAAATAATAAAATAAAATAATAATCTACCATTAGACACACATTATCGGATCCTACTTCTCATAGCAACACCCTTATACATCCATCTACCACTAGACACACATTATCAGATCCTACCTATCACAGCAACACCTTTATACATCCATTTACCACTAGACACACATTATCAGATCCTACCTATCACAGCAACACCTTTATACATCTACCACTAGACACACATTATCATATATTACCTCTCACAGCAACACCTTTATACATCCATCTACCACTAGACACACAATATCAGATCCTACCTCTCATAGCAACACCTTTATACATGCATCTACCACTAGATACACATTATCAGATCCTACCTCTCACAGCAACACCTTTATACATCCATCTACCACTAGACACACATTATCGGATCCTACCTCTCATAGCAACACCTTTATACATCCATCTACCACTAGATACACATTATTGGATCCTACCTCTCATAGCAACACCTTTATATATCCATCTACCACTAGACACAGATTATTAGCTCTTACACAGCAACACCTTTATACATCCATCTACCACTAGACACATATTATTAGAGCCTACCTATCACAGCAACACCTGTACACATTTATCGCAAAATACAAATTTGGAAACTTCCACTAACAACAGCACCTTTATCCATCTATAACAAGATACAAATTCAGATATTGCCACTCACAGCTGCACCTTTATACAACTACATTTAGACGCAAATTATCAGATCCTGTCAGAGCAACACCCTTATGCATTACACCACTAGGTAAAAATCAGCACAGGGTATCTCTCTCAGAAGCCCCTCTAAATATTTCCCTCTAGATACAAAGTATCATGGTTTTCACTAACAGTCGCACTTTTAAGCATATCCCTCTAGGTACAAATTAGCAGGGTCTGCCATTAACAGCAGCACCTTTACACATCTCCCTCTAGATACAAATGAGGCGTGCCTGCCATTAACAGCAGCACCTTTACACATCTCCCTCTAGATACAAATGAGGCGTGCCTGCCATTAACAGCAGCACCTTTACACATCTCCCTCTAGATACAAATGAGGAGGAGAGCCTGCCATTAACAGCAGCACCTTTACACATCTCCCTCTAGATACAAATGAGGAGGAGAGCCTGCCATTAACAGCAGCACCTTTACACATCTTCTTCTATATACAAATGACGAGAGCCTGCCATTAACAGCAGCACCTTTACACATCTCCCTCTAGATACAAATGAGGAGAGCCTGCCTTAACAGCAGCACCTTTACACATCTCCCTCTAGATACAAATGAGGAGAGCCTGCCTTAACAGCAGCACCTTTACACATCTCCAGGGCTGGACTGGGGATACAAAGCAGCCCTGGAAAAAAATCAATGCTAGCCCCATAAGTCACTACGTCATGTATTGTCACATGTAATATGTATGGCTATGTGTTGCCACCCGAGATTATTGAGTAATATATATATAAACACATTATATATATATATATTTACTCAATCATATGGGGTGGCAAGACATGCATACATATACATATATGCCTTACATATTATTGGTATGTATGGATAAGGGGGTTGTAAGGTGGGTAGGGGTTCTGTAAGGTGGATGGGGGACTGTAAGGTGGATAGGTATCCTGTAAGCTGGGTAGGGGACCTGTGAGTGGGTATGGGGGCTGTATGGTGGGTAGGGGGACTGTATAGTGGGTAGAAGGGCTGTGATGTGGGTAGGGGGGCTGTATAGTGGGTAG
>OW240923.1:16881675-17179175 GCA_933207985.1 Pelobates cultripes
TGTTGTTTTGTATCTTGTTTTTAGAGTGCCACTAATGGCAAATTCAGGCCAAGAACCACTGACATCATCTTTGATCTATCTAGTATTTCTAACACCAACATTTCATGTATAATTCCATTAATATCTGCAATACCTTTAATAGTATAAATTACGTTAGTACTTAAGTAACCCCCAAGCTACTTCACAATTACCCCTTGGGTTACTGTGTGTACAGGTTGAAATCAGGAGTACACCACATATATTTTATTGTAATGTTGATCTCCAGGTAAAACATTCTGAAACTCTATGTAGATGGAAACCATTGATAAGAGGTACTGAAAAAAGATGGGGTATTCAAATGGCTACTAGTTGCCAAAGTTGGATACATAGAGCAATCACTTTGGAAACTTTGGAAATGTAATGTACTTGCTAATTGCTATACATCAAAAGGGCTGTTCACACACTCATTCACACACACATTTGCAAACACATTCCCCCATACTTGGCTGGCTAGACAAAAGCAACAGATTATTTTGTAAAATTATATTTCGGTCTTCATTTGAAGGATATCTGAAGTGATCTGAAATATAACTGGGATCAACATGATTACAAACAGAATTGTACGACAGCATCAAAAGCTGCTGCTTGTTACAATTTGTTTGTAACCATTTCCCAATCTTGTTTTAAAAAGTAGCATGTATTCAATCGCTTTATAAGTTAAGCCCAAAATGCCTTCATGTGAAAAACTTCAAACATGTCACATCGCACAGAACGAAAAACCCACGTTTTTGCCAGTAGGGGGTAATTAGTCATATTTTACAGATGAAAAGTTGCGGGGATCAAAGAACTGCAAAGCACTTTTTTAAAGACCACTATGGCGTACACAAATGTTATGTTAATATTTTTAAAAACAATACCTCCTCTACGCTTGAAAATTAACCAGGAAGAAAAAGGCAGCAATTAAGGTAGTCCATGCAGTTTAAAAGAGCACATAAAAACAATATATTGGATTTTCAGTATGAGTAAAGAGGTCCTTGACTCTACCCAATGTTAAATGCACATGTTTATTTTTCAATGTTTTGGGAAAATAAAGTAGTTTCTTTCCCTGTTATGGATTGGAATGTGTTAACCTCTCCTGTCGTAGTGTGCGCCACAGGGTCATGTGATTGTCTATCACCCACTCCTCCCTTCCCAGCCCCCTGTTGCTGCATACCATTTCAAAGCCCCTGCACAAAGTTTGGCTTTAGCTAAGTACAGCAGCTGGGCCAAGCTACCAGAGAATGATAATGACCTTAGAAATCTGCTGTTAGCTTGACAACAATAGGGTGCTCAGTCTAGTGGAAAATTGTGTTCATCAGCTAACTCTGCTCAGTTACTAATTGACATTGCCAAATATTTTAAGAACAATTGGAATGCGCAAGAAAAAAAATGAAGATCTTAATCCTTCAGTTTCATTTTTTTTGCCTAGTATTTGGAGCCTGTTCTGGGAGATGCCTATCGATAAAGCTCAAAGAAGAGTATCATCTCGCTGTCTGTTGTCTGCTTCAGCTGTCATCTAAGATACAATTGTTGTTTTCCCCCTCTCTCTCTCTCTCTCCTGTCAGTGTCCATAAATATTAGTTAAAACACATTGTTTGGTAAGGAATTTTGGCTAGAGGATTAGACTATTTACAGGCTTTTAATACTGCTTAAAGGAATAATAGGAGCTGCAGCTGATGGAAAAGAGATGGAATGCTCAATTCGATAATCCTGTTTCCCTGCATGGAATCCTGTGTGGAATGTCTTGTATCATATTTGTTATTAGACAGGCCACTACTGACTGCATGGTATTTACATGGAACGGTCTATGTCCTAGTGAGGGATCTACTCATTAACAAACTAATCTTTCCTGCTTCTGTCTGTGCATTTAGTTTAAGCTGGAAACAGCTCTATCTGCCCTGTTCTACTGTATTGTGTCTTGAACTCTATTGCTGCTGTGGGAAGGCAGTTCTGGTTTTAAATTTCTGTAGTCCTGGAACTTCTCTCAGGCTCTGAGGACACCCAACAAAAGTCTCCACACTGCATAGCACAAGACCAAGAGAAGGTCTTCCAACCAATGAGAGAGTGCTTGTAAGCAGCTTGGATGTGCTGTCTGGCAGTGCTTCGTGTCAGTTTGACATGCCTTTCAGGGTGAGACTGCTGTCATGCACCACCAGTGATGTACATTAACATAATCCCTCTCTTCCGTCCTTTCTCGTGCCTACCTCTTGCCCTGATTGTGCACTTTTAATTGTTCTAAAGTTTACATAGGTATAAGCTATGTAAATACAAAAAATAAAATAAAAAAATATTCCTTTGATCTGGTATCTCATTAAGGCCACTATCACTTGTAACAGCAGACACTGTACAGACACAGCATACAATCTAAATTAATGATGGGGCTTCTCTATGTTTTGTAAAGAAACACATAATATTGAAGCAGACATGTCATAATATTAATACAACATAAAAAATTGTTAGTTCATGTCCAAGTAAAACTACTGGTTACCTCAGAGTAATGGGTTGTTATTTCTGGGTCAAAACCCATAACTGGGCTCTCATATAATTTTCAGAGGACCTGCACTTGTTGGAACAAGCACATCATCATATTCATGAAGCCCCAAGTAACTTTGCACAATAAATGGTTTGGTGTAGCAATAATGCCTTTCTCTAGCTCCAGGGAGCATCTAATGAAGGCTTCTGCAAAGTTTAATATAGTTGCTAAGCTAAAGACATGGGCATAACTTGGGTCCCTAACAGAAAAGTCTAACATACATTGCCTTTAAACTAATCATTTGGAGCTTCTTAAAAGCCAGATCCCCCCCCCGGAACAAGACCAGTTAGCACAGTAAGGGTTAGGTTATTATGTTTTCATTGGCTGAAATTCAGGATTTGCCGTGTATAGCATGCTATTGTCAAGTATGAGCTATCAATCGTGGGGCTAGGATGGAGTGGCCATATCTCTTTTTGCTAAACTGTCCAAAACACTCCATCATCTATCATTCAGTGAACATTTATACAGATGTTAGGGTTTTTTTCACTAAACCTGTAGTTGCAGAGAATTGACAGAGAACTGGACAATTTTTGCCAGCTCACCTACTTTTGTCTAAAATCTGCAATTCCTTGCTCAATTCTCCACAATTCCCTGATTTATGAAAAAGACCCACTTCTAGACACCTTGCACACGTCACACAAAACTGCTTGAAAAAGATAAACTTTACGGTCGTATTTTTACTCTACAAATAAGCATCGTGTCTGTAGAAAACTGTGAATTCATTGCTATACCCGGCAAAGCTTCTTTTTATTTGTGTACATTCATCTTTAATAGATGATTCGCAAGTGTCACCAGGTTCTCAGCAATTTGCAGACTAAAAGCACAACATATTTTCTGGTTCACCGCAGTAATTTTCACATGTTCACTGATACATACATCTTTTTTTAACTCTCATAACAAACAGATGCATACCACATTAGTGCAGACAGCGACAGTCACACCATTCGGCAATAACCGCCTGATTATGGGCCTGGCCATTCCCAGACTCAGCTAGTCATTTTTTAAACAAGCTCTCTGCTTGCAAGGAATTACATCAGGTAACAAAGGCTTCACTGCCACTCATTGTGAGATGTCTTCTGGAGATCATTTAGAGAGCTGCTGTGAAAAGGAGGTTTTATGATGAATTCAGAATGACTATCATGTTAAGAGCACTAGTTATAAAGAAGAATTCATTGCTTAGATTTAAGGAAAATAGTTTCTCAGGCTCTCCTGACCTGAATTTCTAAAGAAAGAAAGAGACTTAGAAGTGATACAAATTATGTTTTACTATGTGTACTTTGAGAGGCTGAGTATTATTGTCTAGTTTCCTCATTGCCGTGTTATTTAATTTTTGCAAGATCTGTTTTATTTGAGTATTTAATTATTGTTGTATACTACACACTTAAAAAGGTGCGCTTCTAGCAAAAAATAAATAAATGTATATATATAAAGAGGCACAATTCACAAAATGAGTCATTAAAGTCAACTTTACATGCAACCCAAATGCAGCAAGAATCATCTATATTGTGATGTTAGGAAAGAAATTTAACAATATGTCTTTAGAAATTAACAAGGTCCCCAAAGCACCACTAACCAAATGAAAGGGGAAAAAAAGATCTGATCTGTAAATATTATGAGTGCTGAACCTTAATATGAGAATTGCTGGGCCTATTAAAACTGTTCACATAAGCTGACTCTAAAATAATGATCAGCATTCTACAACCTGGAAAACAGACTGTTTGTTACCTGTGATCCAAAATTAAATATTGCCCTCTGAATTCAAGTTATCTTTAGTCTATAGAATGGGCTTTTCTGCTAAATTCATTTTAACCGTAATCTGTATCTGTAACTAGATTAAATGAGGGGATTTAACCCCTTAAGGACACATGACATGTGTGACATGTCATGATTCCCTTTTATTCCAGAAGTTTGGTCCTTAAGGGGTTAAATGAAACGTTGAGAGTAGTTTTTGATAATTACATTTTGAAAATGTATGATAAATTAGCTTTTTTTCTTGATTTTGTCATTGTGACTACAAAAGTGTGAATTCCAAAAATAAAGATGGTTATAATAACAAAACATGGAATTTGTAAGAGGAGATGTGATAGCTACAACTTGCTGCTTGAAGAATATGGGTGGCCCCTGGTAAAGTCAGAGACTTAGAATTTCTTCTGTTTTTCAAAACATGGTCCTTCCTTCCTATGTTTCTAGTAATATATGGCGCCAGCTGGTGTGGAAAGCTTGGCACAAACCCATTTTCATGACCTTTATTGATTTGTGCTTTATTCAGCTGTCTTTTCTGCGATATGTCACTTAGGAATTGGAGAAGTCTGTGGTTCTATTCCCAAAACAATACGTGCGACAACCTCGCAAATGCAAAAACAGTAGAAAATATCCAGTCCTGTGACTAAGAATATGCCTTTGAGTGCTGCTTGCATGTGTATCTGCTGATATAAGAGCTATTAAATATTCTACACTAGAGAAATGTCATTTTGTTGCCCTGTTTGCAGACTTAATATTTGCCACTATAGAACCAAGCAGGTATTCAGGTGTTAAGAAAATGCAAAGTGTTATTGTAACTCCATTTTGCATGTGCTTGTGTCTGTTCCTGTGTGAGTCCTTTTCTTTGTCTGTATGCATGTATGATATCTGTAAATATACATTGAAGAAAGATGGCATTTTTCTAACAATTTACCGGGACCAATGCTTATCCCACCATATTGAAAAAGAATTGGAAATAGAATAAATGATGCGTGATACCCCGAACAGCCTCCACCAGACCTTTAACAGTGGGCATTGAAAGCCTGAAGTGTCTCAAACTGTCTCTTATTTACCAGACTTAATGGCTGATTGCAGAAATCAATGTTGCCATTAGTAACAGAATATTTGTTATGGCAAGATTTCCTCTAGTGTTAGGTGGGTAAAATGATTACATTATTATGAAAAGCTAATTTTTATTTTATAAATCAGCCTGAGACAAGCCTGTCAACCCCCTGATTAGTAATAAACCCCTTAAATAGAGGAAATCTTTTTTGCTTTATATATTGGGTATGAATATAGATAAAACATACTGCACAGTAAGCAGGAATTAGGCACATTATTTAGCTTTTCAAGGTATAAATGATTTTTGGCCTCTTGTTACATTTCAAAATGTATTTACTAAATATTGAAGGATCTCTGAAAATCAGCAACTAAGCCTTCAATATTTCAATTATAAAGCAATTAGCTTTAGCAATGGCATTTTTCTTATTTTTTCTTTTAATATTCAACCAATATTAGTATGTGGATTTTTTATTTATTTATTTTGGAAACAAAATTATTTTGTCTGTATTTATGTTTTAAATTTACTCCTTCATAACCTGCATTCCAACAGTCAAAACAAACAGTTGAACCACTGAAATGTATGCATATTCATGAATTACAGGGTCACATAATATCAGACGTGAGGGGCAAATACAAGTTTGCATAGTAATACACAGTAATATGTTCCATTATATTTAGCGACCCTGTGTATTTACTGGTTGCCAAGCAACATTGCTGTCATCGGTGTAAACGGAGTGTTAGAAACTTTTTAGGAAGATAAAGTACTACTAGTAAACTGTTACAAAAACTATGGTTAGCATTTCAAAATTAATATGGGAGTTTTGAACATAGTTAATTGTGAAGGGGGAATTTGTAAATGAGTGATTTATTTTTAACATAAAAAATGCAGAAAACTGGAGTTAAACAGAGAGATATATACATATGGTTCTGCAGCTGAATCAAAGTGAAATGAGGGGTCAGTTAATAGATCTCCTTACACTGAACCTGTAATCCCCAAATGTGTGGACACCAAGGTTTTACATTACAATGTATATACATTGTTGTAGGGAAACTGATATCACATTTATTGATTCCATTTTATACATACTTGAAGTTTTGCTTCATCAACAAGCAAGATAGCAGCTGCACTCAAACAATGCTAAGTGCATTATGCTATAATGCCTTTAATGCAACTGTATGTGAAGCATTGTGAAATGGAACACATAGCTGTTTTAGGAAAAGCCTGCATGTACAACTATGGTGGCCATATTTTTACTGCTATCTTCTATTTACCTTCTCTAGAAATAGCAGTTAATTTACACCTTTGCTGGCACAATCTAGAGATAAAATGTTACAGTCAATCAAGTACGATTGTATCATGTTTCAGTGACAGGCACATCTAAACAAATTATGTTGCAGGAAAGGATTGTTTTTTTATGTCTTCTATGAAAGCAACATGGCTTCTCCCATGGCTAACGGTACATTTGTTGGTATGTTTCCAATAATTACAATATTGATACATCTACTCTAGTACTGGTGGGAAATTCTTAACATTCTGAAAAAAAATTTGATTTTTTTTCCCTTATGTATAATTTCCCTATAAATTAAACTGTAATACATGTTTAAATACATTTAATACATTTAACGCATTTTTTTGTGAGCTGTTAAAAGTGAATTTGTCAATGCCAAACAGTACTGACGGATTCACTTTTCTCCATGAAAAATGTTTTTTTGGTTTTTTTTAAGCTTACTGAATTATCTTCTTAGGAAATTCATCAGCAAAGCTCAACATAAAAATGAATTTGTGCACTACTGAGCAATGTGCCTTCAGAAATAATTAAATAAATGGAACCCTGTTTAAGAAATGTCACACATAATTCATTATTTCATACCTGAAGAAGAAGGAGAGGAAGGATGTGGACTGTCTTCTTGGGCACTTCCTGTTTGTGAGAGAGCTCCACCAGTTCCACTCTCTTCTGTGATATTAGAGGATTCTGGGGTTGTTGAACGACTTATGGATTGGGACTCCTGATCACTTCCTGATCCGCGCCTTTCCTCCAGACTCATCTGAATAGCCTCTTCTTCTGCCTTCCTATCTCGTTTGTGAACTCGAGAGTGGACCACCACTTGATGGTAGGTTCTGAAAACCCTTCCACAATCTGGGCATTCAGTTGGCTTGTCTTTTATGCCTCCGTGACTGTGCATGTTGTAGTCGAGTCCTTGGATCATGCCATGTGACAAGAAATCTCTGGTGCTTTCTAAAAGTTCTAGTTTAGATGGCAAATCTCTCTGATTACAAACTTTTGAGCCATGAACCAAATCTGCTTGCATTTTCTGTTTAGAGCCATCCGCTCCAACAATAACATACTCTCGCTTTTCCTTATCAAATAGGACCCCGGAGTTTGCTAAGCTATCTTCATGATTACGTTGTATCTGCTGCTCTTTAGACAAGAAGGCATGGTCCATTGCCATTCCCCTTGCCATTAGCTGCCAGGCCTGATAGCTATTGACTGGATCCATCTCTGCAGCTTTGGCAGCTGCCTGTAACCGTTCTATGCAGCTAGATTTCAGGGGTGGAACCAAATTGAGGGAGCCAAGTAACGAATGCTTTTCACTTTCAGACATGCCATGGCCAAGGGCCGCAATGGGAGACAGCAGCTTTCCAATAACGTCCTTTTCTTTCAGCGGAAGATCTCCTTTATTGTAAAGGTGACTATGCTCATTTAAGTTTGCTTTGTCTGAAGGCATGAAACCACTTTGCAAGCAGGATATGTATCTGGAGTACAGATTTGCGTGCGCCTCTTGACTCACACTGCTGATGGACACTGGGACCTCTGCTTCGTTAGGAGATTTATTCTTCACAGACAGTTTGTTCAGGTGAACTTTCATGTGGTTTTTCAAGAACCACGGCTCTTTGAATCGCCGTCCACAGATCTGACAGCAGTGTTCAAAAGAATCCTTGTGCTTTCTCATGTGGCCTTTGAGGAACCAGGCCTGACTAAAAACTTGTCCACAGACCTCACAGCGAAACTCACTTGTAGATTGCTCTCCATTTCCAGTAGCTCCTTGGCCTTGTACGGATTCTGCAGTTATATGAGCTTTTTCAACGTGGCTGATCAACTCTTCCTCTTGAGAGGCAGCAAAATCACACAGTGTGCATTTGTAAGGCTTATGCAATATTCTTATATGTCTGTCCAGTTCCTCTCTTTTCTTAAATTTGCCTTTGCAAAAGGTGCACCTAAATCCAGATGCTGGTGCTGCTGTTTCCTCTTGGACCACTTGTGGCTTTGGAGAGGGTGCCTTATTTGAAAGGTCAGATGTGCTGTGGTTCGCTGGTACAGGCATATGACAGTTGGATAAAGGGGATTGCTGTAAGTGCTGCTGTGGTTTCACATCAAGTCTAGGCTGAAGAAGGCTGCTTTTCATTTGCTTGTCTCGCAGTATAGCTCTTTCCTCCAACTCGTGCAGAAGTCGGTTTTCCTCTCTGACTCGTCCTCGTCCTTTGCCCAGATTTCCCAGTTTGTGAGTACGCAGGTGGATTTTCAGATTACCTTTCTGAGCAGCTCTGTGATCACAATACGGACATTTAAACGGTTTCTCTCCAGTGTGTGTGCGCATGTGAAGGGATAAAATACTATTAAAACGAAAACGCTTTCCACACAGCGGGCATGGATATTTTCTATTCTTTCTTGCATCATCCTCAATGTCACTCATCTGGGACATTATCCCAAGGTTTTGTCCATTTAAAAACTGCTGCAGGTCTACTCTTCCATTCAGACTGCTGTCAACATCTCGATTTAACTGATTGGCCAACAATGCCATCTGATTACTGACTGGTTGATTAGCCATCGATACATGACTTTTCTCATCTATTGGCCCTCCAACTTTGTCCTCAGCTTTCTGACGGTTTTGCAGTTCTGGGAAGGCATGGCTGAGCTGGGAAGTTATCTGGTGCAACTTCTGACTCATTGAATACTGGCCATTTAACAAAGTGCTGTTCAGGTGGGTGTCAATGTCAGGCACGGCTGATGAAACTCCAAGGCACAAACTTGCTTCCTCCATACCTAAAAATATCAAACAGATATATACAGATCAATATCAAACAGATAGATACAGATCATTACAATGATGTAATGAATAAATACAACCTTTACAGATATGCTGTCTAACTATCAGGCTGTCTGTATATCTCTCTATCTGTCTCATTCACATGAGATATGTATACATACATTGGATACAATAATCACAGTTTGCAAAGTGGTTGTATAGTAGAAACTGTATCAGTGCTGTGTATCTTAAAATCTATGTATCTGTTTTTCTTTTACTAGAACCAGATGTTCAAATCTACTAACTCTTTGCTGTCGTAAATGCAGGTGGGTGGTATTCTGGGTGCAACATGCTTGCATAGGAGAAAGCATACACTCTACAGAGTACCTGAGATTTAATTTACCGAAAGCTGTTAAATGCAGTGTACAGAGAGAAGTGTGACATCAATAGGAAAAAGAAGGATGTTTTTTTATACACTGTGCAGTGATCAGTCATGAAACATCTGTAATATGGCATCGTAGGGCAATGGAAGCCACTCTGTATGTTAAGAAAACAACAGATGTTGCTTCAAATTAAACGTTTATGTATACATTTTAAAATGCAGATCTGCTGCATATAAATTGGTATTTAATATGTAGGCCTTAGTATTTTTAATATGACAAAGTACAGGCTGCCTCTGGAAAGGTATGTATCACCAAAGTTTTGTATAATCATGTTTGCATTTAAACACAGTGTGTTACTTTATGTTCTTTATATATGTACAAATCTTCATTAAAATCTGTGCATTTAGATGGGTTAAAATAATTTCTTCCGAAGTTTCAATTTACTCGTCTCTTAAAATTATCTCAGTTGTATTTCACCGAGTGTTGCAAAAACTGGATGTCTGAAAGCAAAAGAGCTATAGCTGATTCAATTTAAATGGCATTTAAAGGAATATTATCATATCATAAAAATGTTGGATTCTGCATTTACATTAGGACCTTTGCTTTGTTATATTTTACATTTTTTTTTACACAGAGCAACATAGATACTGCGAAATGAGTGTAATTGGTCCAGGTTCACATTCACAAAAATATATAACGATAATATATATGAATATTCATAGTATGTCATTGCACTTTTATACTACTAACTTGACACCTGTCAGGATTGGTAGGGGATCACAACAATAAAATCTAGGTGGGCTCAGATAAATAGAACGTATTACCGGTCCTTAGAGATGGTTAGGCTTAATGTATAAGGCAAGATCAAGAATAGTCACAAGACAGGCTGAGGTCAGAATAAAGAAAGCCATGTTGTTATAGGAGAAATCAGAAAGTTTATAGAACAAGCCAAAGTAAAAGCAAAAATCTAAATATGCAATACACTATAATGCATTCTTGTAATAGAGATCAGGAATGGGCACAGGTCTCAGACTGGACTGGAAATACACATGCATTAGATGACTGTGTCATTTCAGAGATTCCACAATGTGAATGGACGGCGTCACAGTAGTGACAGCAGGCTTGCTTCATTTCAGAGTATATCAGGCCGATAAGTAAGTAGAGCAGTTCTCAAGGACGCAGAAATTGAGTAAACGCGGAGGTGGAGCAGCTTGTTTCAGAATTGAAGCTGACACTGTGATATTGCGGGTACTCTGACCACACCCTAGATTCAGCTTAATATCTAACTATTGCATTAGATATCCTATTCCAAATTAAATGCAGAAATCAACTAAGAGAAGACTGAGCATGCCTAATGTTCTGTTTATACCAGGCAGCTCTTAACAGCTTCTCCAGACACACATTATCATTGACTCTGAGTGTATGTTTAATAGACATGTGCAATTTGTTTTGGTCCAAATTTAAATTCGGACGAATTTCGGCAATTCGGACGAATTTCGGCAATTCGGACGAATTTCGGCAATTTTGATGAATTTCGGCAATTCGGATATTCAGATGCTTAGGGGTAGGGATAGGGGCAGGGTTAGGATTGGGGTTAGGTTAGGGGTAGGGTTAGGCTAAGGGAATTGCCAAAGTCACAAATTGCCAAAGTCACGAATTTTGGAAGTACTGAACCGAAGTGCCGAATTGCCGAAGTCACAAATTTCGGAAGTGCCAAACCAAATTTTTTGTATGAAAATTTGCAAGTTAACACTTATTAAAACAATGTTAGTAGTTTACATCTTTATCATTGAAAATATAACTATATATATATTTCTAGAAAATTAGCCCTTGCCAATATAATTTGACCCCTGGTGAGCATGCCACGGACCCTAGAAGCTTGCAGTGGTGAGGAACTTTAAAAGCCTGGCTACTAGTAGGATATAAGTATTTAAATTATATTGCAAACCCAGTACCAGGTTTCATATGTAGATCAAGGAAATAATAGCATGTAGTGGTAAAGAACTTTGATTTATTGATTTATTTATTATTTATTTAAGTCCTAACATATTCTATAAATTTGGAAAATGAAACATAAGAGCAACTATGACAGACGTTACGGATAAAAGAACAAGTCATGTGACTATCTTACTTCTTTTGAAAGAGCAATTTTTCTCTGCAGAAGAGGTTCTGCAACACCAGAGGGTTTAAAGTCCTCCGGTCTTATCCACAGAGTGGATTTCCAGGTCCTGACTATAGTACTATCCACTATGGCACGTACAGTTAGCACATTAATAGACAAATGAAATATAAAAGTTTCTTATATTATTTGCAGTGCCCAGACTGTCTCTGGCATACAATAAAACATGATAATGTTTTGAATAAAAATAAAAGGACAAGCTTTCCAACAATAAAAAGGATTTTGCTTTAGTCAACAAAAAGTGCAGTAATATCTCATTAAGCTGATTAGTATGCTGCTTAGAAACAGTACTAGGTGCTGTAACACATGATTATAATCATAAAAATCCTTCAGTGTTTGCAAGTAAGCATTAACGAGGTATATTAAATTTTAAGGAGACTGACTAGCGGATCTGCAAAACCTTCAAGATTAGGATTTAACCCTAAAATATTAATATAAATATCTTTAAAGCAGAGAGAAAAAGTGACCTCATATTTAACCTGCCATTGTGATACAATACAAAACGGTAAGTGTAACAATGGTGTGAAATGAGAATGCTGATAGAGTCTTCAACTGTGCTATGTTTCCAGCTTAGAGACTGTGGCCTAAAATTTGCAATTCTGTGGCAAATATTCACATTTCCCTTGTTTAGTGAATAACCCTGAATGTAAATATGCATGTTTATATAATCAGCATAATTATTCTATTCATTGCTATATTCTCTGTAAACCAGTGATGGTGAACCAATGGCACACACAGAGGCGTCTCTACTTATACAGGAGCCAGAGGTGTGCCAATTCGCCAGTACTCACACTGCTTGCACTTACAGAGACCTGGCTGTCCCCCTCTGATAGCACTACTCCTGCCTCTTTATGTTTTGGTGGGCTACAATTCTCTCACACTGACAGACTCAACTGTAAAGGAGGCGGCATAGGCATCCTTCTCTCCCCTCAATGTACCTTTCAACCAATTAAACTCCGCCTGCCCTATCCTTTTCTTCTTTTGAAGTTCACACTGTCCGCCTATTTAAACCCACTCCTTTAAGAATTGCTATCATCTACTGCCCCCTGGTTATCCTAGACTATTCATTGAGCACTTTTCTTCCTGGCTTCCCAACTTCCTCTCATCTAGCACTCCTTCCCTTATACTTGGGGATTTCAATATCCCAATCAATAACCTCCATTGCACTGATGCCTCTCGTCTGCTCTCTGTAACCTCCTCCTTTGGCCTTACGCAATGGTCCAATCTAGCAACCCATACAGCAGGAAACACTCTTGATCTTGCCTTCACCATCCTCTGTACTGCCTCTAATCTCTCCAATATTCCTTCTCCTCTATCTGACCACCATCTGCTGACATTTGACATTGGCATACCTAAGACCCAACTGACACCACTGTCTGAACATCACTCTCACAGAAACCTCCAATGTCTTGACCTAGAGCATTTCTCCACTAATCTCCAAACTCTCCTTTTACCTATCTCAAACCTCACCTGTCCTAGTTCTGCAACCTCCTTCTACAATTTCACCCTCTCCTCTCAACTAGACATCATGGCACCTTGTACATTAAGACGCCGCAGGCCCCCCCAACAACAACCCTGGCACACCAAGCTCACTCGATACCTCCAAAAATGCTCCAGAACTGCTGAAAGCTGTTGGAGAAAGTCTCACTGTGCATCTGACTTTCTCCACTATAAATTTATGCTGAGCTCATGCAGCTTGGCTCTTTCCTCTGCAAAAGTTAATTACTTCAATAACCTCATAACCACACTCTCCCGCGAACCCATTCCACTGTCCTTTCTTGCCTTGACTACTGTAATCCACTTCTCAGTGGTCTTACGTGCTCCCAACTAGCGCCGTTACAGTCCATAATGAATACGGCGGCAAGGCTCATCTTCCCATGCCTCACCCTTCTGTCAGTCCCTACATTGGCTTCCTATAAAATATAGAGCTCAATTTAAAATTCTGGTTCTTGCTTTCAAATCTCTACATAATGCTGCTCCCACCTTTCTATCCTCCCTCATACACAAGTATGTCCCGTCTAGGCCCTTACGATCTGCTGAAGACTTACGTCTATCTTCTGTCCGTACTCCCACCTCTGATGCTCGCCTTTAAGATTTCTCGAGGGCTGCACCGTTCCTGTGAAACTCACTTCCCTCCTCCGTTAGATGCTCACCCAGTCTCCACTCCTTCAAAAAATTGTTAAAAACCCACTTCTTCATAAAAGCGTATCAATTAAACTGTTAATAGCTCCTGACTGATTCCTCTTCTGCAACTGTCACTAGTCTAATACTATCCTTACCTTTTTGTGTCATTTTACCCCATTCCCTGTAGCATGTAAGCTCATTGAGCAGGGCCCTCAACCCCTCTGTTCCTGTGTGTCCAACATGTCTGGTTACAACTACATGTCTGTTCGTCCACCCATTGTGAAGCGCTGCGGAATTTGACGGCGCTCTATAAATATCATAATAATAATAATAATAATACTATACTAATAGACAGCGCTACTGCAAGGTTGCAGAGCAGGACGTCTTCAGGCGCATAGGTAGGGGGCACAGAGTATGCCTATCAAAATCGGCTATATATTAATTAACTTTTTTCAAAAATGGTAATTAAGTAGCAAAGAGCATGGAGCAGAGACCATGTTACCGGTTCCTTGCAGTGTCAGCGCTCAGTGAGGGAGTGAGTGCAGTTGCCAGGATTCCATGCTTTGCATGGAGACGCTGAATTATCCTCATATAGATTCATTAAATCTCTATGAGGAGATGTTGCTTGGCTTGGCTGTCGTTTGGCCCTGCCCCCATCCCACCTCATTGGTGATCTCAGCGAATCAAGCTATAGGAAAGCATTGGATTGGCTGAGTTCATCAATTCTGATGATATCAGCCAAAGAGGCAGATCGACAGCTGGGCCAATGCCGATGGATCCGCGCAGCACTGGAAAAAAGGTACAGTTTAATCCTTTCTAAGTGGGCTAAGGGGGAGCAAGCCACCTAAATGGTGGTTTTAACACTATAAGGTCAAAAATTCATGTTTGTTTTCCTGATCCTATAGTGTTCCTTTAACACATTGGCTGATTGCAGGGCTTATCCCAGGAGAGCTAATGAAAACTTATAGCAGAAGCTTCCAGCTCTCAATACTGGAATCAGAGAGGCGCCTTGTGGACTCCATAGACCAGCAAATGGTCTGACTATTCACATTTGGAGAGCGGGAGCCAGGGCACTCCTGGCACCATAAGCATTACATTATGCTCTTGTGGTTTTGGTGATTGGAGTATTTCTTTAAAAGGTGCTTTATTTGTGAAGTGTGTGTCCTCTTTTTTTCATTTTACAAAAGTGCATTTTTCAATTAAAACTGGCACTTTTATAAATTGGCCTTGTTACACACCCCTCCATCCCGCCTGTCAAAGCAGACAACAATTCCTGTTACTACTTGTTTGTTTAGCTCAATGGAGCTAAACTCAAGATGCAGCAGAGCATCCTTCTCAATGAGCTGCATTGGGAAGTCTGTGATTGTGCAGCCACATAAAGTCTGTGAGGGGTTGGGGGCTTGCCAGGGATGCAGACAAGATATCTTCTCTACAAGCAATTGTTAGATATAGCCCCAATGAAAAATGCATAATGAAGAGCATGTGTGATTCACTGGGGGTATATCTACTAAATAAAAAAGTTTTAAAAAAAAAAGATAAATAAATAATTTTTCCCCTGACGTATTCCTTTAAACAAACAAATCATACATCATGAATGTTTGTGTGAGTTAAATACTAACAAACAGATGAATGTTTGTAATCTTTGCCAACAAACCCTATGCTAGCTTTAAAGAAAGCATAACTACTTACTTTTCAATGATTATTTTCCAATTCATGATAAAAGTGAGTAATTTATTTTTTACTGTAATTATAAATGGATTGAAAGGAAATCACGTAGCTTTTACTTCCTGTAGCTGTAATTAAGGACCTGTATCTGTGAAACAGATATCCTCTACCCTAAGCACTTGTGAATTTGGAATTATAATTTTCTTGTTATGACTTAAACTGTAAGTATGAATCCGTGTCATCACCACTGGAAATAGCTGATTAGAAGATGCTATAACTGGACATATAGGCTAACAATAGTATTGTGACAAAAGCAGCTGCATGATTGCACAAAAAACAGGTACTGTCATCACTGTTATGCTCAAAGAACAGAGATATATTGTTTGAATTACTCTGTCAATATGGCACTTTTCAAATGTTGAGTAATTCAAAAGTCTTCAGATACTACTGCACCATTTTCAAAGGCACCCCCAGTTTGTCTGTAGTGAGCTTGTGTGTGTCAGTGAGATTGTCTGTAGTGAGCATGTGTGTGTGACACTGAGCTTGACTGTAGTAAGCATGTGTTTGTCAGTGAGATGGTCTGTAGTGAGTATGTGAGTGTGTGACAGTGAGCTTGTCCATGTGTGCCAGTGAGTTTGTCTGTAGTGAGCATGTGTGTGTGACAGTGAGCTTGTGCATGTGTGTCAGTGAGTTTGTCTGTAGTGAGCATGTATTTGTCAGTGAGCTTGTCTGTAGTAAGCTTGTGTGCGTGTATGAGTAAGTTTGACTGTACTAATTTTGTGTGTATGTACCAGTAAGCTTTCCTGTGTGTGTATATTAGGCATCGACCGATATTGATTTTTAGAGCGATACCGATAATCTGTGAACTTTCAGGCAGATAGCCGATAGCGTACCGATATTCTCTACATTTACCGTATTTATTTATTTTTGCAAATTTTTTTTTTTTATTAAATGGTAAATGCACAAAATATACATGCCAGTCAGATTTTTTTTAATGTTTTCAAGAATATTTATATGTGTGTGTAGTGGATGCAGTGAGAGTATTTGATTAGTAAATGCAGTGTGTGTGTGTTTGTGTTAGGGATCGACCGATTATCGGTTTTACCGATACAATCGGACGATATTCAGTATTTTCGGCAATATCGGTATCGGCGAATTCAGATACCGATTTTGCCGATAATAACTCCTAGGACCGCCAGGCTCATTACAAGCCCAGCGGTCCTGGGGGGGGCGGGCAGCAAGCGCTTACTCACCTCCCAGCAGCTCCTCCAGCTCCCCAGTGTAACTCTCGCGAGACCCGCGGCCGTCAGAGCGTTGCCTCCCCTGTCCCATTGTTTTCTTCAACTCCCTTCCCTGTCCCATAGTGTTCTTCAACCCCCCCTTCCCTGTCCCATAGTGTCCCCCCCCCGTCCTATAGTGTTCCTTACCACCTCCCTCCCCCATAGTGTCCCTTACCACCCACACCCCCTGTTCCATAGTGTTCTACCACCCCCATAGTGATCCTTACCAACCCCCCTGTCCCATAATGTCCCCCCACTCCCCGTCCCCTAGTGCCCCTCTCTCTCTCCCCTTCTTGGTCCCCGGTGTGTATCTCCCCCCCTTGGTCCCCGCTCCTCGGTGTGTCTAGGCCTAGGGTTTTCTGTTACCATGTTTGAGTATATGTAATTTTGTTCAGCAACACAGAGGATTTACCAAACTTTCCAACACTTTTTCTGACAGAAAAGTCTTTTGTTTTACTTAATATTTTGTTGCAACTTTATATAAGGCAGACTTCAGAAATAGAAATTTCTCAGAAGACTGGCAGAATTTAGTTTGAAGAAAACCATTTCCAGAACACTTTGATAAATATCACCATCTACATGCCTGCTTTCTCCTTCACTCATTCAAAGCAGCTAGTAAATATAACATATTTCTTACTATAAACAAAGGTATTTAAGGGGTTAAAAGATTGTTAATTCTTCCACTAATTTTGTGTGTAATATGTGAACAAGCTGAAATTAATCGGGCCCATATATGAAAATATGGATGCATCAAAAAACAATTTCTATACCCTGTATCTATAGACTAAATACACTGGGGGCAGAGGCAAAGATTTTATCTGAAACAAGTTTCCCCAAAATTCAATTATTATCAGAATTGTTTACATTAGCAAGAAATCTACAAGGTACTATGTAGTCATCGCTGATAAGACTCGCCTGCCATTGTTTCTTCTGTAGCTGTTTAACGAAGGTTGGTATAAGAATAATACACTCCTTTTAGAATCACAGAGCATCAGCATACAGAACCCTTTCAGGGTCATTAAACAGCTGTAAACATTATTATAAAAATAAACCACAGATTTCATGCTTACATTTTAGCCCTGAGCTTGGTGTGCTGAGCAAGTAAATATTTCCCATCTCTTGCGATCAGTACTGGTGACATTTCAGTATCCAAACACATTACATCACTAATATTAAAGAGGTGGGCATGATCATCAATGCTTTATTTGTCCGAAGATTAAAACAGAGTCAGGGCACAGCTATGTGTGACCTATTCATTCTAGTGAGAGTGGATAGTAGGATGACAAATACTAAAAAAAGCTGGAAAAGAGGCAGTTAAAACTGTCAGCCCTAAATTTGACACTTGAGAAAATTATCAATTACCTATAAATAAATCTAATTAGGAGAAATCAAATACACAAATTATATGATGAAGTACTCTGGATGATGATGTGAGTTAGAAAACGAGGAGGAGAAACATTTTACTTCCTAAAATATTTCTGAATGCCAAGTATATTCAGAAAATTAGAATGCTCCTAAAACAAAAAGCAGTGGAATTAATTTGATCTCTGTATGAGTGATTGCACAGGTTGTCAGGGAACTGTATGCCCAGTAAGGTTAAGGAGACCAAGCCTGGTGCCAGATGATACCAGTATATGTAATGCATCACAGTTCACTATCTCTCTTAACTTAAATGGTTAAGCCTTAAACTGCTGGACATATTTTGTGAGATGCCCATTAAATTTTAAGCCTATCCAAATTTGACATACCTAATCTGCTGAAAGGTAAATGGTTCTTAACTCCTTGTTCCCCTTTTTCTCATGGTATTATCAAAGGATGTCCACTTCACGTAACATTATCCTAATAACCAAACCTAAAGTAACAGACCACAAATGATTGCAAATGTTGCAACCCTGCCAGAGATGAAGGTTTGCAGAGTTTGTTTACAATATATAGTACTTAAAAATGAAAGGGACATTATAGTCACCAAAACAACTTTAGCTTAAGGAAGCAGTTTTAGTGTATAGATCGTGATCCTGCAGTCTCACTGCTCAAATCTCAGCAATTTAGGAGTTAAATCCCTTTTGTTTCTGTCCATGCAGCTCTAGTCACACCTCCCCTGGCTGTGGCTCACACACCATGCATGAAAAAAATAAAATGGTTTCACTTATTCACTTGTAACTTATTTTAAAAGTTCTTATTGCCTGCTCTCTAAAGTGAACTTTAATTATACGCAGAATGCTTCTGTGGGGTCTAGTAAGCTATCAACAGTGCAGGGGATAATACATTTTATATTAAATAGAATTTGTATAAAATGTATAAACATTAGATAACTCTTTACATTAAGTATTTAGGAAGGCTGTGCAAGTCACATGCAGGGAGGCGTGACTAGGGTGCATAAATATACTGATTTAATACCTAAATGGCAAAGAATTGAGCAGTGACACTGCAGGGAAATGATCTATACACCAAAACTGCTTTAATAAGCTAAAGTTGTTTTGGTGACTATAGTGTCCCTTTAAAGAAGGAATCACCTGCCTAGTTTTACAGCTGGTCAATATGCCTCCATAATACTGCCATGTACATAATTTACATCCTGGGGAAGGTTAAGGAGCAGAGAGCGAGTGGAACACAAGGTGTAGAGGGCAAAGCAGGACTTGCAAACACAATACCCTGGTGAAACGTGAAGCAGATTTATTAATGTGCCTACAGTTCTATTTATTGAATTTACAATAAAGAAAATAAACATTTTTTTTTTTAAATCTACCTAATTAAAATGGGAAAAAATTTGTTTTATTTGTTTGCAGATCATTGTTATAGGTTATGCCACTCAAGGTTTGTTACATACTTATTTCCGTCCAAATAAAGATGCAAGATTACACAAGTCCCACTTATTAGTAGACTGGCACGGAATTTCAGAAAAATAGTACAGAGATAGCTGGGAAACCAATGAAGGACACTGTAGACAATCTAGCTCTGTCAGAGGTCTGGTATTACAAATTCCTTTCAGCATTACATATATCCAAAAACAGCACAATGTACTCTAATAATAGAAGAGATTAAGATTTTAATTACGTAAATGGCATTTAACATCAGTATCCACTGTTATATAAAGCAATATACTGAATCCATTAATGTCATTCCTACTGCAGTGATCTATCTATCTATCTATCTATCTATCCCTGACTATCCTGTATTCTGCATATTACACTAAAGATAAACACAGGTATAATTTGACACTTTTTTTTCTGGAAAGAGTTTAACTATTGATGTTAAATGTAATGTTAAGTGCTCGCATTTCATACAGATCAAAACCTGATCTATTTGTAAATATTCATGCAAGATAACCCAGTGAGATTCTGTTCACCAGGCACCTGTCACATGCGTACGCTTGGAGACAAATCATCAAATGAGTGCACAAAATCAATATAGAGATCTAGGCACATAATCAGATATTCTGTTGGCTAAAAACTGGAAGACATCCAGAAAAAGGTTCAGCACAGGCATAGCATGCTTTAATTCTCGCACCGCTATCTAGATCCTCATGCTGTTGTTCGGGTCAGACGCCTGGACCTGTTGACTTCCCTGACACTGACTTCTGGAAGCGAAGGATATCTAGCCCATAAGTTCCTTTTGCCCTAAACAGAAAAAAACATCTGCTTGTTGACTCATAAGCTGTTCTTGGCGACGTTTAACTGAAACAGAGTCTGTTGTGGATCAGCTCGCTCTCAGCAGTAGGTGTCACAGCAATAAATAGATGGATTTCAGGGGACGCGGACACTACTTGCCAAATGCGTCAACGCAAACATTTTCAAAAAACTGTATTGTTTTTCATTCAGAACTGGAAATGACAGCATTGCTGCACCACCACAGTGACATTAACCCCTTAAGGACCAAACTTCTGGAATAAAAGGGAATCATGACATGTCACACATGGCACGTGTCCTTAAGGGGTTAAAAAGAAGGCGTGCTTCTTGACAGTATGTTTAGATTCATTCTTGTTTGAAATTATGTTACCACTTGGAATGTCTGTTCTGCATACATTTTATGATGGGGTTTTTTTTTTCAAGCAATTAAGAAATTTCTCTTATATATTTATAACGTATTTGAAAAAAATTAATAAATGTTGGCCTACTAAAATGAGCGTCAGCTGTAAGCACTCACCTAGTCCAGAATGTGGGGGAGGAAGAATGATTTATATAAAATGCATCAAATCATTGAGGGGGTGATAAACAATGCAGTTAAAGGAGCATTATAATTTCACAAGTTTTAATATTATGTTTACTTATGCCCTATACTTAACAAATAAGTGTTTATGAGCTATGAAAAATAGCATTAAATATAGAAATCCACAATGTTGTATTTAGGTGTACCATGACTTCAAGTTGGCTCCCTGACAAACATCGGTCAATCAGTTCTGTATATATTAGTCACTAAAACAATGTTTCTCTTTGTCCTCCTCCAATGTAATGTGTGCCACTGTTGGGCCAGGTCTGAGCTGGATTGTGATGTCAAATGCTGTTTAATTTACATTTGAAAAAATATATATTTATTCATTGATGTAATTTTCAGAAAAAAATGACTGTCCCATCATGTTTTACTGTAGTTAAGCACAGGGTTGAAAATGTATGGGGCAAAATCCAAAGTGGCTCACATCACAGAAACAGGCCATTAGTTTGCATGGTGACTACTCCAAGTTCAGTACTACATCACAGAATGTCTCTTTTACATCTAAAGCCCAGCAAGTTCAAATTGCACCTAGGCATACTCTAATGTAGCACTGTCTCTGAATCCTTATTACAAACTCACGTAGGCTCCAAAATTCATTGAACTACCAACACAATTAAAATATATAATAGGGCAAATAACAAACCACGTTATCGTATGTATCTTGGTGTACTCTGCATCAAATTTTGTGTTAAGTTTGAACATTCCTTCTCGTAAGATGAGTGCAGCGCAAATAAAAGTGTGGCACATATCCTTCAAAGATGGTCGAGAACATGTGGAAAGATTTGGCACCCTGCAACTTCTGGCTTTCTGGCTTTTCCCAAAACTAAAATCACCTTGGAAAGGGAAGAGATTTTAGACTGTCAATGAGATTCTGGTAAATACAACAAGGCAGCTGATGGTGTTTCCAAGGATTTTGCAGAGTGTTTTAAACAGTGAAAGTGATGCTGGAAGAACTGTGTGAGTTCCCAAGGTGTCTACTTTGATGGGAACTGGGGCATCATTGTCCCATGTACAATGGTTATTTTTGTATATCCTTCAATAAACACCTCTATTTTTCATATTACAATGCTGGATACTTTCCACACTATGTGGCATAATGACTTATAGGGCTGGCATACTTTTTTTTTGCTTTCCCAATCCAGCCCTGTGATAATTGCCTAGTAACAGACATCTTCTTGAGAAATTCCCAGTAGATAGCATCTCATTTTGTATAGGCAAGACGATCTATGGAGGATCACACAGTCTTCTGGATTTTGGGCCCTGGTCTTGTAACTCAATTGCATAATTTAAGAGTACAGAAATGACGTGTCTAATGGAGGCTTCAACTGCTACAGCAGGAGACAAACTAGTGGCTATAGTAGAGTGAGGTTCAGATAAGTAAATCTTCTTTCCCTCTTCCTTTGTTTGCTGACAAGTACATAGACATATAACCTGGGAGAT
Source organism: Pelobates cultripes (assembly GCA_933207985.1). Classification (NCBI taxonomy): domain Eukaryota; kingdom Metazoa; phylum Chordata; class Amphibia; order Anura; family Pelobatidae; genus Pelobates; species Pelobates cultripes. The sequence continues at coordinate 16,904,335 of OW240923.1, forward strand.
ATTTAGAAAGTATGATTTAAAATAAAATGAGAACAGCTGAATGATGTGTCCTGTCCTACATTCCTCAATGTAATAGGGACCCAACAGGCACTCCAAACTGTGCAAGTGAAGGGGTTCTGCAGTAGTTTGGTTTGGTATCTATACATTACATCCAAGAATGACTTTCCAAGCTATCTTGAGATGTGAAGAATGTGTTGCTAAGTTAATGCCCTGCACATAATTTGGTTCCTTATCAATAAAGGTTAAAAAAAATAAAAATGAACTAGCATTTTAGAAAAGCGTTCCTAGCGTTCGTTCAATCTACACTGCAAGTGCATCTATTATTTGTGTGATGATATATGCCCGAATAATAGATATTATTGATGATATATGCACGAATAAAAGAAATGCCAAATTATCGTTTCAGTGGACATTTTTCCCCATGTTGGATTGTTCACAAAATTACTATCTCTACTTACACCTAGTCACCAGTGCAAGAAAAATACTTTGTACTACATTTTTTAAATTTGTAATTTAAAAAAAAGTAAAAAATGTAATGTGCTGTACACACATGTTTGATCCAGAAATAGACTAAAAGATCAAATCCTGTCGCTTCCAACTCAAGAACATAGCGCGCATCCGCCCATATCTAACGCCGGACGCGGCTAAGGTACTGGTTCATGCTGTTGTTCTCTCTCGCCTTGACTATTGCAATCCCCTTCTCACCGGTCTTACATGTTCCCAGCTTGCACCGCTGCAATCTATAATGAATACGGCTGCGAGGCTTATTTTCCTGTCCGGTCGCACCTCCCACGCCTCCACGCTCTGTCAGTCCCTGCATTGGCTTCCAGTTAGATATAGGGCCCAATTCAAAATTCTGGCGCTTGCTTACAAATCCCTACATAATACTGCTCCAACATACCTATCTTCCCTCATACACAAGTATGTCCCGACGAGACCCCTGCGCTCAGCCCAAGACCTACTCCTATCCTCTGCCCGGATCCCCACCTCTGATGCTCGCCTTCAAGACTTCTCCAGGGCTGCACCTATTCTGTGGAACTCCCTTCCCTCCTCAATCAGACTTTCACCCAGCCTCCATTCCTTCAAAAAATCTTTGAAAACTCACTTCTTCATTAAAGCGTATCAATTAAACTGTCAGCAGGTTTCTCATCCCCCACCCCATGACTCTGTTCCTTCACCTGTCAAAAATGACCTACCAAGCACTCAATAAACCCTTCTGTAACAAACTATTTAATTCCCCTACTTTAACCCTTTGTGTCACTATACCCCACTCCCTCTAGCATGTAAGCTCATCGAGCAGGGCCCTCAACCCCCTCTGTTCCTGTACGTCAGTGGTCTGATCTCAATTATGTGTCTGTTAGTCCACCCATTGTACAGCGCTACGGAATTTGTTGGCGCTATATAAATAATAAAATAATAATAAAATAATAATAATAATACAGACAAAATTAACCATAGCTTTAAAATATAACAGAAAACCAATCTAAAACTGTAATGATCACAGGCTATAATGGGACATCACCAACTTTTTTTATTATTCCTTTTAATATATTGTGCTGTAAGAGGAAGCGGAACAAAGCACGAGAGAAAAAGGAGGGATTACAATAAAACGTAATGAGCTTAAACCTTAGGCAGCTCAAAGCATTAGAAATTCATTCCAACTTTATTTTGACAAAATGTCTGTTTGTGTTACATTGTAAAAGGACATTATAAGAGGCTCATTTTAAAAGGTCAGGCTGAGTTTTAAATCTGTTAAAGGCGCTAGAAGAATTTTACATTGAGTATTTTAAAATGTACATGGCAATGGTTGCATTAAAGACACACTCCATCCTTAGGAAATAAGTTAAAGGGAGAGTAAAGCCAACAAATATTGCTTTTGTTTCCCTCCCAAGGTTTCTAACGGATTTATATTCAGGTAAGTATTTATTAAATTACTTGAGATTCCTTTTCTGCCAGACTTAATGTTGAGTTCCAAAATGGAAAGCGTCTGCAGCTATGATAGGCTAAGAGTGGTCAGCTGACACTCTCTAAGCCAAGCACCGCAGCCCAAACTTCCTGAGAAGCAGAGGGAATGAGATCCTGGGGATTCTTATTAAGCACTAAACCATTTAAAAACAGCTTAACACTGAGTAGAAGGACTATGCAAGGCGACTCAAGGCACTATAACCACTTCAATGAAATGACGCATCTTCAGTGCCTACAGTGTCCCTTTAATGTTGATACACCCCCGCTGGAATTGTCTAAAGTGTTCCTAGATTCATGACACAACAAGGAGGATAGGGGCCCAAAATAATGAATATCCTATTAAATTCTGGACAATTGTGTATGAATTAAGAATTTTTAAGTTCCTATGTTAAAGCTTTAAAAGTTTTAAATTTCTCTTTACCTTAAAAAAGTGTTTTAACTCACCTTTTTTTCCTGTGTTGTGCTGATCTCAATGCGGCTGGCCCTGCCATACTCCGCATCCATGGCTGAGATCATCAAATTTGACGATCTCAACCAATCTAATGCTTTCCCATAGAAAACTATTGGGAGGCTATTGCGCATGCGCATCAAAACACTGCACTGTGCCAATCATCATCTCCTCATTGTGATGCATTGAATCAGTGCTTCTCTTTGTGGAGCGTTCAGTGTTACAATGCAGATTGTTTTTTAATATAAAAACAATCAAACTAATCACAAAAGCTGATATTCTCTAATATGAAATTTATCTAATGGAAAAATAAATTGGGGACACATTTTCGTATCCTAAGAGAGTAATCGCCCTTTTTTTTCTATAATGTTAAAGGTACAACTATCTCCATTTATTACATTTGCCCTCTACAGACTGCCATAGAATTGAGGCAGATATTTTATAGCAAAAATACATAAGCGCAATGGAGACCCGGAAACATTTTACAAGAAAGGTTCTAAAAGGCAATATTAAGTAAACAAGAATTCCCTTGAGATATTCCCTTACTAAATTCTAATATGTGCTTTAAAATAATTTCAGCTTTCACTTTGTGATATCTAGTAATTACAAAGACATATTTAGTAGGAAAGAAAAATGTAATTATAATAATTGAAATTAATTTGTAGTGTTGTGGCACACTTGCCTTCCACTAAACATTCTGCTCTCATTACAGTGAGTGCGCCGAGATAAAATACGGCATGAAATCGCACATTCTGGGTACAAATAAAGAATGTTAGCTGATATTTATTAAAAGGTTAAATGAGGTACAAAATGGTCTGATGGTAGTCAGTGGTTGAACTGTATATGCATTTAAAGAAGTATTTTAAGAACAGAATAAAATGTAAAAAATTTAGGGTGTAGATTACTACAAACAATGGGGGGGAGGGAGGCAAACCATATATTGACTAATTGAATCAGCAATGTAATTTGATTTCTCATCCTATAAAACATAGTGTTATATCTGTTATGTATTTCATTGCTTGGACTGCTAAGTACTCATCCATAAGTGTTGTTTTAATATAGGAAGTAAGGTTTGACGGACAGTGAATTAAACGATATACTGTTACAGATTCTTGTTCTCTGTTCTTAAAAGGACACTATAGTCACCAGAACAACTAAAGCTTATTGTATTTGTTCTTGTGAGTATAATCAGTCTCGTCAGGCTTTTTACTGTAAACACAGTTTTATTAGAGAAAATACAGTATTTACATTACAGCCTAGGGATAACTCCACTGGCCACTCCTCAGATGGCTACTAGAGGTGTGCAGCACTGCCATTCAGTGTCTCCACCCTCTGCATGCAGACACTGTGCTTCTCTCATAGAGATGCATAGATTCAATGATTCAGGGGGCTAAATGGTGGTTTTAACACTATAGGGTCAGGAATACAGGAAAACATGTTTCTGTTCCTGACCCTAAAGTGTTCCTTTAAACTCTTCTAAAGAATATATTCTCCTGAGACCCAGCTCATTAACTGGTGTACTCTGTACCGGACATTTCGTTCACATGCATCTCCTTTTATTATTTTGAGCTACTCTATCAATCCCTGCTGTATTGTAAAGAGGACATATTGGGCTTTTCAGTGATATGTCCTGTGACAGGCTAGGATGCTGGGAACTTCCTCTTCCTTTTCATCAAAAATGGATGGCATATTGTTTGTATCAAAGTTGCAGTGTGTTTACATTCTATAAAAGCATCTTCAATGTATGACTGAGTACTTATTGCATGAAAGTCTACAAACAGCCCCCACCAACTGTACACTCTATATTGCTAAACAAATCACATTTTTTTCACATGATAATTTTATTTTACGTTTTAAATATCGAAAATGTAACTCTGGAGTAAAAAGGAATAGACCAGATCCTGCCTGCTGATGGGAAATTAAGCTGGCCAAAATATCTGACACGTGAATAGGCAGATGCACAACTAGCTGGCTACAGAACATTGCATACTAATGCATGGCTATACACAAACATCTTGATGAAATGGAAAAATATATTTTAAAAAAGGTACAAAAAGTTATTTTTTCAGAAAATGAAGTCAAGCAGATAACTCAATAAATAGACATAGAATTTCATAAACTCATCTTTAGTAAACTTTCAGACATACACAAACAGTTCAACTGTCAAATTAGCAACTCACGTCACATGTACTATTAACTGCATAACTTAAAAAAGTAAGAATGACTCCTAACATTATTAGAAGGGAGAACTGACAACGAAGGTGACTTTCACTCAATTGCTGCAGCCATTTTAAACTATAGAAATAAAAGAATGTGTTATTTGCAGACAGGAGTTTTCACTTAACCAGGAATTGTGGAGAATTGAGAAGACAATTGCAAATTTTTTGATCATATGTCAATAAAATCTGCAATAACCCCTATTTGGCATTTCCTGAAATTACTTTTTCACTCATTTGTTGTTTTTTTCTTGACTATATCATCACTTACAAAAGGAGTGTAACTAAAATCAAAACACACTTCAGAATGGTTTATAATTCTGTAACAAAGTCTGTGAAGTCTGCTTCATGGTGTCTAAAAAAGACTTGATCTCTTTTTCTATTTTGCCTGCTGTACATGTGAGAAGAAAGAAAAAAAAGACTAAAACAAATAAAATGTACAAAACAACAGGAGCTGAGAGATAACGCTGCTCTCAGAAATGATCACAGAAGGTACCGTCGTTAAGATGTATGTCTCGTTGATAAATGGATGAAGTCAAATATTTTCTAAGCATTCGAAGACCACCACATAAGCATTATGTTATTATATACACATTTTACAAGGTTAACGTCAATGAACCTGACATCGGTAGAACCCAAAATAACCCATTCAGTAGAAAAGTAAGAAATAATTGCTGTTTTCTTTCTCTCCTTTTTTTTCTCTTCCAGTTATATTGCTATAATGATTCTGCATAACAGATTGAACAAAGTGCTGTTGTGACAGGTGGTAGAATTCAGCTAGTAAGCACAGAGACAGGGTTCAATTTAGTTTGTGAATCCTTTAATTGTTGTGCAGCTAATTAAAGAAGGTTCTTTACACTCGCAAGTGTTTACCGTTGCTAGTATGCATACATGAAAAATTAAATTGTGCCTTCAAGGGCTGACAACTATAGAAAAATCATAGCTGATGCTGCAACATGCTTTCCAGCCCCAAATAGCTGTTTTTCACAATTGGAATTTGTAAAACTTTTTGCTAAGCAAATATAGAGCTAATTAGAAGTGTTCGTTGGACCAATTAACATTTAAATAAATAAGCCATATTGCTCATTTCACAGTCTTTATTTAATGATGCTCCCTAACTCATTGGAAAAATTCCTTTAAGTACAAAAAAAAAAAAACATGTCATAAAATGAAAGAGGGAAATAAGAGAGGAACAGTCTATCCTATACTTTTTTTCTTCTCGCCTTGAAGTCTTTAGTAGAATGTGAGGCCTGTTATTGGAATGTAAAAAGAAGGCATCTTTCTCTATTCATCTTGTCAAGTTGTCTTTCTTTCGCTTTGACTTAAAACAGTGGGAACATATTTGATTACCATTTAATCTTCTCTATGTTGTTCCATGTTTGCCAATGGCTTAGGCTTGTTTAAATTTACAGATCAGAAACATTGACCAACTGTGGACACTCTTCTCTTTTGACCAAAGCATGAGACAAGCGCTAGTGTCTGGTGTAATTCTAAGATGAATAATTTTAAGGCTACTTGTCCATGGACCTTAATTTTAATAAAGGCAATGTCACAGTTACATAAGGAGAAAAAAACACTACAAATATTTATAGCCTAAAAGTCCACTAAAGGCATCCAGTTTACTTAATCTCAATGAGGTTGTCCATAGGACGGACTGGAGCCAAGGCTCCAGGCGGCATTTTGCCACTCCGGCCGTTAGGAGCCTGGGCCGCCTCAGCTTTATATATATATGTAGCTAAGGCGGCTCTCTAATCATTAAGGCAGACTGACCTGTCGGGTCCTCGGTCTATGACCTAGGGCCCTACACCAGGAGGGGGCCCGGCGGCTTGCCCTGTATGCCGCGCATGCGGGGCCCCTCCGCTCGGTCTGCTATGACTGAGAGCCTCCTGTCTGCAGCTCCGGGTGCAGAGCTGCAGACTATGTGATGGAGGTCTCACGAGTTTTCAGAGCGTTGCCGCGGGTTACCATGGCAACGCTCTGCCTGGAGCACGTGAGAACTTGAACCACGTGGTCTGCAGCTCACACCTGGCGGAGCTCCAGACAAGAGAGCTATCCCACTGGATCACCAGGGAAATGGTATGTCAATTTGGGGAGGCTTGTCACAGCCTCCACACAACCTGCTCACCCCACACCTCCCGCCCCACCTCAACCTGTCCTTCCCAACAACAACCTTACCACCCCACCCTGCCTAACCCCCACCTCAACCTGCCCCCACCTCAAGCTGTCCCCCTCAACCACAACATGCCCTCCCCACACTGCCTGCCCCTCCACCTCAACCTGTCCACCCCACACTGCCTGCCCACAACCTCAACTTGCCCCAACACACCCTGCCCCCCCACCTCAACCTGTCCACCCAACCACAATCTGCCTTCCCACCTCAACCTGTCCCCCCAACTACAACCTCTGCCCCCCACCACAACCTGTCCACCACAACCTGCCCCATCCCTTATAGCCTGCCCCATCCCTTAAAGCCTGCCCCCACACACAATCTGTCCCACACAGCCTGCTCCATCCCTCACAGCCAGCTTCCCCCACAGCCTGCACCCCACACCCTGCCCCATCCCTTACAGCCTGCCCCCCCACCCTGTGCCTCACAGCCTGTCCCCCCACAACATGTTCCTTACACCCTGCCCCCCACAGCTTGCACTCCCACACCATGATCCCCCCACACCGTGCACTCCCACAGCCAGCTTCATCACACCATGTTCCTCACAGCCTGTCCCCCCACACCATGTCCTTCACACCCTGCTCCCCCACAGCCTGTCCCTCCACATCCTGCTGCCCTACAGCCTACCCCCACAGCATTTCATCCTTGGACCCAGGTAGCACAATTTCTTGATGTCTGGGGCCAGCCCTCGGTACAGTGGTCCTGCAGGTTGAATCCTGCAATGTCATTTAATAAAAACTGCAATGTTTATATTGCAGGATTTAAAAAATCTCCGGTGGCTGTTCTGATACATAGCTTCTCTTATGAGAATTAAGTTCTCATGAGGATGGCAATTGTCATAAAGTACTGCTCATTGGGAGGCATTGGATTCAGTTCTTCCCTATGAGAAGCACATTAATATAGATGGTAAACAGTTTAAAGCTGAACAGTCACTGAACAGTCACTTCTTGGAAATAATATCATAGAATAAAGCTGTGAAAAACATCTATGGCTTCTGATGACTTTTTAATTATGTGACACTGTATTGTCTTTAAAAAACTATATTATAGATTTAGCAAGTGACATCAAAATCCAGTTCAGTAAAGGCACAGCCAAGGCACACAATGCTAATGGGGAGAAGAACATTGTGTTTCTTCTTTTCAACTATGTTTAATGGTAGGCAAGGACAATAATTATAATGATGTTTGACTGGAAGCCAAGCTGAGGTGCCCAGTTTCAGGAGAGATGTGTGGATTTATACATTTAATTTAAAATTTCCAGACATCCCAAAACATATTATATATATATATATATATATATATATATATATATATATATATATGTCACATATGTTTTGGGAGGTCTGGATTTATACATTTAGTTTAAAATTTCCAGTACTGTTTTTAAATTAAATGTATAAATCCACACATCTCTGTATATAAATTCTGGAAAGTGCCAAATAGGCCAACGTAGAGAACAGCTACAAGTACCTGGGGGTACCACAAATGTATGGCAACCACGAGGAATAGGCAAGGAGGATAGCAACATCCAAGTACCTCCAAAGAGTCAGACAGGTCCTGAAGTCCCAGCTCAATGGCAAGAACAAGATCCAAGTCATCAACACATATGCCCTATCGGTCATAAGGTATCCAGCTGGAATAATAACCTCACCAAGAGAAGAACTAGTCACCACAGATGTCAAGACCAGGAAACTACTAACTATGAATGGAGGATTACACCCGAAATCCAGCACCCAGAGACTGTACACCTGCTGGAAGGAGGTCAGGGTCTGATGAGTGTCTGATGAGTGTCAATGCCACAGTCTGGATGAATCACAGAGCATCCACAAGTACATCACTAAGATGTCTCCCAAAGATGAACTGCTAAGAGAATGCCTGAGACTTCCACAGATCGAGGATGCAGAAAAAGAGGAGGTTCATTGGCAAGACAAACTTCTCCATGGGTTGTAACACCGGCAGAGAGTGGATGTGGCTCACATGACAGCATCATACCAGTGGTTGGAAAAGGCAGAACTGAAAGACAGCACTGAGGCACTAATCCCAGGCACTCAGCACCAGATCAATAGAAGCTGGAGTATACCACACCAGGCAAGACCCAAGGTGCAGACTGTGCAAAGAGGCCTCTGAGACAGTCCAGCACCTAGTAGCCGGATGCAAGATGTTAGCAGGAACAGCATATACGGAGAGACACAACCAAGTTTCTGGGATTGTGTACCAAAACATCTGCACAGAGTATGGATTGGACCTGCCTAAGTCCAGATGGGAGATACCACCAAGGGTAGTTGAGAATGACAGGGCTAAGATCCTGTGGGACTTCAAGATCCAGACAGACAAGCAAGTGATGGTCAACCAACCAGACATCGTGGTCGTAGACAAGGAACGAAAGACTGCAGTCATGGTGGATGTGGCAATACCCAGTGACTATAATATCAGGAAGAAGGAACATGAGAAGGTGGACAAATACCAAGGGCTGAAAGAGGAACTAGAAAGGATGTGGAAAGTGAAGGCAGTAGTAGCCCTAGTTGTGATAGGAGCACCCGGGGCTGTGACTCCCAAGTTGGGGGAGTGAATTCAACAGATTCCAGGTGGGACATCTGAGATCGCTGTCCAGAAGAGTGCAGTTCTACGAACAGATACTGCGCAAAACCCTCAAACTCCCAGGCCTCTGGTAGAGGACCCGAGAATGAAGAATAAACATACCATCCAGGAAGGGTGAGAAAAACTATTTTATTTTTTTTATTTACAAATTCTGGAAAGTGCCAGTTCCCCAGTAAAGAATGTAATCAAGTGTGTTCATATACATATAGATCTTGGACAATTAAATAAATTGACAAAAGTATATGTGGTAGGTTAGCGGTCAAGCAGCGTCAAGTAAATAAAGGGACAACTAAATCCTTCAAGCTGGAGCTGATCCCCATTTGTATATACATTATATAAACAATGCATTAATATGCAGGGAAAGAAACCCAACCAAACAATGAAAACTAGAAATGACACTTAAAAACATTCAGCCATACCAGGTGCATCTAGTATTTCCATTTGAGAGCTGAGTATTTCCCACAAACATTTGATTGCCATTGCTTCACCCACAATGTAAACATCTGAGAATAAGGGAGATGGAGAGTTCCTGGCATAATAGTTTATGTAAGAAGCAAAGGTTATTATGGTGCTTAGTACAACGTGAGGGTTTAAAATCATTCTTGCTTCAATTTTCGGATCAAGGCTGGCGTTTGTTTGCTTTATGCAATGTAAGTGGCCTGTAGAGTACCATATTTATAATACGTAGTTCCTTGTGCCCCTCTTCCTCGTAATATAACTCAATTATAGAGAGAGATAAATAATGTGATTATTAAAATATATATCTGCAATATATATTCTATCTGCATGATTGGTCTGTTATTCCCTTTGAGGTTGGCAAAGAAAAACAATAACAAAAAAGATTAAAAATGATAAATAATGCATGTGCTACAAAATTCCAGTAATGGTGCTGGAGGTGATCATTGAAAAGCCAAGAACAGCACTGGCACATTGCATTGGGTGTCCGTAGCATAATTTATTTGTAATTAATATTATGACTTTCAAGATATATATATATATAGTATTTGCAATGTTGTGTATTTGAGGTGTAATGTTTGTGCTGTTGGCTGATGTGTTATAGTATTGGTATATATGTGGTAGAATAGTGTATTTTTAACACATGTGCCAAAAACTGTTGGGGCACTCTATATGGGCAGTAACACACTGAGTTAATTTGAGTTAATTTTACACAGCATAAGCAAGCTTAATGACACACTTGTACTGTGCTTAGTGGGGACCTTTCTCAAATGACACAAGAGAACAAGCCCAGAACAACAACAACAACAAGGGGTCCAAAAGCAACACTGTATTAACAAATCAGAAACAGTTAGGGGTGGAGAGAGTTAAGAGAAAGTATGAGAATAAAGATTTGGAGAACTTTAAAGAGAGGTTCCAAACCACATGTACTAGATGTTACAGAGTGGAGGGGAACTTTGGAAGAAAGGAAGAGGAATTAAAATTTACATAAAATGGGATGTCAGTGAAGGGGCATCAGCATAAGAGGAACAATATGTTAGATTAACCAGTAGGCAGAATTCTTTATAGGTTGTATTTGAGTTAGCTGGGTGTCAGGAAAACCAACAAACAGGTCGCAGTAGTCATCATGGGAAATTATTTTGGTTATCTTGAGTGAACAATAGATGGGTTTTCCAAACCCGTTGACAAATTCAGATGAAGTATTAGAATATGGAAGAAGGGCTAAGAGGAGGCAGATTCAAACATGACAATTCTAGTTTGTTAGCTGGGGATAAATTATATATTTTTTATATAGTAAGCAGTTGTTGTTTTTTGGTACATTGTGAGTAGAAAACTATATTTGTGGTATTAGTGTGGAATAAAACACATTTGTGACTCATTATACATGTTCTCAGTATGGGCAAATTGGAAAATAATCAAGTCCGATTAAAGTATTTCCATCTTCATGGTAATATTAAGATCCCATTTTAATAGCGCTTTGCAGATCTATGTAATAATGAGCAAGGTTTTTGGAAATATGTAGAGATGCATATTTTATGAAAAGTAAAACCATCCTTTAAGATTTAATTAACACATAAGAGGTTTTGTTCCTTTTGTGACATATGAATAAGAAATAGATTGAAGACAAAGCTACAGACGCACAAAATTTTATGGCAGACACACTCATTTATACAAGTCAACGTTTTATTATATACACAAATCTAAAATTCATTTAAACTCATATTTTAGATTTTTTTAATACACGAGCATTTATGTCCCTTCCTGATTGATTTTTGCAAACAGTTGTGTATGAAACATGGGGTTTCTATGCCACATTCTCAGATCCTACCATGAAACCATACAGCATGCAAACATTAGAGGTCAACAACTTCTATGGGCTCCTTTGGCAAAGGCCTGTTGAGCAACTACACACTATTTAGGGATGACAGGCAGGCAAACAGACAATGAAAATAAAAATGTGCTGTGTGTGTGTGTGTATATATATACGTGTGTGTAAATATAAATAGATATACACACACACACACACAAACACTAGCATATATATATAAACCACACACTTCCATGCATATACACACAGTGAATCCATATATAGTTAATATACAATACATACATACTTAAATTCAGTCATGCTGATGGAATACATAAATTATTCTTTTGAAATGGGAAATTTCACAGAGAGACAGTAAATAGGCAGTGTAAGAAGGAGGCCTGCTTTAAATAAACTGGCATTCACAGCGAAATATTCCCAAACTGCTTTTACTGGTAGCTGGTTTTTAAGCATAACACTCCCTGAATCTGCAGCTTTCTGCTTTGAAGAATTTGCATTTGAATGTTTATGTGTCATGGGATTTAGTAAACAGAATAAAATACCTTCCTGGTATTGTTTTGTTTAGCAAGTTTACTGCTGAGAAGATAGTATTAATGTATATGCCTCTTACAGATGCTGCTTTATGATTTCACATACTTATTTTCTTTTGTTAATTAACCCCTTCAATGTGCTGCTGGCCTTGTCAGTTCATGTGTTTAGCATGCTGTGAGCTATAAGACAGCGTGAATGAAGAATCCCAGCTCTATATTGCTTGGGTCTTCGGGCCAAGGTCAACCCCTTTAGACATATACACCTACTCTTCCAAAACACTGCTGTAATGGGACATCTTATCCTGTAGCAGAGTGCCATCCTATAATCATAGCACTAGTCCTAGAAGTACAGGCAGACAAATGTATGTTTATTATCTGGTATGAATGTCTACAGTCTACATAGTTCTAAAACATCTTGCAGGAATAATCTTACGTGAGAGATAGGCACTGTCCAGTGAACTCTCCCCTACGCATAAATGGAAAAATAAATATTCTAAATCATATTTTGCCAGGTTGACTACTCAGTTTTACACTCTTGGGACCTGAACAGTCACAAAAAGCTGGCTAGGCATCATGCAAGTGGCCGTCTACAGGTTAAAACATTTCCTGAAATAATTACAGCAAATACAATGATTTCTACCTCAATTGCAACTTTCTTTTCTCTAGTTTCTGTATCTTTGTAGTTTCCTGATTATGCAAGAGGTTAGCATCCCCTGAAATAGGACATTTTCTGCAATACAGATGTGTCCTAACACGAGGAAACTCCTATACTTCTACTACAGATTCACACAAAGCTGCAGGCATTGCCAAGAGGAGAGACTAGCAGTGTATATGATAGGAGAGAACTGCTTTTATCATAGCATTACCCTGCATCAATAAAAAGAGCAGCTTCTTTTTGAAGAACACATTCTTCTAATGTCATAGTATCCCTTACTTTGCTTACTCATACAGCTGCTGCTGAAGCCTACCACAGGCACTGAGCTTAATATGGTGCCAACAACAATGCCACTCAATTAACCCTCTGGCACAGTCTAAGAGCTCAGATTGAATGCCTGCTCGCCATCTACAAGCCTGAGTACATCATCTCTGTCAGACATTTTGTCATGCACCTCAAAGGGTTCTAGTAATGTCTCCTAGACAACAATAAAGGTTATCCCAAACCTTTGGCTAAATACACTTCTTTTATGAAGCTCTGGATGAAATTGTGTTTCTTTCCACCCAACATAAAACAGTCTTTTTGACATGATTTGGAAAACATGGTTCCTCTCTTCTTGTTGTTTTGTACAAGAAAGTGAACACAGTCACATTTTTTCGCATAACAAGGGAGCATTTATCTTTTTCTATTTTTATTGTGTAATCAAATTAGCTATTTTCTCAATTCCTGGTAACCCACTATTATAGCAACTCAGTTCATTAGTTTTGGAACTATAACCCTGCACAAAAACAAGCAAACAGGTTTTTCTTTGTGTAGTTTATCAATACAAAGGTTATTATGTGTAATATTCAAATAACCACATTTAAAACATACCCATATAGCCAGCAATCAGAGATTCCCTTCAGGATCCTTGGGATTACTGTCCAAACAATTTCTAATTAAACTGATTAACATATAATTAATAAACTATGTACTTACAAAAGCATGGCAGGAAAAGCAATGAAGCAGTTTTAGTGTATAGATTATGCCTCTGAAATCACACTGATCAAGTCTCTGCCATTTGTGTTAAATCACTTTGTTTACGCAGCCCTAGTCACACCTCCCTGTGTGTAAATTACACAGCCTTCCTAAACACTTCCTGTAACAAGTCATCTAATGTTTACACTTCCTTTATTGCAAATTCTGTTTAATTTAGAATTGTATATCTTCTATCTTCTTGTATGAGTCTCCCGTATGGAATTAAAGTTCCATTGTTAAAGTAACTTACATCTGATTGCAGGCTGTGGGAATCAAAAGTGATGTAACTTATAAATGGCTGTGAAGTGAGCAGTTAAAATTCAGAGGCCTGACCTACACACTAAAATTGATTCATTAAGCTGAAGTTGTTTTGGTGACTATAGTGTGCCTTTAAGGTCATATAAAGGGTATAAAAACTAAATTAAATAAATCCAATGCCAATATTAGTTCTCATTTTGAATGTTACCTGTGCAACCAGGGCTCCCTAAAGGGCATTAAGGCACCTGGTCATCTAGAAGATCATAGTATGTGTAAACATCAAAGTGAGTAGTGTGGTCAAACATGGCATCCTGTGCATTACCTGTGGCAGTCAGTGCTGAGGTTTCAGCCAATGCCTAGTGCATGCTATCTAACAAGCACAAGTGCCGATCAAAGCAAAAAAAGGTTTGATCAAGGAAATCTATAGCGTTTCTTTCATTCTAAAAATAATGTTAATTCATTTTTTACAATTATTTTTCAATAAGAAAAAATGCTCACGGCTACTTCAATTAGAATTCATCATTTCAAATATTCAATCGTAAATAATAAACTCTACGCGTTCGAAAAAATTTACAAATCTTCACTCACGACAAAATTATCCTTTTCTCCAGCTTTTACCCATTGATGTAAAAATAAATGTATGGTTAAGGACGGGCAACAGCTAAACATGTACATACCTAGTAATATACTAATGTGAGATTAGCACACTCAGAGGAAAGCTGGGCACATAAATGTGATTTATTTTGGCTACTACAAAGGAGAGCACAACATTGGGCTGTCTCTATATTGACAAAGGTGAATAGGGATTAGTGAATTAATTCAGGCACTCGTACAATTCCATTTTTCTTAGGACATTTGTCATTTATGGGTTTTGTTTCTGTAATAATAAATAAAACTGTATGTGCAGCAATGCACTAATTTAATCTGACCCCCCTACACCAGTATAAAAAATGACAAGAGTTACAGAGCAGGTGTAGGGTTCATTGCATGGCAAGGTGGGGCAGGGGGGGAGACAAACTCTGCATCAGAAACTTCAGCTCTAATTCAGGACCGGCTTCCTGACATCTAATGGGTCAGGCTTGAGGAACACTGCTTCTAATAATTAAATAACTGACAAAGCTACATGTGAAAGAAATTATGAGAGCACACAGTGACACTGTCGGCAGTTTGTCCATTTGAATCAAGCTGTAGGATGACTCCTCTGCAACGTCTGTCCTGCTAAATGCTGACAAGTGAGAAGGGCACCTCTGACTGCAAGGTGTTCGCAAGTGTCAAATGATTCAAGTCTTTGGCTGGCCTGCCATCCACTCAAATTACCGTCTTGATTGTGTTTTTGTGCTCCAAATGGGGAAGTACTCACCTCACAGATGTTAATTTGTACACACTTATTTAGCAAGATATGTGGTAACAAATTCTCACTTGATACACTGTGTTTCTGCAGTAATAGGGTACCTTACAGTTATACAGAAAATGTTCAAACTTATTATTCACGCAGTGATGACCGATATAGAAAGTGGCATTTAAACTAAAGACAGAGTCACTCAATTTGTTTATAAATCTATACAATAACATTGATCTGTACACTAACATAAGACAGGTATTCAGATGTTTTGATACAAAATAAAAGAGTCTATTTAAAGTGAATTAGTTTGTTGGAAAAAAAGACAATTCTAAGGAATGTGGGTGACAACATTTATTATTAGAACTAAGTTATTCCAGTCAGCTGAATTAGGGCATATTAACTAAAAGTAGGTTTTAACAAAATATGTTAATGTCACATAGTGTTTGATTAAACCAAATAAAATCCATCTTTATTTAGAGAGAAAGTTTGGGGACTTTAAAAGAATGTTTACCAGTGCATAGTATGGAAGATGAGCTATACTTTGAAGAATTTACAGGTTTTTGTAGCATTTTTACTTAATATGGTCAATGAGGTATATACGTGCTTCTGGAAATATCACACTGCTTAATTCTCACTATATAATAGTGTATATATTAGGATCTCATCATTTTATAGTTTGCAGAATACAATCCAACAACTGCAAGTGGGTTGTGCTGGGGAAATTTTTATAGGCCGACCAAAGTGGGTAGAATTGAACATGAAACAAGAGAGTCTGGCATACTACTTGCAATGTCTCTCTCTCTTTTTTTCAGTACAATAAAAGATCTCCAAACGTGGCCCTTACTCCATAGTGTTGGACAGTTCCCATTTCTCTGTATGCAGACTTCAAAGTCAAGAATAACCAACCTTGCTCTACATGAAGAAGATCTTGACATCCACAACAATTTGTACGTTAGTGATGCAAATATTGGTTATGTTTAACAGCTACTGAAACAATGTTGAAATGCAAATAATTAGTACCCATCAAATAAAGGCATCTCATTTTAAAGAAAAACATGTCATACCATGCTCTGGATGGC
Source organism: Pelobates cultripes (assembly GCA_933207985.1). NCBI lineage: Eukaryota > Metazoa > Chordata > Amphibia > Anura > Pelobatidae > Pelobates > Pelobates cultripes. Next base: position 16,920,893 of record OW240923.1, read on the forward strand.
CAGACATACTTATTCTACATTCTATGCTTTAAGAGAGGCAAACACAATGGAGTTCTCTCTACACGAGTCTCACTTGCCACCCTCACAGCATCAAAAGCAATCAATGCCCAACTCTCTCATAGCCGTCACGGCTGGGAATGCAAATGTTCTGCAGGACAAGCTAACCCAGAGGGATTAATCCTTGTATTGTAGAGTGCTAAAGAAAAGGACATCACCAGTAACAACACAATTAACCAAATGTCGCCCAGACTAGGAAAATGTAATCACCCATTTCATTCTTAGAGGAGAACAAATTAGTGGCTATTTAACGCCTTTGGAACAATAAGATATTGGGGGTTTCTGAATGGAATTCGGAATCCCAATCATTTTCATACACCGAGAGAGAAGAGATGATGACCCAGGGACAGTACCCTGGTGGCACACCTTCTTTAAATATGCCTAGGCCCTGTGGCCTCTGTGGACTCTGCACTTGTTTATAGATCGTTGTCCCGGACTGGCACATCGTTTTCTCGGCATCTGATTAAGTTAACAATGTAGTGTTATTTGCATGCAGATTTGCCAGGGCTTTTTCTACAGCTGCTCCCAGAGACTTGGTCTTTCTCTGTAATGCGATAGCACAGCAGTCAGTAAATGCAATCTTTGTCAAAACCAGGTGTGCTCTTGATTTCGTTCCCATTCGTTCCAAGCAATTTTTCATTCTTCTAACATTTAGAAGGCTCTATTGTAGCTACATCTGGAGCTAAACCGCACTTAATAATTATATACATTTATGAAAGCAAAGATATATTATCGGGATCCCAATATTTTCTGTTCATATCACCTTTCTTTAATTTGCATTTGTAAAGAGTCGCAGTGCATTAGTATTAAAAATCTATAATAACGTCTAACGTTCCATTAATCAAAGCCTTTCTACAGCTGTGAATGCATGAATGCATTTCAGATAAATAAAAGCCTTAAATAAAACAGCCTGATATTCACATTTGGAATATGGAAATATGTAGAGCCATGGTGCCCTTACAGGCCGCAGCTAAGTGGAGATATGCCATAGTTCGGATAGTTTTAACCCCTGGCATTACATAGCTATGTGTCGCAGCTCCTTCTAGAAGCAAAGTTAAACAAACTGAAACAGCTAAAAAGAAAAACGGTCAAATACTCAAAAGTATGTTTTACTCCAAACCACTCTCTATTAAAAAATAAATAAATACATAAATTACACAAAATAAAAGAAATGTAAAAAAATATATAATATATATATATATATATATATATATATATATAATCTTAGAGAGGTTTTGTGGATATATTAACAAACAGTTATTTTTTTATTTTTTATTTTTTAAATAGCGCCAGTAGGATCCAGCATTTGTTGCAAACCTTATCCTATTACTTTTGAAACTGACAAGTAAGGTGTCATAGAAGCAAACAATGCACATATAAACTTGCGTGACCGATTACACAAGTCAACAGAGCCTCAGAAGCCAAAACAGACTCCTGAACCAGATAAAAATATAATCCTGCTCCAGTGTGCACTATATTTCAGTATAAAAGATATAAAAGATAATATAGATTAGATGAGGGGCTATTAATGCTACAAAGAGACACTATAGGCAACCAGGATGCAGTGCTGCTGTTCCCTTAACCCTGCAGTGTAAAACATTATAGTTTTTGAGAAACTGCAATGTTTTTATATTGTAGTGTTAAGACTGCTTCTAGGGGCTGACTGCCACTAGTGGCACCTCCTGCAGTTTCACGGAGTGTGGTTCTCTGAAACAATGCTGGATGTCCTCATGCTGAGTATGAGGACGTCCCGCATCTAGAAAATCCCCCTAGGAAAGCACTGAGTTAATGTTTTCCAATGGGGAAGTCCTAATGCGAATACAGTGCTTGCCGCGCATGCCACTAGGTACCCCCATTGGCTGAAGGAACACGACCCAGCGCCGAGGAACATCGTCACTAGAATCAGGTAAGTAAAAAAAAATTTTTTTTTACCCCTTTATTTGCCAGGCGTGGTGTCAGGGGGGAGAGTGGGCTGAGGGCACTATAGTGTTAAGAATACAATTTTCTATTCCAAACCATATTGGTTTCCCTTAAACCCTTGAATACTAGCAAAAAAGAATAAAATACCAGAATAAAGGGTTTTTTGTGTTCAGGAAAATGTAAATCTATTTTCCCTGTAAGGGTGCACAGATGGCCTATTATTTAATGGCAAAACAACAATATCTTTGTTCATCTTAGTTTAGTGGACACTAATAATACAAGATTTAAAAAAAACAAACAAACAGAATGATGGAATTAAATGCAAGGCTATAGTATTAAAAAAGAAAAAGATAACACAATCCATTTATTTTGCTTGCAAGTTGTTAACCCTTTAACTTAGGCTTTTCCACTGCATTTACGCCAATATCTTATCTTGTTCTTGTGAGGTAATTTCACTAATTATATGTGGTTCTTCAGCATATCATGATGTTTTATAAAAAGTTTTTGTTTGCAAAATCCTAATACTGAAAAAGGCACCACATAAAATATAAAACTGTAAATGGTAAACCTCAATATTATTTTAGAATTTTTTTTTTAAACAACAGTTGTTTCCAAAAAAAAAGCAACACTGTGGATTCTTTACCAATGTATTATACATATTACATACTGTATACTACAGTCTGTAAAAAAACCAAAACAATATATACATTATTCTACTCACATCCAAACTTACTTAGCATAGTAAAATAATAGTAATCATAAAATAATTGCACCAAAACCATCCTATACAGACAAAAGATCACTTATTTAAAATATGATGATTTATGCTTTCAAATAATGGGTCTCATGCTCATCTATGTATTTTAGTGAGCTACTACACCCTTGTCATTTTTGTTACCTGTACATATGTTGTTATCAGGTGATCACAACTGACACTTTGACTGACAGAAAGTCACCTGAAAATGTGCGCCCCTCATTTTAGCGTTCATACTGGGGTTCTAAAATCACTTTTATGGTGCTGAGCTCCCTAAGGGTCACCTAATAGACAGGTGGTTGCCATTTCTAAGACAGTTACCTGCTACCTAGAGGGAAATGAGACCATTCAATTGAAAGATAACAATCCCCTCTTTCGTAGGAGGGTTGTTCTGTATGTGGGTAGTAAGCTGTAAGGGCTTAGGTAAGCCATTTCTATTTTTATGGCATTCACCTACTTGTGACAAAGTGGTGAAACTCTATACTTGAAAGAGTGGTCTCCCCGCTTTCCAAAATGGGATTACCTCAATGTATGTCATGGGGGATGTTAGAGGTCCCTCATACACCCTTATAAAATGTGTCAGGATTACAGGGTCATGTGCCATTCATTCCAAATTATCTCGTTCATTTTGAAAAAGCCCCATCCTTTAAATAAAATACTGTTTGATTTAAATGGTGATCATCTGAAGCCTAGTGAAATTGCAGTATCCCTTGCAATGAATGGTGATGCCACGTGGTGTCTTGTGGCGACTTCATTGCTCTAATGAGGAAGGTTTGCCTGATCCCCCCTCATTATTCATTATAGAAGAGGAAATGCTGCAGACGACACTGTGTTGCCGTCTGCCTTTCAGAAGAGTCATGCTGAAAGGGTTAAAATGTTTTTTTTTTAAAGATATATATATATATCTATAGTGGGTTAGGGCACAGATGTCCACCTCTTGTACCTATGTATACATTGCTACTGAGAGTTAAGACGTTAATGAATCAGTATGCAATGTGAACTTACAATCAATGCTGTGGTCTCTCAAACAAGTAAACCATGGCAATAACCTTTAAAATAACGAAAAATAAATAAATAAAAGTGATGCCTGTATTGCCATTTACTAATCTCCCTGACATTAGCAGCCTTAGCACCTCTGACTTCATTTATTTATAATACATACAGAATATCTTTTGTCGTTAGAAACCCTAGACATTCCTGGTAAACTAAATACCGTTCTGCATTGTATTAGTTGTCCTATTTATACAATAAATATCAAAAGACTAATTAGATAGCAAGCTCAGTAGAGCAAAAGTAAAAAATAAAAAAACATTACAATTTTTTTTTCTGGCAAGGGGATGTTACAGCAAACATTAATCATAAATATTAAACACTGCACAGCAAGTGGCAGATGGGTAAAACGCTGGGTGGTATTTCGGGATCAGGGCGTATTGGCTGTGATAAGGCACAGAGCCATGTACAGCTGGAGAGTCTCAAATGATGTGATTAGTGAAAAAAGCTCTCAGCTCCTTATGACCATGGACTAACCAATCACAAAAATGCAGAAACCTGCGCAAAGAGGCCCATTTAAATTATTATTTTCATGCAGATTCATGGTATTTATAACACCAATGCATAAAACTAGGGGTACAGAGCAAATTATAAAGTTATACAATTCAAAGGAGTTTCAGAGATTAAACATTTCTGTGCTTAGACAAAACGCAGAGCAGCCACAAAAATAAGATTTCCTAGCCTACAGAGTCTTCCATCTAGCCATCAATACATAGATTCATCACCCACCATCACATCTCTAAGGTTACATAAAACCACAAAACACAGATTAGCAACATGTCTGTTATTCAAAGGGTTAAAAATAGTGTGGGTAGAAGCTGGACAATTTGTTAAGAACTCACAGAGGAACAAATGTTATTTAGTATACTTCTGGCAACCTCGTCCCATCCTTACAAGCAAGAAGCCAGGAATGTGATTACTGATTCCATAGAATGATTCATCTATTAATAGCAAAGCACATGCATATAATCTGTAAGAGATGTGATCAAATGAAGATACTGAAGTTTGTTCAATTGACAGTCAGAAAACTGCATGTTCTTTCACTGCGGTGCTGTAGGGGACAGCAGAGAATTGCAAAGCAGCCAGCTGCCATCCAGAAAGCATTGGAAGGGTTAATTTTATTCTAGACCCCATTGTAATAATGGGGTTAAAGGTGCACTCGATGGGAATAAGAGTAGGGTTTAAAGCAATGTGGCAACATCCATACTTTTAAAAACGTGTGTGATTTGTTCTGCACTTGAAGCTAAATTACAGTCAATATACATCTATCTCTTTTATTATAAAGGTGTCATTAATGCAAGATTTTAACTCTCATACAAGGTCCTGTGCTCATCTAGTACTAGAATGTCTATTTCATACTGTCTGTATTTGTCCAATTGTACAGCTGTGGGAAATATGTTGGATTCTTATCTATACATTTATAATAATATATATTATTTATTCATAATAATAATAATCTATATAAAACAACTGTCCAGTGGCTATCTGCCAACTGTCACTCATAGCAGTTCAGCGAACCAAAACCAAACTAATTAACAAAGGGTCATTAATGTTCTGTCGGAATAATAATAATAAAATAAACAAGAAAATGCTTAAAGGAACACATAGCATATCTGTATTCCTATCGCTATAGTCCCGATGTTGCTGTTTAGTTTTTGGCCCTCCCAGGTTTTAAAAAATAAATAGATAAATTAAAATAAAACAAATTATACAAATTATACTTTTCTCCAGCACCGAGTCTCACTTGGTTCCACCACAACCTCCTCCTGGAGTGATGTCATCCTAATGGCCTCCAAAATGACATCCAAATGTCATCCAAAATGACAATCCAATCCAATGATCCTTATAGAGGAGCATTGGTGACCTTACCTATATGCGCGGCAATGATTTTCTATTTTCTATGGCAGAGCATGATGGCACTGCGTATGTGTACATGATATCATGAAATGTTACGGTATGAGAGCCAGGAAACAAGCCTTGTAATTAGTAAAATAAGGTTTTCGAGAATGGGGATGAGGGTGATGTGGGGGGGAGGGGGAGGGGTCAGGACTGCACGCACTATAACAAGCTCAATAAGATGAAGTTGTTAAACTGCCTACAGTGTTCCTTTAAAATAACTTTCATTGCAAGCAGTGGGTGCTAAGGATGTTTGGTCGTATTGGGATATGTCAAAACTATTTATCTATATATTCTAGCTGGAAAAGGTCTGAGACATTGAAAATAAGACCTTACATACCTAAAAGTCCCACTCTGTTTTAAATTAATGAAACAATCTTTTAGCTTTTTTAAGTTTTAACCTATAGCTCGTGCATTGTCATAGTGAGTGGTAGCTTTCTCCAATTACTTTGAGGGATTGACAGATCCCTGGAATTAAGTGAATTATTTTATTTTATTGGTAAAAGATCTACATTTAAATTAAGAGCTGTGCAGCAATTGTGTTCCTATAGTTTTCTCTGCTAGCATGGTTGTTTTTTGGCATTATATTCCCTCTTCCGTTGTTCCATTATTGTTCTTCTTCTCACAGCCCTCCGTAATATACATGTAAGCAATGTTTTGTTATGCAGCTGTTGTGTTGGTTTTTTTTGTTTTTTTTAATGCTGTAAATGTCTAGAAATCTGAAAATGCCGGAAACAGTAGAATCAATAAATCATTATAAATATTAAAATCCGGCAGAAGTATTTGCTCTAACACTGGATTATGCCAGGATCCTTCAAAGTTAGGTTAGCAAGTTGCATTTCATTGGGATGTGATTCCTAATTTTAGAAAGCAGACTGCCATCATGTCAGCTGTAAGACTGATATCAGCTGTGTGTTGAAGCAGAGGAAAGGGGGATCAGGTCATTTATCACAGAAATTCCTATAGCATCATCACACAGCGCAGCCATACTGCAGAATGGTGTTGAATTTTCAAGAAACATCTAAAGGGTCACTCTAAGTACCATCACAACTTGCATCATTGCACAGTTTACAGAGACAGGGCAGCTTGCTCCAACTCTCTGCTCTGAGAGTGGCTTAGATATGAACTGATTTGCAGAGCTAAGCCTGCCCCTCTGAGCTCTCCATCAGGCAAATGGAACACAAGGGGAAGTATGCAAAAAGAGGGGGTGTCAATTTGACAGGCATGTCTGCACTGCCAGGTTACTAAATAAACAGAAACAGAAACACTCTTCTGAAATGTCGGGTAATGTAATTGTACTATAAGGGAACCTCTTCCTCTGGTGTCACGGACAGGACTCCAGTACCCTGGACATTTTAGAGTTCAATCTGAAAAACACCCACAATGCATGTTGTGAAGGTTGTACGTGTCACATGGGTACCTACAACATAGGTATCATGTGACTCATTATATGTAACATATATGTGACTGCAGTATGTGATACAGTTTTCATATGAATTTTAAATGTGATTTTAATGTTCTACAGGTCAGCTATGAGTGCGGACTGCGAGTGTAAAGGTTATTTATATCATCATCATATGTGTACTGTGTTGGATGGGTGTAGTACAAATGCCCAGAGTCCACTATCCACTATCTTAAAAGCCAAAGCTCCAAAGCCCCCATCACACGCAAGATACACTTGTAAGAGGGTCTAAGGGTATATGTATGATTTGTTAGGTGTACTTAAATGTACAACCTCAACAAACAAATACAAATATAAGTTTGTATTCAAAGTTATTATTATTAGCATTTAAATAGCCCCAACATATTCGGCAGCGCTTTACAATTATAGAATGGGGATATTTGACAAGTACTTTACATACAAAATAATAACAACGCATTAAATACAAGATGCAAAGATGACAAACATTTCAACCAAAGCAGAACTGTCAGGGGGCAGCATGAAAAACTGGCCTCCTGAGTCACTAGTGTACAGGGATTGACGGGTACAACGTTAGGTGTATAATGATGTTGGCATAGGGCTAAAAGACCAACACAGAAGGCAGAGATTGTACACAGCACTGATTCTAAGTATCTATGAAGTGGAAGTTTTGTTGCAAGTAGCTTCTGGCTGAGATGAGTCAATGCCTATGATAGTCATCATGCATTCACAATGCTTTCCTATGGACGCTGGCGTCTTCTCACTGTGAAAATCACAGTGAGAGAGCGGAAGCCCTCTAGCGGCTGTCAGTGAGACAGCCACTGGAGGCTGGATTAACCCTAATATAAACATAGCAGTTTCCTCGAAACTGCTATGTTTATAAAAAAAAAAAAAGGGTTAACCCTAGCTGGACTTGGCACCCAGACCACTTCATTAAGCCGGAGTGGTCTGGGTGCCTATAGTGGTCCTTTAATGCTTCAACATTATGCAAAGGTCATACTGAGGGAGGTTGCTGAAAGATATGATGTCACACATCAGGACTACAGTTGCTTCCATCTGTCAAACGCAGGTATTATCTGCACAGTGTAAAAAAGATCGTCCTTCGAGGGCAAAAAAAGGCCATTAGAAAGTATTGCTTTGAGAAGTGACATTTATTTTTGGAGGTTTATGGAGATATTTCTAAAATAAAAAGGAGAACCAGTATGTCACAGGCCAATAGTATGATCCATACCTACAGTTGTGTTCTGAGCACACCTGTAAAAAGTGCCTTTCTACATGGCATTAATAGGACCATGAAACAAGTAGAAGAAGAAAAGCTCTAGACAGGAAACAAAATAGTAAGCAAAACAAAAGGCCAAGCCCATTTTTGATATAAGAAATGGTGTACTAGGTGCAAGCTGGGATGCGGGTGCACACGTCATCCCTTCCCTGTGCTTTTACTCATTGTAGTGCTGCTGAGTAGGACCAATGTGAGGACCTCTGCTGGGTCTGTCACTGGAGCTCCAAGCGGTGTACAGTGAGTGGAAGGGTGACGGTATGATGGTCAGTTTATGGCCACCCACTCTTCTTGTCATTTAGAGCACCAATGAAAGACTAGTTAGAGGCGTATACTGCTGTTCTCGCATTTGGTCATGTTACAATAGAAGGTTGTATGAGGAAGAAGAGGGATAGAGAAGGGGCTGGAGAGACACATACAGGATAAGAGTGGATTGGAGAGATACAGAAAAAGTACAAAGATGGTTGGAAAGACATAAAACGGGGTGAGGAGGTTGAATAGACACAGGAGGTTGAGGGGGGCTGGAGAGTCCCACAAGAGGATGAGGGGGATCATGAGACTCAAACTATCTACATTTCGTGGTTTCTAAGCCCACAGACAATTCTATTCTAGTTGCTATAGTACTATATACTCTAAAAAGTTTCCAACTAATTTATTTCAGCCCCTAAAAATATTGCATTTACAAAGAAATACAATTCCAAGTGTGCACTCTCTAATGATATCAAGACCCTTTGGGGTGCTGCAAAAACATTACAATCCAAATGAGGCTATTTCGGTCGTGAAGTGACTTTTTGGCCCACACATGCACACATAAATCAGTGGCAAGACTAACTCTGGGGACTCACAATACAAAAAAAAGTATGTGTTTTCAGCTGTACAGTACACCAATACAGATTATATGTTTTCAGTGTGGCGGCCACAACAGAATGCTAATTAGCATACTAGAATGATGAGAGCGGCTGTAAGGCCTTCATTGTTCCATTATTTCATGCAGACCAGCTGCCTTTGTTTATGTCACTTATCCTCTGGTGCCTCAGGTTCAGCTCCAAAAATACTATTCCAATAGAACGTTAATATTTTAAAAACACGGAGGTAGCACGTTGTCATTTTTCTTTGTGTGTGTCCGCCTCAAACTGCAGCAAATGCAAAAGCTGCCCTGATTGTGGATTTAGAAATAATTCAGCGGCCACGTCGAGATGCAGTTTGAATCCTAACATAATGGTTGGCGACTTGAATCTAGCAGAATGCATAACCGTCTTGACATCACTTATGAGATTTAGATTGGTCAGTTAATGGAAGTCTTTACCAAAATCAATAGCATAACCGCTTCTTGCCACGAACGTGATTATGATTATTTATTTATTTTTTAACATAGATCGAACCAAGCCATACGGGCAGGCGTATGCCACACTGCAAGGCTGCAGAAAAAAAGGCGTTATTAAAGATTTTCATAAATCAGCACCATAAAGATACAATCTCAGTGTCCTCAGATTCCCAAGACTTTTCTTTTTTTTGTAATTTTTTTGTGTGTGGATTTTGTCTTTGTTGTTTCGCATGTTATTTGGATGAAATGTACTCAACGTTACTGATTGCCTCAATATAAATGCTATAATGAAAAACAAATTCATTTGTTTATGTATATTAATGCTGAACAGAGGTAATATTGACATCTGCTAGGCAGATTTCTGTGACTTGGTACACAAGCAGGATTCCTCATCCTTTGGCCAGATATGTGAAAGCTTGGATGAAATTTTGCTGGTAAATATGCTACTTGTAAACTATTCAGTTCTGTTTCAGATTTCAAAGCACACACATTTTGCACCTCTGAAATGATCTCACTCCTGTCGATGTTGTCTGTTATGAAGACATACAATCACAGTGGCGTGGCAAGTGTCCAAAAACATATTGCCCCACAAAAACCGAGCAATGTGGTCTGGTCCGTCCAGTACAACACGTGGCTAAGATCACTGAAACCAAAACTGAAAGCATATTTTGGGGACACAAAAGGGTCCACTATGAGAGAAAATATTACTTTTAAAAATGAACTGTAAATTAAGAGTGAATGGCACATGCTTTTAAATTAAAAAGCTATTCTTTAAAGTGCGTATTGACAAGAATGCAAAATAAATTTCACATTTTAGACCAAATTGCTGAAATTAAAGCATATGTGCATTAGATAACTTTTGAAGAGAACATGGCTACACCAATTGCTGAGCAGGTAAGTGTGTGAACTTTCTTCTAGTACACACCTCTTCCCAGTAAATTATTCAATGGTGTGAGGGAAACTGGTGTGAGGGAAAGAGGAATTATCACCATTTCATTTCTCCTTAACTTGGGGTATATCAGATCAAATATGCCATTTGTGAACATATCAACATAAAATTAAATAAAAAAATAATGCATTTTTGGATGAAGGTACCCAAAGACACCTGAGGTAAATATACACCCCCTTTGGTATATACTAAGGTGATATATATAAATCTCTATCTATCTATTGCTTATCTATCTAAAGCATATCTATCTATCTATCTATCTATCTATCTATATCTATCTATTGCATATCTATCTATCTATTGCTTATCTATCTATCTATATCTATCTATTACATATCTATCTATCTCTATCTATCTATTGCTTATCTATCTATCTAAATATATCTATTGCATATCTATCTATCGATCTATCTCTATCTATCTATCTATCTATCTATTGCTTATCTATCTATCTATATGTATCTATCTATCTATATGTATCTATCTGTCTATCTATCTATCTATCTATCTGTATGTATCTATCTATCTATCTGTCTGTCTGTCTGTCTATCTATCTATCTATCTATCTATCTGTCTGTCTATCTATCTATCTATCTGTCTGTCTATCTGTCTGTCTGTCTGTCTGTCTATCTATCTATCTATCTGTCTGTCTATCTATCTATCTATCTATCTATCTATCTATCTATCTATCTATCTATCTATCTATCTGTCTGTCTATCTGTCTGTCTGTCTATCTATCTATCTATCTATCTGTCTGTCTGTCTGTCTGTCTATCTATCTGTCTGTCTGTCTGTCTGTTTATCTATCTGTCTGTCTGTCTATCTATCTATCTATCTATCTGTCTGTCTGTCTGTCTATCTATCTGTTATCCACTAAACTCAGAACTTTCACAAATTAAATGTATGGAAAATGGAAACCTATGACAAAAATTGCCAAGTTGTGACTATAGCCAAGTTAAACCATTTTTCCAAATCAGCTATTTTGCTTCAGTATTTCTGTTCAAATTTAATTTGTGAAAATGTATTGTTTAGTGACTAGTTGGTATTAATAGGTCTAAAGTTTCTATGAATATTATATACAGTATACATTAAGGGGGCTATACATTTACCTCACACATATTATTCATACAATACACAGTAAGGGGGTTGTATATTTCCCTCATACACCATGTACACCCATACACAGTACAGACCACTGGGACTGTACTTATACTTCAAAAATATCTCATACATAATATATATATATAGAATGTGTGAGGTAAATATATAGTCCTCTTAATATAATATATATTGTACACTTAGTATTTCTGAGGTAATTATACAGTCACTCTATTTACTGTGTATGTAATGCGTGTATCCTTGACCTATAATATTTAAGTGTTTATAATATATGGGAGGTAATTATGTTGCCTCCTTAATGTATACTGTATATATATATATTACAGCATACATAGACTCACACACACACAATATAGACCAGGAGTGGCTGTATATTTACCACAGAAAAAATAAAAATAAAAATAAAAACATGTATAGGTTAGGGAGGTGCACTCATTACTTATGCAGTATATAGACCAGGAATGGCTGTTTATTTACCTCATACATAATATATATATATACAATATACATTAAAATGGCTGTATATTTACCTCAGACACATATTGTATACACAGTATATAGACCAGGAGGGGTTTATATTTACCTAATACATAATATATATATATACAATATACATTAAAATGGCTGTATATTTACCTAATACATAATATATATATATACAATATACATTAAAATGGCTGTATATTTACCTCAGACACATATTGTATACACAGTATATAGACCAGGAGGGGTTTATATTTACCTCAGATATATTAAGAGGGCTATATAATTTAATATGATATATATATGATTACCTCAGACACTGTAGGCACACTATATGCCCTGAGGAGGCTGTGTATAATGCCACGGTTTCCCGCCATTGTGAAGGAGAAGCCATTTTGTGAGGAAGAGCACTGGATGCACCTCAAAGGATAGAGGGTGTGTGTGAGAGGACAGAGGGACCAATCAGTGAGCATAGGACAAACAGAAAGAAACAGCTATTTGAAAGGAAAAGTATGATAGGCTGGACAGATAGCCAATAGGAATTGGAATGTATTTTTAACATAGTTCTCATTGGCTGCGTGTAAGGATGCATGATTTAAACTCTGACACAATGCTGGGTGGAGAGGCAGTGAGAGGGAGAGAGTAGGAGAGAGTTAGAGGGGGAGGGAATTAGAGTGGGATGGTGAAGGAGAGAGTTAGAGGAGGAGGGAATTAGAGTGGGATGGAGAAGGAGAGAGTTAGAGGGGGAGGGAATTAGAGTGGGATGGAGAAGGAGAGAGTTAGAGGGGGAGGGAATTAGAGTGGGATGGAGAAGAAGAGAGTTAGAGGGGGAGGGAATTAGAGTGGGATGGAGAAGGAGAGAGTTAGAGGGGGAGGGAATTAGAGTGGGATGGAGAAGGAGAGAGGTAGAGGGGGAGGGAATTAGAGTGGGAGGGAGTAGGAGAGAGTTAGAGGGGGAGGGAATTAGAGTGGGATGGTGAAGGAGAGAGTTAGAAGGGGAGGGAATTAAAGTAGGATGGAGAAGGAGAGAGTTAGAGAAGGAGGGAATTAGAGTGGGATGGAGAAGGAGAGAGTTAGAGGGGGAGGGAATTAGAGTGGGATGGTGAAGGAGAGAGTTAGAGGGGGAGGGAATTAGAGTAGGATGGAGAAGGAGAGAGTTAGAGAAGGAGGGAATTAGAGTGGGATGGTGAAGGAGAGAGTTAGAGGGGGAGGGAATTAGAGTAGGATGGAAAATGAGAGAGTTAGAGAAGGAGGAAATTAGAGTGGGATGGAGAAGGAGAGAGTTAGAGGGGGAGGGAATTAGAGTGGGATGGTGAAGGAGAGAGTTAGAGGGGGAGGGAATTAGAGTGGGATGGAGAAGGAGAGAGTTAGAGGGGTTACATAATGTAGAAGGAGAGAGTTAGAGGTGGAGGGAGATAAAAGGAAAAAGTAAGGGGGGAGGGAGAGTGAAGACAGGGGTACAGTAAGGCTATATGTATAATATAGAGAGATTTACCTGTCTATGACTATGTGGCTTCAACAAGCTAGACAACTTAGAACAAAGTATTACTGTCCCCAATACAGCATTAATTAGCTTCACAACAGCATTATACCTGCATGCACAGATTTTTATGTATTTGGATTTAAGGGAATATTCCACTGACCTAATAAATAAAAATCACTTTTTAGTAGGTATACCCCTAATAAAAACCTGCATGCATTTCATTATGCATTTTTCTTTAGGGTATATCTGAAAACAGCTTGCAAAAGCTTTCAATATCTTGTCTGCTGCCTTTGCAAGCCCTCCCCTTCTAACCCCGCCAAGACTTTCTTTGGCTGTCCAATCACAGACTTCCCAATGCAGCTCAATGAGAAGTCTTTGCAAGGCAGGTGCTCTGGGCAATTGCTGCCTCTTGAGTTTAGCTCCACTGAGCTATACAAACCAGTAAGTGACAGGACTGGCTGTCTAATTGCAACAAGGTTAATTTATAACAGTGCCAATTTCTATTGAAATCTGCACTTTTTGTAAAATGAAAAAAGAAGCACAAGATAGTGATCTAGGTGTTTGGATTGTACTTTTAATAGAATTTAATTCTGAAACAAATATTTGTTTTAGAAAATGGTCAAAAATGCAAATTAACCAGCATTTTATATCTTATTTATTAGTAAACTCCTGTTGAAATCCATGTTGACTTTATGCCCTTGGTCCTGACAACATTAGGGCACAAGCACAACAACTAGTGTAGAGATTATGGTGCCAGGAATGTCCTGGTGCCTTCCAGTGGTAAGATGTCAAACAATTTTAGTATAGTTTAACAATTTACCTGGATCCTGTCAGGCACCCACAGTCACAACCCTTATATCCGGTCTGCACCAGCATGAGAAGCCAGGTGTGTCTGTAGAACAATGTATGGCTGATGAAAGCCACATTGCCGTGCTTTGCTCTATAGAGCAATATGGATTCACCTGCTGGAGAAGACCGTAGTCATAGGATGCAGCTGTGGATGCCCATCAGGACCTAGGTGTGTGTCAAATCATGCTAAAACAGTCTAAACATCATACCTGGGACATAGTGGTTATGGTGCTTGGAGTTTTTCTTTAAGGCACAGGAATGATCATTGTGGCACATATTGCCTGGATCAAAGCTGATTTTCTGTACGATAAGCATCAATAGTGCAAGAGGGTACCAGGAATGAATATGCTATAAAATAGGGGTGCCCAAAAGGTAGATCCCCCAGATGTTTTAAAACTACAACTTCCATGATGCTTGGTCATTCTAAAGGCATGCAAAGCATCATTGGAGTTGTAGTTCTACCTTTTGGGCACCCCTGCTATAAAGCATAAAACTGAAATATGACAAATCTCTTTTTAAAAAGAAATGTTCTTTCTTTTTTTTTTTTCTTTTTTTTTTCTTTTGAGGTTGTGTTTATAAAATGATAGGTAGTAACCTCAATCACAGCTTCAGAAAATTATGGATTGAGGTCATTAACCTCATATACAAGAATCCCAACATTTAAATAAACTGCTGGATAACAGAAGCCAGTGGCTGAGATGTGACTAGGATAATTGTTTAACTTTGAGTCATTCATATATATATATATATAGCCATAATGAGAGTATTTAATATATTCTACATCCAATAATGTGTATATCAGAGAGCATGCCACAGGTAGCAAGCAATCTCATATATAGCAGTTAGTGAGCTTTGACCATTACCCCACTGCAGACACAACATAGATTTTTTTTAATTGGATCCAGGAGCTAGCTAAATTACCCAGTCACTGTGTGTTAAAGAACCCAGCTAGTTTTATACCGATTATAATAATAAAACGTTCTATTAACACTCATCGCTCTGTGACAGCTTTATCTAACTTAAAACAAGACAATTTCTGCTCATTATCCTGAAAAAAAAATCATCCTTTCCAGAACAGACAAAAATAAATCCAGAAAAAAAAAGAAGTCAGTTTAATGTCTACATTTATAGTAGTTTAACAGGGTTTGCCAGAAGAATACCTGGATAGAGATTAGGCAGTAACCTCTCTTCGTTTGCTTTCAGCCATATTTTAGGTCAAGTAGAGGCTGAATTACTGCACACCTTTTTTTTATTTCTAAAGCATAAAGTCTTTACACTCCATTCTAAATAAATATCAGATGGACACTGCCAAAAACTGGTGTCTGGCATGTGATTATTATGCATCAAAAGTTCTATGCAGCATGAACATATCTGAGCATTAAGAATTACTGAGAAAGTTTTAAAAAGGTTAATATCTGGGATCAAGGGCAAAATTGTTGTTTGTTGCAACAAAGAACCAGGCTATAGTCGCAGGGAATGTGGGGATCACCAGCATTTCTCAAACAAGCCTGGCAAATTTTTCTATATATATATGTATATATTTTTTTATTTTTTTTTTATTGTTATCTTCCATATTTGTGTCAATTATTAAAGGCAAATTACAAAATGCACAAATATTAAATATTATAATTAGCATTTATATAAGGTAATATTTAGGAAGACAATGGTTACACTGAGCAAAGACAAATATAGGTATACATGGGAAATAATAAGACATTTTAGTTGACTAAATTAAGTCAATTCAAACAGAAGCATTTCATTGCTAAGGCTTATGACCCAGTGTTATGCTAAAGATTACATGTCATGCCCATTTTAATGTATGCTCTTACAAAGAGTCTATGTTGAACAATTGACTGACAAGGGAGAGTATAAAAGAACTCCCACTTGCAGTCCTGCTGCTCGCCACACATAGCAACCACAGCGCATGCACTGTGGTTGCTATGATGACTCCCTAGATGAACCTGGCAGCTATGGCCTGGTACTAGAAACCTAGTGATTGACTCCATTCCGTTCAGACGCCAGCAAGCTGCCAACAAAGCCGGTGTGTCTGCGTCACAGAGGAGGTTTGCACTTCTCAGGGAAGCATCCCCAAGTATGGAAAATAAAAGGAGAGACTGGTCTGCAAAGGGGAGGATCAGAGGTGGGTGCTACAGAAGAGTAACACCCATGAAGCAGAGGACATGGCCACGCTACATTGGAGATAAGGTGAGTATATCTCATAATTCTACATAGAATATATCATGCGTATCTGTGATATATGATGTATTCAATGTATTTGGGACGATCTAGGAAAACATCAAATATATCAATATCAGAAGTTCACTTTAAATGAATGCTCTATATCATAATAACTTGTTCCTTGTGTAAGTTATGGTGAAAGAAGGCCCCCCTGTCCCTGCTTCCAGGACAAACATAGGTGATAACTACAGGGTTTTGCATAACTGCAATAATTTTCATAAATACCACTTTCATAAATAGTGCCTACCTCATCATAATCGCAAATGGTTCTGGAGCATTTATTTTTTGTATTTATTTTTATTTAACATGGACTAGTGCTACATTAAACCAGCAAAATGTATTATATACTAAATAGTGTTGTCAAAAACAAAGACACTTTGGTTAATATGGAAATAATGATGTGGGGTGGGTGAGTAGAGGCGTTCTCATACTACTGGTAGAGTAGCTAGGGGTGAGCCCTTTCCAAAACTTTTACAAGTCCTCCTGATCCAGACTGTTGGAAGGCGTGATTTCAATACACTCATTTCTTAAAACAAAATCGGTATTTCAGAAAAAAGTTGATTGACCTTATTGTGCTCAATCACCAACAACTTTTAGGAGAGAAAAACAAGTAGAAAGAAAGGTGGGAACTGACAACAGCTCAGTTCTGGGGCTGTTGTATCTCTCGTGCAGAGGGAACTTGCTGGCATTTCGGATCTGGACTGCCCGTAGGGGTGGGATCCATCTGATATGCTTCAGCTTGAGATCTGAGCGGAGACCCACCGAAGGGCAGGCTAATTAAGCTGTTGTCCGTTCTCACCTCTCTTGCTACTTGTTTTTCTCTTCTTAAGTTTAAATTGCAATCCAGATTTGGACTTCTTGCTCACGGTGCCTAGAGGGATATTGGCTATACCTCACTGATGATACCTTACAAGGTTGAAACATTTGTCTGGGGTTTCTGTATCTCTCATACAGAGGGAACTTGCTGAGATTTCGGATCTGGACTGCCCGTACGGGTGGGACCAGTCTGATATGCTTCAGATATGTTCTCTCTGTAATGGCACAAGATGAGCTAAAACCAGCTTGAGATCTGAGCGGGGATCCACCGAAGGGCAGGCTAATTGAGCTGTTGTCCATTCTCACCTCTCTTGCTACTTGTTTTTCTCACCAACAACTTTTATGCATGTGCAATCTTTATTTCTTCTCTATGGGGCAACATTCTACAAAACATGAGTAACCTTAACCCCCTGAAAATCATAATAATATAATATGGTCTCTCTATTTTAAACTGTACGCTTGCATGGAGAAAGGGTATGTTCCATATGATAAGTGCGAATAAATCTCACTGGCATTCTAATTTAGCAATATCTCATAATGCACTGTAAAAAAAAAGTTTTACAGGTTAATTATTTAAATCCTTTATTCCAATATTTAAATTTCATATTAAAAAAGAAAGATAAAAAAATCAATCAATAAATAAATTATTTGCTCACCCCTGGTTAGTATTTTGTGTATTCCTCATTCTCAGGTCCCATATCCGAGGCCTGGGATTCTGAGAGTTCTGCACAGTATCTTAACTGTTCCTAGAACTGCATGTGAGAACTATGGATGGATTATATATATATATATATATATATATATATATATATATATATATTGTTTTCACTGTGCAAAGTTTATCTTGCCATTCAAAGTAATACCTAGAATTTAAAGTAATTATTCTGCTACGAAACATCTTCTATTCAGCGTGTAATCTGAGAGCAGAAAAATAAACTAAAAGATAGACAAATATATGTCTATTCTTTTCATATAAATGCAAAATGCAAAAATGTTGCAAAAGGAAACAACGTGGCATGGAGATAAAATAAAATCTGCAACACAGTATGAAAGTGTTAACTTTATGTTCTATCACCAGTTCAAAATTTTTTTTTCATTTTTTTTTTTATATTTCATCTCGGTAAAACACATAACTTAAAATGAAATCAAATATTAAAAATGACAGACTATATAAGTGCTGTGAGTAACTTCAGGTCACGGAGGGAGGGAAATGCAGGCAAGTTGTCAGGCACTATCTGTCAGAGTGAATTAGAAACAATCAAGAGAGACTGAGAGAGAAGGTGATTGTTATTAGGGAGCGGGCCTGCGAGCTGGCTGCCCAGATGTGGTCATGCATATAAAGAACAGGAAATAGCAGTTTAATTCAGGAAGCCCTAGCAAATAGGGCAACACAAAAGATAAAAGTGCTTTGTTGCTAATAGGCTAGAAGTTACTTTGATAACAGCAGGTTTAGGATCTAAAATAAAACACTGTTCTTTCACTTTATTTGTGACCATTAGTATCACAGAAATGTGGAACTGGAACAAACCGCTTACGAAAGGCAGATTAATTCATTTCAGCAGCAACAAATATAGCAGGGCTAAACTTGTATGGCTGCTTGTATGCCTTCTTCAAACCATGACCAACAAAAAGCTAGCTCAAAATTTCATCACGGAGGCACACTCAATTTATTACAAAATAAATGCACAACCATGTGGTCTTAAATGGTTACTATAAACACCATGACCAATTCAGCGATTTGAAGTGGTCATGGTGCCTTGAGACTGTACGTGCAGCTTTTCACTATGAAATGCTGCACATACTGAGTTTACCACCTCTGACAACATCATTGGGGTGTCATCAACCAGCCAGGAACTAGAATTGAGGTTGGCCAATGTTAATTCTGTGCAACTTTTACTTGACAGAATGTCATTCATTGGCTGAGAGTGGTCAGCTGACGCTCTCATCTAATGAATAGCTTCTGCAGAACCCGGAAGCAGTTACCAGAGCCTCTGAGCCTGACCAAGGTAAGGGGGCAACCCATTGCTAAACAGTAAGCCCCCATAACAGAGAACTAGGCCAGGGTACGCCTGACATAACAACTACAGCAGGCTTGGAGTAATTCTACAAATCTATTGAGACAAGCTGTAGTGCACTTGGTACCAACTCTGCACCTTAATAACATACCTACCTAAAGCGTTCTGTAGCAGGTGATTGTAAAATATGTGCATGGCAAACCTGATCTGGGTTATGCCCTAAAAAGTGAACTGTCAGATATAAAAAGCAAATAATAATTTAAGGCCAAAATACCTGAATTGAAAACCTACCTTGAAATTTTTTGCCAGGTTGAATAATTTGGGGCAAAAATGTTAAATTCACTATAACTTCACAAGAAGTGACACTACAATGAATAACACTCTATGTACATATGGTCATCTGGGTAGACTAATGAATTTTAATCTACTGAGCTAAATCACCTACAAAAAAAAATTCCAAACTTCAGTGCTGTAAAATAGAATGTATTCACTAAACAGAGAACTGTGGTAAAAAAAAAAATAATTAAAAAATAGTCTATAACATTCAAACAGTTTTTTCCAATTATTTTAGGATTCACTGTTTAGTAAATAATCCCCAATTTGCTATTATTATTTAATGCATATGAGAACCAATAACCCTTATTTGCACCAAACATTTTAAAACAGAACTCTTCTTGTTTCAGTCTAATTGCTATGGCCATCTTCGGTAAATTGTCTACATACCTGCACTTTGTTCTTAAAGTTACATGTTTAAATTATCATTGTATATACCTTAAAAATAACTAATGGATACATATTTTATTCCGGTTCATATTGTGGGGGATATGGCTTTAAAGTTAGTCTTTTATTTTGTTTTTCTTATGAATATGTAGACAGTCACACTCTGTGCCTCAGGCCAAAGTTTTCGTCTGCAAACCCGTAATGAGCGTTACACAAGTGCTAAATACAGGGTGTACAGTAATTAAGGTAAACTGGTAAATATGAGTTAAAAATCTGTGAAAGTAAAAAGGCAGGGTGTTCTAACCTCATCAATTATCTGTGTTAGCGCTGTGTTGAGTTACTAGCAAACAGTGAACCAGCTGCTTTGAGTTTGCTAAATGTGATGTAAAAGTATGAACACAAATTCTGGGATTCCTTTACCATAGAAATAAGCACATTCCTGGATATTTATAAAACTCATTCTTTTAACATTTTTTTTTTAACTCGTAAAAGTTAAGTAAAACCCTTACCAGAGAATATCAGGAAGTTGCAGCTGACTAAAAGTGCTAAGCTGGTTCCATGCCCTCACTACAGTCATACCTTCTGTATGGTCAAAGGATAAAATGTTATTACATATTACATGGAGTTATTTGAAGAGCACTTAACTGGTAGGAACAAATTTAAAGCAACAGTCTAAAGCACCATAACCACTACAGACCGCTGAAGTGGTTGTGGTTCCAGAAGTGTTTGGCACCTCTACATTGTAATTTGTCAAACAGTTTTAGAATGGTTTAACAACTAATATGGGTCCTGCCGGGCGCCTATGGCTGCTGTCCCTATAGGAGAATCTGGCGAGTTCTCCAGAGCTAATAAGCTGGATCTTGCTGAATGGCTTCATCAGCTGCTCTGGATTGGATGTGATTTAGTCCGACTGAGGAATTCAGGCATGTCCTGCAGGAAAACTGGTGATGATGTAGTGGCAATGAAGCCAGCGTTTCACCGAGGAAGATTATTTTGCCTGAGAAAGTTACCCCCAAAAAAGGCTAATCGTTGTTAAGAGAATTATTGAACTGTAATGGAGCTCCCTGTACCCCTGGCTGGGTACCTCTGCCAAGGACCGCTTCCTAGCTGGAACAGGGAAAAAGCCATAGCACTTCTACCCACAGTCGCCGTGGCTTGACTTGGGCCCTGGAACTGCTCTCTCCTGGAGCAGAATGGGGAATTCGCTCTAGCAACCCCCAGGCACTTGACAACACTGAGTCCTGGGAGCTATAGTCCTGGAATCGCTCCCTCCAGGAGCCGAATGGGGAATTTGCTCTAGCCACCCCCAGGCACTGGACGACACTCAGTCCTGGGAGCTCTATTGAGGGGTTTTCTCCATAGAACGCTAGCCTGCGTTTCACTTCTCTGTCGAATTTCACTTCTCTGTAGCCATACTGCGTGCCTGGTCTCCCTCAGTCAGCTCTGCAATCAGCGCAGCTTTAGTTTTATTGCTGGCTATCTGTCCTCTTGCTTCCAGCAATTCCTTTACTGTTGCTCATTTTAATCCAGCATAATTCATCTCCATTCACCTTTCCATTCGTGTAACCGAATTTGTATGATCTGCTGCTGGGCACGAACCGCTGCTGCTTTCACTTTGCCATTCGTTTATTCAAATCCATATGAACGCTGCTTCCTTTTCGCTGCAAGGCTTGTATCTCGCCACTTGCCACCAATTGTAGCAGAGCTCCAATATTCAGCATAAATATCTTAGATGTAGACTCCTTGTAGCCGAGGACGCAATACAACATCCAAGGCACAATCCCCCCAGTAACTGGACGACACACAGTTCTGGGAGTCAACTGATTTTTATTCAGTCACAGCTGGCTTTTAACCCATGCAAGGGGTTTCTTAAATTACATTCTAGGGGTTTTCCCCTGGTGGACCTTGTTAGGGACAGGGGACAAAGCAACATTTCCCAAACTCCTCCTCTGTACCTGGGAGATAATTGAGTAAGAACAACTCTTTAATTATATTATCTCCCAGGTACAGAAAAAATGCAATATTGTAAAACCATATATATATTAATATCTCAGAAGTCTACGAAAGTTCACTGAATAGCAGGGATCTGAGCGCCCACTTTGTCCAGGCTTTGACCGGTCTTCTTTTGGGAGTTCTTGCATGAATGCCGATGAAGGCTCCCCCTGGCTGCTAGCATACGAATGTGCCCCTTGTTCGGTAGTTTAGGTCTCCCGAACGCCGTTCTCCTACTGGTTCAGGAAGTTGAATGGGCAGTGGTGATAATTTACTGGGTGTTCGCGGAGTTCGGTAGCCAAAATTCGTTACAGGCCGTCGATGACCATATACCGCTGCCCACGTTCGAGAGACAAGATGGCCGTCGTTTGTTTGCACATGTATGTTCTGTAAATTGAACGGTGGCCACACAGGGGAACCCTACTTTAATGAGCGATTTTGAAGTTAACAGCCAGGGGTGGTCGTTTGTTAAAATAACCGATCTCAGGGACCACACAGATGGTAGTTCGGTAAACGAACGAGGGGTACGGACAGCCGAACAAAGGAAAGGGAAAAGGGCCATTCTGCTACATGGACTATCAACCGTGTAGCACCCATAGACCTCCAAACATGCAGGTTCTGGAGATAGAGGTAGCATTTAATCAAGATTTGACCTGTGCTGTTAATTGTTTGTTCCAGATCTCCTGACGAAGACTGCTCCCACTTTTTTGCTTGACCTTGCTATGTGCGAGTAAACATGTAATTTTTCATAGTATGTTTAATATTATCACATGTTCACATACATCTTTGTAGCTCTGATTTTCAGTACTATGAACAATTGTCAACTCTAACGTATTGCAATGTTTAAATACGAAATTAACTTACCGTATATACTCGAGTATAAGACGAGTTTTTCGGCAAATTTTTTGTGCTGAAAAACCCCCACTCATCTTATACGCGAGTCAATGTCTGTATTATGGCAACTTACATTGCCATAATACAGACCAGGACCGCCGGGCTTGTAATGATGTGGGCTGGGAGGACTGGCAGCGAGCTGTTACTTACCTTTCCTGCAGCTCCTGTCAGCTCCCTTCTCCTGCGTTCCGGTCAGCTCCACTGTAAGTCTCGCGAGAGCCGCGGCGTCTGAGCGTTGCCACGGGTTACCGTGGCAACGCTCCGCGCGGCACTCAGACCATAAGACTTACACTGGGAGCTGACTGGAACGCAGGAGAAAGGAGCTGACAGGAGCTGCAGGAAAGGTAAGTAACAGCTCACTGCCAACCCCCCCTCCTGCACAGTACACACCACTGGACCACCAGGGAATAATATAGCCCCCATCCCTGGCCATGTATCAAGCAGGGAGGGGGGACAAAAAAAATATAAATAAACATTTAAATAATATTAAAATAAAATAAAAATATTATTAATATTAAAAAAAAATTAATATTAAAATAATAAGAATAATTTAAAAAAATAATAAAAATGCCCACCCCCCCACCAAGGTTACACACTCTGCATCACATACACAAACACACTCTGTATCATATACACACACTCCACTCATACATACACACACTGCATTCATACACACACACTACACACACTGCATTCCTACACACACACACTGCATTATTTACACACACACTACACACACTGAATTCATACACACACTCTGCATTATATACACACACACTCTGCATTATATACACACACACACTGCATTCATTATATACACAAAATAAATATTCAATTAATTTAATTTTTTGGGGATCTAATTTTATTTAGAAATTTACCAGTAGCTACTGCATTTTCCACCCTAGTCCTATACTCGAGTCAATACGTTTTCCCAGTTTTGGGGGGTAAAATTAGGGGTCTCGACTTATATTCGGGTCGACTTATACTCGAGTATATACGGTATGTCTGAGCATGCAACATATATTTTCTTATAGGCAGCAGCAATCATGAACTGACCAAGAGTTGGAGAATGTGGAAGTTATACGTGACAAAAAACAGAGGGTTTGAGAACTTTCGAGAATGTTATATGTGTCCTCAGCTAAACATTACAAATTATTTACTTTTTAGGAAAAGGAAAAAAAAAACATTATACCTTGCTTCAATCAAATTGTTTTAATGCAATGTTGACCATTAATAGTATTCATTTCACTAAATTAACGTTATATTAGAGATTATTTTATACAATATCACTATGAAATATAGGTAATATTCCTTTTTTTCTGAAGATACGGAGAGTCCTCTTTTTGTGGAGGATTAAGAAGGAACAGAGCAGTAGATCCCATTGTAATGGAAGAGTCAACAGCAGCTTTAGCATCCAGCCAGCCTCACAATGTTCTGTCTCAGCATACTCTAGAGCTGAATGGCTTCCTAGTTATGCTTGTAATTACCATGACCGCGTTGACAAGTCGCTACGTTATGAGTGATAAACACAGTCAGGATTCCGTAGCACATGTCTGGAGCATAAGGGGCTTTCAGTAGGACTGTTACAGAAGGATGAATATCGAGGAGAGAACCCCCGTAAAAAGTGAAAAAGCAGAACAATCAACTTCAAAGATAGATGAACCAAGATTCTTTAAAAAATATCTAAAAAATTGCAAATAAAGATGGAAACAACTTCACAGGCATTGTTTCCCTATACCAGAAAAGCAAGAAGAAAAATCTGAAGATGGTGAGAAGCAATTCGGTGTACAACGGCGGTGTTCAGATCATTCATATAATTCAGTAAAACATAATGGTTTGACACAAACTAAGTACAGAAATATAATTCTATTTCCCAGAATGAAAAAAATCAACAAAGGAAGGCCTTCTCGCCAAAACAGAACTTATGCCTATCCATCCCTGCACTACTCAATCACTATGACCTCAATTTTATATCTTTGCATAAGCTTTCAATGGTTTATCTAAAAAATATTCCCATAGACTTCGATGGTGACTTCTGTACATAAATCATTTAAAATGTTTTTCTTACAGATCATTTGAAAGGCTTATCCAAAAACATTAAATTGAGTCCTTCTCCATTAACAATTTTAGATAATAATTTGAAACTCGTGGAGACATTTATCAAATCCCGCTTTCTTTTAATGTCAAAAGGAGAGATCTGTAGATTCTCCAATAGCCTTTCATTATTCTCTAATGAACTGCATGGGTGAACCATTTTTAATAGTTGTGCAGCTACCAAAATGGTCACACATGAACTTCACTGGTAGTTTTACGTCTACTAACATATAAGGTTCAGAGATAGCTGGTGGCAATACAATCACTATGCAAGTTACATTACTAATTGTTAAAGAGGGGAAGGTAGATAGTTGGCACTGTACACTGGTCCTCATATTGCTCTTCAAGATTTACACAAGTTAGTTGTAATAAAAGTCTTCAGCAGTGCGGTAAGTTTAATTGCCATCAAATCTTCCAATAATTAGCCGTATTTAGGAATTGGAAAGACTGACTGGAATTATACCCATACAACAACTTGAGATCCAAGCTGGACATATATTAATCTATTACTGATACAGGGTTCCTCCATCTTTAAGTCATATTTCATAAAGACATCTTCTTCTGCAATAAAACAAAAATATACGTGAACAATGAAACAGTAAATGAGCTACCAAACAAGGATTTAATAGAATTTTCTCGCAAAAATTATACCTCTCCTTGAAGGAACACAAAATACTTGAAATTTGACCACAGAGGACTTCTAACAAAGTACTTACAGTAAAGAGCAAAGTGCTGTTTTTCCCCTCAGTGGAATATATGTGAAGATATGTGTCATTCAAAGGAGATATATCATTGTTGCAGCTACAATGGATGATAGTTTGAGCATGGTAACTTCTCTGGGGGGTAGTATAGATATGCATCAGACCTGATCAGGTCGAGCAATCTGGAATTTAAATCTCCTTGATGATGTGGTCCCCACCAATTAGGGTAGCACAGAATGTTATATGCTGTACCAACATTCCACAGTAATTTGTGGATTACTTAAATGTGGTTAATATTTAAGTGCATATCCTTTATTACATCTAAATAATGAGAAAGAGGATATAATTAGCACGAAATGTAAGATTTGTTTTCATTTGGCGTGGTTACTTAATTACTGAATTGTTTACTTTCCCAGGAGCTATCTGTCCCGCATTTCTCACAATCTCAAACTTGAGTATGACTCATCACCCTTGAAGGTGTTACCTGGTAGAGGACAACCATGGCTGCTTCGACATTCCTCCTGGGTAGATGGCATGTATTCCTCTACTCTAGACACAAGAGCTGCTAAAACTTGATTAAGGCACTGATCAATCCCAAAGAAATCCCCTGATTCTGTCTGGATTAGTGCTTGATAAATTATGCATTTCCAGTCACATGTCCCAGATCCTGATTATGTACTGGTACACATATAATATTGCCTAACAAGAAATCTTACAGGGACACTGCAGGTACTGTAACTGCTTCATCTCACTGAAGTGGTTACCGTTTGTGGAGTCACCTGGCGTCATTCTATCCATTCAGTGTTAAACCATTTTTAAAGTTTTAATGCTATGTACGAGTCCCCAGCAACCCACCACCTCGGTGCTGCTCGGGCTAATGAGGAAGCATTAACCTGAGAGGCAAGGTGTAGCTGACCGCTATCAGCCTATCACAGTGCCCATTGTTCATATGAATCGGTCTGGCTATAAGGAAGTGTCTAATCTCTGCCTAAGCCACACCTCCTGTGCAGGCCGGGCTGTAGAAAGCCAGAGACCTTTATTTAATGTTAAATTGCTTGAAAACTGTTTAACACTAGATTCAGAGATAAAACATAACACAAGAATCTATTCCATGGCAAAAGTAGACAAACAGAATCGCCAATTGAATGGCCACATATGGATATCTGTGAAATGCCTGGATTGTAAGACTATTTTTTTTTTAATTTAAATCAGAAACCAAACTCTTTGCACATTCATAGCAAATACTGTGTCCCAGTATTGCCTTTAGTGGACATCTGCTTTACAAATGTAGGTCTAATACTGGGATGCTTCACAAATTTAGCAATTTAGTTTAAAAACGTTTTGTTTTTTTTAAAGTAGGTTACTTTTTTCTGTGTGTCATCCAACATTAGTTAGACAGGCTTTTCTTTGCCTACTGTCCCTCTTACAGCAAGCCAGAGACCATTCAGTATGTGTGAAAACTTACAAATTTACTTTCACTGGGTAAAATTGTATTTCACTATAGCTTTTCCCTTAAACACATGAGCAGAGTCTAAAAATATGTTAAGTTAATAAGTAATAAGGATTTTGCTGTATAACTCATAGTCATCTGTCACTGTGAAATATCTTGATTAAATTATGTTATAATGTTAATTTCTCGTGGCTATTTATTAACAAGGATATAGCTTCTGCTGCAGCAGTGGGAATAGAGAGTGGAGAAGGAACATTTTAAACGTTTTCTGCCTGTGGTGAAACAATATACTGTGCTTTGTATTAACTGTGAGATTTACTAATTGGTAGATTGGCTGCATACTCATCTAAACACTGTTTCTGGGGAGATTGTATTTAATTGTATATCAAGAGATTAGGTAATGTGTTTTATATCAGAAATTTGGAATCTAAACTGATAAAAAAGATTAGCAGCTACCTGCCTTAAAAGAATAAAAACAGACTAACTAGAACAAACCACTGATGGCGTTTATTTACTAAATACTGACTTGCAGTGAAATACTGACTTGCAACAGTTTCAAATATTTCAACCTGAATTTTGCAATTATTTATCTTATTATATTCACGTCAATTCACTGTTTCATTAGAAAACGCAATATGTATTTGTTGGAAATCGTAACAAAAACAAGCAAAATGTTGTGGTACAGAAAGTCACGGTTCTAAAGACTACAAATCAATCAGAATTGTTAAATGGCAACATTGGACAAAAGTAAAGAATTGCATAGTAGATGAAACACATATATCATGTAAAGGCCTGTTTTCTAGCTTGTTATTGTCTGGTGTGAATTTAACACTATTGTGCAAACGTGCTTCGTTCTAAGTAACTCGTTAATAGATATTTGATGCCTTCTGAAAAACAATGACTGTGCTCACATCCATGTGCTCCGTGCACTGTTTTAGACACAAGATAGACTCCAACCCAGCAAAAATGTGTACTAAGTAAAGCCACCGTGCAAAACTAGGGAAATAATACATAGTAACATTTCCAACTGTTTGTAGTCGTCAGCATTTATCCTTGCAGACGGACACCATAAACCTGGCACACATTGGCCTGTCTGTTCCATATTTAAAGTTTTAACCAAGCACCATGACCATTTCAAATCATTGAAGTGGTCATGGTGCTTGGGTAAACCTCTAAATATGTGCAGAGGTTCACATGCAGAGTTCATCTCCAGCAGCATCAGCCATCCTATTGTGGCACCATTAGCCATCCTATGCACAGAATTGCATTTATTGGCTGAGCGGATAAGTAGACGCTATCAGTCAATGAATATCTGGTAGGATCAATTTCCGGATTCTCCTGCCCTGCAGAAACTAGATGCCACCACCGACCACAGGAGGACAGTCGGAGCGTGGGTACTTCTAGCATCATTACCAGTACAGTGGCCTGCAGTGTTTATGATGCTCGGAGTAAACCCTTTAAGACTTTTCCATCAATTCTCACTCACTGTAGCTTAACATGATTTAAAACCAATTAATATTATAAATATGTATATATGTTTTACATTTTTGTAAGTACAACTTTTAATAATCAAAATTATGTTCCAGCCTGGTTAAAGATAGTAATAAATGTAAATGTCATTTAGGAATGAACATTATTTGCTTAGAGGGATAGTCTATGCACCATAGCCACTAAAGCTTGCTGTATTGGTTATGATCCCAAGTGTGTCCTGACGCCATCTTAAGGTAACCAGTCAAGAACGGTTGGGGACTTAACTGGCTAATCTTGAATACCAACTTTGGACATTATTCATTGGTTAAAAGCATCAGCTGATGCTCTGAGCCAATGTAAAATGTTCAAACTTTACCCTTTAACAGTAATCTATACCTGTATTCTGATCAATGCAGCCTGGACATAAACTCCCCATTACATGGCTGTGGAATGATATTGTGTGCAGTGGTTTGGTAGTGCTTAGAATGTTGTGCATATTCTAGTTTCTGCTTTGTTCCAATGTACCCAGTATCACACCTTCTGCGACTCACTGCTTTTCTAAAGGAATGAAGGAAATCAAATAGAAAGACAAATATACGCAGCGATTTAATGAACTGTAACAGGCACCGCAGTGCTACAGCCAACCACAATCTATTTTATTAATTACTTTATTAAAGATATTACTTTATTAAAAACGTATACTCAATTAGAGGAGGTTTTTTTTTTGTTTTTTTTGTTTCATCAAAACCATTATTAACAATAATTTTTTCTTTAAATGTCAATTTTCATTTTGAAAGCTCGGTGTTCTATATTCAGTAATATCGATTCTAGACTTGCCTCTTCCATATTTGGCATACTCTGTTTTGTCTGTTTCAATCTTGTGTTAGTTGAGTAGGGAATCCAATCAAGCTGTCGTTTGAATTGTTAGGGTCTTCCAAGTGTGAGAATATTTAGTGGAACTTCCTAGCAGATTAATACAAGGATATAGGACAGCATACGTTCCAACACCATCAAAGTGCAAGCCCAAGGTATGCTCAGCCCATTCAGCTAGCACAATGAAGAATTAGGATTGGACCCGTAGGGATGGTCTGGGCAGATTTATCAGAAAGTAATATACACAGTTTTGACTAGAAAACAGCGGTTCTTAAGCCAGCACAAACACGGCTAAGACAGTTTATATAGATAAATGCTACTACTCACAATGAGTGGAAAAGTAAAGTATTAGGTCGCATAGTGATGACATCACAGTGTTAAAAAAGTGTGCACTATATACAAATGCAAATGCAGAAATATCAAACCAAACTTACAAAATCAATGGTAAACATATACACATTTATTAACTTAACAAATAACAAATCACATAAAAAAAAAAAGACCTCACAATTGATGGCGTAATTGCGCAATGTGAGCCACGTGCACGTGATTCCAGTACATCAATCTCAACTCTAACTTACATTTTTTTTAACCCCTTAAGGACCGGCCTGTTTTTGCGATGTTGTACGTTAAGGACCAGAGCAGTTTTGACACTTTTGTGGTGTTTGTGTTTAGCTGTAATTTTCCTCTCTCTCATTTACGGTTCCCATACAAGTTATATATTGTTTTTTTCAGGACAAGAAGGGCTTTCTTTACATACCATTATTTGTATCATGTAATATATTTTATTTAAAAAAAAAAAAAAAATATGGTGAAAAAAAAAAATGTTTTTGGACTTTTACTTATCTACAAAAGCTAATGAAAAAAACTGCTAAATAGATTCAAAATTTTGTCCCGAGTTTAAAAACACCCAGTGTTTACATGCTTTATTGCTTTTTTGTTTGCACGTTATAGGCCTATAAATACAAGTAGGAAATTGCTGTTTCAATATAAATATATTTTAAATTTATCAATAGTGACATTGTAACACCATTATCTGTCATAAATCCCCAAATAACACCGCACATGTACTTATTTTTTTTAAATTAGACAACCCAAGGTATTCAAAATGGGGTATGTCCAGTCTTTTCTAGTAGCCACCTAGTCACAAACACTGGCCAAAGTTAGCATTTATATTTGTTTGTGTGTTTTTAAAATGCAAAAAATGCTAACTTTGGCCAGTGTTTGTGACTAACTGGCTACTAAAAAAGGCTGAACATACCCCATTTGCAATACCTTGGGTTGTCTTCTTTTGCAAATGCTATGCCATCATGGGGCTAATTCTCATTCCTGGGCTACCATATGCTCTCAAAGGCAACCTAACCAATCTGACAAATTTCACACAAAAAAAGTAAAATCAAGCCTTATATTTGACCCTGTAACTTTCACAAACACTATAAAACCTCTACATGTGGGGTACTGTTATACTCAGAAGACTTTTCTGAACACAAATATTGGTGTATCAGAACAGTAAAATGTATCACAGCAATAATATCATCAGTAAAAGTGCAGTTTGTGTGTGAAAAATGCAAAAAACGTCACTTTCACTGACAATATCATCGCTGTGATATGTTTTACTGTTTTGAAACACTAATATTTGTGTTCAGCGAAGTCTCCCGAGTAAAACAGTTCCCCCCATGTACAGGTTTTAGGGTGTCATAGAAAGTTACAGGGTTAAACACAGTGCTAGCAAATTAAATTCTCTGGACTTTCGGCCTGGGTTGGCAGGCAGGTCCCTCAAATTGCAATCATTAAAATGACTTAATTAGGTAAAAATATTACATAAATACGCACGTAGAATTTTAATATATATGCATATTTCTATATTTGACGTCTACGTGTATATTTATGAAATTATTTATGTAATTATGTATATGGACAAATGTATATTTTGTATTATTTTTATTTATTTATACATAGATATATATATCATTACATTCTAAATGTATTTTGATATAAATATATATTAATATCAAAATACTGTTAGAATAAAATTACATATATATATATATATATAATTTTTTTTTAATTATTAAAAATTATTTTTACTTTTTGTTATTTATTTTTATTAACATATTATTTATAATTTATAATAATATATATACAATATATATAGTTATTATATATATTGTATATATATACGTGTGTAATTTAAATTAAGTGTATGTTTATATTAATATACGTATATATAAATATAAAAATACACTTAGTATGACATTATATATATGATATATATATATATATTATATATAGATATAATACATGTATATATCATATATATATATATATATATATATATATATACATATTATTATTTTTTTACACTGATTGCTTTATTTTTTTAACTTTATTTTTCATTTTTCACTTGCAGGTAGACTGCCTGTCAGCACAGACAGTCCCCCTGCAGGCAGATACACAGGCACCTATTGCGGCTATGTGATCACCGCGGGGTCCTGATCTGCCGAGGGGAGACTGCCCGGGCAGACAGGCAGTCCCCCTGGACCGGGAGGAGCGGTGATCACCACCGGGGGAACGACAGCGATCAAGTAAGTAGCCACAGACCGTTATGACGGTTCAGGACCGTCATCGGTCCCCAAGGGGATTTTTCCGATGACGGTCCTGAACCGTCATCGGTCGTCAAGGGGTTAAAGTGCCTTTAATAAATCCAAAAATCCCACAAACAAAATTTATTAAAAAGTACTGCCTGAACCATATGTGCACAATCCTAATTCTTTGTTGAGATACACAATAATTATTGTTGCTAGAATGAATCTTGAGTTGTACATTCTGAATTCACTAGGTTTCAGTACATTCTATTTACTATTAAGATCAGATGTCAGGGTTTGTGACTTCAGTCAAGTGATGTTAAAATGGCACCAGAGACCGACCTGGGTGGCATGCAGGTTTGGAGATATATGTTGAACATACAGAGGTGAAATGAGCCCCTCGGAGCACTGAGAATGAATCTGCCAGCAATCAATGAAGCTACCCTCCTCCTAAAATGCTTGTAAGCCTGATATGTAGGAAAATATCCATTTACTTTTATAGATAGCTTGAACTTGATTTTGTATGTTCATATATATCTATATAATTCCAAGTTACAATGCTATCAAACTGAGAAGTTTAGCAACATTTCTTTCCAATTCTGTACAGTTTTCCTCAGTTATGTTTCCCTAAAATATACTGCTTCTCTTTGCTAAGTCTTTCTTATTTTTTTGCAAGGTGTATTGAGATTTGCAAATGATAATGGATAAATATATTTTTTATATTCTGCTACGCCAGGAGAGATATATACTTTGTTAGCCGTGCATCAATTTGTAGTCAGAGATTGTTTAATGGTTGATTTTAGAAGTTAACACATTGTTATGATGAACGAGGGAACTTCACACCTTATCAGTCTGTTGTGTTTAAAAATTCCAATAGTTTTTCTTTGGTGATTAAAATAATGTAGCAAAAAAAAAAAATAATAATAGCCAAATGTTCAGTTTTACTGCTTAATTACCTATGAAGTCCCTTAAAAAACAAAAAGATCTTAATCACATGGTTGGGCTAACTGAATTAGTAGGCTAAAGTATATAGAACTGAAACAGGATATAGCAAATAATGCTATTTAATAAGAAATATTGATGTGACAAAATGAATGGTATACACTAGTGGTATTTCTCAGGTGAACCATGCATATTATGGGTATGTGGAATAAATAAAATATTGGTATCAGCATAAAATTGCTTGGGTGTAAAATGTATACAACACAAGAGTGCAGAGGGCTCTAAGAAAACAAAATAAGTATGAAGTACAATAATAAAGAGAAGTGTAAGCCCATGATTAAACATTTTAATCTGTGATAAAGCCTCTTTGCAGGAGAAACATGTTTGTGATTTTGAAGCTGTTTAATGTTACTGATTTTTTTGTCTCCAATAAAGATAGCCTATTTATGCTATTGGAGCCTCTAAGCCTATCATTTTATTCTATTTATTTTATTATTAATATTATTATTTAAATATATATATATATAATTCCCTTCAACTCTCTCCAACAGCCCCACTGGAGGACTCGAGGAGTGACATCCTTGGTGGGGTTCATACCACCTATGCCTACATATATTGAGCAATATCCCATTTGCTCTTCACTTGTGAGTATACCTCCATCTTTTAAAATGTTATTCTGTATCATACAGAGAGCACTATTTTGTGTTTCTATTCTCTTTTTTATACATCACTAACTATTTAAATACGGGCCCACTGCTATTGGAAAGGAGAAAAACCCTACTATCTCTGGAGACCCCCTTTTTGAGGACTATAAAAGGACCATCTACATGTCCATTGACGGGGATTATACCGTCCAGGCGCACATATCTGGAGCTGAGTATAACCTCCAGAAAATTTTAAGTGCAATTCCTTTCCCTTCACTTATTACCACTTAAAATCCTAACATACTGCACTATATGCGTGCCTTCTTCCTTCCCTCCTCCATATCGCTCCGAGCGTGGGAATTCCATCACAGGCGCTGCTCCTTGATCCTACTATTTACATCCATGATTAACATACCTGTGCTGCACTAGGAGTGAAATTCAGGGTATTTAATTAAAAGGATTACTCCAAGCACCATAACCACTTCACTGAGTTGAAGTGATCATGGTGCTTGGATTCTGTATGTGCAGCATTTCCGTATGCACACAGAGAACATTCACGTTGGAGGTGTAACTTCACCTCCAGCACAGTCATTAGCCAACCCGGAACAAAAATTCTGGGCTGGCTAATGTTTATAATGTGCATAAAAGGTGGCTCCTATGTCCTTCCCTCAGCCCGTACTCTGAGATGTACCTGCAAGGAGGCTATTTTTGGTTTCTTTCATTCTTTTTTAATGGGGAGGGGGCATAAAAGCAGGGGTTACTACAACCAAAATAGATCCAACCACCAGCCTCCCTCCTGCCCATCTCTGTGGAATATGGAATATTTAAATAGTGTGAATCTTACTTATCAAGAAACATTTCTGTTACACATTTTTATTCCTGCTGCTTGCCGGTATACAGACAATGCAAATTATATTTATTGTGGGACCTAGCCTACTCTTTGATTCCCCAATCATCTCAGCTGATGATTTCTTATGAAAATATCGGTGTTATATTTTAAAACTAATTTCTCTGAAAATTTGATTAAATGTAATCAGTAACACCCACCTTGTAACAAAACCAGAGAGGAAAATTTGATAGAAACAAAATACAAAGTAACAAATTACTGTTCCATGAATACAGCCACAGAAATTACCAAACTGTGGTTTAACGCAACACGTTTGTCTTTGTGATGACATAACGTATAAGGCATAGTTTATAGGAACAAGTTTCATGTACATTGTACACTTGATATTTCCTTCGTTACAGGGTCTCAAAATGTGTCAACTGGAGTAACGCTGGAATATGTCTGCCTGAAAATCCCACATTGCAGAGTCTGAGATGGATCAATACTTACCCAAGCCCCAGCATGAAATTAGAGAGCAAGATCACTATCTGCAATTGATGGAAGAATTTGTGGTGTCACCTATTGATCCAAAGTCACAGATGCACATCCACTTGTCCAACATCATACAACAATACATGCAACTCAGCTTGACAGACCCCAAAATAGTGTTAAACCATACCGGTGCAATTCCAAGAAAATAGAATATTAAACTGACTGCCTCCCTGTGAGTCGGAAAATTAGTAAACAATAAATATCTCTCGACCTGTCTACTTACCTACCTTTTTATCACAACTCAAGATCACCCCAGCTAGGTGTCTTTTAGAATTTGAGATTCCACAATCCAGAGAGTAATGACCCAGCACAGCTAATCAGGAAGCAATAAATAAGAAAGCAATAGCAAAGGGTAAAAATGGCTGGGATAGCAAGAGAACGCAAGAATGTTTTTTCTTTCTTAAATAATCTGTTATAAAAAGTGGTGCTAAACATGAATGGGATGAGGTCACCAATGGAAATCAAGTTACTTGTAAACTTATTGATGCAAAATTGTACATCAGAATGTTTAAATAAAATGCATAGTACGTTGGTATTTTTATTTTATTTTTTAAATAATGTAACTTTAACAGGTGTACATGGTACTTAACAGGTTACAGGGGTAGCAGTGGGAGCAATGGGGAACTTGAAATGTGCTTCCCCATCCCCAGCTTGCCCAAATGTTCTTAAAATATCTGCTATTTCTGACCAAGTGGTTTGCACTAGCAGTGATTGTGGCAGACAGTGATGGGTATTAAATGGTCAGCAGAATGTAGGGTGGCTAAAATAGTGTTATTGGGAATACATTGAAATTTGTGTATAGTAGTATGTGTGTTTAGCATTGTATGTTAGTTTCTAGCAGCGGGTGAGGCAGTGTGCATTGGACTGTGTGTCTGTCACTGTGTATTTGACTGTATGTGTCTGGCAGTTTGTATTTGTGTCTTTGTGTGTATGTGTTTGGTATGTGTACCGGCATGTGTCTAAGTGTCTGTCTTGAAGAGTGTGTGAGACATAAATACACATGCCCCCATGACACTGAAATACTACACACAGCCCACACACAAACAAACGGTTTTACAGGCAGCCCCCAACCCACAAACAACACCACTGACAGTCCACATACTTACAAAACCTCACAAGCAGCCCCACACATACACACAACACCACACACAATAAACATTTACAACAAAAAACAATTCATGCAGCCCACACACACAAATAACACACAACAACACAAACTGCTCATGTGCACATATGATAACACACAGCTAAGCACTGACACATAACACAATCTGAATATGGCAACATACACAAGTAACTGTAAAAGAAAACAGGCACTTCTAGGGACTTCAAAATCTTGTTAGGTTAAAAGGTTGCCAACCGCTGGTATAGAGAATCTCCTAGAAATG
Source organism: Pelobates cultripes (assembly GCA_933207985.1). Taxonomy (NCBI): domain Eukaryota; kingdom Metazoa; phylum Chordata; class Amphibia; order Anura; family Pelobatidae; genus Pelobates; species Pelobates cultripes. The sequence continues at coordinate 16,957,672 of OW240923.1, forward strand.
TAACAATTGCTCTAATGTGTTTTCTCTTTTGTTTTTTTCTCTCCTCTACCTGTTCATATAAATATAACTGGGAATCCCGCTTTCTCCAGCAACCCACAACTGAGTTCCATAAGGTAGTATCCGCTTTGAGAAGGAAAATAACTTTCTTGTTGCCCTTGAAACCCCCTTTGTGACAAGACATGGAAGGGAACTACTACACTTAGTTTGTTTTTTTTCACTATTCCAACTCTTGCGTTTTATACAAAAATGTAAATGAACAGTAACTATATATAATTTTATAATGACCATATAAATAGCAACATCGTGTTGAGATAACTACTACAATCCTAAAATTTAGTAAATTTAAAGTATTTACTAAATTTCCAAGAAACTAAAAGACAATCGTAACATTTTATGTCAGCACTGTTCAGTGACTTTGTCTGTGTGATCTGTTTTTGCTTTACAGCTCACATCAGGAATGTAGTGGAGTGGTCAATAAAACCACACATATAGTTCATATTTACATTTACCATGAAGACTTAAATTGGGATTATTACCAACTGAGCACAAAGAGCAGCACGTCAACACCCACATATTGATCCTACCTCACTGATCACAGCCAAATGTGTATTTACCTACCCCCTTTCTGCCATGGTATTCATACATATACTCACATATTAGTTCTTTTATGATATACATCGCAATTTATCTTGAAAATTGTAATCGTTTGTGTGTTTGCCCTTGGAAAATCCTATTTTGGAAGAATTTCGGACAATTTAACCCTGATATGATATTCTTACAGATTTAGAGAACAGATATGAATCTGGGAGATTAGATTACATGATTCTTTTGTTCAAACCTGATTGGCATCAATTATCACTGGCCATGAAGTAATCCTCGTCATCTCCTAGTCTGCATACTTAAAGTAATTACATTACGGGATTTTAGTTCAAAACATGAAATTAGTTTTAACCTGTTTATTGCCATGGCGGTGGGCAGTAGAGCAAAAGTGATTGACACTTGTGTTCCCCCTCCCCTGTTAGAATGGTTAGACATGCAGTCAGACTTACCTTAACAGCTTAACTGCATACTTGGTTTAAGGGCCGTCAGTCAGATAAGGAGCCTCTTAGTATCTTGGCACTGACAGATTTGCTCGAAGTACACTCTACTTTCCTGTCAACAAACAAAAAAAGAGGGGATAACTTACCATCACTACATATAAGATGAATTCATACAGAATATGCTAAATTGCAGTTTGACTAGAGGTCAAGGAAATTCAGTGAAAAAGGTTAAAGATGAAATAAAATCCGGTGTCTGTGAATTGTAAATCTATCCCAGTACAAGGCCACCGGTGACGTGTAATAGACGAGGAGTTAAATACAGCGATGCATTGAGATCTTTCATTTTCATCAGATCAATAAAGGCTTATATTATTTTTCAGGATTCCAAACAGCTTCCATAGCTGACAACCTCCACTTATTACCCTCCCTACTCGTGCCCGATCAGGACAGAGAGTAAAGGAGTTGCTTTTAACACTATTCACACCTGACAAGAGACAATTCCATTAAGAGGTCCTGCTTTGGTAAAGAAACAGGGGCTGACATAATTATTATAAAGGCAGTAGCTGCAAAGTCTTTGTTCTTCCCTAGGTATTGTCCACACTTCCCATCGAGATCCCAACCAGGAGATTTTCTAACATTTAAAAACAAAAAAAAAATGTAAAAAATAATACGGGAGTTTATTTCATTCATTGTTACATTTTTTAAATTTTTTTTTTTTTCAAACTTACCATTTACAAAAGGGAGGAAAAGCTTGCTGCTAAAACAGTTACCACTCTAATCATCTGTACAACAATATTTGCTATCAGGCATTTTAAATAGATTATCACCAGTCCATCTGTGTCATTATTGATTTATAAGGCTTTAAGCTGCTTTAGGATAGAAGCTTTTCCACTAAGGGGCTCCGTGTATAAATCACAACCCTTCTCCAATATAACAGACATCACTCTGCATATTCTTTTTTTTTTTCTTTCTTTAAATCATAGTAAGAAGAAGAAGATGATAAATTGTTTCCAATATACTGATCCAAACTGATATGCAAATCTTGGGTGTATTTTTTAATATATTACTTGAGAAAAAGAGAGCCATCATTAACATATGAATGCTATATGCAAATGCCAGTTACAGAGCAGATGTTGGTGAATGTAATTGACCTATATGTGAATTGCATCAGAACCCTTAGCGCTATCAATTCTCTACCCAGAAACTAGATATTGTCCAAAAACGATGTTCTGTGAAACCGTACACTCAAAGTGATTTTGACAGAGTTCCAAAGCACAGTAACAAGGTCACTATCACTAGCAATCTGCTGTCATCTGCATTCCTCCTTTATAGATGACATCATATTGTGGCAGCGTAAATCGATCACTTAATAGCATTTTCGAAAACACTGCAGAGGGGAGCAGGTTATATAAAAATGTCCCACATTTTTTTTTTTTTAATTGTATTATTATTATTTGGCAGGAATGTCATACCTCTTAACGTACTTGCACCACTGCGCTGTGAAACACACAGATGCCGTTTTTATCCCCCGTCTTTATTTTCCCACTTCTTCACCGAGTGACATTAAATTGTATTAAATAGCCTTTTGTCCACGGGGCAGAGCCCACCCTGTTATATGACAATGTATTATTGCCCCGGCGTTCCAGCCACTGAGCTGAAACATTTTTGGTCTTAGAGGAGAGGCATGAGCCACCATTGTGTGTACAGCCTGGCTAACAACAGTGACATATCTTAATAGAAACATACCTAATAAAACACTGCTTTCAGGTCTAGTAAGCTGACATTTCTCTGCAAGGGACAATTTCATATTTGTGCCACAGAGCAAAATTGCTTCATACGAAGCCACTGTGGATTAGCATAAAAATTAACACTTAAATTTCAGCTGATTTTCCACCCTCTCCTCCTGCCACAACAATCAATTCCTCTTATAAATCTGATTAGATTTTATGATGCTTGCTATTCAAAGCATGTCTCAACACAGCATTCGCAGGCTTGAAGACTATTTGTTTAAATAGGAAAAAAAATAAATAATAGAAGCAGATATAAAATGTATAGGTATTTTTATTACCCATTCCCCACCAGTTCTTTTTCTCATACTGTAACATCGGTAATTGATTGCACACATTAATTAACATGTAAGGAAGAAATTCTACATAATGCATGATTTATTTCTATCTTGTTGGTAGGGGGTTGTGAGCTGCCTTTTTTTTCTTTTTTTTTTTTGCTAGGACATTGGACTCTATTCTGGTCAAGTCATAAATGGCATGCTCATTCCCCCTGAAAGTTATTAATGTCAGATACGAAATGAGATTTTTGATTTCACCTACTTACTAATCCACAAAAGCTGTTTTGAGTGATGCGGGCTTAAATGCAGAAATCTGAAATGATAGAGCGAAGTGCCTGATAACATGCAAATATGTTCATTAGATGTAATTTAAAAACAAAGACTAGCAACTCTTCTACAAACAAGTCGTGGTCAGAAAATGTGGTTAATTAAACAAGTCAACGGAATGGCAATAAACCAGAATGTCCATCAGCCTTTCTAAATTGCCAATAGACCAAGATGGCATTTTCATTGCAAATTTGCTCTTGTTTAGCAAGAAAAATAAACAATGAGTATTTTAATAGAGCTCTATTACAATGCAAAATCTATCAGTATGGAAATACGCGTGACCTTACGGCAATGTATATTAGGAATGAAAAGCTGCGTTGCAGATGCCCAATGCCCATCGTAAACGAGCTTTCTTTCGTTATTTCTTTACATATATTATTTATTTAGTTTTTTTGGGTGGGGGGGAGGTGATTTGGGAAGAGTGCCACTTAAATTTTAAGACAAAATATTAAAAGAAGCTATTTAAATATTTGTGATTCCAGTGTATTTGCTGTGCCACTCATGGTGTGCATGGCTTTATCACCTCTGTGACAGCTATAAATTATATATCATACCTTCCAACAGTCCCAGGTTAGATGTGACAGTCCTGGGTTTGCTCTTTGGTGTCCCACTTATGGCAAGCACCCATATGAAACAGCACAGGTGCATTCAATCCCTGCTTGAACACTTCAATACTGGTAGCCCAGAGTGGGGCTGGGCAGATGGCTGTTAGTTAGTTTGACATGTCATACTGGCAGTTGTCAGTTAAGGGGGTATGTCAACATGCCAAACTGACACTCTCCCTTTTTAAGAAGGACTGTCTATTTTACAGATGGAATCGCCCATTTTAGAGGTAAGTTTTCCCTTTTATCATTAACTTAGAAATGGGAAAATGAACGAAGACCGAGTAATCTTTTATGTCCTACAGATCTGGAACATGTGCATCTGTGTCTACACCCGTGTGCCCTCTGTGACTCTAAAACAGCCTGGTGTCAACTAGGAAACTGTCTGAGTACAAAGTATGTAGATATCTCTGCACAATTATACGAGGTTGAAAGGAACTTTGGAGCACACATATCACTGAGTTCTCTAAAACAAGGACATAAGTTGTAATTGCATTTGTAGAACAGATCTAATTCAAACCGAAGGGATGGAAATGGTGTGTACAAGGAGAGCGAATAGGTGCTATCTAAAGGAGCAGTTCATTTAATTTAGTATGCCACATACAATGACACCCTATTGAATTATCTAGCACAATGTCACATTATGCCATGCTTAGGTTTTTTTTTTTATATTTTCCGTATAGCTCGGGGGCTGGTTGAATAATAACAATAAAAATTCAAGCTCTACAAATAATATTTATTAAAGTGTTTGTCTGAACAGTAGTTGGGTGTCACACGTTATAGATGTTGACCAAGAGATGACGTTACAACAGGATTAAGAGGCTCGGCATATAGCACGTAGGAAGTCAGTGTCTGTTTTCTGAGTGCAGTAGCGAAATGGAAGCTAACGTTAAAAAATATATATATATGCATGTTGTAAAACTGCATTCATGTTTCTCATGAACGAAGCTACCCACATTTGCTGAAAAAGATCTCTAACAGAATGCTGCTCAGTTCTAGGCAGCCATGGCCATGATGGCCAAAGGGTTCAAAGATTAACCAAACAGTCTTGGAAATGTGGAATGTTTCATAGAACAATAAGGTGTATATTAATTAAAACAGGGCAATGTACAAATCAGTAAGAAATATATCTCAAATTATTACATTTTTTGCAGCTTGTTGTCTTTACACCACTATGCACTCTTCAGTGAATCCCCTTAATATGAGAAGCTTGTAGAAAAAAAAAACCTGCCCCAAATATGGGGATAATGATGACAAGGGTTAAAATTGTGCAACCGCTGTGTCAAAAAAGCAAAACAGGCTGCATGCAGATAAACTATGGTGGTGAACTATGTAAAATCATCAGACAAGCTGCAGAAAAAAGGTGGCCTGTGGGTTAAATGTGAACAAGTCCCTGGACAATGCAATAATTCTATCCTCGGCATTTGACGTGTTTAGAACATGTTTTAGAATATTCTAACTCTGGGTTTTTATGGGATTGTTTTGGGGTATCTATATGATTGCTAATTTCAGTCTATTTACATCTCCAATAAAAGTGCATTACATTAACAGTATGCTAATAGATATTAAGAAATAACAGGCTATCAGAAATCATTGAACTATGGCCCCTCTACCCCCCCATGTCACATTTCAATGGCACATCACAAAATTACTGAAGACGAGAGACTAATATGGAAAACGAACACTATGCTAATTAGCACTGTTAAAGCTTCTAGTAACTAATCAACAGATTAATAAAAGGTAACAAAGAAAGGTTATTGGAGCAGGTATTAACGTAGAAGCATGTAAATAGATAAAAATCATCTGTATTATATATGTAAATTGAAATTACAATCTGAAATTAAGTCTATATTTAGCAACTGTTTTGGCTAGAATGCAGTTCTTTCTCTACAGTAAATAAGTTTAGTTTTAATAGTAACACAATTTTTACCTTTATTTTGTGTGTATCAGCAGGTGCTAGGCTACTGAATGTACAGCAATTTATTTTTAACATGAGAGAGCCCATCATGTTGGACTGTAGAGTATGCAGAGCAAAGAAGACCAACATTGAAAATACCTCCCAAGTGTCCCATTTTTAGGACCGACAGTCCCTATATTATGCCCAAATCTCTTTCTTTTTTTCAATTCTAATGTCCTTCTTTTCTAAGAGCCCCATATTGTGGTGTGTCTGAGTGTATAACAGAGCTCCACAGCAATAAAACTCACAATAATGTGTCTTTAAACTACACTAAATATGTTAAGAAGTCAGTCAGTGTAAACAAGATACAGTTGTTCTTGTTCTAAATTACATTTTAGTTGCATAAAATGGTATCATTAAGTCACCAAACATTCCTGCCCCTGGCCTGACCCCCACTCACACCCCTAAAGGTAAAGTGATTTCACAGACTGATTTCTAAACACATTTATTGCAGTTTAAATATACATTACTGGGAGTATTATTTTTGCAGAGCTTTGTTACATACTCAGACACAAAAACAAATAAAGCTCCTAGAGAAGAGTGACAGATGTGGATCCAAAATAGAGACTGTCTCTCCTAAATAGGGACACTTGGGAGCTATGTATACTTTGCCACCACTCCTCTTATTAAAATGAATCCACATTCTACTGTTTTGGTTACCACATTCCCTCATGGAATTATTCTAGAGCCAATCACAGTTCCTCGCTCCCTGGTGGCTGCAATAAGGTGTACACAAAAACTATCTGAAACAAATGTATGTACTCACAATATAAGTATGCAATAAAAAAATGGAAAAAGGTACTGCATGCTATAAATACAGTGCTCATAAATTGTGTTTACCAATCAATATAGCAATCCAATATGATAGCAACATATGCATACATACAGGCACAATAAAGTACTCACATACTATCCAAGAATGATCTTCCCTTGAAAAAGGTTGTAGCACACAAAGCTAAGCACTAAAGTGTAAATTAAGCCAGTTCACTTGGCTTCTTTATTTTCAATGTGTCATCTTCCATAATATAATACTAATATTAATAATAATCTATATTTAAAGGGACACTATAGTAACCAGAACAAATACAGCTTAACCCCTTAAGGACCGAGGACGGTTCAGGACCGTCATCGGCATTTTTGGCTTGCCGACCGATGACGGTCCTGAACCGTCCTAACGGTCAGAGCTACTTACCTGATCGCCGTCGTTCCCCCGGCGGCGATCAGCATGGCTCCGGTTGTGGGGAGACTGTCTGCAGCCCAGACAGTCTCCCCACGGCAGATTAGGACCCCTGTGGCCATGTGATCGCTTAACACAGCGATCACATGGTCACAATAGGTGTCCATGTGTCTGCCTGCAGGGGGACTGTCTGTGCTGACAGGCAGTCTCCCTGCTAGTGTAAAATCATTTAAAAAAATAAAGTTAGTGTTAATAAAAAAAAAAAATTATATATGTGTATATATATGATATATAGACATATATTATATCAATATAATATATGTCTATATATCATATATATATAATGCCATACTAAGTGTATTTTTATATTAATATGTACTTATATTAATATAAAAATACACTTATAATTAAATTACACACGTATATATATAATATATATAATAACTATATATATTGTATATATATATTATTATAAAATATAACTAATAAGTAATTTAAATTAAATAATTTTTTTTAAAAATAATAATAAAAAATTTAAAAATTATATAGCTATATGAAATTTTATTCTAACTGTATTTTAAAATTAATATATATATATTTATATCAAAATACACTTAGAATGAATTTGTATATATATCTATGTATATAAAAATAAATAAAAATAATAAGAAATATACATATGTCCATATACAAAATTACATAAATAATTATATAAATATACACGTAGATTTCAAATATATAAATATGCATATATATTTAAATTCTACGTGCGTATTTATGTTATTTCATTAATTTTTGAGGGAGGCCTTCCAGAGAATTTAATTTGCTAGCACTGTATTTTACCCTGTAACGTTCTACGACACCCTAAAACCTGTACATGGGGGGTACTGTTTTACTCGGGAGACTTCGCTGAACACAAATATTAGTGATTCAAAACAGTAAAACATATCACAGCGATGATATTGTCAGTGAAAGTTACTTTTTTTGCATTTTTCACACACAAACAGCACTTTTACTGATGATATAATTGTTGTGATACGTTTTCCAGTTTTTAAACACTAATATTTGTGTTCAGCGATGTCTCCCGAGTAAAACAGTACCCCCCATGTACAGGTTTTATAGCATTTTTGAAAGTTACAAGGTCAAATATATGGGTCAAATATTTTACATTGAAAATGGCCAGGTTGGTTACGTTGCCTTTGAGAGCGTATGGTAGCCCAGGAATGAGAATTACCCCCATGATGGCATACCATTTGCAAAAGAAGACAACCCAAGGTATTGCAAATGGGGTATGTCCAGTCTTTTTTAGTAACCACTTGGTCACAAACACTGGCCAAAATTAGCGTTCAATTTAGTTTTTTTACTTTTTTCACACACAAACAAATATGAATGCTTACTTTGGCCAGTGTTTTCGACTAAGTGGCTACTAAAAAAGACTGGACATACCCCATATTGAATACCCTGGGTTGTCTACTTTAAAAAAAATATGTACATGTGGGGTGTTATTCAGAGATTTATGACAGATAATAGTGTTACAATGTCACTATTGATAAATTTTAAAAATGTATGTTTTGAAACCGCAATATCCTACTTGTACCTATAGCCATATAACATGCAAAAAAAAGCAAAAAAGCACGTAAACACTAGGTATTTTTAAACTCAGGACAAAATTTTGAATCTATTTAGCAGTTTTTTTCATTCGCTTTTGTAGATGAGTAAAAGATTTTTCAAGTAAAAGTCAAAAAACATGTATTTTTTTCAATTTTTCATCAGATTTTTTTATTTTTTTTAAATTAAAATACATGAGATTATATAAATAATGGTATGTAAAGAAAGCCCCTTTTGTCCTGAAAAAAACAATATATAATTTGTATGGGAACAGTAAATGAGAAAGCGGAAAATTACAGCCAAACACAAACACCACAAAAGTGTAAAAATATGCCTGGTCGCAAATGTACAACATCGCAAAAACAGTCCAGTCCTTAAGGGGTTAATGTAGTGGTTCTGGTGTCTATAGCCTGTCTCTGCAGGCTTACCGCTGTAAACGCTGCCATTACAGTGAAAAGTTAATAATTCTGCCTAGGGACACCTCCAGTGGCAGTCACTCAAGACGCCACTAGAGGTGCTTCCTGTGTTAGTGCTGCACAGTTTACATAAAGATGTTGAACTTCCCATAGAGATGCACTGATTTAATGCATCTCTATGAGGATATGATGATTGGCACAGCATGTTGTTTTTTTTTTTTTTTGCTGTGCATGCGCAATAGCCTCCCAATGCTTTCCTATGGGACCTAAACAGTCACACAAGCACTTTAGTGTCAGGAATATCATCTTACTACATAAAGTCAACACCAATTCACTCCTTATGGTAACAAGGAAAACATTAACCACCTTGATAAATGGTTATGCATCATGAAGCCAGTAGGGACAAAAGTAAAGCAAAAAAAATGTCACCGCAGAACTAGCTGTGGTTAATAAAATGATTCTGTGCATAATACAATTTAAAATTAATTTATTGTGTAACAGATTTATTAGCCTCCTCAGTCTTCGTGATATGTACAGATTCAGCAACATCTACCTTGGAATTTGCCAGCTGTCCTATCTACACTAGACTTTAAACTGTCTTAAATCTGGCTGAAGAGCTGAAATTGTGCCTATTTGACCAGTTTATTGAAGGATTAGAAGACACGTGTGTTTACAAAGAGTCCTCAAATGACTCCAACAAACTGAACAACTCTATCCCCCTTTTCCCACTAATGGGAATTACTAATATTTTATCATAATAAACCATCCATCAACAACTATGACTTAGTCTATAAACAACTTTATTTTATAGGTCACCAATTACAAAAAGTCACATAATTAAGAAAATCAGATGTTCCAGTGAATTTAATTGCATTTCATTACTGATAGTTTCTTACGGCTAATTTAGGAATAGTTCATAAAAGTTTTGTCTATGGACTATTGAGTATTGTGAACCCCAAGAAGGAACAAAGTTCTATAGAATTTTGGGAGGGCTGATCAGACACTGTTAGCAGCCTAACATAATTAAAAGCCACACATATAGTGGATCAGGAATTATTTTCTGGTGAGAATGTGGCTGTAGATAATCAATTGTTTTAGATTGATTATCCCAAAAAGTTGGATAATGCATTATCACCAGTTGGCTTACAGGTGAAATATAGTGAATATCAGATACCTGACACATCAATATATTGTATTGATTTGTGCTACAATAAAATGTATGAATATAAATATACTAAAATGTATGAATATACTGTATATAAGAGCCAAGACACTTTTGAATTTGGCTCCAGGTTCGGACCATGTTTCTTTCATGCCTATGTATGCCTTACATCTTAGGTTTAGAAGAAAAATACAAAGCACATAATTTTAATATATTAAAAACTATATTTATTTTGTGTAAGCCTATTTAACGCTACAGAGGACAGGTATGTAAAGAATATGCATAAAAATATAAAAATAAAATTGTAATCATCGTTAAGAAGAAAATACATATACTGTAATGTATACCACAATATACGCGCAGTGAAATGGTCGTTAGCTGTAAAAGCAAGCTAAACATTTAAAATTCAGAACAACAGATGTATGGTAATAAAAAAAAGCCAAAATGTAAATATTTTGATTGTTTAAAAACTATTTTTAAAAGGGTAGTGTGAGTTTCAAACTCATCGTCCTAGCTCGCTAACTTAAAGTTTACACATAAACGTGCACCCCATCCATCATCACATCTGATCCAAATGTAAGTAACGATTTTTATTGTTCCTAGTTTCTAAGTGCAGTTTATTTTCCTGAGTGCGCATTAATTAACCCAGCATGTACTATCTGCCAGCCCTATCAAGCCAAGGACATTCATTTAAACATGTTCATTATGAAATGTTTGCATTCTGCACATTTGCGGCCCACACACGCACACAGATTATTTCATTCGGGTTTGGTGGAACATTTGGAAAAGTCAAAGGAATGTATTGTTTTTGATTACTAAACTCTTTTGGCACTTCTTTAATAAATGCCTTAAATCTACCCTCTGAATCAAGTCCTCTGCCTCCAAATATCTAGATGCATCAGAGATAAGCTGGGACTACTTAGCAAGATCTGTGAGACTCACGTTGCATGGAGCAACATTCTCTAACAGCCAACTTTATTGACTTCCATGTAAACTATTCTGATTTATGAGGCCCAAACTTAAATAGAATATCAATGTGGGAAAGTAGTGTTGCTGAATCAATCATAGCCGAAAAGGCAGAGTGTGCAGATCGTTGGTATGGTACATTACAGATGGGAGTTCTAAGGCTGTGGCTGTCATCTTTTGATTAAGAAAAGGAAATGATTTCACTAAAAAGATATTCCCTCTTGTGTTGTTTTGTTTTAACAGTGATTGTACTTTCCACCGATCTGGACGTATTTATTGAGACGCGTAAGTAACTTCATGGTAACCAACATCATTGTAATCTCAACAAACTATCTTTTTTTTCTTGCCAATTATCTAAATATCATAACTATAAAATATCTTAAAACATTCCCCGTACTGTAAACATCTTAGCTACAAAGTTCCAAGTGTAAACACTATGATGCATCAGAATGATTTTAAGCGATGTTATAAAAACTGCTCTTAAAAACTAAACAAAAATGTAAAGCTTCCATCTGTTTTATGATTTTTTCTTTTTTTCCATCGAAGAACGGCTGCTGTGTGCCAGTTTACTGAACCATAGCTTGCTAAAGAGATTGCCGGGGTCACAGATTGGAAAACAAAGAGCAAATCTTTAATGATTGAATTCTTCTCTCAAGTCACTCTGACATGGGCAGAGTAAAGTGAAATACACAGAACTAGACTAATTGCTATTCTATCACGCCGACGTTAAGAAAATGGTGTTGGTTCCGTGCATTGCGTGTTCTACAGTAAATATATCAGTTGTGATGTGTGTCACTTTTAGGATATGGACTACCCAGTGAAATGGTGCCACATCTTAGCAACTTATAATAACAGTCAGAAATCAAAATGACATTAAGAGATCAGAACATGGGGTCCCAACATGTACAGCAGGGAAATAAAACTTTGCAAAACTATTAGAAACAAAAAGTATGGATTGAATTATAACATGCCTAAAACATATACACTAAAAAAGGATGTTTCTGTTAAAATGGAAACACCCCATATGTCAGGAATGGTGGATGATAAGTATTTGTGCCAAAGAGATTAATTAGACATGTCCATTATTATTATTTATAAAGTGCCAACATATTCCGCATCACTGTACAAATGGGGGACTAACACACAAGTATTTGAAACAAGTTATTCGTACATAAACAAAAGGTTATAAGGCCATACTCAAACACGCTTTAGGAGATCTTTCTTTTTCAGTGATAACATTGTCTGCTTAAAAAGTAAGATGGAACCAAGAAAAGCGTCATTCAGTGATGTACTAAGGGGTAGAAGGGTCCGCCCAGTGTGCCACTCACTGGAGGGTGCCATGACCAGGGCGGCCTTAGGATGTGAGTTGTGCAGCTGAACAGCTAACACACGCAGGGACAGGCAGCCGCACAATTTGAAAAACGGCAGCATCTAAGAAGAACGGGCGTGGGGCTAATCGGCAGCAGGGCCGAAGCCAATCCGGCAGCAGGGCTAAGCACAGCCTCCACCAGCTGCTGGTATGGCTGCACATCGAGGGGAAGCAGGATGGAGTCCCTGCTTCCCCAGTTAACAGACTCCAGGGACAGGCCATACTGTCTGTAAGTAACAGAGTGTGTGTGTGTGTGTGTGTGTGTGTGTGTGTGTGTGTGTGACTGCCTGTGACTTTGTGTGACTGTCTGCCTTTAGAGAGAGAGACAGGTTTTTTTGGGAGGGGGGTGCAGCGGTTTGTAGAAGGGGCAGGGATTTTGTTTAAGGGGAGCTGAGCAGGGGCTTTGTGGACGGGGGATTGCAGGGGTTTTGTAGAACGGGGACAGGACAGGTGTTTTTCAAAATGTACACGTTTGTGCAATTTTTAAAAATGAAAAATTAAACATTAAAAATATTGCGGGTGTTTTTTACATTTTAAAGAGTGTGTGGGCAGGGGGTAGGGGGGTAGGATATGCCAAACAAAGGCTCCGCCCCGGATGCTAAATGCTCTAGGTACGCCCCTGGCGTCAGTATATGGAGGTATTAAATATGAAAGCCTGCAATATACACAGTGCCAGAGAAGGTGGGGTTTAAATAAATAAGTCAAACTGATTGAACCTATAGACTAGAAGGAAAATATTTAAAATGCTGAAGTCCTACTTTGTCTGGCATCTTCTGAGCGCAATTTCATATGTGTGTTAATTAGCAGTCTGCAGAATAATTAATTTGCTAATGAGATTTATAGTCAGTTATATGATGATGGCAGTGGGACCACATATTTAAAAAAATATATTCTCAATGTCTAGACATTTGATGGTAATTCTGGAAGTAAACATTGCTTTGTAGTTCAGTGATTTACCATAAGTACACACGTGATCACTGAGAGACACAAAATGCTGCAAAATGTTCTTGTGGACACTGGAATCAATAAACTGGGATTTTGGATTGTTCTTAACAGGCAAAAATAGTATTCAAACCAAGATTATGTCTTAGTTTGATTGCCTATCATTCAGAGGGCAGTTAAAGCCATACCACTTACTCTGTAGGTATGACTCCTTTAATTTGTGGACCCTGATGTCGAGTGAAGTGAATTTTCTGTCCGTGCTCATTTGATTCTCATAGTTTAATTAAATAAAAGACAGTTTCTAAACCCATAAATTAGAACTGCAAAAGAAAACCACCTTAGATTCACTGAAATGTGAATACCAGAAACCTCTCATAAATAATTGATTTTGTTTCGGAAGAGAGATTTTGGCAGCTGAATATATATATATATATTTGTATACCTTCTTTTGTTTTTGGAAAAGAACAAAATAAAGTTCATGAAGCGATCATTTAAATATAAATATATGCACGTAATCATGCTATACGCTGCAAAAAAAAAAAGGAAAATAAAAAAAGAATTACTAAAAAATTCCTCTCCTTGTCTCCTTGTTAGATATCAGTAAGTCTGGTGATTGAATGCACATTTTTGGGAGGAATTTCGATGTGTACCTTATTGTGAAATAAGATTTGATGAAAGTATAAGCCTAACATGGATAAATGCACGCTACGTACATCAGTGTAACATTCACTTTGTGGTTGTCACCATAAACGCATTTTTTGTAATGTCCAAAGCAGACGGTACATTTCTAGGGGCAATGCTGGAAAGGAGGGGAGAGAAGGGAATCACACATAATAAAAAAAATTTCTTAAAGTATTTTATTTCATAGAATATATTAATGTTTTTATAAATGTAGAAACAATTGTTATTATTTGTGGACACTGAGTGCTTTCAGTTGGCTGCATTCTAGCAGTTGTACAGCTTCTCTTATCAAACAATTCTTATGATCCATATGTCTACCCGATTTTGAGATTTTCTTAATTTAACAGACCCTGCGACGTGAGCAACACATGTACGGCAGAAGAAATTGCACTTGATTGATACTCTGATGACAACTGCTCAAACCTCAGGGAAACAGGTTTAATTCCAAGTAGTGTCTGCTTCATCTTTAATCACTCTGAGGTTTATAAAATGAATGCTAGTAATCTGGACAATAGTAGGTTCTGATGCAAAAAGCTATTTAATGGTAGGTAAAAGGTTATAATTAATCAGTTAGCTATTGCCATTACAGTAACTAAGGCATTATTTGTCTCATTCCTTGTGTTTAATAGTTTGTGCTTGTTTAACTTATTTGTTCATTTTACATGCACCCAAGACTGTCATTAAAAATTGCATTGCTGCTTACTAAAACAACTTGTGGGGTCCATAATCCCAGACATACACACAGTTAAAAACTCACAGACACATGCCAATCTCCAGGCACACGCACACATAAATACGCTGTCCCACACAAACCAGCACACATACACTCTCACAGATAACACTTTCAGGCACACATACACACTCACAAACAAACAAACACAGAGACAAGCATTTACAGACACACTCATACAGAAATTGACACAATGATACACAGATACATTGCACACACACTTTTTAGTGCCCTGGGTCAGCGTACCAATAAATGCAAGCTACTTGTGGAAATATTTCTATCTACCCAAAAGTTTTAAAGGGCCCCAATCAGGCCCCGGCACTTGACAAGGCCTGTGAACACATTATGGGCTATAATGCCTCAACTGCAGCCCTGGAAGTATATATTAGTCGAAAAAGTTAGTTTTTTTTAAAGTTGCAAAACCTTCAGAGCCTCGTTTGAGTGTGAGGTCCATGAAAATTATTATCAGCTGTTGCATCCAGTGCACGGCATATCCCCCTATATTAGAATAAAAAGCATTATGTCATTCACCCTCTCTGATTTCTATGAAAATAAGCAACAATAAGACTCTATGTTACAGGAAACACTGCATCCAATGAAACAGGAGACAAATGTTGCATATTATTAATATTAATGCCAAGCAGAAAAAAACTAAGCTGAAGGTATTTAATGTAAAACTGGCTTTGGAATACTAAACAGGCATATACAAGCTTACATATGTTATTAAAGAAAAGAAATCCACGTGTATAAATTAACCGTGAAATTCTGTAATTTTATATACAGATTCAGGGGGGCAGAGCAAGATATTGTGCTGGGAAGAGGCTCTCTAAAGGCTGGACTTTAGCAGCATATTGTGTGGTCAAAGCTTTGTGTATTTTCAACTAACTTCCTCTGGAACACTAAGGGATGACATGAAGGCGGAGGTGGAGAAGATGGTCTCAGAGTCGCATAAGGGAGACACACATAATCTAAGCTGGCATTCATAAAAGCAAAGACTACTTTATCTCACAACAACCTTCGATGAGGTTTATGATATTCTGGAGCACAGCTCCGGGTTGTCACAATCGACCCATGGATTAGGATGATACGGTGGCTATTACCACGGCAGACATAAAGGGCCTCGGTTACCAGCAGATCTCTTGATGGTCAGAGACCAGCACCTTAAACAGACATCTAAATTTAAATACACTCATGTATTTTCATGACATTCTGGAGACCAAGTTTACAACCCATGATGGCAGAAGGTGTCACTGGCCTCTCATCTTATTTCTAAGAAAGGAGAATGTTTTTTGTTTTGTTTTTAAAAAGTTATATTATTCTTAATTGCAAAGCAACTATGTGCATTATCTACGCCCAGAGAGACACACACCGTCAATTTATAAGTCATGCCATGTGCTTTGCTGGCTGTTACCCTGTTCTGGCTCTATACCTGCCAATGTACGAAGAATTGCTGGGGTTTTAGACACACACCTCTAGTGAAGAGCTGGGCAAATCAGAGGTCTATCTGGGCTACCAGTATGATTTATGAGGTCAAACATATATCATTATTTAACATTCTACAGCAAAGACTATAAGCGTAAAACAGTTTGTTAATGGCTCACAAAAGCGATCTATAGTTATGTAGATGTTCACACATTTGGATTATTCTCCCTTTAAACACCAAATTGAATTAAAATCCAAATTGCAAAATGTGGGCAAAAATATTTGATCACTTCACAGCTTGACTGTTTTAGCCTAAATGTTGAAATTTGCTGTTGAGCTCGCTACAATTCAGAGTTTAGGAAATAAATCTTTGTTTCAGCTAAAAAAATAAATTTAAAAAAAAAACAGATCACTTTGGTTTGGACATTATTAGATCTTGGGAAACGGGTTGAGATGACAACCCATTCTCCAACCGTATTGCTATTATTATGACACCTTATAACATAACTTGAGTGTGGTTTGGAAAGGAGATACATCCTATAGATACAGGCAATGAAGAAATTACACAACAAACAGTAACACAGAAATGAATCTACATTGTCTCCAAAACTGGTGAGAACGTATAACACTTCCAGGAAGCCGATGAGGGAAATACACGAGAAACAATAAAAATATAAGGTGTGCAATATTTCCCAACAAAAGATATAAGGATGATGAGATGAAACTGTTAAAATAAAATGTGCCGGCAGATTCATGGGATGTTGTAATGTTTTCCATGAGACAATCATTGCAGTTGGTCATGTAATCCTTCAGGCATATAGAGTAAAGGGATATCCGAGGGAACAAATAAGACTGGAGTGTCTGCCACGGATTTAACTAACCAGAAGTACTGACTGAACGGTGTTTACATTAAAAAAGGATTTTCTGAAAAATCTGTTTGCTGTGAGTTAAAGGGGAAGCATCACTTCCTTGGAAACTGCACCATTAAAAATACATTTTAAAAAAATGAAAATTACCGAGAACTTGAAAAAACCTTTATTGTATGTGATGTTCTGTTTACTTTTAAATTTGTATTAAAGGTTTAGCAAATTACATAACAAATGAGGAGAAGAAATAAAAACAGGGTTAAAGGACCACTATAGTGCCAGGAAAACAAACTCTGAAGGGGGAGGAAGAGGGTTAAACACTCACCTTTCTCCAGTGCCGGGCTCTCTCGGCGCTGGGGACTCTCCTCCTCCTTTGGCAGTCATCGGCTGAATGCGCATGCGCGGCAAGAGCCGCGCGCGCATTCAGCCAGTCCATACGAAAGCATTCTCAATGCTTTCCTATGGACCCTGGCGTCTTCTCACTGTGAAAATCACAGTGAGAAGCTCGGAAGCGCCTCTAACGGCTGTCAATGAGACAGCCACTAGAGGCTGGATTAACCCTATTGTAAACATAGCAGTTTCTCTGAAACTGCTGTGTTTACAGCAGTCAGGATTAATCCTCGATGGACCTGGCACCCAGACCACTTCATTGAGCTGAAGTGGTCTGGGTGCCTATAGTTGTCCTTTAAATCAAGGTTATTCACTAATGTGTAAAACGTCAGAAATTAGGAGTGAATTTCAAAATTAAGGCCAACATTGCCAAAGTGGAAACTGAGCTGCGTTGGAGAATTTCTCCCATTCTTACTCTGTCCGTTAACTTGGAATTCCCTTTGAATTCATTGTCATTTCCCGAGAATTCTTACTTTCGAGGAAAACAGTGGTTGTTACACGTGTCTTCTTCTCTTGTATGTTGACCGTCAGGTACGAAGGACACAGCTTTACAATCATTGGCAGGAAACTAAGACGGAGTATGAAGTATAAAGAAGTGCAGATTTCTATAACTTTTCACACTTCACAAACACATATTTGTTAAATATAGGGAATAAGTAAAAAATCCTGAGACATGACATGTTTTCCTTTAAGAAGTAAGGTGAAGCTAGCTAACTTCTCTGTAGAATCATGTCCAGGTAGGTATAAAATGTCGTGACTTCTCCTGGATTGACTGCTTGTATTAAACTAACATTATTTATTAAAAAAATAATAATAATTCTTGGAGAAAAATAAACATATCTTTGGTGCTGTTACATTATTAATCCGTGCTACAACAATTAATGACACCATGACCTCATACAATGTAATCTCTTAATTAGTCTATACTGGATATCCAGTTCTCAGGAAACATGGGAAAAGGAATGCAAGTCCATATGGACCCAGATCTCACTGACCCACAACACTATCCACCCAGAATCACGATAATGTTAAAAAATTAAAATACATTTTCATATTGATTCATTATCATTGAATATACACCCAGTAAGGGATTGTAGTGCTTTATGATAACATTCAGAATTCCTTTAACCTTTAATGCATTTACAAGTACATCCCTGCTTTGGTGTCATTGCTAAGTCAATTTTTTCTTTATAGACGGAGTTATTGCAAATTCTAAGCAGAACGTGAATGTTCACTGCTAGAAAACCAGAGTTTCAATGACTATCTCTCCATTAATACACCGCTCAGCTCTTAATACTGTCTGTCATTTATAAAACTGACTCCCTTTGTATGCTATTAACCCCCTGTGCTTTGATGTTCCAACACAAAAGTGCTGCTTGTACAGAGAACGTGGAAACTACACAGAGTTGTATGGTACCTCTTTCAGATCCATAGTGAAGTTGAGGAGGTTAATCAGCTGGGGATTTATCGGTAGCAGAGCAGAAATATATTTATATGCGTGCAGATCGGTATGGCAGCCTAAAATTACTGTAGGGGATACTAGAGTCACAATTCAGCTATTAATAAACAGCAGAGAACAACCAAAAGTGTATTTTAGGCTTGCATATAAAAGGCAGGTAAAACTAAAAACTATTATTGTTTATCATAATGGCAATATCGAAAGATATAACACTGAAAAGTCTACTACATTCCCAGCGTGAGCTATAAAGTATTTAGTAAAACATTTGCCTAGAGCTAGGAGAATATACAATCAGAATACTCCAGTGAAGGGAATACAAGTTCTGGGGACAGTCTAGGTACCATAACCACTACAACTATTGCAAAACACAGATAGTGTGATTTACTAAAGTGATGCAAAGGGAATTTCAAATTTTGGGTCAAAATAGCCAAACTAAAAAAAATTCTGATTTCAGTTTAGAAAATTCTGCTTACAGTTTCGAAAATTCTGATTTCGGTTTAGAAAATTCTGCTTTCGGCTTCGAAAATTCCACTTACAGTTTCGAAAATTCTGATTTCAGTTTTGAAAATTCTGCTTACAGTTTCGAAAATTCTGATTTCAGTTTTGAAAATTCTGCTTACAGTTTCGAAAATTCTGATTCCAGTTTCAAAAATTCTGCCTACAGTTTCGAAAATTCTGCTTTCGGTTTCAAAAATTCTGCTTTCAGTTTAGCTACTTTGGCCTTCAATTTGAAATTTACTTTAAATTTACTTCAAATTCTCACTTTGGCAAAAACCCAGAGATTCTACACACAATGACGTGTACCCACTAATAGTGAATAAAGTGGAATAAAAATCCAAATACCACAATTTAGGTCAAAAAATAGTATTTCGCATAATGCAGTTATAGTCAAAGCAGGGCTCTTTTAACTTGCATTTTGCAATTCAATATTTAATTTATTATAATTCAGCTTTTCTATTAGTAATAATCTTATATTATATATAAATATATAGAGAGAGTAAACCCAGTAACTAATCTATAAACTCAGTCCTATTCTCCCTCAAGGAGATTTAACAGCAAGAATGCTTAACAGGACAAGCTCATCCTGTGATTAAAACTTTTCAGTATACCAATAAAAAAAAACACTGTAGAGAAAGGTTAATTAACCATTACTCCCCTAAATTGTATTGAAATACATAACTGGTAGCTTTGTGCTAGAGATTAAATTCACGTAGAATTATCAAGTTTTTATTTACTCCCAGTGTTAAGGAATTTATATCTCATATTGGGAATGTAGTAGATGTATCACGTTAAAGGGACATTCCACTGTCCAAAATAAATTTTAAAAAGTTACTGTTTAGTAAATATACCTTAAAATGAAAACATGCATGCATTTAATTATTCATCTTTTCTTTGGGGTTATATCTAAAAACAGCTTTTAAAAGCTGAATTTGTCCTGGCTGCTGCCTTTGCAAACCCTCCCCTTCTAACCCCGCCCAGACTTTCTGTGATTGTCCAATCACATACTCTCTAATGCAGCACAGTGAGAAGTCTGTGCAAGGCATGTGTTCTGGGCATTTGCTGCCTCTTGAGTTTAACTCCACTGAGCTAACGAAACCAGGTAGTAACAGTACCAGTTGTCTGATTAAAAAGCAAGGGGGTGTAACCAGATTAATTTATAAAAGTGTCAATTTCTTTCGAAATCTGCACTTTTTTCAAAATGAAAAAAAAAAGAGGCCATTTTTCACACACAAAGCTTTTAAGCTAAAGTACTTTAGGGGTCTGGAGAGTTCTTTTTACTTTACTCTCTCTTGAATCTCTTCTTAATCCTATGTTACTAAACCTATAAAGTAATCCAATGGAACCTTGAGTTGATTTCTCAAACGTCCTGGTCCCAGAGTTATTGCATAATGTCCACATTTTGCATCCACCACCACTAATACTGACCACCACATTTTGACAACTGGATTTACATCAACAAAAATGTAAGTTTCCTGACTTACTGCTACAGCAAGTCCCCCATGACACTATAAAAGGCGCAGCGCATGTGAACTCCACTTGCAATCATCGGAGGAAGTTGTTTTGAGTGTTCTTGAGAATCAACATGTGTTACTTAGGGTTTACCTACATTAAAGCTTTTGGCAGCTGCTAATTGCCAGTTGATCAATGTTAATATTTGTAGCATAGAAACTGCTAGCAATTGCTAATGACAGTGAGTATTATTTTTGAGATTACTGACTTGTCACTAATTGATTGTAACAAACATGTAAGAGATGTGCCTAGGATGCCCACTTATACTTTCAGTTAGGGCTCCTAAATATGTATATAACAGTGTTCATTTATAGAAATATAATCTGTCAGGCAATCAGAAATAGCAGATTTAACTGGGAGATCAGACTTACAAATGTTGAAATCGGTTTAATTGAGACACATTTGTTTGCCTTGTGTGTAATTCTTGTTCTGGGCAAATTATAAAATCTATTGCGAGTGTAAAACCACTTTAAAGAAATAAACTGAACAATTAACATTTATAAGAAGAGGGAATTAAAATCCAGTTATAAACACACTGCTTAATGTTACTGAATATTGTTTAATCTTTATTGAACTTTTCTTTGGTGCCAACATAAGAAACAAACAAACAGAAATTGTATCCTTCTTGCTAAAATGATGTAGATCTAAACCTTGGTTTATAAAGTGCACAAGCCTTATATTTCCTGCTGAACGCAGACACCAGAGATCTGTTTTTTCATTCGAGATGGAGGCATTCAGAAGATAGTTACATAGTTTCATAGGCTGAAAAGAGACATGTGTCCATCAAGTTCAGCCTTTCTCACAGGAAAAAATTCCTTCTTGACCGCAGGATGGCAGTCAGATTTATTCTTGGATCAAGAAGCTATTACCTCACAAATTAAAAATTAAATCTCTGAATATTGTGTTTTTGCAAGTATGCAACCAGATGCTGTTTAAACATCTGTACATAGTCTGATGAAACCACTTATTCAGGCAGAGAATTCCACATCCTTATTGTTCTTACTGTAAAAAACCCTTTCCTTTGCCTTAGACTAAATCTCCTTTCTTCCAGTCTAAACGCATGACCCTGTGTCCTATGTATAGTCCAGTTTATGAATAGATTTCCAGACAATGGTTTGTGTTGGTCCAGAATATATTTGTATAATGCTATCATATACCCTCTGCGGCACTGTTTTCCTAGACTAAAGAGGTTTAAGTTTGTTAACCTTTCTTCATAACTAAAATGTTCAATTTCTCTTATTAATTTTGTAGCCCACCTCTACACTCTTTCTAGTGCCATAATATCCTTCTTTATTGCACAGCATATTTAAGTTGTTGTCATCCCAGTGATTTATAAAGAGCCAACATTATTTTCTCATCTAGAGAATTAACGACCCTTGGTTTAATAGAATAATTTAGGTATTTAAAAACAAAAAGATATACATGCCTATTATCTATCCCAATTTTGTCAGGGCACTACAGATTTTTCTGTCCTGTCCCACTGTCCGGACTTTGTTCTCAGTTGTGCTGCTTTTGCAGACATAAGGGAACTTTCCACAAAAGGTGTAGCGTGAATGCATCATTAGATGCACTGGCGATGCCCTCAGGTCACAAGGACCTTGCAGACAGTGCTACCTGCATGTCCTGCCCTCAATGGGCCTGTCCCTTTACCCCCCTGCCACTAGCATCCCACTGCTAAGGACATCAATTTTGGGGCAGTATGCATATATGTAAAGCTATACCTCTGGCCTTTACGATATATCTGGCAGAACAGTCTCATATTTAGACCCATGAGTCATCATTCTGTTTTTTACACTGATGTCCTGCTCACGCAAGAAAAAAAACCTTGGCTGGCTGAACAACGCCATCTTCCTGGGGTGCATCTGCAGAGCCTACATCCCTAGTTCTGCCTATTGCCTCACTGACACATAACTGGTACACAGCATCATCATACCTTTTGTAATGTTTTGAAGCATGTGAATGCTTTTGAGTGATTTGTATTTGGGTGACTTTGAATTTGAATGGATCAAACCTTACATTTCTAAATACAGACATTTTGAAGCTTAAAAAAACAAACAAACCTCTCCACTGTCTGACAAGCTTGACTTATGACCACCTTTACGGCAGATATACTGTGGGCTGAGAAATAAAAAAGCACTGATCCTTGTAAAATGTTGGCACACAACATGTGCAAAATTGGAAATCCAGTACCCAGTACATTGGATTAGGAGCAGATACAGCTTGTGTCTAAAACGTTGTATCTTTAAAATGCAATAATGGGTTGTGCTCTAGAACACATGGACTTCTCTGAAGTGGCAAACCCCAATCAAAAACCTAATGTTCGCCCATTTAAGAGTGTTAAAGTTAAATAACACTTAACATGCACATCAAACGTTGTGCGCAATATTAACCACACATGCAAAATGGCTAACACTTGGTGGAATAATATTTAGGACAGACTTTCAAACATCTCCATGATGTGTTTGGATTTTCAAGCTGGAATAAGTGAAAAGCAAGCGTTCTGGTCAACATGAATCCAGTTGTAATAAATAAATACTCAGCACATGGCAACTGACACTGCCACAATACAATTCAAAGCAGGAATCCATCAAGAATGACTGTGTAAAGAAATAAACATGCAGTCTGCTTCTGGCCTTGATGAAATAAAAATTGTGATAGCAATTCGAAAAACACAGCAGCAACAAGCTTTAGAGGTAGCCACAATTAGTAACTGGTATCATGCACGTACTGCAAGACTCTGTCATCTAATTGGCTGGTTCCTAAGTGATGTCATGCACATGGTTCCATATTCTATCACCTAATTGGTTGGTCCCTGAGTTATGTCATCCACGTGGTCCAATCCTCTATCCTCTAATTGGCTGGTCCCTGAGTTATGTCATCCACGTGGTGCAATCCTCTATCCTCTAATTGGCTGGTCCCTGAGTTATGTCATCCACGTGGGGCAATCCCCTATCCTCTAATTAGCTGGTCCCTGAGTTATGTCATCCTTGTGTAATATTCTATTATCTAAGTGGCTGGTCCCTGAGTTATGTCATCCACGTGGGGCAATCCTCTATCCTCTAATTGGCTGGTCCTTGAGTTAAGTCATCCACATGGTTTAAAACTCTACCATCTAATTGGCTAGTCCCTGAGTTATGTCATCCACGTGGTACAATACTCTACCATCTAATTGGTGGATCCCTGAGTTATGTCATCCACGTGGGGCAATCTCCTATCCTCTAATTGGCTGGTCCCTGAGTTAAGTCATCCACGGGGTGCTAAGGCAGATTGCACAGAGTGGATTATTAACCCACTCAGTCCTTTCCTTAAACTCAATGTGGACTCATCTCTCCCAGTTAAAAAGACTTTCAGTAACAGGTGGAATCATGGGAAGCATAAGTTCTCAGTGCTCAGTCCAGTCCGCACAGTTAAAATGATTTAAAGGACCACTCTAGGCACCCAGACCACTTCAGCTTAATGAAGTGGTCTGGGTGCCAGGTCCAGCTAGGATTAACCCATTTTTTCAT
This sequence comes from Pelobates cultripes, assembly GCA_933207985.1. Lineage (NCBI taxonomy): Eukaryota > Metazoa > Chordata > Amphibia > Anura > Pelobatidae > Pelobates > Pelobates cultripes. Next base: position 16,982,367 of record OW240923.1, read on the forward strand.
AAACATAGCAGTTTTAGAGAAACTGCTATGTTTATGAATGGGTTAAGCCTTCCCCTATTTCCTCTAGTGGCTGTCTCATTGACAGCCGCTAGGCACTTGCGTGCTTCTCACTGTGATTTTCACAGTGAGAGCACGCCAGCGTCCATAGGAAAGCATTATGAATGCTTTCCTATGTGACCGGCTGAATGCGCGCGCAGCTCTTGCCGCGCGTGCGCATTCAGCCAACGGGGAGAAGAGGAGGATCGGAGGAGGAGAGCTCTCCGCCCGGCGCTGGAAAAAGGTACGTTTTAACCCCTTTCCTCTCCCCTGAGCCGGGCGGGAGGGGGTCCCTGAGGGTGGGGGCACCCTCAGGGCACTATATTGCCAGGAAAACGAGTATGTTTTCCTGGCACTATAGTGGTCCTTTAATGCAGGTTTCTGACTGCTAGCTGGCAAAATCGTACACAGCAATAATGTTTAGTCTAGTGAGATGAATATATTATCAATCAACACTGTTCATAATTGGTCCTTCAGCTACTCCCATAATTACTTGACAACACTGGAATCCACCAAAGAAAATTGATAATATAGCGCATAAATGCCTAAAATAAAGGGACAACATTTAAAAACCAGCAAACCAAAAAAACTATCCACTACAGAAGTGTGACAATGCCTCTTTAAGGCTTCAAAATCACAAATGTCCTTATGTTAGGTTTCTTGACAAACTCCAGGAGTCAGGGCTATTACTGAAATATTAAATATTTAACTTTAGAATTTATGGCTATACCATACATAGATCCAATGACTCCTAAACAATAGGGTATCTCCTAAGTAGGCGTGTATTTCTTCTTGGATGAGTACAAAAATATATGTGTATATGTGCTCATTTAGCAAACCAAAAACAGTAGAACAATTAGCCCTTCCACTACAGTGTTAAATAAAAAAATTTCTCGTTTTACTTACTGACTAGAACCGATCTGCAGTTGAAAATTTCACGATTAAATAAAACACGCATGACGCATTTATATTTTTTTGATAAGCCATATATTTTGCCTAGTTTGAAGTGTTAACATGATTAAAATTTGCAGAAGAGAGCTAATTTTTCTAAAAGAAACTACAGCGGTTTTTAGAACTCTGAGATTCACTAGCAAATTACTTCTGGCGTTTAATCACTGTTATTTTTTATCATCCAGACTTTTTTTTTTCTCCCTCTAAGTCAGCTTACACCACTAAAATACATTTCATCAAGGTTGGTGAAATGTTTAGAAAGGAACAGATGTCAGAATATGGGGATTGCCAATAACGCTGATGGAAGCCAGTCATTTCTTTTCTGTCCACCGGCAAAAGAAAGGAGTGATGATGTAGACTGTATACAATAATAAAAGATTTACTGCAACATTAATGGTTGTAAAAAAGTAAAAGTATACAAAAGCTATCTCCATTTTTTTTCTCAAAACACGACTCGGGGAGGCATTTTTCAATCTAAGAGGATTTTTGAAGCAACATTGCAAGCTAATTTGTGTAAAACTTTAAATATCTCCCAACACTGAAAGCAATGCGCATTTCAGTTTGAAACAGATTTGTGTATTAGTTAAAACAATCAGCAAATTCTCGGCTCTCGGTGTTCATTCCGTCAGTATACTGTGATACACGAGACAGAAATCTATTCGCTACTTTGTGAAAAGTGTTTTAACGAAATGTTGCTATTGCTATCCTGCAAAAGGACCAATACAGCTTGTCTATCTGAATTTGTGTATTCCTGTCAGAAGTTTTCTTTCGGTGGACTTTAAATGCTTTAGCACCTTTTGGATCTAAGAAATATTTGCCAAGTATCTGTGTTTACGGGGGCTTGTCTGGTAGGCATATTAACAGCACCAACACATTTTTGAAAGTAACTGAAATCAACGTCTGGAAAAATCCAGCACTTGATTTTACATCAAATCTATCTTTTGAAAAGTTACACATTATATTAAGGCGACACTCAAAACGCTATAGCCTTCTATAACTCTAGCATAAGTTCCCCTTCCTTCCCAGCAACATGTATACCACTTGAACGTTTGTATTTTATTCCATCATGATACTTAGCCCATATATACCAGCCTAATATTTTTCCTACAGAACTGATTTTCAACCTGTAGATTATTATTATTTATAAAGCACCAACAAACTCAGCGCTTTACAATGGGTGGACTAACAGACACGTATTTGTAACCAGACGAGTTGGACACACAAGAACAGAGGGATTGAGGGCCCTGCTCAATGAGGGAGTGGGGTATAGTGATACAAAAAGTAAGGGTAAGGTAGATGAATGAGTTTCTCGATCAGGACTCCCTTTTGTCTCTACATCTTTGAAGACAGACTGTAAATGGTGACTACCTGATTCCTTCAACACTTTAAAGCAATCTTTGTAGGACAAACTTTAAGTCTGCATTCTAGCACCCATGGAGGGACTTGGAAGAATGTTGTAAATGATTTATTAAGGAGTGAATTTAAGTAAATATCAAGACTAAATTGCAAACAAAATAGCAGATTTGGAAAACTCCCAAAATGACGACATAGGCTATAATGGCTTAAAAGGGCACATTTAAAGATGCTCTGGGTTATTAGTGTGAATCCGGTTGATTTGTAGAAGTTATCAATCGCTGGTTAATGTGGGTGTGGTTATTGTAAAATTCCTTGGATAGTGTAGGTCTGGACAAGTGAAGGAAAGTGTGGGATAATTTGAACTTCCAGCTTTGAAATTAATTCAGGTTGCTATGGATCTTGCCGTTTAATAGATGATTGTCACACACTGTAGGATATTTTGAACGACCTTGTGTATTATAAATACTGGGAAATTTACAATGGCTTTTTTTCCCGGTGATAATAGATCTTCTATATTTATGATGACTAAGGCTCGTTTATTGCAGATCTGCTAGATTTATAGTGATTGAGGGTGATCTGTTGTGGGGCTGTTGAATTTATTGGGGCTACAGATGATGTAGTGTAAATCTGATATGTCTATTATAAGGCAGACAGATTTAGTAGCCATGACAAATTTCTATACGACATCTGGTATCTCGTGATCTTGGTCAGCTATTACGGATCTGGTACTGTTACCATTCCTGTAGATTCTTATTTTTTTTTGTTCTTGAAGAATGCAATGTATATTTTTGTGTAATCAGTAAAGTTAATGTTTTACATCTGCCAATATTAGAGAATCGTAAACTAGGTCTTTAAAAATGAGTGTGCATCCTCCATATAACATGCCTATTGCCAACCTGTTAGCTCTGTGCATGAGAGAGGGATTTTAAGGGGCTCTGTCACAAAAAATAAACGGTATCTAATCTGCTTATATACAACTCTCGGTGTCTGAATCCTTTTTTTTTTTTGACTAAGTGCTCTAGTTTTTATAAAATACAAAAAGAAAAGTTGGGACTTCTTTTCCTTATGTATCGCTGTCAAGCTGACAAAATGGACAATGCTTAAAACAATGTTCTGTTTTAGTTGCCAATCAAATTTGCTCATAATCCATCAGTAAAAGCAGTTTCACAGATGTCAAACAACAGACATCAAGGCAGAGGAGAACAAAATGGCTGCACCCAGATATTGAGATCCAGCAGGAAAAAAATTATAATAAATATAAATAAAGGCAAGTGGCAAGGAAGTGAGTATAATCAATTAGATACAGGGCACACAAGGTAAGGAAATCCAAGAGAACACTAAATTACAGAACCACTTTAAAAGCTGATTAAATACTCCAAATATAATTTTTTTAAAAACCTCTTGACAGTAAATATTTATTATTGTACATGCAGTTTTCAGAAATTGTATGTGATTTCCTTACTATCCTTTTAGAAAAAAAAACTGTTTTAAAAGATTATCAGCATTATCTTATCTAAATAAACTTTAGTTTATAATTTCCATAAGCATAATAAAGTTGACTTTATAATATTGACTGCCTCATTATCTCTAGTTTAATATTTTGATTGTGACATCAACATCAACTTAAGTGTCAAATAATTCTCATTAGGTCAACGGAGCCACGTTGCTCACATCAAACTATTTACGTGATTACATGGATTATGATATTCTGAACATGATTTAAAGGACCACTATAGGCACCCAGACCACTTCAGCTTAATTAAGTGGTCTGGGTGCCAGGTCCAGCTAGGTTTAACCCTTTTTTCTATAAACATAGCAGTTTCAGAGAAACTGCTATGTTTATAATAGGGTTAATCCAGCCTCTAGTGGCTGTGTTATTGACAGCCGCTAGAGGCGCTTCCGCGCTTCTCACTGTGATTTTCACAGTGAGAAGACGCCAGCGTCCATAGGAAAGCATTCTGAATGCTTTCCTATGAGACTGGCTGAATGCGCGCGCGGTTCTTGCCGTGCATGCGCATTCAGCCAAGGAGGAGGAGAGGAGGCGGAGAGGAGGAGGAGAGTCCCCCGCCCGGCGCTGGAGAAAGAGGTAAGTTTAACCCCTTCCTCCCCCTAGAGCCCGGCGGGGGGGGGGGACCCTAAGGGGTGGGGGCACCCTCAGGGCGCTATAGTGCCAGGAAAACGAGTATGTTTTCCTGGCACTATAGTGGTTCTTTAACATTTGAGGTAAGGATTAGTTTTTGAGGTTTGGGTTAAGGTTTTGAGTTACTGATAAGTGGTAGTAGGTCTTAGGTTAGGATTTGAGATTGGGGTTAGCTTTCAGATATTTGGTTAGGGTCCATGGTTAGGATTATGGTTCTGGGTTACAGTTAAGGTGTAAGATTAGGGGTTTGGATTTGGACTGTGATTAGGTCCAGTTTTGTGGGTTAGGGTTTAGTGTTTGTGTTTTATTAGGTTGGGTTTACTTTTAAAGGCTAGGTTTTCGGTTAGTGTTAGAAGGATTTGGGGTTGTAGTTAGGTTCAGGGTGTTTAGATAGACTTCCGATTAGGGTTTTAGGTTCCACTTAAGAGTTAGGCTTAGAGTTTTGGATAATTTGAGATTGTGGATAGGTTTAGAGTTTTGGGTAATTTGAGATTGTGGATAGGTTTAGAGTTTCAGGTAATTTGAGATTGTGGATAGGTTTAGAGTTTCGGGTAATTTGAGATTGTGGATAGGTTTAGAGTTTCGGGTAATTTGAGATTGTGGATAGGTTTAGAGTTTCGGGTAATTTGAGATTGTGGATAGGTTTAGAGTTTCGGGTAATTTGAGATTGTGGATAGGTTTAGAGTTTCGGGTAATTTGAGATTGTGGATAGGTTTAGAGTTTCGGGTAATTTGAGATTGTGGATAGGTTTAGAGTTTCGGGTAATTTGAGATTGTGGATAGGTTTAGAGTTTTGGGTAATTTGAGATTGTGGTTAGGTTTAGAGTTTCAGGTAATTTGAGATTGTGGTTAGGTTTAGAGTTTCGGGTAATTTGAGATTGTGGTTAGGTTTAGAGTTTTGGGTAATTTGAGATTGTGGTTAGGTTTAGAGTTTTGGGTAATTTGAGATTGTGGTTAGGTTTAGAGTTTTGGGTAATTTGAGATTGTGGTTAGGTTTAGAGTTTTGGGTAATTTGAGATTGTGGATAGGTTTAGAGTTTCAGGTAATTTGAGACTGTGGTTAGGTTTAGAGTTTCAGGTATTTTGAGATTGTGGTTAGGTTTAGAGTTTTGGGTAATTTGAGATTGTGGTTAGGTTTAGAGTTTCAGGTAATTTGAGATTGTGGATAGGTTTAGAGTTTCGGGTAATTTGAGATTGTGGTTAGGTTTAGAGTTTTAGGTAATTTGAGATTGTGGTTAGGTTTAGAGTTTTGGGTAATTTGAGATTGTGGTTTGGTTTAGAGTTTTGGGTAATTTGAGATTGTGGTTAGGTTTAGAGTTTTGGGTAATTTGAGATTGTGGTTAGGTTTAGAGTTTTGGGTAATCTGAGATTGTGGTTAGGTTTAGAGTTTTGGGTCACGGTTTAGTGTTAAGGTTTTCAGTTAAAGGTTAGGTTTAGCATTATTACAATGCCATCTACATTAATATGTACTTGTTATGATGAAATCTACATGTTATGCCAATTTTTGTATGCTGTAAACATTATTAACTCAATGTTACGTCTAACAAAATAAAAATGGCTCTATAATATAATAGATGATGCATCTAAAAGGCGTTTATACTATTGGTCTTACTTTTGAGAACTAAAACACTGCTGAAAGGAAAACCTGCATTAGGTGGATGATTGTGGGCCGACACACAAACTGCTTAAAAACCAGCTCTGGTAAATGTAAGCTCCCATTCAGACGTTTTTTTGGAGGTGTAGTAGGGGGCTTATAGGGTTATTTAGTAAAGTGAGTATTTAAAAGTGAATTAAAATTTAAGGTCAAATTAGTCAAACTGGAAACATGTCATCATTTTTTTTTTTTTTTTACCAGTCTGGCTATTTTGGCGTTAAATTGAAATTCACATGGAATTCTTACGTTAGGAAATCACACAAATTGTTTTGCAATGGCTGTAAGTGATTATGGCAGCTAGACTGCCCCTATAACTTGATTACCTTTACTGGAGTGATCTGTATAAATATATTTCTGCTCTGCTACCGATAAATCCCCAGATGATTAACCATCTCAACTTCACTATGGATCTGAAAGAGGTATCATACAACTCTGTGTAGTTTCCACGTTCTCTGACAAACAGTATTCGTAAATATCCCTGATAGTGCTATAGAGTGAGCACTTTTACGATGTATTTGTTTTTTCTTGTTTTCATGTCAAAATTTGCAGAGGAGCTAAGACACCTACAACACTGAAAATGGCAGTATTGGTGTGCCTTATCCACTAAATGGTGTAACGTGTGCATAAGAAAAGCTAAGAAGCAGTTCAAATAAATGCACCAACTCGTACAAACATCAGGTTGTCAAATGTCACCCAGATCTCATAGGGCAGTTAGGCAATAATTCCTTTGAGAAAAGCTACGTTAATCAATTGTTCTCTGTACCCCGTACCTTTATCATTTAAAGTGTCATTCGTTAGAAATCCCAACTACTGCACACAGCATTTCCAGAAATTCCACCTAATGGCTTAGGTACCACGATCAGATATGTAAAATAGTGTCCCTCGATCTATCCATCCAGAGACGTATAGACACAACTCAAACCATGCAACAAGTGTAAAACCACTGTATTTAGTCTTAAACCACATTACTTTTTAATAAAAACTTTAATCTGAGTGATGCAGCAACTTCAATGTCCAATTTCGTAATATAAATTCTGGTAAAATAAAAAATAAAAGTGAAAAATACAAATTGTTTGGGAAAAGAAAAAAGGATGTTTTATTTTTTTTTTACATGTAGGATTTTTAATCAGTTGAATTGGATTGAGGCTATGATTAATCTGTTGTCATTCATATGACTCTGTGAATGGACAATGGACCTATTGTTTGCATTATGTTGATGTTTCAAAGGTCAAGTTTTGTACCTCAGACATTCCAATAGTTGCTTAGACTGCGTTTTGGTATTTCGTGTGCTTTTCCTTCAAAAATGTCGCCTCTATCAATAAATACACTGTATTCCGAAAGTTATTTATTCAGCCATGTTTTTATAATAGAAAACAGCAAGTGATATAAATGAAAACTATTTTCCCTTATACATCCAATAGAGAAAATAACACGGATTAGCATAGTGTACAAAAAAAACCCACAGCAAATTCAGCTTCTAAACACTGTCTTTAAATTCCTGAGTTCCAATCAGTGTATCGAGTCATTGTTAGGAGATGTTAATTGCAAAACAGGCATCCTACCAGACTTAACAAAATACCTCAAAGGATTAGGCAAAATATGTACACAAGTGGAAATATCCTTCTGAGTTTTCACAGCTAAGAGAAAATTTGTCAACTTAAAGGACCAGTTAAAAATTGTGTGAATAGGATCATTTTGCACTAGCTATCAACACTTACCCTTCAGAATACATGAATATTCCAGGGTTTTGGCCAACCAATATGTTTCAAAATATTATATCCCAGTAAATGTTTACAAATATTGTTTCAAGTTTTAGGTAATGAACATGAGCACAAATGACAGTATTTTAAATGCATTGTTTTAATGATATGCTGGATAAAAAGTATAAGAAATTAGAATGTTAGATGCACGTCAAACACTGAAAGAGAGGGTATTCCATAACCAGTACAGACAGGTTTAAAAAGATAATAATGGCAATACTTTTCATTTTTATGTTTCTTTTTGCAATATTTCAAAACAGCAAACAAGAACACAGAAAAGATGGATAAAAAAACACATAAGACTAGGTGTGACTATTTTTTTTTTTTTTTAAATCACTCCAAAACATTGATTTAAAGAGAAATCTTGTCATGAGTACTTAATTTGGATGTGCTGGATCTTATTGGCGTTTATTAGCTAAACGGTATCTGTATTAAGCTGACATCTTGCAAAACTGAGGTCAAAATATTATCTATCAAAACTCTTTGGGCCAAAATGTCACGAGTTGCTCAGTAAACATTCCATATTATCAAATGCAATCCATGGTCGCATGTTAGAGGTGCCATAAAGTGTTTATTCACTGAACACCAAAATATAATGAATTGAAAATCAAATTGCAAAATTCAGGCTAAAATAAGTCTAAATTAAGTCAAGCTGTGACTATTGCTAAGTTGAAGATTCTTTTTCATCCAAATCTGCTATTTTTGCCTACCCTTTACAATGCCGTTTATTTGAGTTTTTCCTATGTATGTCCAAAATGATGACATTTAACCTTTTTAATTCTAGATTTGCAACTTGCTCTAGCACCTTAAGATGTTAAACAAACTTTACTTCTACATCTCTCAACTCTTTCAATATAATTATCAAGACATACAAACTAGTTGATTATTCTGCCAGGAAAGGCTAAAGAATACAGCTTTAAAAGACATTTAAAAAAAAAAAAACTATATGTAAAATGTACTAGGGAACAAAATACAAGCTGTAGGCAGTATAAACAGTGGGATTAATCGAGAAAAATGACTATGAAAGATTTATCTCTCTGGGGATTAAATGCAGAACCCCTTCATTTGAGATAGAAAATTATGATCAAAGGTTTGAATGGAATAGGATCATAAAAAATAGCTTGTATTTAATGTATGTTTTTTATTTATTGGGGGGTGGGGGGTGTTTCTGAAGGTCCCACACCATCCGTGGATGGTAAATGTATCTCCCATCCTGTGAGACATGCATGAGATAATGAGAAAAAAAAATTCTACCAAGCAGATTGTGCCACCGTGGGCTAGTGATAAGCCTGTATTCTTCTAGTCTATTATCCAAGTACTTGAACCCAGGGAAACAATGTGATCATAGAAAATGAAAGTGCCGGGGTTTAATTGTATGCTCTTAGTCACGCAAACACAGGCAATGGCCTGAGAAAGGCGAGTTAGACTCTGAAAGCGTTCAGTTTCACTACTGATCTATTCTTAACATTCAGTGCTGTAATAAGGAAATCTCTATTTGAACCCAACAGCTACAATAATCCAAACGACACATTGTATCATAGGACATCATAGCAATTAAATGAACTTCCCTCACATTCTAATGTTCTGTACCAACAGAGTTTGAGATATAGGCTGCTGTCAGTGAAGGGTTAAAGTGAAGAGGAATGAGATGTATGGCCGGTACCAATGCTTTCTGTGTGTCTCCAAGTGCAAGTGGCGAGGCGAGAGGGGGAGGAAACGAGGCACTGGAAGAATGTGTGGTTTATGCTAAAATTTCCCTGTCAATCAATTCTGCATGTCTGCATGAAAATGATGATCACATCATCACGTTAGTTTGCCTGAGTGGCTCGGCACAAAGAAGGTGGGAACGATTTCTCAAGCCGGGATGTCAGCACTTGAAAAATCAATCACCATCTGTGCTTCATTTCTGAGAGGGAGAAAAACAAGCCCTGTTTAAGGATACGCCGGAACAAAATAAGTTCAATGTTTGGAAATAAAGCGTCGGGGTCAAAATAAACTTCACTATATCAAAATACCGCTGCCGAGAGCGTGAACTGAACGCTGTCTCCCCATAGAAATTTCAATCTTACAATGCCGTGGCTCTTTAAATCAGCTGGTGTCAGGGGACCCAGCAATGCACTTGTATTGCACAAACATTGTAGCACAAAAAAGGGTTACTAGTCGTCCATCGTTCCTTTTAGTCAATACTGTGCATGCCATCTTGTAAATGGTAGCATCCTATCATGAGCCTAACAGTGGCATTGCACAACAACCATGTTGGCAACATCACTGATTGAGTCTACATATATATATATATAATCAGGGATGTGGTTTTAAACTATGACTCTCCAGAAAACTATGGGAGATGTGGTCCAACAATTTATGGACTTCATGCAACTTGACAACTTTTGTATTAAATCATTAGCAGACCACTGGGGTCACAGCAAGAACAAATGGAAAAATGTCCTCCAGGGTTAAATGATTAGAACCCTAATGTCAAGCTCAATGCCATGTTACATAGTTACATTACACATAGAATATTGATAAACCCATCACAAATCTCAATCCTTTGGCCTAGCCTTATCACCACTTGAATATCTAGATGTTACGTTCTTGAGAGCAAAGACTTCATCTCCTCTGTTCTAGATGTTTTATTACTGTAGCGCTATAAGATCGCAAGACCCCTGCAGAGAATTGTATAATCTATTGCTTTACAGATAAGTGTTGATAATGATTGGAAACAGATTGGATAAGACAGAAATATTAGAAACGATATTCCATTTCGTATGGTCTCCACTGCCGCCAGAGGCATTATGCTTTATTAACAATCGCTCTGGGTGTAACAAGTGCACAATATTTAGGAACTGTGTGTAAAGAAGTAAATTACACCAAATACCCACTTTCAGCAAATTGGTGTGATATATAGATGTAACCTGAGCAAGACAGTAGCGTCATGTAACAGAACTGATCACAGTGGTCGAGCGCGCAGTCTGCATCTTAATATATTGTTATAAATCTTGCGATGAAAGCCAATAGCAAGCGTCGCATTCCCATCCCTTTATGATATATGAAATAATCTGAAGCTTGATAAAATATGCATATGCATTTATTTATAAACATAAATATATAATTACTCTGCCTATAATTGTGCATTCAGCAGTTAGTTACAAGTATATTTGCAACGCATAAATTCTGCATTTAAAAATTCTTGTAGGAGCGCTACTATGTCGTACGATTGCTCACACAATGCATATCAATTAATCACATTGTAAAACTCGGTAAGAACTCATAGAACACAAATGGCAGCCAAAGATAAATTGATTTTTGCTGGAGTACTGCTCCCTTTCAGTAGCACTACTGTGTGAAAAATACCAGTTAGAAAACACAGTGCTGAGACAGCAAAACCATTTCATTCTCCACAAACAGTTCTCTAAGCCAATGTCCAATAACTAAACAGTACGGCAATGTGACCCACATACTAATAAAATCATTTTTATACATGGAATGAGACAGGACATTTATTCCTCTCATACTGCTCAGACAAGTGCGATCTTATTCCATGACAACTATTATACACTGTCTCATGCTAAAGTTGAAATTAACCAGTCTCCCAAACTGTCACAACAAATTAAAAACTGAGGGACTGGGGTTATTGTCATCTGCCTATTATTCTGTACAGGGTTACACAACAACAAGAGCCTTCAGCACCTATCGGTATGCAACTCCTAACACTCCCAGCCATGGGGTGAGAACACTGAAGGATTTCATTGCATTGCTGACTTTACCGTTGTAAGAAGTAAAGCTTAGTGCCATGCTTTAACCAATAAAGTGTAAACCCTCTCAAATATTACTGGACTGCAACTCCCATAATACTCCGCAAGCCTTAGAGTAGAAGAGAATTATGGTAGCCTTTCCCTATTGTAGACATTAGAGCACTGTCTTTACTTTTTCCAGCACAGCTCCAAAGTATGGAGTTGGGTTTTGGGGATTTTTATTTTATAGATGTCCTGTCTCATCATGGTGGATGCACAACTCTGTGGATAAAAACAAAAATCTAAATAAAATATTTTTAAATGGTCAGCTTGTTTTTTTATCTTGAGATTTCAGATGAGGATATAGAACAGGGGAAACTAGATTAAAGTAAACATAAACACAGCTCACATTATAAAAACAAAAAAAATAGATGGGGTGGTCCCTATGATCTTGTATTATCCAAAAAGGGTGTTATTCCCCTCACTAATCTCGCCATGATGGTGTTGCAGAATGTGGAGAATCAATAGCAGAGTTTAAGGCCTGCCAAGCTGGAAGACGCTATACAAAGCACATAACTAAGAGTTTTTTTGCTGTGAAGCTCCATGTTATAAACAACACATTAGTAGAAGTTCCAGTGCTGTGGAACTCTACAATAAACTCACACACACTAAACATTCCAAAATACTAATAATGCAGTAGGCAGCAGGAACATGTGAATCCTGGAAAGGACTGGTTTCCTGAAAAGGAGGTTTAATATGAAGAATTCTTTGATTTTAAGAAACAAAATGTATTGAAGTTGAAATCCGGTATTATATTATCTAACTTCAATAACTGCAGATATTCCTCATTTGTTTGATACAAACATGTATTACAACATAATGAGACTATGCCACATGTGAATGAGATAGACAGACAAACATAAAGACAGAGAAAGGGAGACAGACAGACTGACAGACATATTGCAGACACACAGATGATTGATAGACAGACAGATACATAATATTAAGAAAGGCAGAGAGATAAACAGATAGACAGATCTATAGATTATAAACATACAACTTCTTTTACATGCTTTCAACTGAGAGTTGCACTTTTGGCAGATATACCTTTATATGTCATTGGTAGCTATTAGAAGTTAGATTTTAGTTTAGTTTGCACTTGAACATTTGAAATGCCACATGACTATCCTGCTGTCACAACAACTATATAATCCAACACGCAGAACTATGTAACATCTACATAGAATAGAAAACCAGACAGAACGTAAACTGGTCCTTAGAATGGCCGGGTTAATACGTTGAAGAACAGAGAATAGTCAAGGGAAAGCCAAGGTCAAGGGAGCCAGAAATACACAAGATTGATAAGAAAGCCAAGTCAGCTAAGCCAGAAATTAGAATAGTCAGAAATAACCAAAGTCAAAAACCAGGAATATTAATAACAAGATCAGGAAAACGCACTCTCGGATACCAGAAACAAAAACCACCACAGGGCAATGAACTAAGGTATTCTGGGGTTTAAATACCTCTCCCTGGGCTGTGATTGGTCAGAGCTTGGCCTATGACCCAAGAACGTGCGTGTGCATTGAAGTCGTGATGTCACATGCACGTTTTTGCGTATTTGTTGGAAGCAGGGCTAAAAATGGACGCAACCTCGCGGTCGACACCATTTTGGATCACGCATGTGAAAGGAATGGATGCCCCAACGGTCCGGCTCCCGGCTCGCTGCTGCAGGTAATTCCTTAGTGTGGTCGCACCGATCGTGTGCGACCACGTGCGGCCACGAGCTGTGACACCTGCACTGCACAGTTTGTTAAACTTTGTGTCCACGCAGTTCAACGCAGTCTATGGTGTACGCGTTCATTTTACCTAGTTTTCCAAAGAAGAAACCAATGAGATTTTGAAAGCTCTGTGCGCTATTAAAATTAATCTGCAGATTACTCATTCTGACCCTAAATGTATCACAATTTAGAAAAATCTATATTAGCTAGTGAGAACCAGTAACCTGCCGTCAATCTGCACCTTTCCAAATCCATTCCCGGGTAGATATAATGACTGCGACCAGTAATATGTGAATGGATGTCATACATTTATCATTATTACACATATTATGTTAATATGTATTGTAATGTGATTCTCCAGTGCAGCATATTTAGCCAATTTAAGAAACCTTCTTTCTCCCAGGAAAATGAGAAAAAAATGCCTTAGCCCTTAAGCAATAAGACCATATTTACTGTTTGCATTGTTTGTGTTACATATTCCTATATTTTATTCAAATGAAATCAGTTCAATTCAATGCACAAGAGATCACAAAGCACATTTCTGTCTATTTCTCCACCATGTCAATTAGCAGAATGCGATCAGAAAGCAAAAAAAATAAATAAAAATGGTGGAGTTAGGAGTGTGTGTCACTGGACTACAGATATATTTATTAATATGTGAGATATAGATGTATATATAATTATTTGTGCATGCATAGTCTTTGTCAAAGTTTTGTATCATCTACCAGTGTGGATCGTCTGGTCGAAAACCAGAAAGTCGTCAAAAACAAAAGTTACTGAAATTTAGATAATCGTTTAGAAAACTGTTGCACTATACAGGCCCAAAAGTCAGAAAACATTATCGATTGGTAATTAACACCAGATGATAATTTAGGTCATTGTTAGAGATATGTGCGTGTGATAGGATTTGGAATATTTAACGTGCACACCTGCTGGTACACACACACGCTTCCATATATGTATAAACATGTACCCTATGAATCCAGAATAAATTTCTGAAGAAATGTGGTGACACCATATTGCTGACACATTAATGTATATTTCAGCTGCCATCTGAGTCAGGTATAGCTTGGCACAATTCTTCAAATTTTTTGGTCAAATGGAAGTGAACTCCTCACCTGCCAATAGCAATGCCTTACATATATAATGCAGAGCTGCATAGGCTATAACCGGCATTTGCTTTATGGAGTGTTTTAATTGAGAGCTGAAAGTTATTTAGTAAACTCAAGGATTCAGATACAATGGGTTTTGCATCTTAAACATGAATAAATTAGTGTATACTTTCCTGCTTTCTATATTATACAGTTTTTCCTTATATAAAAAAAAAAAAAGATGTAATGCTCAATTTTAGATTTCCACACTTAATTTTATTTTTCTCACTTCAAAACTACACATGTGTTACATATTTGGATAAGTAAATATAACACAAAAAAAAATCTGCAGAGAGATAGTTACCCTTTAAATAAATAAGTAATGTCTACAGATTAGATATTACATATCACAGATCTCTGCATTGTCCATTTTCCAGAAATGTTCGAATAATGTCCTCCCGCTGCTATGCTAGACAGGACATTCATTATTTATCATCTATTTGAAAGGTGCTAAAGCCATTTAAATATATCACAAAACCAGAGAGATCGGCTACAAAAACTTTAAAAACTCCTTCTACTCAAGACGAAAATATGGTTTTTTTTGCCTCACCACTTAGTGCCTTTTTCAGTTTGCTGTTTGACTGATTTGAAAGAATCTGTTAAAATTCATACTGAGCCGAGTATAACACTTACACTAACAGAGACCATAGTGCTTCTTATTCTGAATCTTCGTATCAGGGAACAAAATAATTCTGCAATCATGTCAAATTTTGTTCCATTCATATTTTTTGTTTGGGCCCAGTTAATCAGTCTGTTGACATGTGACACAAAGAGGGGGCTCTGGTAAATTAGGGTTAAACCCTGTTGTTGCTGTAACAGAAGAAAACATCTGTAGCAAAAAATAAGATGGTAGATTTTCTTACTACTTTGTCTTAGAATAACAAAACCTTTAAAGAGTGTCAGGCAAACCGTTTGGGTAAGCTTTGTGCCTGGATGAGCACAATTGTTTGTATAGATATCCAAATTTCTGGGTAACTTCTAATGGAAAAACTGAGATGTGACCATGATGACCAGGATTTAACTGCAATGCCTTTTTGAAATTGTGTATCCACTGTGATCTGTGATAACAAAATCACACCACAAGGATAATTGAAACCATATAATAAATGGGTATTAAAATCACATGGAAAAGACCTGTGTATTAACACATAAGTGACAGCTGCCAAGCATTGTCAAAACGGGGAAGATCGGAGGCACTAGTTACAAACCTTTGATGCCATATAATTCTGGCATGCAAAAAAAAGAGAGGAAAAATAGGTATGTTATTGGCAACATAATAAACATATCTGAATACAAAACAACATTTCTAAAGATAAGATTAAGTGGTTAATTTTTGAACTAGTTAATTTCACTTCAACTGTTCAAAGACTAGTGTGCACTTTAAATGGTTAATGTTAAAGCTATCATTTCTGAAGTATACATTTAAAATCCCGCAAGATATGATAGTTATTAATTCCTCTTCAGACTAGAATTCCATCATTCCTTCAACTTCCTATCTTCTCCACCAGCCCGATCCCCCCCTCCCTGTCAACTTTTCAGTATTATAAGAAAGCAGATGTCTTATTGAAAAGTGATAAAAAAAAAAAAAAATTGCATTAGTGTCCTGCCAAATTCAGCACAAAGCAAAACATTCTTACCTTTGCATTGGATTGTGTAACTTTTTACCTGACTATTTCATGCCAAAGCAGATGACTCCGATGATGGTGATCACCCCGGCATAGCAAAAAGCTCACATACTAAGCTGATAAGTTGAGATGAAAAGAGCTCAGAACAAAGGCATTTCTGTATTGTGAAGATATGTTTAGATTCCCAAATATTTTATCAGTCAACAACGAGAGATAGCCGAACTAATAATGACAACTAACAGATGGACATCCACATTGTCTGTTTCGCTGGAATGAGAAAAAAAAGGCTGATTTCAGCGCAATGTCTGTCATTTCAGATCCAGTTCCGGAAAACGGCAGGCTGTGAGCGACAGTACCAGGATTAAAAATGGGATAAATTAATTTCTGGTTGTGTCACCGGGCAGCCATTTTAGCTACCAGAGTAGAATCTTGTAGGTCTCCGCGTTTATTTTCTACAACTTCAGTGTGTAATTGTATCATTTACACCCACAATGTAATACTCCAGAGTATAAAACAATGTGAGAATTCAGTATTTTGAAAACATTTATCCATTTTTAACATGAAAAGTACATTAAAGATGTCATTGCACCAACACAAATAGTTGGTTCAGTATTGGGTCTACAGAATGCAGCAGGATGCTGTATGAAGTCTTACGTTTAAAGGGTTTCTCCAAACCTTTATTGTATGATGTAGAATAATGGCTCATGGGCATTATTCTATATGCCCCCCCACCCCCCCAAAAAAACCAAATGCTCAAATAGTGTTTTAAAGGAAGTTTAACTTATCTCCAGTGCTTAACTAGTGCCTGTCAAAGCTTCCAAATGCTGCTTGGTGAACCCTTATGTGACATCACGGGGGCTGTGACCAGAGGCGTAAATAGAAACCAAGGAGCCCCCGGTGCGAAAATTGCCCTGAGGCCCCCCTATACGTCTACCCTTCCCCTCCAATAAGTTGCCCCCCTCCCACACATGCAGACACACACATAGATACACTCACATATACTGAGACACACACATACACACAGACACACAGACACAGACACACACATGCATACAAACACACACACACATACAAACACAATCACATATATATATAGACACACACATACATATACCACACATACATACAGACACACATACAGAGAAGCATTCATACAGACACACATACACACACACACACACACACACATCAATACATACATACATACATACAAACAAACAAACACACACATATACAAAATAGTTTAGTCACCCTCCTGTTTCCTAACTTTTAGATGCATGAGTGTGACTTCCCTGGGATCCAGTGGTGGCTCAGCCTAATGGGAGTCAGAGTTCCCACTCTGACTCCCTGCTCTCCTTCCTCATGCGGGGCTCGCGACATCTCTAATAGTAACATGTATAGTCGCATTGCCACAACAGCTTTGCAACAGCGGGTTAAACTTTAAACATTTTATAACATTGCATGGCTTGTCGTATTATGCACATTATTGGTTTTGGTCGCAATATACTTAGGTGGTCTCTATAGCTTGGAGTACGTTCCCGGTGTGCTGTATGAGCTTATGGTCCCTATTGTGTACCTGGCTAGGTGATGTGCGGGTGAAGTATGCAGAGTGCTCTGCAAGCGTGCAGGTGAGCCAATGTCAGACCCGTCAGGTATGCCTGGTTTGACCCAGGAAGTATGTGAGTTAGTGCTGCTTTTGTGACACGTTCCCTGTCGTGGGGTGCCGTGTCGCGTGGTGCCTTGCTTGGTGTTGCGTCTGGCTCTGTCCGGTTGGGTTGCGTGTTCCATGCTTAAGTACTGTCAGGTGGAGGGGTGGTGAGTCATGGCCCACAGCTCGTTCGGTCAGGTGTGTTGTGAGTAGGGTCGGTCGTCATGGCAGTGTCAAAACATGAAAAGATTAACGTGAAAAAAATGAGAAATTATAATATTTTAGAAATTATAAGACTTAAAGGACCACAATAGGCACCCAGACCACTCAGCTTAATGAGGTGGTGTGGGTGCCTGGTCCAGCTAGGTTTAACCCTTTTTTCTATAAACATAGCAGTTTCAGAGAAACTGCTATGTTTATAAATGGGTTAATCCAGCCTCTAGTGGATGTCTCATTGACAGCCGCTAGAGGGCTTCCGCGCTTCTCACTGTGATTTTCACAGTGTGAAGACGCCAGCGTCCATAGGAAAGCATTGTGAATGCTTTCCTATGGACTGGCTGAATGCGTGCGCAGCTCCTGCCGCGCATGCGCATTCAGCCGAAGAGGCGGAGAGAAGGAGGAGAGCTCCCCGGCGCTGGAGAAAGAGGTAAGTTTAACCGCTTCCTCCCCCTAGAGCCCGTCGGGAGGGGGACCCTGAGGGTGGGGGCACCCTCAGGGCACTATAGTGTCAGTAAAACGAGTATGTTTTCCTGGCACTATAGTGGTCCTTTAAGCTTTAGATTAATGTCCTTAGGGTGGTGGCTCTCTCCTGCAGCTTTCAGGTTGTTGCCGATTCGCATTGTTCCCGGATCGGGCCTCGTGGGATGAAGGGGGTCACCCGATCAGGGTTCCACTTATGCGTTGAGGCGGTGGCGCTTTGGATTTCAGCGGTCCATCGGTAGCCCCAGGACGGGTAACAGTGCTGCTGCTTCTGTGAGGGTGCTTACTGTGTGCTTATTTTCTCCTTTCTGGATCCATAGGGCTCGGGTCATCAGCCACTTGTAGGGTATATTTTTCTGCCTCAGCAGCATGGTGAATGGCCTGAGGGACCTTCTCCAGGCAAGTGTGCTTCCAGTTAGGTCAGTATAGAACGTTATATCGCCTCGAACTTATAAGTTGAGCTTCCCCTGGTCGCCGCCACGACCGCCATTTTGTCCTTGTGGCGCTGGAATTTTATGATGAGATATCTGGGTGTTGCGGTGGGTGCCTTAGCTGGTTTTGGGGCTCGGAAGAAGCCGTCCAGCTGTGCTGTTTTGACCTGTCGCGACGGTAGCATGGCCGTCAGCAGGCGCCTCAGTATGTGTGGCAGTTCATCTGCTGGGGTGTCCTCCGGGATCCCCCGGATTTTTAGGTTATTAGCCCGCCTTGCATCTTCGATTGCCGCAAACTGGCGTTCATGTCCCTCGTTCTGGCTTTTGAGGCCCTGTACCTCCAGTTGCAGGGCTGCTATTTGGGCACCGTGGCCCGTGAATTCCGTCTCCAGGGTTCCTATTCACCCCGTTAGGCCATGTCTGATTGGAGGGTACGTTCGAGGTCGGCGAGCAGTGATTTTAGCACTGCCATCGTCACCAGTGAGGTATCAGCCTTCTGAGTAGCCAGTTTTGGTATTGGCTCCACCGGGAGGTCTGCTGTTTCTTCTCCTGAAGAAAAGTCATCGGTGAATTCGGGAAAATTTCCAGATAAGCGGCCATTTTAGGCCTGGACGCCCCCGCGTAGCAGCTCAGCTATGTTTGGGCCCCCTCTCGGGCTCTCCTGCTTGGGCTTCTTGGATTTTCCCCCCATCGTGTCCCTCTGGTGCCTGTCGGTTCAGTGGGCTATTATAGTGTCGGTTGGGTGACGCCAAATGTGTAAAGTTGGTAAGTTTGAGCTCGGTTATGTCGGAGCTCATGCTCCATGCGACTTTCCCTCTCGGTTGCTTAGCTCCGCCCCCGGTGCACCAGTTTTAAAGAAGAATATTTCAAAATTTGAAAACGTGCAAAGGCAAGCTATGCAAATAACAAGGCGTGATAATTATTAGCTATGAAGAAAGGGTAGATATACTATAATTGTTTTCTTTACAAAAAAAAGGCATGTCAGAGGGGATATGATTGCACTATACAAATATAAACAATACAAACTGCTATGTGCTGACCTGTTTGTTAGCAGGAATATGCAACAGACAAGAGATCATCCATTGAGACTGGAATAAATGCAGTTTCTCTTACAGTAGAGAAAGGTTTTTTTTTTACAGTAAGAACAATAGATGTTGATCTCTCTACCTAAAGAGGATGTCTCATTCTGTACATTTTATTTAAAAAAGGCCTGTATGTTTTGTTTTTTTCAAAAAACGAAATATTCAAAGATATAATTAACATGTATGTGGAGTGTGATCCAGGGTTGTTGATCCAAGGAGAAATCAGATTGCCATTATGGAGTCAACAAGGATTTTTTGCCTTCTTTTGGATCAACAGCATGAAAAGATATGTTTGAAGTTTGAACTTGATGGACTTAAGTCATTTTTCAACCTAGAAAAATATGTAATTATGAGATCTTTTTTTCTGATGAAACAAAAATTAGATCGTAATGCTGATATAGTTTTGATTTTTTTTTCTTTTAACTTAATTAACTGTAGAGTTCAAAATGGTGGGGAGAGAAAACAGAAAAAGATTCAGCTACAATAACACAATATTTTCTTCTAAATTTAATCACATTAAACTAAAAATAGACAAATATTTCTGAATACAGGCAGCAGATGGCCAAGTGATGGGGGAAAAAAGGATAATTTTTCTACAGGTAAATATTACTAAATAAATAGCTTAAATAGAATCTTGTTTTGTGAATTATGGGGCTGTTTGTTAATAACTTGCTTTACTGATACTGAACGCTATCTTACAGAAACTCAATTATCCCCATGCCTTGTGAACTTTTGTTCATATTTAGTGAAACAAAATTGAAGAAAATGTATGATATGGTAAACACAATCCTAATACATTTTCTCATGCTGATACAAAGAAAAAAAAAATATTTTGTTTTTTCTTCTTAACTAAAGCACTGTGTAAAAACATACACCAGCTTATTTAGGCAATTATTTTATAATAAAGCTGGTAGGTAATATGCCACAATGCACATTGGCAAAAAGTATTTAAAAACAAAAAGCTACTGCAAACTTACTGAGAATATTTGCATATTTGTATCTAAAATCCTGGTCTATAGGGTCGCATGCAATTTTCCAAATTCTACGTCAAAGTATTGGGATAGTGCTTACTATAAATACATACAGTTGCAAGAAAAAGTATGTGAACCCTTTGGAATGATATGGATTTCTGCACAAATTGGACATAAAATGTGATCTGATCATCATCTAAGTCACAACAATAGACAATCACAGTCTGCTTAAACTAATAACACACAAAGAATGAAATATTGCCATGTTTTTATTGAACACACCATGTAAACATTCACAGTGCAGGTGGAAAAAGTATGTGAACCCCATAGACTAATGACATCTCCAAGAGCTAATTGGAGTGAGATGTCAGCCAACTGGAGTCCAATCAATGAGATGAGATTGGAGGTGTTGGTTATAGCTGCCCTGCCCTATAAAAAACACACACCAGTTCTGGGTTTGCTTTTCACAAGAAGCATTGCCTGATGTGAATGATGCCTCGCACAAAAGAGCTCTCAGAAGACCTACGATTAAGAATTGTTGACTTGCATAAAGCTGGAAAGGGTTATAAAAGTATCTCCAAAAGCCTTGCTGTTCATCAGTCCACGGTAGGACAAACTGTCTATAAATGGAGAAAGTTCAGCACTGCTGTTACTCTCCCTAGGAGTGGCTGTCCTGTAAAGATGACTGCAAGAGCACAGCGCAGACTGCTCAATGAGGTGAAGAAGAATCCTAGAGTGTGAGCTTAAGACTTACAAAAGTCACTGGCAAATGCTAACATCCCTGTTAGCGAATCTACAATATGTAAAACACTAAACAAGAATGGATTTCATGGGAGGATACCACAGAGGAAGCCACTGCTGTCCAAACAAAACATTGCTGCACGTTTACAGTTTGCACAAGAGCACCTGGATGTTCCACAGCAGTACTGGCAAAATATTCTGTGGACAGATGAAACCAAAGTTAAGTTGTTTGGAAGAAGCACACAACACTATGTGTGGTGAAAAAAAGGCACAGCACACCAACATCAAAACCTCATCCCAACTGTGAAGTATGGTGGTGGAGGTATCATGGTTTGGGGCTGCTTTGCTGCGTCAGGGCCTGGACGGATTGCTATCATCGAAGGAAAAATGAATTCCCGAGTTTATCAACATTTTGCAGGAGAACCTAAGGCCGTCTGTCTACCAGCTGAAGCTCAACAGAAGATGGGTGTTGCAACAGGACAATGACTCAAGCATAGAAGTAAATCAACAACAGAATGGTTTAAACAGAAGAAAATATGCCTTTTGAGGTGGCCCAGTCAGAGTCCTGACCTCAACCCGATTGAGATGCTGTGGCATGACCTCAAGAAAGCGATTCACACCAGACATCCCAAGAATATTGCTGAACTGAAACAGTTCTGTAAAGAGGAATGGTCAAGAATTACTCCTGATCGTTGTGCACGTCTGATCTGCAACTACAGGAAACGTTTGGTTGAAGTTATTGCTGCCAAAGGAGGTTCAACCAGTTATTAAATCCAAGGGTTCACATACTTTTCCACCTGCACTGTGAATGTTTACATGGTGTGTTCAATAAAAACATGGCAACATTTCATTCTTTGTGTGTTATTAGTTTAAGCAGAATGTGATTGTCTATTGTTGTGACTTAGATGATGATCAGATCACATTTTATGACCAATTTGTGCAGAAATCCATATTATTCCAAAGGGTTCACATACTTTTTCTTGCAACTGTATATTATTATTGACAAGCAATAAGGACCACATCTTGGTTAAAATACACAACCAAATTCACCAGGATGCAAGGTGTGTTGGGCTATTGAGAACATTTTGGCTGAAGAGAGTTCAGAGAAGTGAAGGCAAACATACAGCAGTAAGGCATTTTTAGTGTAAAGAGCACAGACCAGAACTCTCGAAAACTGTTTAAATAACCACCAATGGTTCAAGATTCTGACATTATCTTATTCCACAATGGATTTAAATCATTTTAATAATTTCTCAGTCATGGAATGGAAGAAGTTAATGACTGGACCAATCATTGGCCTAGCTATTCTCTTCAGTCATCCCCAATGGCTCAATAGAGTACTTCTTTACAGGAAATGCTATGGTTTTTGTTTTGGTTATTGGAAGTCTGGTTGATATTCATGGGTCAATTACTTGTCCCTACGTCCTTGATTGACCTTTGGTCTGACTGACCCTTTTCCTGCTTGTTAGGCATTCCTGTCATGATGGAATGTATACATCTTTGCATTTCAATGCTATATAACCTTCCTAATCTCACTCGGGTGATTTGCTTAATAAATGCTTCAGCTGTTAAAATTAACAATTTTTTTTAAAGAAAAGGCAGAAGAGGTGAGACTTCTTGGACAAGGTCATGCTACCAGTCGCAAGCATCCAAATAAAGTTCTTCCCGGGTCACAGAGAATCCGTTCTAGGTCAAGTTGCTCTACAAATCACGTCTGGAGATATCTATACCTGCACCTTTGCAAAGTTTAAATAGCATGGTTTAACATATCAAGACATATTAGATTTACGGACAAAAATGTTGTGTATTAGGAAATGTTGCAAAACACATACATTTTAATGTTTCCTTTGAAGAATACTAAGCACATGAGAAGATAGTCTCGTATCGGCCTTAGTTCCTAACATAGGATGTCTGTACGATGATGAGGTACAGCCAAACCCAACACGAATATATTTGAATGTAAACTATAAATGTAAATCTCTCTGTTGGCTTAAGTGCACATAAATCCATAATCTTACTTTTAATCAGTTAAGCATAATAAACTTTAAAACATAAAACAAACCTAATGTCTAATAAATCAGCTGAGTGTGAATTAGCACTGAAGCTTTAACTTTACCTAATTTTTTGTTTATATAAAATGTTTTCATTAAGTTGGAAATAAGACACTTTTATATGTTTAGGTAAGAAAGCTATTTACAGTTTAAGAGTAGAGTATTATCATTTCTAGTAGACTCACACATCCCTAAGAATATATATATCATGCCCACAACTGTAAGTATATCATAAAAATGTCATACTATGTGTCTATGTCACATCATGCCATGTTCTGCGGAGATGTCTGGCTTTGGTTTCTGGTATCCAGTACTCTTTTTACAATTCTTGTTTAGTTTTTCTTGGTTTTCTTTAAGCTGGGTTTTTCTGGGTTCATTCCTGTAATCCGTCCCTGGAATTCCCAGTCTCCAGGTTTCCTTTAAATGTTTGTTTTATGTTTCCACACCCGTTTGTTTTCCATCATTCCTTTTGTTTCAGTGTCCTGCAGGCAGCTGCTCAAGCCTTCTGCCCTTTCTTGCAGGTAAGTGCTATTGTGGTTTAGTATGGTTCTTTTAGCGAACATTAGGCAGTGTAGGAGCTGCCGAATTTGGGGTACATTGGCGTTGTGGCAGGCTTATGCAATGTATGATTATATAATGTAACTAAATCCTCATACTTTTCATATATAGTGCTTAGTTATGTCTCCTCTTGTTTTGCCTATCTTATCTTGTCTTGTTTTAGTTTGTATTCCCAGTTCATATACAGTCCAGTCCTGCCCTGTTCTTGTTTTCCTCATGTCTTGTGTACATGTTCTGGGTTTTGCTTTCTGTCCTGCTCTGGTTCTGGGTTCTATTAGTTCTGTCTTGTTTTCATGTTTGGTGACTATCCTAGCCTTGCCTTGTTTCTGTACTGGATACATGTCTGCTGCAGAGCCCACCTATCCAGTTCCTGGGAGGTCTGCATATCAAGCTCCTAGTTCCTGGGATCCGCTGTAGCTGCATCAGGGTTCTGGTATGTGGCTGCGCAAACGCTGGTGCTCAACGCCAGAGGACATGTGGTTACCCTGCACCAGGCCCTGATAGTCCATTACCACGCTGAGACTCCCACTTCTCATCAGGCACTCAGGGGTCCCGGTTTCCGTACTGCCGCCCCTGACAGTCTATTACTATGAGTATAGCATAAATAAGACATACTATGTGTCCAGTACTAAGAATATAGTGTTTATATATGTATATATATATTTATATATATCAGACATCCATTTCATATCTCCATTACTAATAGTATATAACCATATCATACTACATTCCAATTATTAACAGTATAGTGTAAAAAAAAATAATACTATATACCCATTACT
This sequence comes from Pelobates cultripes, assembly GCA_933207985.1. Taxonomy (NCBI): domain Eukaryota; kingdom Metazoa; phylum Chordata; class Amphibia; order Anura; family Pelobatidae; genus Pelobates; species Pelobates cultripes. The sequence continues at coordinate 17,007,510 of OW240923.1, forward strand.
AGGAAATAAGTATAAATATGTCATACTATATGCCCACTACTAATAGTAAATAATAACTATATCATACTACATGCCAATTACTAAGAGTATAGTGTAAATATATCATACTATATGCTCATTACTATGAGTATAGTATAAAAATGTGATACTATATGGCCGTTACTAGGAGTATAGTGTAAATATGTCATGATATATGCCTATTACTAATAGTATAGTATAAAAATGTGATACTATATGGCCGTTACTAATAGTATAGTATAAATATGTCATACTATATGGCCGTTACTAGGAGTATAATATAAATATGTCATACTATATGGCCGTTACTAGGAATATAGTATAAATATGTCATACTATATGGCCGTTACTAGGAGTATAGTATAAATATGTCATACTATATGGCGTTACTAGGCGTATATATAAATATGTCATGCTATATGGCCGTTACTAGGAGTATAGTATAAATATGTCATACTATATGGCCGTTACTAGGAGTATAGTATAAATATGTCATACATTATGGCAGTTACTAGGCGTATAGTATAAATATGTCATGCTATATGGCCGTTACTAGGAGTATAGTATAAATATGTCATACTATATGGCCGTTACTAGGAGTATAGTATAAATATGTCATACATTATGGCAGTTACTAGGCGTATAGTATAAATATGTCATGCTATATGGCCGTTACTAGGAGTATAGTATAAATATGTCATACTATATGGCCGTTACTAGGAGTATAGTATAAATATGTCATACATTATGGCAGTTACTAGGCGTATAGTATAAATATGTCATGCTATATGGCCGTTACTAGGAGTATAGTATAAATATGTTATACTATATGGCCGTTACTAGGAGTATAGTATAAATATTTCATACTATATGGCCGTTACTAGGAGTATAGTATAACTATGTCATCCTATATGGCTGTTACTAGGAGTATAGTATAAATATGTCATACTATATGGCTGTTACTAGGAGTATAGTATAAATATGTCATACTATATGCCCATTACTAGGGGTATTGTATAAATGTGTCATACTATATGCTCAGTACTAGATTTATTTATACTATAGTAAGATTTATAGTATAAATATGCAATTCTATAATGCCCATTGTTAATAGTATACAAAGTCCTGCTATATGTCAATGTCCATTATTAAGAGCATAGTATAATTACCCTATGCTATATGCCCATAACTATACTATAGGCCTGTTACTGACAGTATAGAGCCATAGACTATATTGTGCAGGTTAGTTATTGCTAATGGTTAATCATTAACATGCTGCTGAGTAATTATATGCTATATATTCAGTTCAAGGAGTAGCATAACACTAAGAGTGGGCAATAGCATGCCAGACTGTACACCATTACTAACTATTATATTGTTAAAGGAGTAAAGTATCCAATAAAATATGACTTTACTTAATATACCGGTAATGCTTACACAGTAATGTTTACAACGAGATGATAAGAATATATTAGGGGACATCACCCCATTATTTAGGCCATAGATTTAATGAAATTAATAGAGACATACATTAAATTAACATTCCTTACCCTGGTGCCCACCCTCCTTCTCCTTCCCCAGGGTAAGTAGTCATACCATTTGCCAGCTGTAGTGGTTTTATTTAGAATGTTGCTTCAAAGAACATATCTATTTTTGGCAACAGCTGACTGTAACTTAAGCTAATTTATTTTCTAATATTTTTATTCAAATTGTTATTATTTTTTTACTTATAGATTTTACAACACGTATTTAGTATTGTAAAATGAAATAAAAAAGTTTTTAAAAAAAGTAAAATACATATCTGTTTAAATAAATAAACATTTGAATTATACAATAGTAATAACAATAATACAATTACATCATTGCATCATTACCTTCTTTGTATCGGCAATATATTCGGCAGTATATAATGAATTCAAAAGACAGTTAAGTATATATCTGTCTACATAACCAAATTTCTAAGGTGCTACATAAATTCCTATACTATTAATAACAAAAATAAGTGACATGCACTGTAAATAATCCTGCCATTTTATCACCTTATTCATTATAAATACTGTAAGATTGTAGAACAAATAGCTCAGGTGGATATTCCATACAATCTAGCTTTTGGACGATGTTTTGAATTTAGCAAACTGGCTCTAGTGTAATTTTTGCAAGAAGCATTCTGCAGTTCTGCGTTTATACAGATATCTTGCATTGTTCCCAGAAGGCACGTATCTGTAATACCTACGTGAGGAGATTGACTGAAGCAAATTGTTCCCACGACTGCTCTCTTGGCATCTGCAATGATCTCTGCCAAATATACCTAGCTTCTGACCTGCTAAAAGCACCCGACGCAGCTCTAGGCAATGCTGATAATGGTATCATGATAAATACCAGGGTATAATTCTAGCAGTTTCACATATATTCCCATTTCATCCAGATGTATATCAGCAGAGATCGAAAAAAGGCGACACAATTCAAGGTATAGTTTAGTCACCGTCTGGGCTCTTCTTGTTATCATCTGAGTGCCAACCCATGCAAAAAACAAAAGTGGGTAATAAAATAACTCTTTAAGATTTGGTCATGTGTTCTGCTGGGAAGCAGAGACTAAATCTCCTACCAACCTTAGACAGCTTTGGAAATAGGGGAGTGTGGACCTATACGCAATAAAATTACCATTTACAAATCAAGACATTATGCTGTCTCATTATTGCCTTTACCAACATCAAATAGGAAATGCGTCTAATGTTTCCAATGTGAAATATGGCAATGGACTTTCATACAGCCAGTCAATTGTCTATAATAATAAAGAATTTGGCTTGCCTTTCCAAATGATTTGGTTATGAGGACAATTAACTGAGCGTTACTGGGGGCAATGTTTAAACTCCATTTTTCTATGTTTCAAAACGAGCATCGTTTCTTAGCTTTAGAATGGTGAGAGTTTCTCATGAGTAAACGAAGACTGAAAGCACCCTGTCTCACTTGCATAAATGGTAACAGAATAATTAATCAAATTTAAACCTGAATAACCATGCTTTAATAAAAGTGTATTTCAGCCCCAGTCAAAGTCCTTAATATGAAACCATTTTCCAGGTCAACTTATATTCCCATTCCAAAGAAACCCCCCCACTTCTTTATATTAAAGTAACAATCCGGGCACCGTAACAACTTCATTGTAAAGAAGGGTGTGAGGAGGTCCCCAGGCACCAGATTCCCTCACGGGGTTAAACTAGACAGCAGAAAATGATTTATACACTGTGATAACAGAATATCATTGTTCCCTTTGGCACATCCTCATATTGCACCATATGTAAATAGAATAATATAATGGAGAATATTTCATTTGCATATGATGATGCATGATACAGAGACAATGAGGTGGACAGGCAATTTAGAATGCTCTACAGTCACATCATAAACTTTGTTTAAATGACACATTCTGTTTAAATTACTTTTTTTATCCGCTTGTTGTGTTTCATGTATACCATTGGTTTTTTCCTTTGAGAAATGAAATCATCATAAATACAAAAAAAACAAACAAAAAAAAATATAACTAATTACATGAACATAATGAATCCATATAGTTGTGAAAAAGGTGGATAATTTGCTTTCAAAAATAATAAAGGGCTAAATGTTACAAATAATCAGTGTTATTATATATACATATAAAAGTGAAGGGTTAACATGTTAGACATCAGGGCGTTAGAAATGTACGTATCAGACTGGCATTTGAAGGGTTAAATAAATGGCATATTTTATTTATTTTTTTCCCTCTGAGGCGGTCATTGCCTCTTTGGTATTGTGTCATTTTCCTGCGCTGAAAACTTCCAACGTACAGATTCTATTTCACCCAAACACGGTTCTGAATGCAAATGCAAACTCTCCAATTAGAGGAAATAAAATGGGTGGCCTTTTTTTTTTTTTTCCTCTAAGCTCAGACATTGTTGCATAACAGAAAAGACCCAAGGAACCTGTAGCTTTTCAGGGAAGATCAGAGATCAAACAAACAGGTCTAAATGGAGATCTGAAAACTGAGCACAGTTCTTTTTTTTTTTTTATTTTAAGAAAAGTTCCATTCCTCTGATGTTAAAGGGTTTTCGATAACACACTCCATTCCTAAGGTAGCAGCACAAACAATCCCCAGTGACTGTACTTAATTGTGCTCAGACGCTAATCTTCTTGTCCTTACATTGGAGGGTGTATTCCCCAAACAGCAGGTTCTTATGACATATTCGGCAACTTGGAAATTTCAGGCCAAAACAATTGAGCAGGAAAAAAACCACTGTGAACTCACAAAGGAATTTCTATGGTCTCAAATACACATACTCTCTTATCAAACAGTGTCAAGGAAGAAAACTAATTTCTGAGATGGTATAGGGACTCACATGGGTCCAGATAGCTTTCTATTACAGGCAAATTCCCAATTTAAACGTTTAGAAAGCAGCACAGCTCCTGATGTTTTAAATACTGTTTTATAGACCCTTGCTTATCCAGTCGTAAAGGTCAACAACCAGTATTAAAAGACCACTGTCAGGTTCCCAGCCATTACCTACTTGTGTGCCGCCATTTAATTAATCTGTTTCACGTTTCCCCAACCAAAGATCACACTGCTTTGCCTTGCTGCAACCCTCATATTGCAATAAAGTCAGCTGGTGTCTCCAGGCAAAGATGTGTGAATTTGGGTCTTGCAAGTGCGTGGTCCTCACAAGGGTCAAGCATATGGCAGCAAACAGTTGGAGAAGATCTCGGAACCTGACAGTAATTATTTAAAGAGCCATTAGACTTGTTTTTAACATTTACTTTTTTTTTTTTATCAGATGACTTGTTAATTAAAGAAAACACCTATTTTGGGGTAGTATGGTACATCCATTTATAGATACAGGCCATTTTGCCCTGAGCAAAGTTTCTCAATGTCTCAGTGTGAAGCTCTCGCTAGAGTCTGCAGTAGGAAACGTGTATTCCTGTCCATTTTCATCAGTGTCATATAAAAAGTATATTACTGTCACAGTTGATGCTTGATATGATGGCAAGCAGAAATGAGCTTGCCAATATTACAGCAAACATATTTAATCCTTTCACTGAAGTAGCAACAATTATAAGTTTACTGTAACTTTATGTAATGCATAGTACAGAGGTGCCAGACAAGAGTTGTCTGTAGTATCAAACAATCTTTACCATTTGCTATATTTGCTGTAAGTCTGGATTAATTCTGTGCATGTGCGGTGACAATGCGGTCAAGGATCACACGTCTCAGTTCATATTGATAATATATTGTGTGCAAATTCCCTCCTAGGACATTGACGTTATACTTACAAGCTCTACATAAGCAACATCTTAAAATAAGATCCAGCTGTTATTACAGTGTAGAAAGGAAGCAGACTAGTGTGATATCATTGGTAAGCAGGTAAAGTAAAGCAGGCATTGCAGAAACCTATAAACAAAAGTATTATTGAAACATTTACAAGCATAAATAAACCTGTTTTAACATAAAACACAATTGTCAGATGTAGCATTCCATTTACAATATTTTTTGTTTTGCTTTGGGTTTTGTTTTTTGTTTTTTACTGTCAGACATTAGATGGGAATTGATACCAAGGTGGAAAACTGCACATCAAAGATTTCAGATTGTTCTTCCCCGAATTAGAACACTTTGCTCAGAGGCGGACATGTCGGCAAGTTAGGAAAGAGCTGCAGAAACATCCCTCCATGCACAAAAAAAAGTCTCAGTGGTGGATTAACACGTATCCACAGAGGAAATAAACTGATACCTGCAGATATGTTGGTCTTCAATACACAAGCCATCACGTGTCTTTGGTGTAACAACGCAGGCTATATGTAGACGTTTGAATGATCACTCATTTTCCTTTCATGTAGACTGGATTTGCATTGGACCTTTGAGAAGCAGAAGCAAATCATATGGAGATCATTCTCAGAGAGGATGATGTTGCTTCGAAGAGCCATGACTTCAAAATGAACAGCCTTGCAACAGTAGGACAACAAACAGGGCTTTCTAGTGTTTTCAGTCGAATCAAAGACATAGCATTTATTTGTTGATTTTAGAAGACGGTTTTGAGTGAATGCAAAACAGATAATTAATTATGTTGATTGCCGAATTCGGAATCAAGTTCTAACATTACCTGAGAGATCAAAACAACTTCTAGCGTCTAATATGTTTTCCCCCTCAAGTAGGAATTATAAGGAAAAAAAAAACTAAATTCATACCCAGGCTGATTTCATAACAGAAATTAGCACAAAAAAGAGCATCAGTCTTATGAAGAAATGGATTTAATGACTGTTTCAATTAAATATGGTCTAGCAAACTAAATTAAACACATCCGTTTTTCATTGTTAATGTGGCTTGTGCGTTGACTACTTAACAAAAAAAAAAATTCTGAGATTTGTTGTAGCTTTATTTATTTATTTATTGTTTTAATCCGGTGACTGCATAATATTTATATATCTGTCTCGTTCCTATCAAGAAGTGTATGACCTATATATGTCATTTGAAGGAGAGCTACTGCTGTCTGAAAGCTATAATCAGCCCGTAGTTTAAGACAACAACAACAACACAGCAATAAAAATGGAATGGCTACACTTTCTATCTTTATGGATCTGTATTAGCGTTTATTATTCTGTGTAGGTGAAATGAAGGAAGCCATTTTGTTGGTCATGTGATATCATCTGCAGGATCCATTAGATGTCAGCTCAGCCTTAATAAAATGAACATATAAGATACAAAGTGCTTTGCACAGCAACAGCATTTCTAACCCCAATGACACAGGAAGTATCTGCGTGATAATTAAGGGATAATATAAAATACCGCAGTAATTGTACTGGCTTTTTAGTTATTAATAAAAATATGATGACATTTCTCAGATATAGTTAATTTTTCCCTGTGGCTACACGATCTTATGATAATTTCATGTGTAAGATAATCTCGATGGAACTACTTTAGATGAGATCAACTGTGAAAGCATAATGGCTGCTCCCAGCAACCACACTTCTATTGCTAACACGTTACAGGCTATCGGATCACTCGTGCATAATATTTGTTTCCTTGGCATGGGGATTTAAGAGTAGCTAACCTGTTATAAAAGCCTGTAAATAGTTTAATAGGTGAATGTGGTTTAATCACAATTCTGTGAAATTAACAGGGTTGTTCACTAGAGTGAGAATTCAATGTGTATTTAAAGTAAATTTCAAAATTAAGGTCAAAATAGCCGAAGTGAAGTAATTCTCTAACTCAGCTATGTGTTAATTTGTTTCAAATTTGGCCTTAAATTTGAAACTAACTTTGAATTCCTGTGTTAGTAAATAACTCTGTAAGCCTCTCAGGAAGGTTCTGAGTTAGACCTTTTGGAATGGTATAGGTGTAGAACGTTCCGTCGGGCCTTGTTATTCAGTAAGGTGGGTAAGTCGGCATAAAACGGAGCCCAGCTGTGATGACATGTTCCTGTAAAACATCCAGCCTTATTCCCACTGTCTGGATTTGGCTCTCGAGACCTGACTCCTTAAGCACTTATATTTCACTCAAATGGCAAGTGTGTCACATTGACACAGAGGGGGCTATTCAAAAACGGGTGACAGTCATTAGCAATCCAACTGACATTAATTTAAATGTCCATTAACGATCACTAACATCTATCTCTGTTTTGTGGGTATTCCCCAGAGTTGCGTGGCAGACTCCCAAAGAGGTCATAAATTCATATTTGACGTCAATAAATTCCATCCTATATTTGGCAAAGGTTTTGGATGTAGATCTGCAGGGAGTTTAGAATGAATATTGCTATTGTACGACCTATAAATGATACTGTGCATCTAGATAGGCAGACAGCTTGCATTAACCTCTTCAATACAGCTACACATCGTGGCAGTGGTGGTTACCATCTCGGGGATTGGATGGTTTTTTTGGTTAATGTACAGTTTCTACGTAAGGGTTACAAGGTTTATTATATTTCTTTATTCTGCTATTTCAAGAACACCATCACCTTGAGATGAATCATGTCTGGATTTTGTCAATATTTGCTCACTAGCTCAGAAAATCCGAGTTATATTCATAGTCTAAACATAAATAAAAATACATCTGCATTTAATGGATAAATTGATATGCATAGAGAGGAACACAGACGACAGGCAATAATATAGTACAGAATATTCAATAGGAACAGAAATATGGTTTCTTAGATAACAAATGGACTCTGGAAAAGAAGAGGGGAAAAAAAGTAAAAATAAAAAAATAAAAAATAAACGACCAGTCATTTGAGACCTGAACTAGCAGAAACCTTTTTGCAAAATAAACATGACAAAAAAAAAAGCCTTCCAAAATACTCGGTAAGCCTAATGACTGTTTTTTAATGCACAAGTGAAATGATCTTTGGATGCTGAAGGGTTAAATACATTATATTTGTTTATGACGCTGTTTTTGCTGTAATTCTATATTGTTTGGAATAAGGAATGTTTAGTCTTTACGAAGACGAGTCAAGCCGGAATGCAGAAAAGGTTTATGTAAATATGTCATGGTATTACATTTTTAAAAAAGTACTTGGAGTTAAAAAGCAAGGAACCCGCATTGCCAAAAAGTGCCATTTTATGGAACTGTGACAGTATGCTAGCTTGCCGAGCTTCACAGGAAACATTGTATCACAAACATCTGGGGTGCCGTGCTAAGCCACCACTGTCGTGCAAAGCCACTGTTCCACCGAAACTGCTAGCAAATGCATGGACGGAATGTTAATCTTCCAATGCAATTTTTCCCATTGCAACACTGGGCCTTGTGGGAGTGTGCATAGGCGAGCAGTAACGGGCAGATGCACTAACTACAGGTTATCTTTAGTCCTGTCTAGCATTTCATGTATGCACATGCCAGAACATCGTACAGATTAAATTGAATCCTTTATCCACAGGGGGTCCAGTCAGCCACACGTTTGTGGATGATATGCCCACTTTAAAAATTTTCTGAAAAGCCCAATAGCTCATCCTGCCTGTTGCAGCACTCCCCTCCTCCCTCACATACCCGTAGTGACTATATAAAGGGTGCTAAATAGCAGCAATGTATATTAATGTATATTGATATATTGCACTTCACTTCCTGACATGAATATGCCCCCTCCCTCCCACAGAAAGCATTATAACACTGGGCTGGGGAGAGTAAATTTCATTACATTTGTTAAATAGGAAGAAAAAAAAAGCACGGAAAAATACTAATCCTGTCTTTCAACAAAAATGTTATAGGAAGCTATGAATTTGGTAGATCTGAATAGGATGTTGGTACATGTTTTACTAAGGTAATATAATGGCAGACTATTATTAGATCACATTAATCATTACTGTGCCAAAGGCACTGACAGGCTCGCTGAATAGGATTGAAAGGGTTGGTAATGGATATAAATTATCCATTGTGTGATAAAAGGATTTTTACTAAGAAGGTAGGAATAAAACAGCAAATTTCAAATCTGACTGCTGTATAAAACTGGAAATAAAAGTAGCCCAGACTCTGGGAAATCCGCATATTCAAGAGGTAAGCACTTTTCCAACAAGGTGGTCAATGGGCATATAAATTGTACACTATGCAAAATTAACTTCTTGACGCATAATGCTATCAGTTTGTAGCAGCAGCTATTCCATCCAGGAAGTGATTTTCTAAATGGCAAAATCTCTTTAGCACAGTGACACTGTGTGAAGTGACAGGGCACTAGTTTCTCAGTGTGCCAGCTGCCACCTTGCTCGAAGAAAATTCCTGTGCTGTTAAGCAGATATATCCCCCTCCTCGTGGCATTGATCCTGAGACGTTCAGTACCACGTTTACTCGGAATTCACAGTTTGCTGAAAGCATGGCCTGGGGCAGGCCCTGAATGGAGCAATTTAAATGCTAAAATGTGCAGACAATGGTAGCTGGTTGGCTTGTAACCTTTAAGTTAAGATTTCATTTTTCTGTCACTCTGAGATTTGACGTATTTAGAGGCTTAAGGTTATGGTTCAGTTAGATAGAGGGGGGGACCAAGAGGACAGTCGCTATATTTATGGCTTACAGGACAGTTTTCGAGATATTATATCCTGGTATAGAGAATGTGTTCCTGCAAAAATCAATTAGAATGTTGCAATATATTTTATTGTAAACGATATATGAAAGCTCATCAGACAAGACATCTCTCTTATTGTATCTAAAGTCTATCTTGTTTCAATGAAAGTTTGATTTTGATAAAAATAAGATGGGCTGATTATTTTTTTTCCTCATAAGGCATCACACAATTCAGATTTCTACATGCAAAAGACAAGTCATGCTGATTTGCTTCAACTTACCCTTATATGTTTCCAAGGTTAATTAACGGACTAAAAGTGAGTTGGGTAATGGACCTTCTATATATTTTCTAAAGCTTAAACGTATATTCTTTCTGAGGGAAATGACTATTATCGGGGGAATATTAATTATTTTTCAATATAAAATGCCTAATGGGAATGTTATTGTGTTTTTCAATGTGGTGGCCTCTAAGCCTCAATGACTGGTTTGTGAATAAGCACAACAGAAAATAAATTGATGTATCCCAAGTAGTTTAAAATAAAGTTCAGTGTAAGTTACCAGTAAAGTAAACTGAAAAAAAATAAAAATCATATATTAATTGTCAAAATATGTTAACTAAAAAAAAGCCAGACTTACCAGAAGATATAAATGGAATCCTCAGAATGAAACTTTCAGATCTCCTTCACTTCTGTACTACTGAATGTAAAGAAAATATAGAAATTCATTCTGGAATAGAGATTAACAGAGTCCAATTAGTGTCCCTTGTTTGCAATCTCCCGACAATGCACAGAATGCCACAATTCTATCTTCAAACACAGGGGTAGTTCTAGTAATGAACGGGTTAAACTCTGATACTAAACACCAGGGCAGCATTTTATTGTACGTAAATAATTATAATATAAAATAGAATAAAAGGTGTATGGTATGAAACTGATTATAAGGAATGACAATCGCTAAAAGAAAATCAGGAATAGCAGAGTCGGCTCCTATCACACGTACACTGCACTTCATTTCCATGTTTTTAACAAGACCCATATTGTTTGAAAGATTCCCACACAAAAATACCCCCTGCTGATAGAGCCCAGCTGCCATGGATTAAGGAGGCTGTACTTGGCCGCGGCGGTTGCTGTGAAGTACCGTGGATGGTGTCAGTCAAAGATCTCTGCAGAATGCTGGACTCACCGCATCAGGTCTGTCTGAGCACTTGTACATGAAGCTAAGTACAGCTTTAGTCTATTGATATACAGCCCCCCAATGCATAACCCAATAGGACTGATCTCTTAAGGTGTAAGGTCGCTAACACGACTATTACAGTTTTAGTGCACAAATAAAAACATGTTTGGTGTGGATTTTTACATGCAGGCTAACATGTCAGGCTAAGGGAAATTACTGCCAACAAAAGTGACATCGTTTTATAAGAATAATTATAGGACCTATTTAGTTCTTTTCTCAACGTCCGTTTGTTTACATCAAGATCAGGTCTTTGGCAAGGCACAAAAACTGATTTATGTTACATGTTAAAAAAAGATATATACTGGCAATGGAAAGAGGAAGGGTCCAAACAGCTTAATAATGGACACACTGATTAAGCAGCATTTAAATAAAGGCCACTAGGTGACATATACTCACCCACTGCTCAACTACTACCTCGGACAGTTAAATGGCTAAATTAAAGAGTAATTAGCAGTTCACAATCCGTGCATGTACCCCTCCACTCCAGCTCAGCACCACAAATCCCATGGGGTTTGTAGAACAAAAATCCACTTTATTTTAACTTATATCAAAGGCATATACGATGGTAAACAAAATGCCAGTACATCATTAAATTATAAAGCAAAAAAATAAAAAGAGGAGGACAACAAGAACAAAATAAATTATGCAAAAAAATTAAAATTTTACACGGTGATTTGTTATTAGCAAGTTTTTCACGCACTGATAAAGTATGTCATCACAAAATGTCAGCATCTTTATACCCTTGTTGTGCATAGAGAATACTAAAATCTAAATTATAGTCCATTTAAAAAGGGGCTTTAAAAAGAGGCTCTAGTAGATTGATGCTAAATTAGGTTTCGTCTTGCTACCTGGGGTAAGTATGTATTATGTTACAGCTTGGCTTTATCAGGGAATCATTATATTAAGATTAAAATCAGATTCTGCTTCGTGGCATGGCACGGCTTTACGCATGCTCCATGCGTTTCCCAAAAAGGAAGTGTCCTTCGCAAATACAACTTCCTGTTTGGAAATAGATATTTCTCAAGTTATGGCCTTCACTAACTACCAATTAAAATTTGCCTTGGATATTTTTTCAGTCTAGGAACTTAGGAATTGAGCATATTTGAGGCCATAAGGAACAATACTTTAGAAAGGACATTAGGTTAAAATGTCCCTTTAAAACCTGGACTGTATTTTCTTATTTAGTGGTCCAATGTAGTGCAGCTCTGTCTAGAATCTGATATTTTCAGCTCTTATGATTTAGCCTATTCTTACTGTCAAATGCTGTTTTACTTAACCTCCCCCATTTGTAGAGGAAAAGAGTGGGCGAAGGATGGAGAGATTAAGAAATTAAGCATAACATGCTGTCTATATGTTGTGAAATAAATAATATTAACAGACTGACAGTTTGTTCATGTTCTGTTGATTAGTTTTGTTGATTAATGGAAATTTAGCTTTAAGATGGAAGTAAAAATAGAGATGTACATTCTAAGACAGGGTCTGTTTCTCTTGGAGTCAAATCTATTGCCCAGTGTTCAAGGGTAGCCAATTACTTTATAATTACTATCTGACCTGGACAGCCGGATGTCGTTCTAGTTCCAAGGTTCTAAGGAAGTTGCTTGGTGGGAACATATAAAGAGCCACTTGCAAAAACTCTGGAAAAGGCAAAAGAAATAAAAAAAATACCATTATTTGCAATATACAGAGAAAGATTCATAATAATTATGATAATAGTAACAAGGCCACGTGCTACATTTCACCTGCTGAAGTTCATTATTATCATCATTAACACTTAAATTACAGGTCACAATTTCAGCTAGTAAGATTTGGGCCCATACTTGTTATTATTTATAAAATAATTTATGATGACCACTTTCCTATAGAACATTCCTCCGTTAAGAGCCAAACAAGTTTTAAACCCCTCTTCAGATATTCTAAAAACAGACGTTCATGCTTCCACATTAGTGAGATCATTTACGCCAGTGTTTGAACACAATTCACCGGCTGAGATAATCAGCTGACACTCAATAGCAATGAATTATGTCCAAATAGGGCAAAAAATATATTTCTCTAATGTAGAAGAAGAATTTCCGCTATAGCTGTATCTGAAGAGGAAATCTGACAGGCAACAAATAGGAGACCCAAGTAAGGGTCACAGTAGTCAAAAATAACTTGACTCTTCCTCTAGAGATGAAACTAGTGAACTCCTTGCACTATAACCACTACAGAGGTCTTTAATTGTGGTTAATTTATTCAAGCAGTGGATATATTTTTGGATAGTTGATATACTGCCATTATTGTAGTGCATCATCCCACCACAACAACCACGTTCCCTGCAGGTTGAGGTCTTGGGTTCTAGTAGCAATTGCAACTTTTGCTGCAAATCATAAGGAGCCAGTAAATATTTTTTAATTTGTAATTAGTCAGGTAAACGATATATGTGTACATATTAATGGACATAGTGGACATATTAATACACGAATATCATCCTTCTTTCTCCAACCGACAGCACCACAATCTACAAACTATATATGAATTGAAGAGCCAGTTACTTAGAAAAAGACAGGGGTATGTTGGGATATATACTCCAGACATGTAATTAAAGTGCAAATATCTTGCGAAAATTTTCATAGAAACTCTTGAGCCACTTAAAATGTTAACACAACAAATAAACAGTTTGCATGCTCCATTTATAAGTGAAATATTCTTGTTTATTCCTAAAACAGGATTGCTTTATGATTAGATCACACAGACTCAATAACTCGCAGGGTCCATTAACCTCATCACTGCCTTCAAAATAAAACATTAGTTAAAAAATTGCAAGTGAGTAAACTAGGGATCATAATTCAAGTCTTCAAATACCTCCGAATAGTTACATTTCTTGTGTTACATGAGCAGAGTTGGACTAATCAATGAATAGCAAATTATCTCTGCTCATGTACCCCCACCATCAGCACCGTGGGCGGCAGGGATACTTGAAGGCAGGAGCTGGTTACTCCTGAGGAAATCACAGTTTAGAGTCTAGAGAGGCAAATTTCTATTTTGTCTGTCCACCTGTTTAGGTTGTTAAGTGAATCCAGCAGGGAAGCCCCTTGCTGCACGCCTGACTTCTACATTCCCCACAGCTCATCCTCAGGAGACTTTGCACATGGCTGCGTTATTGTTATAGGCACTACGTAAGCAGTAAATAAGGATTATGCTCCAGCATATCTAGTGAAATGCAAAGAAACAGCTGATACACAATAGTAAAGACTGTGACACAGAAATACACACACACCCTGGCCTACCAAGAAAACCATTTATTTGTAAAGCACTAACATACGGCATAATCAATGCTAGGACAATTCTCCCTGTATAGAACTATAAAGAGTTTAAGTACATCCCATGTCCCTCTAGTAGAACCCTGTCTGTCTTACAAATTGCAGTGTGCATTTTTGGCAGATTAAGTAGAAAAGATAGAACATTGATGACTCCTTTTTAGTATTTCATATCTCAGTCTTTGACCATGTGACCCCCCCCCCCCAAGTCTTCAGGATGTCGCTAGGTGTATTTATGCTCCACTGTAGTGGGCACGTTGCTTCAGAGAACGTGGAATTAAAAAGAATTAGACAAACCGTTTCTTGTATCCAGTGCTTGTAAATTCCACTACAATATGCGCATGAAAGATACCCTAGAGATAGTTTGTGCACAGCTGGCCCTCTGTTGTTAGATATTACCTGCCCATCGTACTGGCTTCAACAACACCGAGGATAAATCTCGATACATTGTATTGCTTAGATCAGGGGAGATGAGAAGTGCAGACCAAGTGATGCTTGTTTAAAACAGCTATACACACACTCCTATGTAATAAATACCTTCAATTATATATATAGAGAGATGTCTAATTCCCCTTATACCATTTTATATTAAACAATGAAAACGTGCATCGTTTATGGCAGGGGTAGGCAAAATTCAGCATTCCAGATGTTGGACTACATCTCCCGTAATCCTTTTATAGGCAAAATTTAGGGGATCTGAGACTGTGCATATGGGACAGGAAACTTTTTGAGGTGCTAATAGAGGTGCTCAATTTTTTTATTTAAGTAGGGACAGATCAAGATCAAGATTCAAGACTGTGAAGTCATCTTCACTATGTGATTATGCTAAACTAAATAGACCCCATCCTTCTCCAAACACTGTACACTATTATCTAATTTATAACGAACCCTATAATTTCACAGCAACAAGAAAGGTATTAATAGTCATGCATTTGGACAATGATGTGAAGAATTCACAGACTTTTACACTTGGATCCCATTTAAAATTAAAATAAAGCAGACCTGAGGTTTAGAGCAGTTCACATAATTCATGCAACCTTTAAAAAAACAAACAAAAAATACAACACACAGACGACATTCAAAGCCATGTTCTGAAAGACTATTCCCTTGCTCCTGGGGTAATTCTACAGGATCTCATTGAATTTGGAATCCCTGGTAAATGATTTGGTAAGGAAAGCCGTAGAGTGTCTGTTTCTCTGTGCAACGACAGCCATTTGTGTCTTATTCCTCATCTGATCACTTGCTTGAAAATACCCAAATGTGTACTTCATGCCCAGTCATGCTAATTTGTGGTTTCTTGAAGCACCATGTTAAATAACTCAAGCCCCTAATTATGGCAGCATGCTACTCTGGTTATGGGTCTCAGATCACTTCCACTTCAACTTGGCCCCGGAATAAATTGCCTTATAAGAGCCATGTCTGTAAGACAACAATCATCAATCTCCAATATGAAACTTGGTGCTGCTTCATAATGTTGCACAGGCTCTTTCGGCAATCAGTAACTCTTAGGGTAATGACACAGTCAATGTGTGACTAAACAGCTAAATGTGGATCAGAATGATCCTGTGTGCGCAATCCGTGGTGCCCCTAGGCTGGATTTACTTAATGGACCCATAGGCATAAAGCAGAGATGGACTGGAAGAAATATGATCGCTGAATAGCTTTTCATGCATGGAAGACTATAGAACATACACAGAAATTGAGCAAATTAATGAAAATGTGAATAAATATAACTTGGCTGTGGCAGCTTGCATCTATCCAATTCTAAAACTGCACAGGAAGCAGCCCCTTTTTCAAACAGGTGAACCAGTCCCATGATTGGCGCAATTCATGCCTAATTGACCCGGAGTTGTAGAGAGTCTTGAGTAAACACACCAGCTCTTCTTCCAGACCCATAGGCACGTGGGACCACTGACTTACGTTTCCCTTTATCTACATCACTTATATATGACCAAGTGACCCTGACCATAAATTGTACATATCCACAACAAAATCTCTAGAAGAATAAAGATCAACTCCCAACCAAGAAGTAGCTTTCCGTGATACAAAAGTCAGACTTACATTAAATTCAGACTATCTATCACAATCCTTCCTAGTTTTAGTTTTTTTACAAGCAGGCCCAGCAACATTAAAAAAGCCCTTTGGTTAAGAAACCAAAAGAACATGTAAATAAACCATTGGCTTGTATAGCACTTATTTAATATTCTGTATATAGAGCAGTTCTGAGTTAAAGTTCCGTAACTGCTGCAATCCCTATGGAAACCAATGGAATGTTTCTGCTCACAGTCCCATTTTCAGTACATTGCTCAAGAATTGCTCTTTTTACGAAACCCCACGTTCATTATATATATATAAATAAATATATACTCAGGGGTACAGAATCCACATTTTAGTAGGGACATTGATCTGCCTTTGGACACCAGCCCTATCTCCCAGTGCTATACACACCTATACCATACACCTATATAAGACAAAAAAAAAAAAAAAAATGAAAGGTGAGGAACGGTGTAATTCTGCTAATATATGTTACTATCGCTTTAATAAACACATCTTCCTGCACATTAACAGTGTTGAAAATTCAATTGAAACTCTTTGTCTGCTGTCTGCTTACTCTAAAGATGGTCTTTCTTAAACAACAGAGCACCGAGGAGTCGTTAGGACTCTCTTCATTACTTCAAAAAACCAATCATTAGACACCAGAGTATATACGTAATTAGAAAATCACTTCCTTTGCAATCCAAGCTAAGTAGTTTACATACTGTAATTACAGGGACAAAATCAATTTTTAATCATTTCACTGATTGGGCTCATCAGCACTGTGGGAACATTGTAACCTGCTTGTTGTGCAAAAGCAACATCTGGGCTCAAACAATTACCCTTTGTTTGTTACAGTATTCCTTAAATCTTTTTCCTTTTTTTTTTGGGTTGAGAAAAAAAAAAAACAACAAAAAGATAAAAACACATAAGGGCAAAATATTACACGTGATTGTCCTTGACTTAGCAATGGCACTAAGTATAACTTGGGAGGCGTTTTATGTTCCTTCCGATCTCCAGTTTAATATTACACTTGGTAGAAATTTTATTTTGCTTTTTGTTTTTCTTTCTTTTTTTTTTTTTTTCTTCTTCAGTAAAATAAAAGTATCTGATTGTTTTAAAGATGTAGTCAGCTGGCTAATTGTTCTATAGCTAACACATGGTATTCAAACAACCCACACATTACAAAAGCTCATCTGGAATATAATGGACATGTATTACTGCGCTGGGTTACACTTTTCTAATATAAATGAATGGATTTTATCAAAATTAAAAGGGAAATTCAGAGAGGCTGAGGATGTGTGAAAAATAGATGGTATGAATTGGCAAGGCGAGCCCAAGCATTTTGTTCTCCTAATAGGAAATGACCTCATTTACACTAGGGTAATAATTAGCACCGCTTCAATGACAGTTAAGAAAAAAAAAAGTTTTCAGCATAATAAGCTTGGATCTTTTGTTAAAAACTCTGCACTGACTATTAACTCTCAAGGAGGAACAAGACTATTTGTTAAAACAATAAGGCAACTCGATGGAAAAACCTCTGTACTAAAGGTTGTTTTAAGTTTTAATACACAGTCGCCTGACCACGGACAAATAAAAAGAAAATGAGCACCCCTCAAACGAACAAAAAAATAAATAAAAATCTATTCATAATTATCATAGATACAGGGTTCATAATCATTATGCAAATATTCCTTGGCTAAAAACAATACTCATGATTAACACTATAGAATATGCCAGTAACTAAATGATTTTAATTATAAACTGGACAGGGTTAATCATTAATATTAATCTACTAAGCTTGCACAGGGCCTAAAGAAATTCCTATACTTATAGAGTGAAGTGGTGATAGTATTGCAGTGCTCTCCCTGAAATTGCGATATCATGCTAGTTTTGGTCCTGTTACAATGTCCCATGTTTATAGAGTGAAGGCATGATATTCTGCTGGTGCCCTGCCTGTTACCCTCACCTATTACTAGTTCACAGACTGATGTCATTATTTTTTGCATTTATACTTCGCCAACATATTCTGCAGTGCTTTACAATTATAGAAAGGGGATGGTATTCTAGTGGTGTCTCTGTTACCCTCACAGATTCCTGGCTCCTAGGCTGATCTATTATAGTATCCTAGTGCTGTCCCTGTTACCCTCACAGATTCCTAGCTCCCACACTGATCTATTATAGTATCCTAGTGCTGTCTCTGTTACCCTCACAGATTCCTGACTCTTAGACTGATCTATTATAGTATCCTAGTGCTGTCTGTTACCCTCACAGATTCCAGGCTTCCAGACTGATCTATTATAGTATCCTAGTGCTGTCTCTGTTACCCTCACAGATTCCTGGCTCCCAGACTGATCTATTATAGTATCCTAGTGCTGTCCCTGTTACCCTCACAGATTCCTGGCTCCCAGACTGATCTATTATAGTATCCTAGTGCTGTCACTGTTACCCTCACAGATTCCTGACTCCCAGACTGATCTATTATAGTATCCTAGTGCTGTCACTGTTACCCTCACAGATTCCTGACTCCCAGACTGATCTATTATAGTATCCTAGTGCTGTCCCTGTTACCCTCACAGATTCCTGGCTCCCAGACTGATCTATTATAGTATCCTATTGCTGTCCCTGTTACCCTCACAGATTCCTGACTCCTAGAATGATCTATTATAGTATCCTAGTGCTGTCCCTGTTACCCTCACAGATTCCTGGCTCCCAGACTGATCTATTATAGTATCCTAGTGCTGTCTCTGTTACCCTCACAGATTCCTGGCTCCTAGACTGATCTATTATAGTATCCTAGTGCTGTCCCTGTTACCCTCACAGATTCCTGGCTCCTAGACTGATCTATTATAGTATCCTAGTGCTGTCACTGTTACCCTCACAGATTCCTGGCTCCCAGACTGATCTATTATAGTATCCTAGTGCTGTCCCTGTTACCCATACAGATTCCTGACTCATAGACTGATCTATTATAGTATCCTAGTGCTGTCCCTGTTACCCTCACAGATTCCTGACTCATAGACTGATCTATTATAGTATCCTAGTGCTGTCTCTGTTACCCTCACAGATTCCGGGCTCCCAGACTGATCTGTTATAGTATCCTAGTGCTGTCACTGTTACCCTCACAGATTCCTGACTCCCAGACTGATCTATTATAGTATCCTAGTGCTGTCCCTGTTACCCTCACAGATTCCTGACTCCCAGACTGATCTATTATAGTATCCTAGTGCTGTCCCTGTTACCCATACAGATTCCTGACTCATAGACTGATCTATTATAGTATCCTAGTGCTGTCCCTGTTACCCTCACAGATTCCTGACTCATAGACTGATCTATTATAGTATCCTAGTGCTGTCACTGTTACCCTCACAGATTCCTGACTCCCAGACTGATCTATTATAGTATCCTAGTGCTGTCCCTGTTACCCTCACAGATTCCGGGCTCCCAGACTGATCTGTTATAGTATCCTAGTGCTGTCACTGTTACCCTCACAGATTCCTGACTCCCAGACTGATCTATTATAGTATCCTAGTGCTGTCCCTGTTACCCTCACAGATTCCTGGCTCCCAGACTGATCTATTATAGTATCCTAGTGCTGTCTGTTACCCTCACAGATTCCTGGCTCCCAGACTGATCTATTATAGTATCCTAGTGCTGTCTGTTACCCTCACAGATTCCAGGCTTCCAGACTGATCTATTATAGTATCCTAGTGCTGTCTGTTACCCTCACAGATTCCTGGCTCCCAGACTGATCTATTATAGTATCCTAGTGCTGTCTGTTACCCTCACAGATTCCTGGCTCCCAGACTGATCTATTATAGTATCCTAGTGCTGTCTGTTACCCTCACAGATTCCAGGCTTCCAGACTGATCTATTATAGTATCCTAGTGCTGTCTGTTACCCTCACAGATTCCTGGCTCCCAGACTGATCTATTATAGTATCCTAGTGCTGTCCCTGTTACCCTCACAGATTCCTGGCTCCTAGGCTGATCTATTATAGTATCCTAGTGCTGTCCCTGTTAACCTCACAGATTCCTGGCTCCCAGACTGATCTATTATAGTATCCTATTGCTATCACTGTTACCCTCACAGATTCCTGGCTCCCAGACTGATCTATTATAGTATCCTAGTGCTGTCTGTTACCCTCACAGATTCCTGGCTCCCAGACTGATCTATTATAGTATCCTAGTGCTGTCCCTGTTACCCTCACAGATTCCTGGCTCCTAGGCTGATCTATTATAGTATCCTAGTGCTGTCTCTGTTACCCTCACAGATTCCTGGCTCCCAGACTGATCTATTATAGTATCCTAGTGCTGTCTCTGTTACCCTCACAGATTCCTGGCTCCCAGACTGATCTATTATAGTATCCTAGTGCTGTCCCTGTTACCCTCACAGATTCCTGACTCCCAGACTGATCTATTATAGTATCCTAGTGCTGTCCCTGTTACCCTCACAGATTCCTGGCTCCCAGACTGATCTATTATAGTATCCTAGTGCTGTCACTGTTACCCTCACAGATTCCTGGCTCCCAGACTGATCTATTATAGTATCCTAGTGCTGTCACTGTTACCCTCACAGATTCCTGGCTCCCAGACTGATGCCATGATGCTCATTTCCTTTTGAACCATGGTCTATTTTATTATTCTGTCTTTTACTTGTTGTTAATTCATGTTGGAGCTTTATAAATTAAATAAATTATCAATGAACTGGAGTGGATCGAAAGGGTGTGATGATAATTATGTGGATAATTAGCCATAAATTATGAAAGATAATAAAATGTTCTTTTGCACATTGCAGATACCAAATATGCAAACAAACACAAATCCAAGTCACATATAGGCCAGCCTGCAGTAGCAACAATAAACTAAATAAAATATAAGATGCTAATGCCATGTATGATAAAATAAGAAACAGCCCAAATTACCACAGAAGTATAAGGCGGTCCTCTTATTTTTAGTAACAGAAATATAAAATTGAAGTCATTTATAGACTGATCCATTTATGAACGTCAACCTATTTTATACCACAAGAGAGATTTCAATTTGTGTAGAAACCTGGCATAATGGACTCCATAAATAAAGGCCCAAACATACTCATTAAAACTCCGTGGCTGGGTTTAGAATTTCTAAACTGATATCATAATTCTGCTAACGCCTCTTTTATTCTCAAAATTATTAATAAAAAATGGTTTACTCTTTCAAGGCCTCCTGAATCTATAATTGACCACGGCGTTAATAATTATTAAAAAATAAAAAAAGCAAGTTGCTGTTTCAATTATTTTTTACCATAAAGATGGCACCTCCCATCCAAACCTGGACAGATTAAGACAAATATTTATTTTTAAGCCTGAGTCCTCATCCGGTAACTGCAGGGTTAGGTTAAATAGGTATGGACTGCTTGATGCTGCCAGTTCTCCCATGGACCTTTAGATCACTTCTGCCGTTTTGTTTTTATTACTTCTGCATCAATCCGTCCATGTAAAATCTGCTCAGAGGAGGAAGCATTGCTAGCGTTCCGAATAATAGATCTTTCAGAAGCTGTTTGGTTGGCCAAGTTTTTAAATCAATGCTATTGTTTGCAATAGGCACCTACAGTTTTGCTTGACAGAGATTGTTCAATTCTGCAAAAACCTAAATTGATGCCTTATAAAGTGCAGCGTCTCCCCTGCCTCTCCGGCAATGCAAAGGTTAATGAATAAAATACATTAACCAAAAAAAAATATGCAACTATGTCAAATACTAAAGAGCTACTTTTAATCAGTGGATGCTGTTTTTAGATGTGCACACCCCAAACATCTGCTATACCCTTGCTTACAGTCAGCATGAACATTCACAAGTACTGCTTTTTCATAAACAAGGCAGCTATCTTTAAGAACTCCGCATTTAGATTGTCTCCACCCTTCCAAACAGACAGGTGAAAATCTAAAATACAGGACTGTGACATACGACTGAAGAAATTTAATAAGTATTTCCTTTACAGTATATTTTCCATTTGATTGCTTATTTTCGCTAAGTCTGAACAACAATAATAATACAGATTATTGTGCTTTGCTGCCTGAGCAAAATGTGAGTTGTAATCAGAAAAGCAGAAGTGTCAGGTGTCTGAAGCTGTTGTTCGAAAACATGTAAATAAAATGCTAATATTACAAAAAAACATCAGTAGGCAGTAATTATAGACGGCATACATTCTAATTATGCATAGGCACTAACACATAATTCAACATGCGCGTATAGCACACATATAACATTCAAAATATATGCTTTGATGCTACAATCTGCAGGTTTAGTCTACGATAAGATATCATTGTTTTTCTTATTTTCTTTCTGCATGTTACATTGTTTGTGCAGCTTAATAATATTAGCACTAGCTGCAGATGAGATTATACAATAGCAGTTATAATAGAATACTATAAATCTATAAATATAACTATTGTAGACCAGGGCTATATACTGGCAGCGCATAATGTAACGTCAGTATCCATAATCCATTTGTATTTTTGCCCACAGATGAAGAAGCTTTAGATAATATTGGCTATATTCCCACAGCAGCTACAAAATGGTACGTACTAAAAGGCACAAAGAAGAATTCAGAAGGCACACACAATACATCTGTCTTTCAGAATTCACCAAACATTCATTATTCAGATTTTTATCATTACCTGTCTCTGCTTCTCTTAAACAAAACTTTATTCTATGAATGCGCTGTAAAACTTAAAATGAAACCTGTTTCAACTAGTGCCCGGCAAATTGTCTATTTCCTTTCCTTCCCCCCTCCCTCCCCTGTTTCTTATTTCCAAAGCAAGAATAAACTGTATTTAGGTAAATGGTAGAATGTTTGAAAAAATAAATAAATATTTTTTCTCATATAATTACATCTGTATAGTAGCATTAACCCCTTCACATACTTCCCTCCCCATTTTATTCTTTTTACTATTGAAAACAGAATTATATTTGAATATGGGCTAAACAGGCTTCCAAAATATAGTAAAAGAATATTGAATGTGTGTATAGACAGCAGCCTCGTCAATACCAGGCACCTGTTTCTAAAAGGGTACTGCGGAACACACGTAACGCCTCAACATGCAGAGTCCACCCTGTTTATCCATTCCTGTGAATGCTGTGCAGGAGTCCTGAGCAAATTGAGCCGTCCATGTATTTTGTGCAATGCAGAATGGGGTGACATTAATTAAAGATCCTTGGGGAATGACAACAAAATTGGATTTCAGACAAATAAGGACCAGCACTGGAGCAAAGTGGGAGGTAACAAAGTTTTTACATTATCTGAAATGTGAACCTTGTAATAAAGTAGAAGGGGTGCCTAATATTATCTTAAACTCTAGCGTCTAGTTCTCTAAATCTATTACTTGTTCCAAGCTGCTTCTTTCTGTGACTTCAAGCTTTAGCGCCAGATCCAATCTCTGTAGTTCTAGACTTAATTTCGTTCTAGGTCCATTCCCAAATCCCAGAGTGAATTGCTCCCTGGTTCCAGGCAGGTGATCTATTTAGTTATAGGTCCTAGCTTCAGTTTGGATTTGGCTCTAGTTCCACGCTGGGGATCTGGAATGGATTTCTCTTTCGATCCATGCTCTAGAGTCAATCTCATTCTGATTTAGGATTGAACTTCTGGTTCAATGTATCTTTGGTCCATGCTGGAACCCATGACTCTTGAATCACTATCTAGCTCCAGGCTGAATAACACTCTGCAGATCCAGGCTAAATCTCTATCTAGCTCCAGACTGAATCTCTATCTAGCTCCAGGCTAAATCTCTATGTAGCTCCAGCCTAATCTCTTGTTTCAATCTAAATCTCCCTATCTCTATGCTAAACTCAGAACCACCTGATGATGACAGGTATATTGAGCAGAAAGGGCTCAAGAAACAACATAACGCAAATGTAAGTAAAAATGAATATTTTTGTAAATGTGCTGTAACACTGACTCTTGTGTCAAAAATGAAAGCTGCCATAAATTCAGAAATTTTGATAGATCCAAAAAATAGTTCCTTTACCACTACTGGGGACTTTATTCTTTGCTGTCCCAAAAACAAAGCAAGTCAGGTGAAAGCTGTGTTAGTGTTAACCCTTTAAGGAGAACATGCACAGTAACATATCTTGCTTCAGTGCTTGGCACGTCTGTCTGGAAGCCCAATGGTTAATTTACGGGTAAGCCAGGTGCTGTTTTTGCAAATCTATGGAGCATTGTGCAAGTGGCCTGCATCACATTTCTATGCCACGCAGAGATCTCTTTCCAGCAGCGAGACGGCTAAAAACAACAGGAGCAATAATTGACTAATCAGAGTCACTATTAGAAGCACCTGGCATGTTTCACAACTGCACGTTCAGAACAAAAAAAGAAAGGATTAAAAAGAGACAAGTGGGAGACAAGCTGGCATTAACTAACAGATCCAGAGCAGTCAGAGGTGGCACACGCAACCTCCCAAGGCATAAAATACTCTGTGTGACTGACCCCAGAGACTGCTGGATGTCCACTACAGCTTTGGCCGTGGTGACCAGTTCATGGAGAGGTGTCTTAGTGTCAGGGTGACTCCTATGTGGAACGCTACCTGTAGAGTGCTGAGAACATCAATGTTTTTTTTACTTTCAGCATCATTTATTTTCAGTTTCACAGTCAATGATCATTTCTGTTCACTAGTTCCCGAATTGGTTAGGCAAGAGAATGCATTAAAGAACTGTAAGCCTACTTGGGGAGAAAAGTATTTTATATAAAAATATTTTTATTGCTATACATGTTTTCTTCTCAACACATTTTGCTATTGAGATATCAACCACTGACAATGCTCTGTTCAATTAATAAATCTCTGTTTTGTTTTTTGTTAAAATAAGGAGATGCCTCAAGGGGACACTCAAAGCTGGAGTTGATACACTTTTTAAACCTATTATATAAATAAATCCGTAACACATAACAAATGAAAAAAACTACGAGAATTTCACATTTGAAGATGCTGCATTTGCTGCAAATCGTCATGCTATACAGCTTCTGCAGTGAGCTGTTACCAAACCAGGAAGTCACTCAGATAATCACAGCACTCCCTTGATGAGCATAGCAGACATTTCTGGTTGCTGTAGATTAAGTAGAAGCTTTATGCAGTGGAAACCTAACAAAAATGAACTTCAGCTCACTGGCACCAAAGTCATTACATCTGTACAGCAGGATGTTTGGTGCAAAAAAGACTTTATTAAAAAAACAAAACAAAAAAAACTGCCAGATGAAATCTTAGTACATATGACACCTACCATGTGGGAGCCTGCAGAGCCCCATCACATTTATACTCAATATACTCTAAAAACAAACAAACCTGAGAATATGAGTTTAATGGCTACTCCAATTTTAATTATCTGAGCCATTGGGCCCACAGACTGCCAAATTACCAAATTAAAGAAAGATGGCAGCTGCTGCAGAAGCTCTTTCTAGTTGAACTATTTTGGCCTAAAACAGGAAATTCTCAAAGTCCATTTTCTAATTTTTAATAAACCTGCATTTTCGCCCATCCACACCATTCATAAACTAGCCTTTATAGGGTTAAAGATGTCCTATTATTTGGGCAAATATGATTATGTCACACCACAAATAAAAAAACAAAAGCCTTGCATCAGAGCAAACATTAAAGGGTTACGCCAAGCACCATGATCATTCTTTGATTTGAAGTGGTTATGGTGCCTGGAGCCTTTATCTGCAGCATTCTGCTTTGAAATGCTGCACATGCAGAGTTTAATCCCTTTGCTGCCAGAGGTGCAACTCCAACCCCGGCAACATCATAGTGCTAGTCATTGGCTGAGGGCACACTCAGCCAATGAATGTCGACCCAAACAGTTTCTGCAGCTCTGCAGGAGCCGTAAGTGCATCATTAGGCCACCAGGAAACAGTGGAGCCGAGCAGGGACCCAGTTAAGGGGGCAAACCATTACTAAATGGGTTGCCCCATTACAGGGAACCCCGGGCAGGGTACTCTTGGCACCATAACCACTAGTGGGACCTGTAGTAGTTATGGTGCTTGGAGTAACCCTTAAGTTGTAATCGGCATGTTTTCTTTCTTTTAAATCAGTGGCAGGTCATGAACAGGTTCGATTCATTAGTGACAGGTGACGTTTACTGAGTACAATGTGAGGTGCCAAAAGATAGCGTTCTACCTGTTACCAAATTATTACTATCATAAGCATTAGCTAGTGCACAGACTGACTGAGGATAATAGCAGTTGTAGCTAAATAAGTGCTCAGGATTTATTTTTTTAGCAAGTGGCAGTTTAAAGATGCCACCGATAAATAGGAGTATTTTGAAATAATAAGGCTCCCTCCAGATAAAATTGGATTTTAAATAATCGTATGTCATTTTGTTTATTTATACATTTTCAAATCAATCCATTTTGCCAGTGTTATATTGTTACAGTTCGACTGTAAATTTAAGCATTCAGGAAAAAGCAAAGAAAATATACTAAATTGTCCCAATGTCGTACAGTGCCAAAAATAATCGGAGATTGTGCGTTAATATAGTGCGCCTGATAAACAGGTCCTTCAATGATCAAGTAAGTTTATATTCCCTCTCTTCCGACATGTAAATTACAAGATTTGCGGTTGACTTCATTTACTCATCTTAATTTCAATCACATTTTGCAAGATTCAAATCAGCAGTAATTATTTTCCATTTTACAGTACACCCTATATTCATGCTGTGCATACGTACGGAGGTAATTATGGGAAAGGCAAAGCTATAGATTCATTTAAAGAGACGCAGATTGGATTAACCATGAACATGCTTCGTTTCTAATTCAAAGACAATGGGTGTTTTTGTAAACAATACTGTGTTGGTTACAGAGGGGACTGGTGGCAGAGATACTCTTGACTGTGATGGAGATGTTTCTGTCCCTGATGGTGAAATACTCCTGCCTGTGATGGTGACAGAGGGGGCCTAGTGGCACAGATACTCCAGGCTGTGATGGTGACAGAGGGGGACTGGTGACATGGATACTCCTGCTTGTGAGGGTGACAGATGGAGCATGGTGACATTGATACTCCTGTCTGTGATGTGACAGAGGGTGCCTAGTGGCACAGATACTCCGGGTGCCTAGAGCACAGATACTCCTGCCTGTGATGGTGACAGAGAGTGTCTAGTGGCACAGATACTCCGGGTGCCTAGAGCACAGATACTCCTGCCTGTGATGGTGACAGAGGGTGCCTAGAGCACAGATACTCCTGCCTGTGATGGTGACAGGGGGCGCCTGGTTAAGCGGATACTCCTGTCTGTGATGTGACAGAGGGGGTGTATAGTTAGATATACCCCTGACAGAGGTGACCAACAGATGCCAACACGTTTTATCCATTAAAAATGCTTTCTGTGTTTTATTGTTCACAGCATTATTGGTCTACCTCTAAACATATCTTTACCAAACCCTCTTTTTGACATTTGTTTATGCCATTAAATGCAAGTATTTATATGTTTGAATTGTTATTGTTGATTAAACTCTGATTATTTTGAGTGCTGGAAACTTCACAAAAGCTTGCTTAAATGGGACAAGGATTTTAACCTATAAAATTGGTTAAACTCCAAAGGCCAAATTAACTAAGCTGTGCTATACTCTACCCTCCACCAGTCTCACATGATCATTGACTGCCCATATCCAGTCACGCCCTCTTCTCTACAAGTATCAGGTCATACAATTTATCCACATCAATTAGTCTCCCCACTGGATACTCTGTGCTGTACCTCTTGTGTAATTATATCCCACTTCTTTAAGACTATATGATAACAGACCATCATTTTGTCTCGTCCCTGTCATAATAAAGTTCTGTGTATGTTTTGACCTCTAATTGTACAGCGCTGTGGAATATGTTGGAATTTTGGGGGAGGAGTTCTATTCTACCAGGTAAAAATTTTGTCAATATGTGTTTAACCCTTTCAGCTCTTGCTACTGTCTGGCTGGGGAGAGAGATCATCAGGCAGGTTGTGTGATCTGTGAAAGCCTTAACAGCCCTTGCAAACAGCCTGTTCACACAGTCTGCATCACTTTATGGAAACGGGAGAGAGTATTGCAAAGCATTGTTTCATTGTGAAAATAAAAAAAATATATATAAAATAAAATCTGCATTTTAACAGCTACCATATAATTTGCGAGATGCATTTGGAAACGGAGCTACAACTGCAGATTCAGACCATCAGTCAGATAACACACCAGACTGTCACATGATTCGCCGTCAGCCTAAAGATGTGAATATATTGCCACAAGCTTTGGGAATAATGGGTGCACCTGTTAAGAGTGTCACCTCTGTTTGCTAATTGTCTCCTTGAGCTACATTTTACTTCTAACGCATTTATTTTTTGACAGGCAATGTCTATTTAGAAATCACATTACTTCAACTGCAATTGTTCTTTTGTCTATCAAATAAATGAAGTGTTGTTACACAGATTTCAGGATCTGATTAGGAGAGTAATGTGCCCCAGGAAGGTCAACAATCAGTTATTACCTGATGGAAAAATGACAGGTAACCTGCATCGAAGGCAGTTTTCTGTATGGGGGTCATTTATCAGAGCGCGATGCGCGCCTCGTGTGCTAAGACGATGACATAAATTGTATTTGAAGCATATGGCAGAGAAGGAAACTTGTATCAAGTGCAACTGCTCCCCAAAAAACTAACATAGGTCACACTTAATATATACAAAAGCACAAACCTAAGATGTAGGGAGAAGAAAAGATACTCTAGTACTTAAAGGGACACTATATTCTATTGTAGTGGTTATGGTACATACTTTAGGTGCCGTCCCCCCTTGTTCTCGAACAATGCAACAAATAAAGTCTTCAGCTCCTTGCGGCCCACATAAGACGAAAGGTTCCATCCTATATTATCTGCCCTACGCAACCTAACATGGGGGTCAATGAAAGGGTATGAGTGCTGGGGAAGCTTAGAACTTTGACTGAGAATTGTTCTTATTTGTCTGGTTACAATTACGTATCTGTTAGTATACCCATTGTACAGCACTATGGAATTTGCTGGTGCTGTATAAATAATAAAATAATAATTAAAATTATAATTATGGAACCCCTGATATGCACAAGTATCTAGACAAACACATATCTTTCAAGTATTGAAAGGTATAAAGTTGGATGGAAGGGGAGAGAGGTTGAAGTGGGGAGCAATGCACATAGTCATGAGGTTCACATTGAACCCCACTAGTAACTTAACCAAGACTGCCCATGGACGCGTACACACACTGACTTAACGTAGCACAAGAACATTTGATATGGTGCTGTTGTTGTGAATATGGGGACTTCTCTCTGTGGTCCTCCCTCTAGGGTTTGAGAAAGGCATCAAACGGTGTCAAACTGTTGCCACCTGTCATTCTGATGGTTCAATAAAAGTTCATTTGAAATTATTATTGGAGTGCTGACATATTCTGCTTTCATCCCTTTCTCGGGATGGTATGACAGATCTTAAATTTGGACCATCATGCCGGATCCAGGATATTTAGGAGGTAATGTTATATATATTGTATGTTAATGTGTGGTTCTCTATGTTATTGTGTGTCTCTCTACCATTAAGGGGTGGATTCTATTTGTTTCTCAGATTGCTATATAAACCAGTAACTCCTACAGGCCATGGTTTGATTATTGAGTCCGGTCCTTATACCTGTCTCTATTGACATCTCACTCTGACTGATCACCCAGCAAAGACCCTCCTCCATTTACCTTAGGATTGCTAACTCCCTACACAGGTATTCTCATTTTCATGTTGAGAAAACATTATTGTTTAAAGTAAAGACAACCTATTTGACCTTTTTCTTCTCGTAGCTTACTGAATGTACAATTAATATAGTTTATATTTACTGTAGCTTCTTATTGTCTTATTGTTCTCAATTCATAACACCTTTGATAGATTATCTGAGAGGTAACCATTTTTTCCCCAAAATCTGTGATTTTGACATGGCTTGCAATTAGGATCTGAAATCACCACAACTAGCAATTTAACAATTGGTGATGTTACAAAAAGCTGCTTTTTAAATTTGGACCTTGCAACATTTGTATAATATACCTAGGTAAATTTAACATAAAAAATAGTATCTGCTTTGACAAATAATTAATATATTTGCTTTCCTTGACAAAGAATATTTGTCATATAATGTTATCATATTTCTTACTAATAATGGGGTCATGTCTACTAACGATGTCAGATAATATTATAAACTTATCTCAACGTAGTAAGTAATTAAGCAGGCAATATGGTATCGTATCCAGCAAAGAGTGAACAGAACAAAGATTTTGCCCTTATGTTCAACAGGCAACACCAACATCTGTGTTTCCAGAGACATTTCTTACTGATTAGAGCAAAAAGGTTGATCAGATAGTGTGAAGTTCTGCTAATGCCAGTATTAAAGTTCATTCTCAATAACGGTCAAACACATACTGAGGAAAAAAAAAGCAGATCTTAGACATAAACAATAAGATTCTAGTCTGATGCAGAGAATGTGCCGTACATCTTAAAGGTTTACTCTAAGCATCATAACCACCTCAGATTTTAGAAGTGGTCATCGTGCTTGAAGTCGGTGTGTACAGTTTTCAAGTTGAAACATACAAAGATATTTTAGATTGCTTTTGTAGGTCTATTTCCAATTATGGCAGCGTCATTGGCCAGCCCAGAACGAGAGTTCTGGCAAATGTCAATTCTGTGCATATATTATGCACAGAGATTTCCTTATTGTCTGAGAGCAGCCAGCTAACATATTCAGCCAACAAATGACCAACAGGATTGTAATTCAGCATCTGTAGAAACCAGATGTGTTACCCGGCTCAAAGGAGGCCCGGCACATGGAAGGATCCAGGTAAGAGGGCAAATCATTGCAAAATAGTTTTCCCCATTACCAGGAAATAGCAGCACGGTACTCCTAGCATGATAACCAACACATAGGCATTTCAACTGGCGGTTTGGAGCGATTGGTTATGTTTCTGGCCAGTTCCTTTTACGTCACCTTGGAAATAACAGGTGATGGGATAGACTTAAAGTTAAAACTCACTAGAGTTTCTTGTAGAATCTGGACAACTTTTATCAAATATAGCTGCATAAACTATGTTGAAACCGAATATGATATAACAATTAAAATAATAATACAAAAAATAATAATAATATTTAACCTGGTAGAGTACATTTTATTTTTGGTATCTTTAAAATTGTGTCATATAAGACAAAAAGTATATATTTTTTACTTCCAAACTTCCACACTATATAGCACACCATGGGGGTGAACACTTGGTTTATGCTGGATTGCTTGTAAACAGTTTGACACAGAACCTGGTGCAATCTGCTAGCGCCATAACCTCTACAGCGGACTATGCTGTTATTGGTGCTTATTGTGTCCCTTTAATTTTAAAGATATTTTTAAAATAACATATCAATTTAAATGTCTTTAGTGCCAGAGGGAAATAAAAAAAAGATGTGTAGTATTTGACGAAGCAAAGTCCACTTGATTTTTATTAGGATTTATCGTCATACTGGTTGACAGGCTCCTAAGAATAACATAACAAGAGCTTTAACCTCTTAGTAAATCAAATAGTTAAAAGGACTTTTAAGCCATCTGTGAACATGTTGAGATCCAAATACCGAGTCACTCTGTAAAATGCCTCCACACTCCCCTAGGAAACTATCTTCTGGGCATTAGATAAGACGCTGTCCCAAGGCTCCTTGGAGATGTCACCACTCAGATTTGTACAAATGCATCTCTGCTGTGAGACTCCAGAGGGATTTATTGAAGAAAAGAGACAAAATAAATTAACAAAATTCTAATTTTAGGCAACAAAATGCACAGTGACGGTGCTGTTTTGTGCAATTTGGTGCCGAATAAAACAGCACGCAATATGACCACAGTTGGTTTCCATTTTTATATCCCAGAAATAAAAGCTTTGCTTTTAAAAAGGAGCGTTAATTTAATTTACTTATTAAAATATATTTTATATCGTCCGTTGCTGATCACTTTTGAATATTTTTAAACTGCAGATGTTACGGGGGAGTGCGGGAATAAGAATTTTGGCTGGCGATGCATCCCTAAAATCCACACTAACGTAAGAGCAGTCACATGTGTTACTTTTTGGAAACGATCCGGATAGAAAGGTGTTATAGCTGCAGATTACACAGTGAATGTAAAATGGCTCGCTGTCGTTACTATATCCATCGTCAAGGGTATGTGCGATGGGACCAGACTCCAGATTTTCAGAGAAAATACAAATTAAATTTTTAAATAAAGTTCATGTTTTATTAGATGTTCAATGGATCCAGGTTAGAATTGAGAGGAAAGATTAATACCGTACAGAGTTAAATACTCACTTTCATGCAATTATTTACTTATTTTAGTCTCCAGGTAACTGGTGGACAAAAGATATACCCCCATCTGTTGCATGACTACACCTCTCATAATGTATTAAAATAAACGGAATAAAAAATCGAGCAAGAAATTGGATCTACATTTTGGGTACCCTTGCCACAACTGATGGGTCACTTATAGACTTTTCAAATATGCTGTGGTCATTACTAGCAGTCAAATAATTTAATCAAAACATATTTTTTATCTTCCGATTGTATAACAATTATAAAACATGACATTTTGAAATTTAAAGGGACACTGTAGGCACCCAGACCATTTCAGCTCATTGAATTGGTCTGGGTGCAGTGTCCCTTTTGAACCTAGTGCTGCAATGAAAACATTGCAGTTCCAGGGAACTGCAATGTTTGCATTGCAGCACTAAGTCTGCCCTCAGTGGCTGTTTCCCAGACAGCGACTGGGGGCGCTTCCGGAATCCTAACGGACTTTAGGTCCGTTATCTGACGCTGGACGTACTAATGCTCTGCATGAGAACCTCCAGCATCAGATTTTTCTCCACAGGAAAGCACTGATTCAGTGCTTTCCTATGGGGGGGGGTCTAATGCGCTTGCAGCATTTGCTGTGCATGCGCATTAGTCCCCGCTTGTCGCAGGGCAGAGGCGGAGCTTCGTCCCAGTGCCAAGGGTCATCGGTGCTGGGATAAGGTAAGTAAATAAAGGGTTTTAAACCTTTATTTACCAGGGAGTGGGGAGGCAGAGGGCTCGGTAGTGCCAGGAATACAGCTTTGTATTTCTGGCACTACAGTACCCCTTTAACCTTAGTATATGCAGTCATCTATCTTATTAACCTAGAGTCATTCTGGTCATATTGAGTATTTCATTCTTTATGGCAGATAGACAATGTTGCAAAGTTTTGAAAAGAGAAAAACATGAGCAGTCTAATAAGGAAATAAAATGTCACTTTCATGCTAGGGACAATAAATGTTCGAAGCACAAGGTTAGTGATTTTAAAAATGTCTCGAACACAGATAGCTTAACATACTGCTAGAAACAACACTGGATGCTGTAAGCACCCCAAAAGTCAATAGTTTTATCTATCAGAGTTATTCCTTACAGGGTGCCTCTTTGTGAATTCAAAGTGACTTTCAAACTGTAGGCCACTGGGAAACTTATTTTACTATATAATATTAATAATTATCATTACTATTGAAATATATATATATACATTGTTTCCCCTACTCATAACGTATTCCCTTGTGTCAGATGTAATGACTGTGAACGGGTTAATGTAGCTGTTGACACAAGTGGCCTCTGCACAAAAAAGATCAAAGCTCTAGAAGAAAAAAAAACACGTATTTCTCTTAGAAAGAAGTATCCAGTGAAAGACGCTCAGGCACAAAGTAATATTACACAGCTCCCTCTAAAAATAAAGCATTTCTTAATAACTAACATCCAGTCTGAGCCACATGTACGCTCTGTTTGCAAAGCATGGCTTCGATGTCGGCCACCTCTGATGCATACAGGGGAATTTCAATCACCACTGCTATTCCAGAGTTTTGCCAAAAGAAACAAGACAAGAAAAAAAAGTCTTGCTAGCCTAAAGTCACATTCTAAATTGGCTCCCAGGAGCATTTCCGTACCTTGTTTTTTAACCTAGTCCATGTTTTGTCAATGTTTAGAATAAACTATTCAGAGCTTTAATTTTCATTTTTATATGTTATATCTCTCAGATCTGTACTCCCTCGTGTGTGGCAAACATGACCTGTATGTGTCTATTTATTTAATAAATCTATTTTATTCTTAACTCAAAAGGTGGTCAAAGTGCATGTATGGCTAAGAATGTGCGCACCTGTGTGCAATTGGATAATTTTACAGCTTCATGTGTTGTTTTGCAGCTGGCATTGTGAGGAAAAAAAATTCTGTGTTTTACACATGATTAAAGAAAAAAAAATAGAGAAAAATACTTAAAAAAAAAAAGTCAGCTCAGACTTAAAACGAGACATTTTAAGCTATAGTCTGTGAATTAGGGGGGTACTTACTGCACAGGAAACTGTGCATAAATTACAAGGAAATTGTACATTTTAGGCCCAAACAAATTGTACATTTTAGGCCCAAATTGGATAAAATTCCCCAACTCTGGATTATTTTTGCTGTTTGACTGTTATTGCCTAAAACGGCACCATTCCTTTATTGATTCTCTGCAATTCCTGTATAAGTAAATTCACTAAAGTGAGAATTCAAACAGAATTTAAAAAATCTGTGCTTTGAATTCGACTACTACGTTTGAAATTCACTCTAAATTTAGTTTGTATTGTCATTTTAGTAAATACCTTGTCAGCATTTTCTAAGTAACTTTCACGCACATAACAAACTGTTTTCAAGCAAAGTATAAGGTATACATGAATGTCTGCTTCTAATAACAAAGTAAGACAATGTAAGAAAACTGTGACCAACCTATGCAAAATATTGGCTACAATTGTTAGCAATAAAATTTACTTGTAGAATTAACTTTGTATCAGGAAATCCAGATAGAAGATGTAGAAGATTTTCGTGCAATTTCTGTGTTTCTGTGACCCCCCAAAAAATGTTGAAACCTCAGAAAATTCTGATCAAGAATGCAGAAATCCTTCATGAATACTTAATCACAATTTGCTACAAAATAATTTTGAAGATCGTCACTAGAATACCAGCATGATGATCCGTGTTTTTTTGTACACTGGCAGTTGTTTCATTTTTCACCAATCTGTAAATCTAACAGACAAATAGTGGGTACCAGCACACCTCTTGCAATAGCTTTTTTTTAATGAAGGATGCAGATGGAACCGATGGAACAATCAGCAATGCAAGTAGAAAGGTGATTGAGAACACCTTATTGTGAATTTGACTTCTTTTACTCAGACACATCAACATTCCATCCATCCTAGTTTGTCTTAATAAAGGTTTTACTGAGCTTGCTTTCCAATGGAAATATAAGCACAATGTACATAATTTGGGTTCCTCTTGGCGAGGAGCTTTGCTAGTAAACAAATATGTGTTTAGGATGGTTTAGAATATAAAATTTAATGTAGAAATTCACAGCACTGTATGTAGCTCTATCCTGGAACTGTGTGCCTCTCCTATGGCTCCCTGTTAATTGTTGTTATACCTATGAGAAAGGCCTACAGAAAGGATTTGAGAGAGAAACAATATTTCTGTTTCTCTTCCTTCAATGCAACGTGCCTTGGCAGTGCCAGGACTAAGCTGGGTTGTGAAGTCAATTGCGTAAAGGAATATTGCTGGCTTATGCTAGAAAAGTGTTGATCGCAAGAGAAATTGGCCTTAGTCACTCATTATCAACAGACAGAAGAATTTCCTGTCTTCCTCGCTTTGAACTAAAGTTGGGGCTGCGCTGATCTTGCCGCTTGTGATTCGTACATTTCCCATTGAGCTGTAAAACAGTATATCTCTGGCCAGTAACACCCATGCACGATTTGTCCATAAGGCGTCTCAATTAGGGTTTAGTAGTTGGGTAAACTTACTCTGCTGCTAATATAACCTTGCTTTTATATACCCTCCAAAAATATTAAATGCATGGTTTTGTGGGGTATATCTACTGACTGTTGTGTTAATTGAGTGTTCCTTTTATCTTTAATACACAACACATAAAAATAGTTATCACAACTTACAGGTGATTTTTAAATATTTTATTTAGTCGTCACGAGGAAGAATTTGCAACTAGTTATTATGAGTTTATTTAAAAATAGTCATAATCATAATTTTCAAAACAACAACAAAAAACCTTGAATATGTGCATTTTAAGACAAATCGGTAAAAATAAACTGGAAGCCGTGGGTTTGTGTATGAACCAATCCTGTTTGGAATATTCTGATTGACTATCGAGATCAATAATTGACCAAAAGGGCCGTTTACAGGAAGAAAGTGCAAGAGAGATAAAAATAAATTTTGCTTCTTGCATTCAAGCTAATTTTCCATTGAAAATTTCTGCAACAAATCTTTGAAAGCTGGCAAATTGAGAGCATATTGATTTGTATTGTAGCTGCTCAAATTAACAATGAAAGAAAAAGCAAAAATAAAGAAAATGGGGGGGAAAAGTAACTTGACAGCCAGCAGCACTGCATAGTGCATGCCATTCTGATTAAAGTAATCTCTTCGTATAGAGGGATATTACCTCCAAACCTTTAGTAATTTGCTCCAGATGACATGAAACCCTCGACTACTGTGTGTGGTTATTTATGCTGCCCAGATGTGGAATCGGTTCAAGTCTCTGAGCCAGGGCTATGCAATGTCCCAAAATCCCATAATATGAGAAATACTCTTTCTTTTTTCTTTATGTAGTACGAGACAGTCAGAATTTTAAAAGATAAATAAATAAATAAAGCAAACCAAAACAAACAAAATAAATTAAATAATAAACAATAATAAGCAACAAATAATATAATATTTTTTTCCGGGCATTTTGTGGGCCTTAATCTGAGGCAGAACCAGGACATACATGTGTGAGTTGGCTTGTAATTAATGGGAGTTACACTCCAGAACGGCAGCTGCCATTATTTCAGTTCAGCTACGGCCAGTTACTGCAGCAATTTCCATTAACTCTTCACTACCTTCGACGTGGCTGAGATCATCAATCTTGATGATCTCAGCCATTCCAATGCTTTCCCATAAAAAAGCATTGGGAGGCCATTTTGCATGCTTGAATCAATGCATCTCTATGAGGAACCTTCAGCGCCTCCATGCAGAGAGTAGGGAGACACTGAACATAGGTGCGGCGCATACAGTGCAGAACTGGACAAGGAAGCGCCTATAGTGGCCGTCTGAGCGACTGCCACTAGAGGTGTAACAAGCCAGCAATGTAAACACTGAATTTTCTCTGAAATGGCAGTGTTTACAGTGCTAAGATTGTAGCAACATGTCATAGACACCAGAACCACTACATTAAGCTGTAGTTGGTCTGGTGACTATAGTGTCCCTTTGAGGTCCATAACATGAAGTATGAATTGTCTTGAGATATTAATAAAACACTCAACCTTTGGTCTTGTGGTTTATTATGATGTCTCCAGAACTTTTTCAATAGATGGCACTGCTTTCCCCTAAAATAATTATAATTTAAGCGTTACCTAAAAATACAAATTTACAAATTGAAATACAAAATGCACATTTTTGCTCCACTAATGACAAGAGATACCCATGGTTTTTTCTTCCAAAATATAACCCAAACTAATACTAAAGTGCCTGTGGAGATGTAAACAGGAGACATGGAAGACAATTTGGCAGTGTATGAGGATATGCCCGTGCACATTAATACGGTGCTAAGCACCCCAGAAAACACGATTCCCCTGATGCTTTATCTCCCATATCAAGTAGTCATTATCAACATAACAGTAAAAACATGTTGTGTGATACTGTATACAGCAATCATATATATAACTGTTCTTACTGATCTCTAACTGAGAGTCAAATGGGGCAGTATACATGTTAAAACTGATCTTTAAAGAGACACTCGCAGTACCGTAGCAACCTATAATACTTGTAAGCATTATGATGCAAAGAAGTCCAGTGTCCGTGGTGCATTATTTGTTTATAGTAGCTTCACTTTCATTTTGATCTAGGAAAAGCTCACTTCAGAAGCTTCAAATTATAGTCATTTGCAGCAAACACAGGAAATCATAAGGTATGTATATTTTCTTAATATTTATATATACCTTACATTTTTCACTTTTTAAAATATCTCATAAACGTGATATTTAGAGGCTAAAATATCCCTTTAATTTAATTTCCATTTATAATGTATAAGCATCATGGTAGCCAACTCCTGGCATTGCCATAGAAATGCCACCCATCTAGAAAAATGAATATATGTGACACAGTAGCCACGCCGATAGCGGGAATTTACAATAATGAACAATACAGAATAATAAGTATAGTTGTGGGTGTTATGGTTTCGGGGTTCATCTTACCTGAACACTATACTGTTTCTAAACAATAAATAATGGGAGTGAAACAGGTTTCTTTTTTTAATGTGCGATAAAGCATCATCCTTCATTTGTTTACAGTGATTGCAGCCTGCATATTGTTGTATAGATTCCATTCTTGGCATTCAGAATATATTTGTGTTTTTAAATTACATTCCTTTAATAACCCAGACATACTTGAGACTAGAATAGTAAAATAATGGAAAAGGCAGTCAGCTGTTGACAACGTATAGAATCCCAGAAAATAATTTGCACAGACCAGCGCGGCAGATGACTCAAAATTTTCACAAAAATATTCTTTGCCTTCGATAGTCCGATGTAATTCATTTTCTATCTCTGTTCATTAATCATTGTTAAAATTAGTGATCCATTTCTTCCACTCTGCCATCTGCACTCAGCTTCGTAACAAACATGACACCTTCCTGCATAATAAAACTTGACAACTCAGAGGATGCATTTTCGAAATAGCTTTCTGCATATTTGCACCTCTAAAACGGATTCCGTTGTCTGACAAAAGTAGATTATTTAACCAGAAATCTTCCTTTTTTTTTCAAATCAGCTCATAGATGAATGACTGTATACATGTCGGAATATTAGGACGGCGGTTAAAGATTGTAATTGTATGTATACGCATATAATTTTATTATTGTAAAAATACATGTTTAGATAATATAGATATTGTTTACATTCACAGAAATAGGCTATTGTTGAAACTGCTATTCAAATTGTCTACAAATGATCAAAAATGTAAATAATGTCTGCTACAGGTAAGCGGGCAAAATAACCGACCACTTAAATTCAGTATTAATGTGCTAGTGCTTAGCGTCTTAATGATGGGAATTTGGGTATGTGCATGGTCATCACGCCATGGGTTCAATGCTGTCAAACACGTTACTAACACCACGCACAACGATCTCACACATGTATAAATAGTCATCCCATTGAGAGCGATAGGGACGAGATACAAACAAATTATATTAAAAATATATATTTTATATGTAAATGTGCATGTGCAACATGAATATCCTATTCTATATTCAGTAAAACAAATACTATGTACATCTGTGACACAATGCTCGATGATGGCAATAAGAAGACCCATGTCCTCTATCAAAACTTTCTTCACACACATTATTGAAGGTATTAAAGCGATATAGTATGTTTTTATAGATTTGTTTAATTTTGTACCAATCTCCTAACTCATTTACATTAATAATATAAATTTTATATGTGTGTGTGTATATATATATATATATATATATATATATAAATCTATGTTTCTATGTTTCTATATTTGTTTTTTATATTCGTTCAGCCATACTATATATATATATATATATATATATATATATATATATATATATATATATATATATATATATATACACAGACACACACAGACACACATACATACCGCATATTAAATATCAATGCCTGCACACATACGTTGAATATATATATATATATATATATATATATATATATATATATATTGAAGAAAACAGAAACAAACAGATATTATCTCTCTCCTCCTCCTATTTCTCTTGCACTCCCCCCCTCCCACTTTACATGTCTGCACACTGACATATTCAATTTCAGGTTATCAGCACATGTGAATTACAGAATACTGATTGGGACAGAGGGCAAGCCTCTCTGGACTGATTAGCATCATTTAAAAAAGCATTGGCTGGTTCGCTTGGACAGCTCCCACAGATACCATGATGGGTGGCCCTTTACCACTGCAAGTCAATATGTAACAAACTCATTTGAATTAAACAGGCACCAAAGACAGAAAGATGTGAGAACGCTCCTTTGCTAACCTTTCAAGGCTCAGTACAAATGCATCAACATTACACATAGCTGGTGGGTTTATTTTATAACGGGGAAAAAAAACAATCAGGATATAACTATCACGCATAATTCAGCTTCAGATAAATGTATAGCACATGGGGGAAAAAAATACAATATACACAGTCAGTTAATTTTCTTAGTAATGTCACAAACAGTGTTAACGGTCACGTTCTAGCTCCGTATAATAAACAATGAGCTCCTTTCGTTATATGGTTGAATTGTTCTTTACTCATAAAAATGATTTGGGTTTCTTAAAAAAAAAAAAAATTCCAATACCATCTAGTTATTATTAATGAACAAAGAAGACTATAGTCCTATTCAAATAGGCAAAGTATAAGAAAAAATAATAAACTCAATTTTCTCTCTAGGCAATGAGATGATTCATTAGGTCATAAATTGTGGCTTTTAGTGTCATCTGTCAGAGGTAGGTAGATATAAATTACTGGTAGAAGCTTGTAATATTTTTGTTTTCTAACAATGTACCAAGCAAATTGTAGTGATTAACAAACTTACAACAAAAATTACTTTTCTGCGATGGCGGTCATAGACTCTGTATTTTTAATAATCAAGTCTCCCGAGTGGGAGTGGGGTAAAGAGGACTTTGATACATATATTTTGGACAGTGTTTCACTGAGTCTCATTTTTTCTACTATGATATGGGTCTTGGTTGAGGTTTCTTTTTGCATTATAAATATATATGATGAAATCGGTTTGTTTATTTTATTATCCAAAAACAAAACCTCATTGCATGCATATTCTCTACTGTTTTTATTGCCTACCTGAATCTTATGTATGTTACGGTACTTGCAATTTGTTTCATGCACTGTAGTGTGAGAACATAAAAATTTTATAAAATTAAAATAATAACTTTTGACATACATTTCCAATTTTTGGGGGGGGAAAACAAATATCTATCTCCATATATAAGTTTTTTTTCAAAACCCTTTGTACATATCATTGTATAGTATTCAAATCAATGGATAATAATGCTGCTTTTATTTTAAAATTTACATAAAACTGCATCGTTAGTCAAACATACAAAATACTAAAGTATAAGACACAAACAAATTTTATTTTGTAGTGAGAAAATGGTATGTATTTATATGTAGGCAACTGCCGAAAGTTCTAAGTAGTTTATAGATTTGTATTTTCAAAGAACTTTTCAAAACAGTCAATATGAAAAATAAATATCAGGACTCATGACAAAATGTCATCCTAACCGAAAAATGTATCAGGCAAAACAGGTGAATTAAATGCAAATAATATTCCCAGTAGAGTTCCCCCAAAATATCTCTTCTCCTTCATTGTTACCTCAGTCAGCAAGGTGTTACTGTATGGATTTAATATGTTGAGTATTAACAGTAATTCATTCAGTAACATAAACAACATTGTTTCCTCTAGAGCAGTTACAGTTACCTATGGCTTTCCAGACAATTCTGAACTACAGTTCCCACAATGCTCTGCCAGACTTGGCTTTGTCACATTTGGGTTTTTTGAACTAGATAGAATGTTAACCATAATTCTGTAATGACTGTCGGAATTTTACTGAAAAGGAGATATAAAGTAGGGCTTTGTTTGTCTTTGTCTTTGTACAAGATGATTTTTGACAAAATGTGCAAAGGACAAAGATTCAAGCTGTTTCCTCTGACACATATATCAATTCTCCAATAGTCACTTCTCTTGAGGAAACGCGTTGGACAGATTGCGGACACTTTTAATAGATTTTTATGCTAATTGATCCTTACCTATGTGTAAGTAATAAATGCTTTTTATATTTTGCGCACATCTTTCTACTTTTCATTCTGGATGCATTTTATTTTCTATGTAATTGAGATCTGGAAGATCAGACATTGGAACCAGAAAACTGCCTGAGAGCTACATTGATTTTTGATACGCCCTGTTTTAACAGTCAAAGTGTGAGTGATCCATTGGCACATATCACTGTTATAATAGTATCATACGGAGTTGCACTATGTTATTTTGTATTCCCCTATAATTGGATTGACCCAATATTTGTATCTATGTATCTGTGGAAGATTTGAGGTGATCTTCGGATTTAAAACTACAACTTAGAGGGAAGTTTCTTGAGTTATATTTTTCTATCTACTAGAGACACTTGGTGCTATATGTAATATTGGTGAAATTATAATATCACAAAGTGATATAGTGAAAGAGTTTGCACTTTTCTCTATACATCTCTTGACGATACAGCGTTCACAGTAGAGAATTCAGCTTCGCCTTCCATAAACCCCCTTTTTGCAGTACTATGGTGATATGCCTCCTGTCATAGGATGCATTCAAGAGCTAGGTCAAAGAAAACGATGGAGATAAAGTTGAGAGAAGCTCAAAAAAGTATATACCTGTCTTCCATCTCCCATCCTTGGTACTATTGGGAGATCATTTTTTTTTATTTTTTTTTAAATCCACTTTAAGGCTAAATAGACTGAATAGCATGGTTAATCTTGATCAGAAACATCTGGAGTGGTAAGATCAGCGATCCCTGCCGTATTGACTTCTGACATTACAGAACAATTTTAAACAATGCCAACACCTTTGGCTCTAGAAACCCGGTTACCTCAGGCTGCTTATTTTTGTTTACAGAGGCGCCACCGGTACATATACATTTATCTTTGCAAAAGAGAAGGTAAACTTTAAGTCACTTTACTTAGTCGTACCATACGGCTTAGTTTTGGAGTGTAAATAAAAACGGCTTAACTAAGTCAGCTGCTTGCCACATGCTTTAAAAAAAATTACAAGGAAATAAGTATATTAGGCTGAAACCCTTGATTATGCCAGATTTGCTGTTTTGTTGATCCCTTGTTCTGTTGCAAAATTATCCAACTGGTAGTGTGCAGCTGAGGTGAAACTCAAAAGGCAAAAAAAAAAAAGTGCATATAAATTTACAAAGGCCCAGCTCCCCCAAAACTGTTACCTTTTTGACACCCCTTGCTATCTCTCACCACTGAATGCTTGCCCCACCTTCAGGAGATAAATGTGGCGTTCGATGACAGACAGCGTTAGTGAAGGATTAAAATAGCCCTCTTGCAGTGCTCAACATTAAAGTCTTCCGCATTTACAAAATTGCAAACAGATGCCTCTCAAGTACCTGCAAATAATCTGCCAAGACCAATTGCAAAAGGGAGATTTCAAAATATGTGGAAGTCATTAGGACATGTATTATTTTTGCAATGAATAGGCGCCAGGAGTGTCTGACAAAGCAGATGGGTGCTAGCCTGTTTGTAAAAGATCAGCCCGAAATTCAGGATGGAAATGAAGATGCACAAAACTACGTTGAAACAATTATGCTATAATGGCGAATATGTCTTAAAACTAATTGTAATGCTCTTTCCGTGTCGGAATTCTTTCAACAACGCTTTATAAAATGGAAAAGAAAAAAATCAACTTGTTACTTCCTAGAACTCTTGTTAATTCAAAGAATATGCCATATGGACGGAAGGGGACAAGTGAGGTCGCAAATGAGTTCCTTATACTTAGAAGATAAAAAGTTTGATACCAAGGGCTTGAGTGTTTATTTTAAAGCTATGCTGATTACGGATACAAACTGCAACTTTCAAGGATGCCAGGCTTACAAACAGAACAAGTTTTGTTTTTCTGCAAAACTGCTAAAAAGCTGTTAACTAACATGAAGTGGCCATTTACCTTCACATGTATTTAAGTCAGTGAGCCACA
The DNA here is from genome assembly GCA_933207985.1 of Pelobates cultripes. NCBI lineage: Eukaryota > Metazoa > Chordata > Amphibia > Anura > Pelobatidae > Pelobates > Pelobates cultripes. The sequence continues at coordinate 17,051,919 of OW240923.1, forward strand.
TAGAAAGCATTAGAAAGCATTCTCCCCCGTGGCTGCTTGTGTGTAACGTGTACTAAAATACAGCAGCCATGCCTGTGCTAAAAGATTATGTCTGGGACACAGACTCATTAATTTTAGTGTTGAAAAAAATTTTTTCTGCCAAAGATGCCTAACCTAACATAGAAGCGAGAGTCCCAACTTCAGGGTCGTGTAACTGAGTTTGCAACACTAAAATATGATAAATGCTAGGCTAGAATCCGGTGTGGCTTTCTCTGGGAGCACAGTGAACGCTGTCAAGTACAAGGAAACTTTTATAGATACCAGCGGGGAACTTATAATGTGAAAAAGTCAGGGGCCACAAAAGTCCTTTTAAAAACATGAAATTTGTAAAGTGACAGTCTGCTACATAGTGCGGTTTTATGGATAGCCATGGCATGCTACGTGATTGTGACAAAGCAAGTTGTGTATATAGGAAACAATGGCCCTGATCACAGGAGCTTACAGTCTGAAGGAAGTGGGGCATAAATGCATTATATGTAAAAGTGCAGTGTGTCCAGAAGGTAAGATATATTGCAATAGACAGTATTTCTGTAAGATATATATACTAAACAGAAGCTGTCGAGCAAAAAGGTGAAATGAGGTTAGCGAGAACGGCGAGAGGACAAGTTCATTCAGATAAGATGGGGCAAACTTCTATTGGAAGATAAACTACTCAGTTGTCTCCCAAAACAGTAAATAAATCCCAAGGCAGGGCATTTCTAACCTTTAGATCTGTGTTTGTTGGCTGGGAGGACGAGAGCTTATGTGTGTCACTTGACACTCCCCTTTCCACGCACAGTGAGTAACCAATGATACAAATTACTATCAAATCCCCCAGTCCGACAGTATCCCCATCTGATTTCATGACTTCCAGCGTTGGGTGGTACGCAATCATAACTTTCACAAGTGATCTACTCTGTGACCTCATTGCGGCAATAGTAAAAGAAAGAGATCATATAGAATTAGTTAGGGAAAGATTATGGGGCACACTCACAAATGGCGCAGACACAAGTGCAATGCAGTGTTATCTCACATCCTAACACAACTTTTCTTGTATCCTCTCAATTTCAAGCCTTTGACACCTGGAGAATTGTAACATTTACAATCCGAGAACAGGAATGTCGAGTAATGTAATACATAAAAAGTGCAGGAGCCATAGTGTAGCTATTAACTGGTGAGCAGTCAGGTGGACTTTCAGTATTTTATAACAAACAGTGATTGCATGGAGAATTATTACTGTAGATATCAATTGTATGTTTTAAAAACAAGATGTTACTAAGTTCATACAAGGCTATCTATAGTGAAATAACATAGAGAAATCTTATAAAAGCGGTAAGATCCCCCTACAAGAAAAACGAAGATAGAATCTTTATGAAATACTCATATTGACTGTCTTGGCATGTATACTTCCTATGCCTGACACTTCTACACATTGGGCAGAGTTACCACGGTCTAGAAGTTTCAATCCCCTGAACGGTGATCAGTGACGGCTGCAGGGAATTGACTCTATCTATAGAGGATCTCGTGGGATCCTCCATAGACCTCAATGCTGTACTCTCACGTATACGTGAGAATACAGCAGTGACGCCGCCTCCTATCGCTTCAAGGGGACTCACCATATAACGATAGCTGCTCTCGCGAGGGACAGGTTCATGTAATAAGAACTCACCTTTAGCTACTCACCCCCTTCCCCCGGCCGCCAGACTCTTAGCGGCAATATCACTGACATGGGTTTTTGCTAATTCCCCAGTCCCAAGATGGTAACAGTGCTGCTTTAACTGTGAACTGTTTGGTGAACAAACTATTTCATGAAGCGTAATATGTCAACACAAAGGACACTGTAACTATTTGGAGATTGATTCTTTTCTTTAATCAATGGCTGAAGTGGCCAAAAAAACATGCTTCTTACATTATTGAAAGACTGTGAGCCATCATGCAAAATGACCAATGAATGGTTCAGTAGCTATCTTAAAATTGTGATGAAAAACCATAAAGGGTCCAAAAGTCACTTTTTTGGGATGAATGATAAACAATGTGACATGTAAATGGATATAAATGAAGCATTATTTATTGTTTTCCAAAAACTGTGGACAAAAGCATTCACAAGATCAAAGATATATAGATAATTTAACCTGCTTCAGGAACAATAGCAAAAATAAGAATTTCTACAGCACTTAACCGTTGTGATTAGGGCATGTGAATGTCAATTTCTTTTTAAAATTGCGTTTTCTTTTAAATTATCTGAACTACCACTTGCACACAATTTATAGATCCAGATAAAATATATAGCAAATTTACGTTGCCGCAAATAAGTATATGCTTGGCAGGATAAAAAAAAAATTATGATGGATACATTTGCTGTTCGCTGCTTCTAGACATAAAGATTTCTCTACAACACTCAACAAATGAGCACAAAGGGCATGCAAAGTTAAGTACTCTACTAGTGTAAATGAGGGTTGAGCACAAACCTCACTGCTGTGTCTTAGCCCATAATTTTTTACTTTCAACTAAGGCATCCACTTTAACACCTGCAAAATAATGGAAACAAACAGTCAGGCTAAGCGGTAGGAGAGGCTCAAAAAATAAAGTGAAATGATTAGGTAAAAGGATAACAAAAATGACCAAAAATAAACAACCAGTGCTGATTTAATGGTTTGAACAAGTCACGAATCTGAAATATCATCAATAGTGGATTAATCAGATGTTTAATTTACTCACCAAAGGTAAGCAAATTTGACTTAGAAATGAATACTTTCATTAGTAAACAGAGCTTACAACTTTAATAGAACAATGATTGTTTGGTAAAATAATAACTAGACAGAAAAGGGCAGAGCTGGGGCGATTTCCCTACATTGGTAAATGGTCGAGAATAATGTAAAACCTTTTAGTGGAAATGTTGCTTATTTATAAAACAATGAAATGACAGACAAAGGATCTGCATTATTTTACAGAATGTGCACATGCCGTACATCTTATCCTAAGATGCATAGCGTTCATTATTGCATTGGAGGAAATGTAGCAAGTAGACTTGTGCACATTGGAAACATTTGTCTCGTAGAACCAATATGGGCAGAACTTTGGATCATAAATCAAATGATCCATCACATGAGTTGTTTGTTTCGTGATTTTTCTATGAGGCAGTTCAGAAATTAGCCAATCGCCCCACAGGTGGACGTACTGCAGTTTAAAAACAAATCTATAAGTCCAGTAGCAAGTTCCAAGGTTGGGTATCTTTGTCTCACCTAGAGATCTACAGTGCATGATTGATTGAAATTGCATGTATCATACAGTCATGGATTGAAATGCAAGCAATTTACAGGGAGTGCAGAATTATTAGGCAAATGAGTATTTTGACCACATCATCCTCTTTATGCATGTTGTCTTACTCCAAGCTGTATAGGCTCGAAAGCCTACTACCAATTAAGCATATTAGGTGATGTGCATCTCTGTAATGAGAAGGGGTGTGGTCTAATGACATCAACACCCTATATCAGGTGTGCATAATTATTAGGCAACTTCCTTTCCTTTGGCAAAATGGGTCAAAAGAAGGACATGACAGGCTCAGAAAAGTCAAAAATAGTGAGATATCTTGCAGAGGGATGCAGCACTCTTAAAATTGCAAAGCTTCTGAAGCGTGATCATCGAACAATCAAGCGTTTCATTCAAAATAGTCAACAGGGTCGCAAGAAGCGTGTGGAAAAACCAAGGCGCAAAATAACTGCCCATGAACTGAGAAAAGTCAAGCGTGCAGCTGCCACGATGCCACTTGCCACCAGTTTGGCCATATTTCAAAGCTGCAACATCACTGGAGTGCCCAAAAGCACAAGGTGTGCAATACTCAGAGACATGGCCAAGGTAAGAAAGGCTGAAAGACGACCACCACTGAACAAGACACACAAGCTGAAACGTCAAGACTGGGCCAAGAAATATCTCAAGACTGATTTTTCTAAGGTTTTATGGACTGATGAAATGAGAGTGAGTCTTGATGGGCCAGATGGATGGGCCCATGGCTGGATTGGTAAAGGGCAGAGAGCTCCAGTCCGACTCAGACGCCAGCAAGGTGGAGGTGGAGTACTGGTTTGGGCTGGTATCATCAAAGATGAGCTTGTGGGGCCTTTTCGGGTTGAGGATGGAGTCAAGCTCAACTCCCAGTCCTACTGCCAGTTCCTGGAAGACACCTTCTTCAAGCAGTGGTACAGGAAGAAGTCTGCATCCTTCAAGAAAAACATGATTTTCATGCAGGACAATGCTCCATCACACGCGTCCAAGTACTCCACAGCGTGGCTGGCAAGAAAGGGTATAAAAGAAGGAAATCTAATGACATGGCGTCCTTGTTCACCTAATCTGAACCCCATTGAGAACCTGTGGTCCATCATCAAATGTGAGATTTACAAGGAGGGAAAACAGTACACCTCTCTGAACAGTGTCTGGGAGGCTGTGGTTGCTGCTGCACGCAATGTTGATGGTGAACAGATCAAAACACTGACAGAATCCATGGATGGCAGGCTTTTGAGTGTCCTTGCAAAGAAAGGTGGCTATATTGGTCACTGATTTGTTTTTGTTTTGTTTTTGAATGTCAGAAATGTATATTTGTGAATGTTGAGATGTTATATTGGTTTCACTGGTAATAATAAATAATTGAAATGGGTATATATTTGTTTTTGTTAAGTTGCCTAATAATTATGCACAGTAATAGTCACCTGCACACACAGATATCCCCCTAACATAGCTAAAACTAAAAACAAACTAAAAACTACTTCCAAAAATATTCAGCTTTGATATTAATGAGTTTTTTGGGTTCATTGAGAACATGGTTGTTGTTCAATAATAAAATTAATCCTCAAAAATACAACTTGCCTAATAATTCTGCACTCCCTGTACATATAAGGTGATATATACAAAGAGCAAATTTGAGGTAAAATGCTAAATGCACATCAGTCAGCATGGAAGCCATTGGAATGCTATGCTGTGTGCTTCTGTATTGCTCCTTATAAACCTATGTCAGAAGACAAGCTAACGGGTTTCTGGTTGCAGCTAATGAAGCAACTTTTTGCTCCTTCCCATGTAGGAATGATTTAAAAGGACATTCTGGGAACCATAACCATTTCCTATCAGTGAAGTGGTTATGGCGCCTGTGTTCACTGGTGCTGTCTTATATTTCAGTGTTAAACTGTATTTTGAACATTTTTTTTTTTTAACACAGACACAGCGTCCCCAGGCACCTGTCATGCTGCTTCTCCTGTGGTGCTAAGCTAATGTGGAAACATTCACTCATGCACCAACGAGCGGCACCGGTCGTCTAAATGTTCACTTTTTTTTTTAATCAGTACTCTGTGATCAGCTAAGAGTGTTAGCTGATGCTCTCGGCCTATCACTGCTGCCCACCAGTGCTCAAGTCAAGGCTCCCACAATAGATGAGTGCTAGAGGGAACATAGCATGACAGCCCTTGGGGACAATATTTCTACGTTGAATCATTACAATACAGTTTAACTCTGGAAGGTAGAAGGTAAGGCAGCACCAGGGGACTCCAGACAGCATAACCACTTAATTGGGATAAAGTAGTTCTGTTGCCTGGATTGTGCCTTTGAAGCCTTTGCTTACTATTAAAAGAAGCGTTTATCAATAAGAGGGTATGATGGTGAAGTGCTTCTGGTGCCTGGAGTGTCTCTTTAAAGCCTTAACCTGCTATTACACGATTGCACCAACAAGCCGGAGGTAAAAGACAAACATCACTTGAATGAGCATCAACACAAGATTAGGCGTTTGATGGTAAGTGTCTTGGTTTGTTTCTTTGGTAAAACATATTTTAGATTTAAAAGGGAAAGCCATAAGCCAAGAAGGAGCCAGAAAACGTGTAATCCGATCCCTTTGTAATACTCCTTAACAATAACGCATGCTGTGCTCCTACACGGCACTAACATTCTAGGTATTTAGTATTTGTGACAGTTTCTCTCATGCACTTGGAATATTCCTTCCTGTTTCATTGTTACTGGCAAAGGAGAATTGTGTAATTGAGTGGTACGGAACATGTGCCCTCCTTGCTAGAAGATGACAGATGGATTATAAAAACTTCAAAGCAAAGCATTTGGAGCACCAAGGGAGAGATACTGGGTATTTGAACTCTCTGTCTATACCCAGGAGACAATGGCACTCTGACATGGTGCATATATCAATGAATGGTATAACTAGAAAGACATAATCTCCCTTTTCAGAGCATATTTAACATTCTGTTATGAACAAGTTTCAGCAGAGCTAAAGTGCAACTCATCTTAATACTAATCATTATCCGCCTCAAAGGCTACCTGCCCTGGTTTTCAATTTTGGCTAAAACAAGTCTCTACCAAACCGCCTTCATTTAGAATCTCTTCATTCATTTCTCGCTTCCTTTTTTTTAAATATGTCTAAACGGTGCATCCCTGTTTGCAGAACAATTCCTCGCTTCAGGAGGATTAGAATATGAAAGATGAAGTTTCATGGTGTAATTGAGATGGGAAGGAACAGGAAAAAAAAGGTCACCGTAGTGGCTGATTACTCAATGAAAGTCTCTGTTAGCACCAAGATACATAGCTACAATAACAGATCTATCCCTAAGCAGGATCCCAGTAATCAGGCTGTGCTCTCTCCTGTCAGACTGTTCCTTATAGCTGGAGATTAGATGGTGAATAAATCAGTGAAACAACATCTTAGCAGATAGGAGGCATATGTCAAACAAGTCAAGTATATAGAAGAAAGTTCAGTATGTGTTACAGATTCCAGGACATGATTTCGCATATCGCACATTATATTTATGGAATAACAGAAGGTAGGAAATCCTATGTTTGTCTCATTAGAGGCTTTTCCTTTGAGCTGAAAGCAGCCAGGGTAACTTTCAGCATAGGGCTTACCTAGGAGCTCTGCCTTGACTATGGCAGGTGAGCTTATATACTGACTGATCGGCATGAAGTTCCAAACTACCCTGAAATACATTCTTTGAATCCAAGCCTCCAAATGGCTCAGAAGTCATAACTCGAGATTCAAATGTTTTGACTCCAATTCTCCAACGTGCTTCACATTTAGAACACTATTGTCCTCCAGTTACGTTTTATTGAACCAGAAATACATAATGAGTTAAGTTAAAACACACCCACTGCCTAATATTTCCTAAAACCTGCTTTGCTCTGTCCCTGACCACTTTGATGAAGGCAGCAACATACAGGCCGAATGTTCAAGGTAATAACTACAGGCCATAACATTCAAATGAGAATCCTCAAGTTATTTTGGTGAAACGATAAACACGGCTGCATCCAATCAATGCGTCCCATACAAAATGTGACTATTAGCAGCCGCTATGTCGACTTCTGACCTGACAGTGTCAACATACGATAGACTGATAACATATTCAATGCAAGAACTGTCAGTAATGAACACTGATTATGAAAAATGCTCTCTTCTTGGATTGACACAGAAGTGTTTAAAATGTATTCATCTAACTTACAGGTAGCATTATATCTTGAAAAGGATTGTTCCAGTGGAAATCTAACCTTGATCACGGAAAGCCAAGAATGACAAGAGTTACAATCTTCAAAAGATGTTATTTGCCAAACAATACTCCGAGCTCAAACAGACACGTATAAGGCTTTACTTATATCAACAGTGAGATCATTTCAAATGAGATCTTGTCTAATTGTCTTTTATTTAGAAGCAATCATATATGGACAAAGCAAAAGAGTTGTAAACTTTGGAAAAGCCTGATTAATTACAATTATGCTAACGTCCAAGCAGCCAACACCATAAAAAGTAAAATAAAAATTTGCAATAAATGTTGCTCTAAATTATTTATACATTCTTCTTTCTTTCTGCCTAATCTCCTTTCTAATCTGCCGGACGATAGAGGGGGGAGGTTGGTCTTAGATAGCACATTTGCTACTGTATTCAGGAACCAATAAAATTGTGCCGTTCTCACAAAAACACATTTTCTCTCTTCGAAACATCTAATTAAGGTCAATTGTTTCTTTAGAGACAAGTTGATTAAAAAGAGAAATGTGGATTAAAAAGCAAAGTATACATATATACTGTGGTATGTGAAATTCTCAAAAAAGAGAGAGAATTTGCGATTCATATACCAGGACGGATATGTGACTATTAAACAAAAGCTGTGTTGCATTAGTGAAAGTGTGAAGGGTTTTAAATCCACAAGTGGCCCATGGTAATCGATACTATGAGAACTTCATGTTACTCATGGGGTCGTGTGTGACTGAGCTGGTAAATATTGCACAACCTAAGATATTAAAACAAGGTGGACATGGGGGTGGGGGAATGATCTGGGAAGGGGGGGGGGGTTAAATACAGCTTGTTCAAGCAGAATAATCTTATCCAGTCTCTAAAGTATTGTGTCCTTCCAGATTTTTCATAACCACATATTTACAAAGTGTAACAACTGCCTTCTAGGGTTTTTTCACTGGAAAACTGAAAATGTTCAACAGAAGGACCTTAGCTACTGTAGAAAGACAGACATATCCGTTGTATTCTATTACATATACTGGGGCTTTTACATTGAATTCAAATCACTCAATTTGATAAACAAGCTGAAGGAAAATAATAAAAGCAAATAGATAATGTATAATTAATCCACTTACAGTGATACCATAATGTTTTATTAAGATACTTTCCACATGTGTACATCTATGTATTTTCACTTAAAGGGGCATGTCAGGCTCTTAGAGGGCAACACTGTATCAGGCAAATTATCAATCTATTCTCAGTTTTCTCACATAATTATACAGTTTAATTTGTAACACTTGCTGATACGAGTTACCCCTATGGAGATCAGTGATCAAACGTAACATCTTCTAGATGGTCCCTGCAGTAATCTATCTGCTCAATATAAATACATAGGAGGGCCAGTTAGTAACCACTGCTTGATAGTAACAACGTCTAAGGAGCTGTGAAGCTTTAATCTCAATATAATAGTATTACACATAATACTAACTGCCTCTCCTAACGGTCTAAATTATATCACTGCCATTGTTATTTACAAATTAAACAGTAATTTTACTGAAACAATCTTTGTTATCTTCTAATAAGGTGTGTGTCAAGGATAGAACATGTTAAAGAGTTTGCTTGGAATCCTAGTATTTCATACCAGACTAGTGGTAGTTAATCTTTGCACCTAAATAGCTTTTGAATTATATTTCCCATGATGCTAAGAGTGCATTAAAAAGACAGACATCACAGGACGACTGACCTGGATCCTCTGTAGGAGTAGTACCTACTGCAATTTTCTACTCTATTGTTCCAATTCTGTGGTCAATTAGCAACTTACCTCTTTACATGCTAAATTATCTGTGAATGAGAGATGTATTTCCTGAAGTATCTGAATTTCTGATCATGTTAAATTCGACGTACGTGGATTTTTTTACATAACTAATAAAAGATATATTTTAAGTAATCCTTTGCAATAACTTTGTAATATATAATTTGAACAGTAAATTTACTCCAATGATGCCTCCTGTCTGTTTAGCCCACACCAGGCAACAGCAACTTTTGGCTTACAGTATGTGCAAGAAATAAACAATGATAAATATAGAAAGGAAATGCATTCCCTTGACATGACTACATTATAAAAAAAAACAAAAAAAAACAACATAAAATCACATTTTTTCAAACAAGAGAGAACATGTCATTAAACTATGTACTAGGTGTCCAAAGTGTGTGTGTGGGGGGGGGGAGGGCAAATACATAAAGTGAGTTTTTTTCTAGCTGATACACTAGCCTTTCTTGGCTGAAATATATCAGCCACGTCCTGATTGTACAGGGACATTAATGTAACATTCAGATATAGTTTTTTATGCATTATTACTACAAAAACATTAGAAAATGTGGCCAATTTATTGTAGATTGCCCTTTTAATTATATAATGATGCCCAGCTATTAATTATAGAAGTATTTCATTTCACAAATTCCATGTATGTACTGCACTGCACTACAAAGCTGAGAAGAACTGAAAAGGATCTGGTAGAATGTTCGAGGACGGAGATTACACAGACTTGGAGAATTGTGTGCAATAAGTGGCTTGTTTGTCTCCCATTGGTTGAACAGCCCACTAATTTGAAACAATGGCATGTAGATTTACATCTCCCTAGTGTATGGATCTGTAATATGACAGAAGGAGTCTGGATAGCAGATGATGAGAAATCCTTGTTACATTGTATTCTTCTATTTAGTCCATCATGTCTCAGACCACCTGGTGTCTGGTTGTGTCGGCCTCTTTGTCTACGTGTGTGACTATGCAGTCAGTCTCTATGTCTGTTCTAGACATGGTGGGTATTCCGGACATGAGTTTATTGCCTGGTCTTCAAATGATGCTTTGCCCTGTGTGTCTCTTTTAACCCCAGTCATCCCTCCTGTTTAGGTAATTATCGTCTAAATCACCTCGGCTTCTCTTCCACAACAACGTACGTACATTCAAATGATGTCAATGAATTAGTGGAGGAATAAAACAAATAAATACAAAAACTATAGGATATGAAAACAACACAACAACAATAACAACAAAAACTGGGAAAAACAATTTAATTTTATTTTTCTCTCTTCTGTCCATCCATCCGGTCAAAACATTATCATTATATTCATTGGCTTTATTATATCCTGTCTCATTCGCACTCTCTAGTGGGATTTCTGTTTAAAGTGCATTTGTGGAGTAAAGCAGAGCAGGTTTTTGTTGTGATGGGTCACTTGTTATAACACTGCCCCATATTTGTTCTTTACACCTAACCCATTATATGTCAAATTCACTCTGGTCCAAAATCAGTTTTTTTATTTTCTCCTTATCAATGTCTGGCAAGACTTTACAAGTGTGACTGGAATTAATGAAACACTTCACTGATATATCATTTTTTTTTAAATTAAAAGTCTCCTTCTTTTAGATCAACTGCTCAGCCCCCCGTTTGCATATTTATGCAGGAAACAATTGAGATTATATGACTTTCGTTACTCTGATTTGTAGACCTACTTTGTAGCTGTAAGTCAAGTAATGTTTGAGGACCACATAGCACTCAGAAGCAGAAAAAGAATCAAACAGGTCAGATTAGATCTAGCAGGTAAGATATCTGGCAAGGATGTAGAAAATGCTAAAAAAAAAAATGCTAAAAAATGCTAAATACGTTGCCTAAGGGAGGATTTGCCAGTCCCAATATATATTCATAGTTTTCTTTGCTACAGTAACTAAAATAATTAATCTTTAGCTGCAATAGAAAATTTGGATCAAACGTGTACAATGAGGTGACCAACTGTCTCCTTTGTTGGCTGGAAACAGTTGGTCACCTAAACAAATGACAACATATTTCACACTATTGTACAATAGACTTGGAAACATAATGGCAAATGCTGATTCCTGGAGCAGTTTTGCAATCAATATACACTAAAAAAGAAATAAAGGATAAATAAACAAAACGCTGCCAACATGAATTTATTCTATTTTATTCTCCTCTAACCTCGGAAATGAATAAATATATGCAGAAAAAAAGCAACATATTACACTTATTTTTAGTAATAGGTTTGGCCACTAGAAACCATTTTTAAAAGCTCTGAGCTTTTTCCTAACCTTGAAAATCAATCAGAAATAAGAAATATCAGTGGGGTGTTGCTTAAATTGTCCTTGAAATTACTGAGATATGTATTTTGTATCGCTACTTCTTTAATATGGGTAAACCAGAAAGAAAATGTAACTAGCCTTTCTAAATAGCTATCGAAAAAAACATGTCTTTATGTTAAAGTACAGGTCAGAAATTGTTCATAGTGCTTGTGTACATCTGCAGGCAGAAAACAATACTCCATTTTAATGAAACCGTCATTAGTCTTTCAAAGCAAAGAGTCATACTCACGGCTGCTCTGCATAAATTAGAATTTAGTCGATAATGATATAGGGTAATAGCATGAAAATTGGATTAATACATTATCAAAGATGCTTCTGGACATCTGGACTTTTGGAGAAAACGCTGAAATTATAGGATATTTGATGGACAAAACGACTTCATTTTCAAACACTTTCCATAATTAGTGCTTTAGTTATGGAAACACAAACAATTCCATTTAATGCTTTGACTTTTGAAGAAGACGTGAGCTTTAATTTTAAGACATTTACGATAGCAATGATATGAGTGGAGACCAGAAACAAATTTATCATTTTCTCTTCATAGTATAAACAGCTAATCTTCATTTGCTAAACTGAGTAAACTGCAGTCTTGACAAATTGCCCTATCTTTCCAAGGAAAACCAATAGTTTCTGTCACCTTGTGTGTGATAGATTGGATATCACGTGTGACCTTAGGTATTATGGTATTAAAATGCAACGCACCTCCTAATGTCAGAGAATTGTTTTTATTGTCTGTTCTGGGATTCCATAAAGTATATTGTAATAAGACTCTTCATAAACATAAAGTCTTTTAAAGGTTTCAGTATGAATACCCTGCTGTTTCTCTACACTACTCTGTTGGTAAATGTTCTAATTGTGTCACCCGGAACCTCAGTGTCCCAGGTTCAATTCCTGGTAGAACCTATGCATTGTCTGAAGTCAATTAAATGAGACCATTAAACTGAGTGATCATAAAACCTGTTAGAATATGGTTAAAGCTAAGTATACTACCTTGGAAAATATGCTATATAACGAGTAAGTTGTTATTATTACAGCATGTCTTACCTATTCTTTCTTTGATTGTGAAGACATCATAAAATGGCCATACAATTACATTTGCCTTAATTGCAGGGTTAAACACATCTCTCCCAAACAGACACTAGAGGCGCTGCTGCTGCACTAACTAATACTCAGTCACCCGGAACCACGACTCACAGGAAATCATTGAATTTAATGATGTCCTATGACAAACATTGAATGCACGTGCGGCACTCACCGCGCATGCTTACCAGGTCACCCTTGCTCCTTTATGAGGAGCATTGTATTGCAATCGGCGGAAGAAGCAATGCCTCCACGATGATGTCACGGGAAGCGGAGAGATGAACAGCACCAAGAAAGTATTGGCACTTGAAAAACCTCAGTAAAAACATTTTTATGGCAAATGGAGGGACTGAATCTAATTTGGACAGGGGCCCTATAGTGTTAGGAGTATTCCAATCGCCATGGTTTTCCGTGACATAATACATCTTTAGAAACCTTTACCAGAGTTCCATGATATTTAAACATATTCACGCAAAGTAAAGAATTCACAGACTAGATAAAGTTACCGCTGTAAATTTTAGAGTTTAACTACTCTATATAACCCATATCCCAAAAAAACGATTTGCTTATAATATGGCAGAATCAACTGCTAAAGAAACAATTTGGAAAATATTTTTGAAGTTGACATACCTACTCCCCCATCCACCAAACTGAATTCTATAATAATGGACTTTACATTACTCTTCCTAGCTATTTCATTATTGTACAACATATTTGACTTGTGTTTTTTCCCCACAACCCATATCAGCCACCCTAGCCAGTTTTGAAATGTTATGCTGAAACAAAACCTGTCCTGATACTTACTTTATTATTTCAGTTTCTTTGAGCTGCTGTTGACTAGCAATTTTCTACTGGCCACCAGGGAAGCTGTCAAGTGAAATCAGCCAAATGTACTAGCTGCCCAGAAGAAGCAGAGTGAAGTCCCTAGGGGGAGTGGCAACGATGTATTCATTTTACAAAGCAGTTGCTTTTATTCAGTATACCTCATCCTTAATTGTCCAGATTATCAGTTACTGAGAACTTTGTTTAGATACGTTGGAATTAATTCAGTCATAAACAGCAGTGTGGGGTAAAGAACTAATTAACTCAACAACTTCAAACAGTAAAGAGACATCTCCTATACAAGGTTAACTGGCAACCATGAAGTAAAAGTAAACAAAATGCAAGTGGAAAAAAAACAAGTAACAAGATGTATGTCCTTTTTTATGGATGCCCACCTCCCTAGATTTAAATCTTGGTTTCAAGGGACACTCGTCTCCTAGTAATGGTCTCCTTTCTTTTTGCTTCTTCTAGTAAACAAAATGTTGTCCTTGGCATGCACGTTTTACTGTCTTATACAAGTCCTTATCTCTTCTAATATACTCCTTTACTAAAACCTCTCTAGAATAAATTAGTGAAAGTAATTTTCTTTCACTTACAGACCCCGTTATGGTATTTAGTATTACTATGCTATTGTTATTTCTTGGAAAAAATTTTTTTTTAATAATCACAACCTGTTTTGAAATTTACACCAGAGAATACCAATATATTTACTCCAAGCAACTTGACTACGTCATGGTTTTGAAGTAGCCATGATGCAAGGACCCCAATATGTGCAGCGTTACAGTAACAGGAGGAATTTAAGTTAAAGGGGAACAATGTCAAGGAACTACTAGCATCATAACTATTACAGCGTACTTACCTCTGGAGCAGTTCTGGGTGGAATTATTGTCACTTGATTCTTTGTACACACTAATGCACATTTAGGCATTTCTTCCATGGTGCTATATAAATACATGTGCCCTCAATATCCTTTTACACTTGTCACTGTGGGGCTATATTAATTTACGGTGTATGTTCTATCTGTGCCAGGATAGCCTAGCACGGAATGTATATAAAAATGTAAACTATAAATTTGCTAAACTAAAGAAAGAAAGAAAACACAACACTTTCAATAATCAGAGAATGACAGATAGTATTCAAGCAGTGGGAAAATTTACTAATATCTTATTAATGAAACACTTTGCATAAAACACGGTCACAGGAGTTATTTGCTTATAATATTATGTAATCAAGGTTACAGTCTGACAAATACCTGCTTGTAATCCTCATTTTTTTTTTTTTGTTCCTAATACATATCTAACTATTACAGATACCTTAAAAAATCATGGATGGCCAGGGTATGCATGCTGTTTCAAAGTCATTAAGATTTACATATTTTAGAGAATAATATACTCACAGTTATTATTCTACGAGTGCAGTCCGATATGTAATGTACTTTAGGGTGTTTTTTACATCTATGTACAATCATATATTTGTCTTGAGCACATATAATGTCTCAATAACAACATTTCAATAATATAATTCACACAGTAAATGTGTACATGCATAATACATTTTTTTTTAAATAAAAATGTTGCTCAATAAAAGTTCAGTTTTCATTTTATGTAGACAGAGAGAGAGAGATAGTGAGTGAGTGAGTGAGTGAGTGAGAGTGTGTGTGTGTGTGTATGTGTGTGTTTGTGACGTTCATTTACAGATAAGACTTTTCTTTATAAGGCAGATACAGTCATTTAAATATTCAGTTAAAATTAAATTTGTATTTCTATGCTTTTAAAAGCCAACCAAGCGAATAAATTGTGGTTGTAAGCTTTGAAAATGAAAGGTGTTAATTCCACTAAGCCGCAGAGGTTGAATTATATCACCAATAGGTCAAAGATGACACATATTTAATCTTAATATTGACAAAAATCAAACAACACAAATTATTGGTTTTCTATGGAAAATGAATTGCTAATTCATCAAGACAGAAGATTAATTTATTTTTGAAAAAGCTAAGAACCGTGCTGCCTTGGTTACTTTAGAATAATTTAAACTAGGTTTATTTCACAAATGTAAGCTATATCACAATCAGAATCGGACAAAACATTAATGAATCAGAATCAGACCATCATCATTTTTTTTCTATTTTTTGATACAACTGTATTTCAACATTTGTTAAAGCTAAAGAACTATTTTACTAAATATAACACAAATGTATCTAATAATCATTTTATATAATAAACATATGGACTGGATGTGTATCTGCAAGTCTAAACATACAGACATAATATCCACTCTGTTCAACCATTTCCTCTGTGTTAGAGGGACACTAAGTACCAGAACCACTACAGCTTTTTTTAAATTAGTTTCTGATGCAAATAGACTGTCCCTGCAGTCTCAGCAATGTAAACACTGCATTTTGTGAGAAAAGGCAGTATTTGAATTGTTTATCTAAGAACATTTCTAGCGGCTGTCACTCAGATAGCCAACAGATGTGCTTCCCGTTGCAGTCATGCATTCTTTGCAGGACCAAAGCGATGCCAAACACTCCCCATAGAAATGCACTGAATTAATGCATCTCTGTGAGGAGATGCTGATCGACACACATGCGCAGTAGCCCCTCCAATGGCAAGGCTAGTACGGAGTAAGACAAAAGGTAAGTAACATTTATTTTACTTAATCTTTAAGGGAGGGTCCTGGAATCTAAACAGTTAGGAACACATTCTAACATTTGATATACATGGCTTGCACTCTACCTGCACATTTTTTAATGGTGGAATCTGTTAGGAGCTCAAGCTGCATGTCATCTTTGAATGCAGTTCCAGCCATGTGTCCTTTCTGCTTCCCCAATGATACGTTAGTTTCGTCATCAGTTTCCGGTTGGTTTCACATACCGACATTGTACACAGCTGCGGCAGGGCTCTAAATACACATCTGTCAAAACTCTCGACCATGGTTACTCGTTGCTTGCGAGCTTGCTCTGTTTTGTTTATCCTGATCTCTATACTCCTGACCCCGGCTCGTTACATGACCTTTAGTTTTGTTATGTAGTTTACTGTATTCTCGGGTATCCTGACCTCGGCCTGTCCCTGTCACTCTTGCCCCTGTTACTCACTTATTGCTACGCCCAGCAATTCTAAGGCCTGGTAATACGCCCTCTGTAGTTCCTACCTTTGCCTTTAGGGATTCAACCCTTGGTTGCTCTGGAGACCTGGTAGAATCAAACTAAGGAGACAGTGAGAGCAGAGACGCCCTGAAATACATTTTCATAACTCTTCTCTCCCCTTCTTCTGCATCCTTACTACAGCAGATATTTTCAAGGTGCATCAGTTCGGTTTCTGGACCCTATTAAGCTATACCATATCGACCATATCTTCTCTAGGGAATCGTTTAGCTTTTTCTTGTGTTCTATTTAAATTTGAAGCGGACTTGTGCTACTGTTCTCTCATTTTGAGGAATAAGTGTTCCAAAAACTATGACCTCTTCAAATCACTAAAATGATTGTGGTGGTTGGAGTAACCCATTAACTAATTACTTAAAAGGGAACACAGAATATCACATTCAAATAAATACAACCTTCAACTTAAAACATGTCCTTAAGACTCCTGAAATATAGTCCCTTTCACATCACACTTTAAACAAAATTATGTATGAATGTTACTGGACAGGAAAGATAGTGATACAAAGATTTACAGATCTACACAATAATCAGCACACAACTTCAAAATATATTAGACGTAAGGCTAAAAAAAACTCAATATAATGTGTCTCTTGTATCTGCTTCAGTTTACACAGATCTTTTATTTATCATATTGATCAGTTATTCTCTTTTGGGAAGATCTAGTCAACCAAAACTGTGACACTATGTTGCATGACCATCCATCATTAGGTAAGTAAATACATATGTAGACAAATGCTTTTGAAGATCTAAATGATATATTTTAGAGCCAAAATAAATAAGTAGGAAGAACATATATATAACCATAAAGCTCTGTGTGACATATTTGAAAATATATGCAGTACCCTTTGTAGGCAGTAAGAAGTATGGTGTCCAACCAACTAGTAAAATTGTTGGCAAAATAGTTAATTTGTTTCAAAGGATGATCAGCCAATCCAATGCTTTCCCATAGGAAAGCAATAGGAGGATATTGCACATGTACGGCACAACTCTGAGATAATCTGGTTGAACTAGTGGAGTTTTACTCACTAGCACCTCTATCTAGAGCTTACTAGAGGCAGGACGGTAGTGTTTTCAGCTGCAGGGTTAAAACAGTTGGGGACGCGATAAACAGACCACTTCATTGAGATAAAGTGATCTAGGTGCCCACAGAGTCCCTTTAAGTGCAAGCCTGAGGTATATCAAACAGGCGTATCAGTGTGGTCTTATCTACCAACTCTATGGGTATTGACACGTTGCATACCAGGTGTCTCATTTACCAGTTGTTTGATGAAGGTTGTTCATCTACCAGGTTAAAGAGTGGCGTCCTATCTAACAGGCATTTCAGTGTTATCCCATCTTGTAAGACTATGAATGTAACTGACAGGTGAGGCTCTAATAAATAATTTGGCTACAGCTTTGGTGTGGATCTCATAACATGCTACTAATAGTGCTACAAAATATCTTCACTATATAAAATCTGGACATATCTATATGACAGTCATAACCGAACACAGGTGCAAATCCACAGTGTTCCTGGTGCTTTATTCAAAAACTTTGAATAATCAGGGTATTGGTTGGGATACAAATTGGGTTTGTTCCAGTCAAAAAAAAGCAAAACTTGCCCACTATTCAAAAACAAAATAGACATATGTTAAAATAAGGGTTGGGAATTGAAAGCTCTCTACCTGTAAAGCTTATCACTGACTAGATCAAAACGCTACTTATATTCCAATAGTGGTGGAAAATTATTATCAACCGCTAAACCGTATAATAAAGAGATACATAGTTATTAGCAATAATTATAGGTTTTCATTATTATGAGGTAGTTAAAACAATAATTATAGGATTTAACTAGCTTGAGGTAAGCCCCCAAATAATTTTCCATTTCTATAAGAGTTGCTAGTGATAAGATTGCTTTATGGGCTATCGGACCCATGTTGCTTTCTTATATAGTTTGATACATTACACGGATAGAATACAGAAGAATTATTTTACTGATCCTCTTCATAGAATTCACCAAGGTAACCATTTTAATTAGCTTGAAAATAAGTGTGCATTATTTCTTGGAAGTAAAATAAAATGAAGTTTTACAATTAAGTCTTTAATCATAAAAATTGACAGTCTGATGTAAAACTGAAAATTATGATTTTTCTTTTCATATATATGTATACACACACGCAACTGCATCTTTAAGATATATATGGGGGGTGGGGGGAACAGATTATTTATTTACTAACAATGGAAGGAAATTACATTTGATTAATGTGCTCGTTTCCCTAAAGGCTCAGCAATAAGTCCAGTATTTGGCACGCCAAGTTACAAATGGCCACTACTTATTTAAAATTATCTAGTGCGCAATTCAGCTATTTAATTGTCATTTTAAAATCATGCATATTGATAGTGAACTGTTGTTAAACCGTCTCCTTTCCTACGGAAATATATAACCCTCCCCTCTTGAAATATAAAAGCCGGTCTGATAGTACATAATGAGCACTGCGGGAGATAGACCCTTAAAAGAAGTACATTAAGGAGAGTAAATTCTCTAAGCAGCAAAGAAATATTTAGACCAAGACATTACATTAATATGTTGAAGACTGAGAGAAAGCCACTCCGCTCTCAGTGGTGTTCCTTACCATTCGGTTAACATTGTAGGAGGCCGATTTGCGCAAACTAAAACTCTAACCTTGAAATGTGTGAATTTAAGAAAACAAAATATGCAATTTAAAATGATTAGGTGAACAATGACTGAAAACCACTTTAATAAAAAAATTTTTAAAAATATCGCTTTTGTAGGTTTGTAAAAGAGCCTCAAAAAACAAAAAATGTATTTGTTTTCTATACGTTATATTTTTTAATTAGGCTTCTATAACCATTTTTTAAATGGTTTAGCCAGATGATGGAAAGCAGTGGAGCTTCCTATCAATAATGTTATTGTTTAATGTCGACTGCTTATTGGAGATATTCCTGAGGAAATTAAAAACACACTAGCTTTTTAAAACTCTCGTGATGTGAATTACAACTAGCAGAAGGCATGATCTGCTAAATTAATAAAAAAAAATATAGAATTGATTGATTCACATTGCTACCTTCCACCTATTCTTCCTGGCTCTCTACATGCTCCTTGCTTTGAGGTTTTGTCTTTTTTTCCCCATCCATTTAATTTTACTTTCTTTTCCTCCGTTCCATATATGCCCATTCTGCTTTTCCCTTGGTTGCTTCCCAATTATACTTGCCTCCTCAAATCCTCAGACACTTTAATTCTCCAGACTATCACCACAACCTGCCAGTCAAAGGCATCTTCATCTTTTTTATCTTTTCTCCAAATTTTGTTAGTGGTCCATGCTCTTCTTTTCTGCTAACTTTCTCAACACTGGTACCTCTACTTCACTGTTCTATCTTCTTTTTTCTGAGTTTTTCAATAAACTTGCTTTACCTGATATCGGTTTCTTTGGATTTTATTCCTAAATGCCATCCTGTGTGCCCTATCTCTATTTTGATGTAGAGCCAACTTCACAGTTTGTTATCATAACACGTAATAAGTAAACTGTGTCACCCCAGTACCTCTATTATGTCTCCCCTTCCCTCAAACGTGCCTTTCTCATGTTACTCTCTTACTCATCTAGCCACTACCACCTACATTGTTTTTCAACTTACCTTCACTTTTGTCTTTGTTTTTACTCTGTCTTTTCCAGGCTCCTGCAATCTTCCCCAATACTAGAGCACCGTGAAGCTTTTTCAAATGTTTTTTTTTTTTTATGGTTTGTTTCCAAATTATGGAATTGAAATTTATCATTTCAACTGAAATTGTAATGTATGTCAGATAACACAACCTTGGTCACGAATAGCATGAACGCTTAACGTGTCTCTGTCACCTCAAACATACCTTTCTCCTATTGTTTCATATTCTCTACCAGAATATGTTCTTCTTTTCTTAATTTCTGATCTATTTCTCTTTAAAACATAAGACATAAATCGGGGACCACATTGTCTAATGTATTTTTCCAACACTTGGCAACCTTGACAAAAGGTGGAGTTTTTTGTAAATTCTTTATTTTTGGTGCGCAGAGATTACATACATACAGTAGGCTTGCATCGCCACAATAGCAGAGCAAACCATGCATTTTCAAACAGTTGATAACAGTGGTATGGCGTTTATATAACATGCACACATTTTTGTTTTAGTTAAGTAAAACTTGCTATTCAGGTACTTTTAAGACAACTGTAATTACGTTAGGTCACATTGGAGGCGTAACTTGTCGATGGTAGTGAGTAGAGAAGGTACAATATGATATGCAATATCAAGCAATAAATGATTGCATCTGCAAACGAGTTGTGCCTATTGTGAGTGCCTTCCAGTGCTATTAAAACAGGCTGAGCCAGCATGTTGAGTAATAAGAGCCCTGTGGCCCGTGCATGGCAGTTTAGGGAGACATATGTTAGATGTGTTGAACGAGTAAACTAACTAACTTGGTGCTTTGAGTCCTACATGTTAAGAGTGTTTAAATTAGGCTAAAATAAGACGTAAACATAAGCATAAACATAAACAAAGAGATGTATCGCAAATTTTAACATGCAGACTGCTTCTTTGCGACATGTGGATAGCTTTGTTGCTCTCAGTGGACAGGGGGGGCATCGGAGGCAGTTTTCAAGTTCCCTAGAGTCCCGCAATACCTTTGCCTCTGCCCGTGCCACTCCCGTTTATCACCCCGGCTTGCAATTTGCTGATCAAAGGGGCTTTATTGGTCGGCGACCTGAATACAGTCAGCCAATTCCTGAATCTGGAAAACAGAGCCCCTGCAAGTGTGGGTTCTCGGAGGTCCACCAGGTGAGCCGGGTGTGAGGGTAGGGCTGGTGTCTCACCGAGGTTCTTTCCCCGTCGGTCCGTGGGGGGACCCTCCGCCTGTTTCGCTTGCCGGCATATAACCCTGCCATGGCCCGGTCAGAAGTACGGTGGGCATCACTAATTCTGCTGTGTGGGGTTGCGCTCTGCTGGTCGATGGTTGTCGGGGCCCCTGAGCGGTGAGCAGGCCGTGCTTGCTGGCGGGTCCCGCTCTGAGGTGTGGGAGCGCGGGTGCTTTTGCCCGAGGTTTCCCGCCATTGCTGGTGTCGGTGCTTGCGTGGCCGGTTGGCCTCCTTGAAGGCCTGCAGTGTAGGTCCATAATGGCGTTGGACGGTCACGGGACGGATCCACAAGGCCACCATTCGAGCTACTTGAGGGCAGGGCACTCCCCTGTCACACAGTGCCGTGTAGAAGCTCGCACTGAGCTGGTCTAGGGTTGTCAGGGGGTTAGAGTGCAAGTGGCTGCCAGTGTTCTCCCTCCCGGACCCTTGCTGGGCGGCCATCTTGGATGTGCTCCGGTACGTCCGTGCTTCTGCAGGCAGTATCGCCGTAATCTCTCGCTTTTAGTTTAGGCTGCTTGTCTAGTGTAGACCGGGATAACCCCCACCGGTGTGGGAGGGGGGGGTGGGAGATCAGGAATGATTCTAGAGGGATCCAGTATCGAAGACAGTGGCTGCCTCTCCCCGGCTCCAGCAGGCCGCAGGTTGCGTTACGGGCTTCGGTTTCCGGCAGGCTGCAGCAAGGTGGCTGTCGATTCAGTGGTGCACCCCCTACGTTGGTAGTGCACCCTGGTGTGTCTATGGTCTGTGTAGTTGCCGATTTAGCCTTAAATCTTGCCTGCCCAACAGGAGCTCTTTCCCCGCACATCTGTTCAGCTTGGCGGTCAGACTCCGCCCCCCGACAAAAGGTGGAGTTTAAGGCAAGCTTCATCTTTTTTTTAGCTTGATGAAGGAAGTAGAGCTTGCCTTAAGCTTCACCCTTTTGTCACAACCTTAAAGCGTAGGAAAAACATATAAAACAAAGTCGTCACTACTTGTCTTATGCTTTATAGAGAAATAGATCAGAAAGTAAAAAAAAAAGAAATACTGATTCTGAAATAGGAAAAGAAAGGAAACAATAAGAGAGAGGTAAGATCGAGGTCACAGAGTAATTTTCAAGCTTTGCAAGTATTGGTAACAACTAACAGCACCATGAAACTCCAAAGTCTATTTTTGACCCATCCATTACTTTTCACAACAACACAATGTAAGACGGAAGCTATGCTACCTCTGCATGTTGTTTTTTACATAGGTTTTCTTCACAGCACTCAGATAAAAAGATATGTTTAACCAGGACTGGCGTGCAAAGGATTTTTTGGGATGCTGCATTATTTTACAGACAAATATTTTAAATATTTGATTAAGCAAAGAAAAGACATTATAAAATGTTCAAAGGTTTTTATTAGGGTGCCTTCGGCCAGAAATCCATTTTAAGAAAAATTAAATAAGTCATTAATCAAAAAGATATGATTACTTTTCCAAAATATTAACAAACATATGATAATATAAATATTGTTTGTTTGTTTGTTTGAATCCTGGAAAATCGCTCGATTTATGACATAGTTAAAAAGAATCTTGGAACTGCCTTTGACACTAGGAATGTGTGTGTCACTTTTGGGCACGTCCACTAAATCTACAGTGTAAACTCAGGTAGGTTAACAGCAGTTAACAGACTGTTCACTTTGTTCTCTGAATCTTATTTCTGATTACCTACTTAGTGATCGCTATCATGCTTGTCACAATAGTTTATAGACAATTCAGTTACCACAAAAAATGGCTGTTGCTTTTGTTAGCAAATACTGGCTGATTCCATGCTACACAAACAGAGTTTAGTTGGAATCCCTACAGTAACACCTGGTTTGCATGCTATTGTAAAAACTACGCTCTGAAGCAATAGGACTAAAAATGTATGCCTGTCTCATCTAGGTGTAAAGAGAAAAAAAAGAAGCTAATTTGTATTTATTTGCATGTCGTTTTCAATTAATACCTGTGAAATGTCGGGTGTACGGAAACAGTAAAAGCAACTGGCTCAGGGGATCCCAGGTCAATAATGCATGCGCTGAGCAAACCTTTTATAGTGTCTTGGTGGAGTTCCGATGGCAATGAATGTTAAATGCCAAGTGTTGACCACGGAAATCTATCAGTAATGGTAGCTGCAAACATCTACTGTCTCTGGATGTTAAAGGGACACGAAGTCACCCGAACCCTTACAACATAATGTAGTGGTTCTGGTGTCAATGGCCTGTCCCTGGAGGCTGAGCACTATAAACACTGCCTTTTTAGAGAAAAGACAGTGTTTACATTGGTGCCTAGTAACACCTCTAGGGACAGTCACTCAGACAGCAACTAGAGGAGCTTCCCAGACTTGGTGTCCAGTGTCTCCACGATCTGCATGGAGACACTGAACGTTCCCCATAGAGAATCATTAATTCAATGCATCTCTAGGAGGAGATGCTGATTGGCACAGCGCTTTGCTGCACATGTGCAATAGCATCCCAATTCTTTCCTATGGGAAAGCATTGGATTGGGTGAGATCATCAAGACTGATGATCTCAGCCATGGAAGAGGAGCCATGTGGGACCAGCTGATGGGTGAGAGGCATTGGAGAAAAGCTAAGCTTTAAACCTTTAATCTTCACGGAGAGGGGGGGACAGATGCCTAAACATCAATTACAGAACTATAGTGTCAGGAATACATACTTATATCCCTGACACAATAGTGTTCCTTTAAAAATAGCAAGCTTCTCAACTAGCCTAGTGTATTTAATATATTCTTTGTTTTCACATCCCTATTAAATTTTCCAACGCTTGTACATGATCCTAAAGCTGTTAACATTTCCCAACTTGAGCACAATAGTAACCTTATATTACTGCAGGTTTAAGAATGCTTTATCAGAAAGGATATTTTATACGTTGTAATTCTCTGATTGAAAGGAAAGGTGCAGTATTAAAGAAAAGCACATCCAATTTATATTTTCTTCTAACGTTTAAAAAATGTATCATCAGACACTCGTTTGTTTTACGTAATACATGTAAGTGATCAAATATGGATTTCCAGTTGACAGTAGAAAAAACACACAAGGCAATAACGTTTTTTTAGCGTATCTAGTTCTCCAACTGCTAGAGCTCAATATCAGATTCACTGTACCTACAATAAGAATTCAAATGAAACAATTTCACAGTAGTAAAAATAAAATATTTAAATGCTCTTTCTTAACAAACATCAACATCAAAATAAAATATTTTTTAATAAAAACCAATAAAATGCCTTTTTGAATATTTGCTATTACTCATAAACACGCACGAGGGTACAATACAAAAGGCACTGTTTTTTTCAAGATGCAAATAGGAAGATTGATCAATAATTTCCACAATCTATGTTTTGCCTAAACTTATAAATAAAAAATATATATTTTAAAACATACTAGACCACCGATATACTTCAATTATTCTACGCCACATGAAGTTAAAAAAAAGGAAAGGGAAAAAAAAGAAAAATAACAATAAATTATCTATATATACCTCTCACTTTATCAATTCCTCTCTCTATATGTATATATGTAAAAATAGTTATAACAGCAACTTGTAGTACTGTGAGTGTATAACAAAACATGTAAACTTTGTGTCTAGACTCCTACGACTGCAATGGAAAAACGTTTCGATATAAAGATTTGGCATCGCTGATTCATATCCACAGCAATAGGAGTTCTGGTTCCCGCTGGTTTAAAACGCGTGCATTATACTAAAGCACAAATTTATTCATCTCACCATAAAAATATAAATGTCTCCAGTCTTTTTTTATTTTAAATATATATATTTTTTTATTTTTTAAGAAATATCATCTTCTTTTTGCAATCGGAAGCAGAGCAGAAAGTGTTATATAAATCAAAGCTTCCACTGTGAAGATAAAATGGCTGCTGGTATCTATACTACGGGGGTGGTGACAACTTATTTATAAGGTAACTGGAGTAACAAATTATTAGTATTTTGAGATTAAATATTTCAATATTCTGAAATACAAAAAGGCAGAGTATATTTTTTGCATTGCTATAAAATATATAAAGGGAGATTAGAACAAAGTAGCAGAGAAGCAAACACAAATTCTGGTGTATTCGTGAAATAGGGGAAATTTGGAGAATTGCAATTTTGGCCAAAATAGTCTGATCAGAAATATAGTCCCAACTTTTGCTATTTCTTCAGCTATTATGGTATAGTGTCCTTAAATGTGTAAATTCCTCACAATTTCAGTGTCGTAAAAACAAGGGAATTTGCAGAGTTAAGTGGGAATTTTAACATTTAAGGCTAAAACAGACAAATTGGAATAACAGCTAAGTTAAGCTTGGTTTTAAACAGTAAATCCTCTGGTCAATGCTGGACAAACCAAAGTTTATTGAAAAAATCTGTAGGTGTATTTAATGAATCATTCAAATGATCTCTAAAGTCACCCAAACCAATTCATCTCAATGAAGAGGTCTGGGTGGAGTGGTCCTACAGTTTTAACCCTTCATGGTGAAAAGGAAGTGATACTTCTATGACGTCATAGGAGGCGGATAGGGCGGCAGCACCAAAGGATTTTTATTAAAGGATTTACACAGCAAAGAAGGGGCCTCAATCTAATAAAGGACAAGGACAATACACCATTAGGAATACAGATTTGTATTTTTAACACAATAGTAAATATGTATTGCTTACACTATAGTAATGGAATGCAGAATTAGGTCCATAGGTCCATAGTCCCCCTAGGGTAAAGGTGATTTTAGTCACTTTTTCTCCCATGCCGCGCCAGTCTGGCCACGACTGGTCCAGCCTACATAGCTGAGATCATCAATCTTGATGATCTCAGCCAATCCAATGCTTTCCCAGTCTGAGTGACTATCACTAGATGTGTATCTATCCAGCAATGCAAACTATGCCTTATGCCTCTGAAAAGGCAGCATTTACATTTAAAAGCCAGCAGAGACAGTCAACAGAACCACTACATCAAAGAGATCCTATAGTGCCAGGAAAACAAACCCATTTTCCTGGCACTGTAGGGTTATTAGGTCCCTCCCTCGGGGTCCCCCTCCTTCGGGGCTGAACGGGTTACCACTTACCTGAATGCAGCGCCGATGTCCCTCGGCGCTGGGTCAGGCTCCTCCCAAGCTCCTCCCCGCACGACATCAGCCGGCGGGGGAGACCTAATGCGGATGTGCGGCAATGGCTGCGTGCGTGCATTAGACCTCCCCATAGGAAAGCATTAATCAATGCTTTCCTATAGGGAAAACCGGACGCTGGAGGTCTGTGAGGACGTCCAGCGTCAGATAACTGACCAAAGGTCGGTTTGGATTCCGGAAGTCCTCTAGTGGCTGTCTGTTAGACAGCTACAGAAGGCAGACTTAGAGCTGAAATGTATACTAAGTGAAAAAGGGTCACAGCACCCAGACTACTTCAATGAGCTGAAGTGGTCTGGGTGCCTACTGTGTCCCTTTAAGCTGTAGTGGTTCTAGTGACTATAGTGTCCCTTTAAGTTGTTTCATGGGAATGTTATTACCAAACCTAATTTAAAATGTAACATCTTGAAATATGTAAGGTATTGTACTTTTAGGTATTTGGGAAAATGCCTTTACACAGTGAAAAGAAGAAATAAAAAAAGGCTGTAAGACTGGACCTCAAACCACCCGTCAGTATATTTAGCATGATCTTTACCAAAATGATAAATATTTAGACAGGAGCAGAATAGTTTTTTTATGACGGTTCACTCCCCTGCCAAGATTGATTGATATGGTGGCTCATTTGACAAAGTTATGTATAAACACGCTTTAAAGGAATTATATTCATGGCTGTAAGAAAATCTGTTTGCAGTTATAAAATATAAGCATACATGCACACATTTACACATATATAACAAACATAACACGTTTGAAATACAGAGGAAAAGGCAAATCTCTGTGGTGTGTCAAAAATACTTCCATTATTCACAAAAGGTATTTTATAACGATACGGATATATGCAACACATAGTTCAAGAGATCTTGCACATTGAGTTGAAGGATTCTTACATTGCTCAGGTCAATAAGACATCTCAAAGTGATGAGGAAGTTTAACTTTGTAACACAGCAGAGACACCCACGCACCAAAAACAACTTTCTTTTTAGCTCAGAAGAAATAAACATCTCAGTGTCAAAGCTTCATTATAAATATTTATATACCGCTATTTACACCTACCTATTATGCAGCGATTTACAATTATAGAGGAGGCATGAAGAAGGTTCGTTGAAACTAGCTTGCAATCTATGAGGATTTCCAATAGGTAGATATAGATCATTAGGAGTCTTGTCCCGGGAGATTTACTGGTGAGGTGGTTGGACCAGGATTCGAAGTTGTATTTCCCAATTCCAAGGTAGTGAAATTAGTGTCAAAGTCTCAATGACTACTTGCTACATGGCTCTTATTTATCTCAAGACCTTTCCTTTTAAAAAATAGGACAGAGCATGTGTAGTTCGAAGGTTGAAACATTCAATTTTTTTGAAAATGCCTGGGACTTAAAGCCCATATTTCTTATGGACATCTGCACCATGATATTTTGATATTTTCACCCAACAAATCCATTATTTTTTGGAATACAACCTTTCAAGGCTATAAACAAAAAGCCTCCCATACTTTGCCCAACTAAGTGACTGACACGGCACAGATCGCCAAACATTTTACATTAGTAGATACATTATTCTGCATTGCACCTGTTACATCAAACTGCTCTAAGTCCAGCAATTATATCGTTAAGATGGGAATTTTTATCCTGCACTTGTAAACTGTGATTGGTAGGAGATCTACGTGAATATAGAGGTTAAGGTTAGTGCTTAGGAACTAAGGTAAAAAAGGTTAGGCATGGGAATTGGGTCTGAAGGGCTTAAATTTAGAGGTTATAATTCAAAGCATTCAAGGTTATTCTTTAAACTAGGACTAGCCTGGAATTGACCAGGGACTGCAAATTTAACTTAAACAGCAGAGTTTAACATATATATTACTTGGCTAAATTTTCTCAGGTCGGTTATATTGGGCCAAAATTTGAGATTTTCAATTCTTTGCTTAATTCCTAACACAGTTTACTGAATAATTCTGGCAATGGCTTGGGTTTAAAGGTTGGGAAAAAACGTACCAGCCAAGGCTAGGTATTAGTTTAGCTTTTAAAAACATTATGGTTAAGGCTAAACATTTGTTAACAAAAGTTAAAATGTTTGCACCACTCTATGGAGCTAAAATGGCAAAAATGCCCTTTTACCTAGGCATACTTAGGGATGTAGATGTTATAAAGACTAGTTAACTACTATGGGCAGTTTGCAAAAATGATACTTCAAGTTAATACTAATTGCGCTGGTCTTTAAATGTTTAGAATGTTTACCCACAGTGATATTCTTAAAGGGACACTATAGTCACCTGAACAACTTCAGCTTAATGGGGTTGTTCAGGTGAGAACTAAAGCTCCCTGCAGCCTTTCTCATGTAAACACTGTATTTTATGAGAAAATACAGTGTTTACATTGAAAGCTAGGAACACCTCCAGTTGCAGTCACTCAGAGTGAACCAGAGGGACTTCGGAGTTGAAAGAGGCATAATATGCCTCCATCCACTTAGATCTGCTGTCAGCAGGGCACAGGGCAGCACTGTGCACAGCATCCTGTGATTCAGTATCTCCTCTCTCTGCATGCAGACACTGAACTTTCCTCATAGAAATTCATTGATTCAATTCACCTCTATGAGGAGATGCTGATTGGCCAGAGCTGTGTTTGACTCATGCTGGCTCTGCCCCTGATCTGTCTCTTTGTCAGTCTCAGCCAATCCTATGGGGAAGCATTGTGATTGGATCAGGCTACCACATGTCAGCAGACTGCTTGTTTTTCTGAGTCTAACAGCATGCAGATTTACAGCTTCAGGCTTGAATACAGTAAGATTTTTACTATATTTATGGAGGCACGAGGGGCCCAGGGGGGCTAGATGGTGGTGTTAACACTATAGGGTCAGGAATACATGTTTGTGTTCCTGACCCTATAGTGATCCTTTACGTCATACTATTTTGTTTTGCAAAACAACTAATATGTCTCCAGGGGTGTTGTCCTATTTCAACCAACAGAAAAGGGTAACGTTAGATCATTTGCCCCATTACACTGCTGCATACCTCTCTCGACTCACAGATTTTTCTCGAAGACAGTTTTTGCAAATCATGAAATATTAGGCCTTTTCAAACAAATGTTTCATAAACTGAGCTGCGCAAGTTTTAATCACATTTAGCTGTAAACACACTTTCACCAATACAAACACTTGTGCACAGCGGAGAAGACGTGATTTTCTCAACATGATCTCTGCTCTACAGATAGGGGTTAAGCATCTTGGTCATCTGAAATCACAAGAGACTAAGACTAAGTATATGACTTGTCAGACTGATTGCAATGTTTTATATCTTTTCTTTGACAGAAAATGGCTCTTAATCCCTTCAGCAGTGTTTTATTTTTAGAGCGGTAAAAAAAAATGCATAATTTGGATTGCATTTCTGACACTTATGAGAGAAGCTCTAAAAATGACTTTATTTAACATAAAAATATCCAATTAAGGCTTTATTCAGTAAAAATGTTCTATATTTTTCTGCCAGGAAAACAAATAGTTATTAAAAAAGTGAGCTTTTTCATGTTGTTTACTTTAAGTCTTTGTTAATTACAAGTATCTGAATACTTTATTGTCTATGTGTTAAAGCCGATTCTTAAAGTGACAGCTCTTAATAGCCTGTGAAAAGTTGATTATCTCCAATTAACAAGGTTGAGAGCCTGTCTTGTCTTTTTATGAGGCCTTATTTTTGCGTGGTTAACTATCCGTTTACATGAGCGAGAACTGTTTTATTTCTTTAGGTTCTGATGAGGATGAGACAGAGTTCTCCGTCCATCACAGGGTTAAATCAAGCACTGAAACCACACTAGTTGCAGTTGTTCATTAAACTATTCAATGCATGGTTTTTATGCTCTGTCACTACCTCATAGGAAGATCACTGTTTACCAAAACCTGCCTGTTTCACTAGACTCTTAGAAGTCTACAGGATTCTCTCTTCAGAATGTTACGTATTCCTGCCATATGTTGACCTAAACTGTGATCTGTTCTTCTAATTTTTTACAAGTATCCCTGTTTCAAAAAGGTTCTCTCTTCCATCCATAATACTATCTTCCACAGTATTGGATTGTACGATGGCCTTTAGGTAAGTTAACTGTGGCTGTTTTCTCCTTGTCATCCCTGAATGCTCTCCACTCTGGTTCAGTGTTTCCCGTACGCTGAAGTCATGAATTTTAAAGGACCACTTAAGGTGCTGAGATCACTTCATTAATGAAGTGGCCTGGGTGCAGTGGCCTTGTCGTTTTAACACCCTTCAATCTAAAACATTGCCGTTTACTAGATACTGCAAGGTTTTGAATGAAGGGTAAAACACGCCTTTAGTGGCTGTCTTCCTGAGAGCCACTAAATGCGCTTCCTCTGCAACAACTGAATTTTACTTGGTCATGTGACGTTTATCGTCCATAAGGACATCTAATTGAAAACCCCTAATTAGATGTCATCAAGTGGAGCTCATATGGAAGCATTGCTTCCCTTTGAGGAGCATTTGTTTAGAAGCATTTTTGCCACTTGCTGCGCATGCACACATCGTCCCCAATACTCTACTATAAGAAGAATTGGATTGGACAAGAAGCCGAGAAGTAACACCTCCAGGATAACATCGTGGTAGGAGAAGCAGGTTTAAATTTAATTTAGGGAGGGGGCTGCATCTAAATAGTAAGGAGAACATTATTTCATAAGGAATACGTTAGCTCTCCTAATTCTACAGTGTTCCTTTATGTTCACCCAAACTAAGACTTGCCTGTGGGTCTTTAAAATCACCTAAGAATTCTTTGTTACCTCCTGTCTAATCATTCAATACTGGGAACATAAATGAAAAATTACTAGAGGTCAAAGATTTTAGTAATGCTTTGATAAGCTTTTACAGCTTAGTGAGCATCTACAATAATGTTTCTCATGTCCCCTTTTGATCGGATCATGATTTACTTATGATTTGATCATAAAGAACAGACTCCAATGGTGACAGGTTGAATGTGTGTGTTTTAAGAGAAAGACTCCTCAAATTCACACTTCACCTCAGGATTGTGACATCTGACTCAATTGGCCTGCTTAACACACCTGTTTATTCATGACTTTCATATGTTGTTTTTTTCATTGAAAGTTGGATGGTTGTGTTCATTAAATGACATGAAATAGCATTTCTTTTTCACACCTTCTCTTACTATTATAGATGTCAATTTATATATAGTTAGGTTTGGACTCGCCATAGTCCAGGGTTTTAGATGTAAAATAATTAAGTATAGCAGTATCTTCTAAAACTTTTTAGTACACTATTTTTTAACCCCTTAAGGACCAAACTTCTGGAATAAAAGGGAATCATGACATGTCACACATGTCACATGTCCTTAAGGGGTTAAACAAGCATGTTCAGAAAAAGTTGATTCTACCAAATATTAAGCATTTTATCAAATGTTGTAACTGGCGCTCTACTAAAATCCGAGCATCGGTGGGCATATAAAGCTTACTACCAAAGAAAATTCAAATCTGTGTTGGTAGACAAAATAAACTTTAACACAGAGATGCAATATCAATCTATGCGTGATTATATAACTGTAAGCAACTTATTAAAGAGTTACTCTAAGCACCATAACCACTTGATTTTCTGATGCAACAATAAATGCCTATTATTTGTTATGTGGTGGCCAGCTCTATGCAATCGGTCAGCTGAAATACTGTCGTAATGGCTGCAATGTCAGTTTTATGGAATTTTTGCTTCCGGTGTTAGGACATACAGCATGCTAAAGACAGACACCTTGGAAAGGCTGCCATTAGCTAGGTGAGTGGCACACAATGTTCGTGACCTGGTTCTCACGCTATTTAACTCTCAAACTCCCTGACAAAGTAAAAACATAATTTGCTTCTTTTTTTTTCTCTCTGCCTTTCGTAGGTACAGGGAACAGAGAATAAAAAAATACACAAGATACTGTTCTAATTCATTTCCCTAAAAAATGGTTTATCCCTGCTGGATTACAACCACTATCATGCTCAGTGAGATTCTGGCTGAACCTGATGGCAGTTACAATATAGGTTTCATTTAATGGGATAGTGAGAAAACCAACAGCATATGTGAAATATCACTCCAATTAACCCAATCCAGTGGTTGGCTCTGCGTGATAAGAATGTCACTCCATGATAGTTTTGAAGCAAGTCACCACTGTAATGAACACACAAAAAGAATACAAAAAAAGGCACTTGAACTAATATAAATAAAATATTAACTTGTTTTATACCAATCTCTAAAGCTAAATAAAGCCATCCATCTTCACGAGAAGTTTTGGCATGGAGAATTTTGGGCAAAAAGTTTTCATTTAAAAGTGGTGCAAGTGTTTTAACAGCATAAATACAAAAAAGTGGAGAACTAGAGTCCCAACACCCATATGAGACACAAAGCTACAATACAACCGAAACCACACTACCACACTATACCTACCACCCTCCGCATCCCTTCTCCCTTTCTCCCCCCCCCCACTAAACGATCCATACGACAACACTCAACGGGATCACCCTCACCGACTCGAATAATCCACCAAAATATCACAGGTTCACAGGTAATAATTTCTCCCTCACAAACATCAAAAATGTTGGTATCGCAGCCACACAAACCCGGACCACCTCTTCTTTTCTGTACCCCCACCCCTACACAAAACCTCCTCATAGTAAAAGAAATTATGTAACCAATGTTAATACTCAAGCATACCTGATAAACATGTACAACTGTTACGACACTAATGAAAATGTTAAGCGTTGTAATTGATGTGACCCTCTACCATCCTGCCTCTCCTTTTTTCTTCTGTTCCACCACCTCATAAAACTAAAACATCAATATAAAGAATTTATAATGAACTTAAAATGAAGGAGAAAAACAACACATTTATTAAATATATAAAAGCAATGTGTCTTTAGTTGCATGCAGCACACAATTAATCCATAGAACTTGAATCATACATTTAACACTCTCTATATGGGGCATCTTGTGCAAAGTTTCATTGTACTAAAAGCAACAAATGGCTTGAAGAACGGCTGACAAAGATAGATAGATAGATAGATAGATAGATAGATAGATAGATAGATAATGTGTAGGTTAATTATATGATAGCTAGATAGACAGACAGACAGACAGATAGAGAAAGAGAGAGAGAGAGAGAATTTATAGGTTAATTATACGACAGACAGACAGACAGAGAGAGAGAAGGTATAGGTTAATTATAAGATAGATAGATAGATAGATAGATAGATAGATAGATAGAGAATGTATAGGTTAATTATATGATAGCTAGATAGACAGACAGACAGACAGATAAAGAGAGAGAGAGAGAGAGAGATAGAGAGAGAGAGAGAATTTATAGGTTAATTATACGATAGATAGATAGATAGATAGATAGATAGAGAATTTATAGGTTACGTATACGATAGATAAATAGATAGATAGATAAACTAGGAATACACGTTATCTATCTATTTTAAACTATAGAAGGCAGTCAATTGTTATTTTATGGTCAACTTAAAAAGCAAGGCTCAACATGGATTAAATCACAAGTCTCGATCATGAAGAAAGCTCTTGCTACTGTGATGTGGATTGTTGCTTATTAAACTATTTCACAAGTGATATACTACAACGGAAGCACCGTGTTCTTTATATTTCTACTAAGGCTACTGAAGCACTCATGTCTTTCTTCATGTGTGTACTATCTGTCTATTATCTATTTATCTCTGCATTAAAGGAGGAGAGAGCAAGTGAGAGTTTATTTCATGTATAACTTGAAATGCTTAACATGGGAAAATATTTGTCACAGTTTGCAAAAAAGCAGACAAAAGTTAATCAAGTATAAGTTAATGTATTTGAAGGCCAGAATGACCCTGCCAGCCTATAAACTAAGTAATCTACAAACTTTTCTATGAAAAAGATGCAGGGCTGGCCAAAAGTTAGATCCCTATCTGTTGTAGAACTACAATGCCCATAATACTTTTCCAGTTGTGAAACTTGCCTAAGGCTTACAAAACATCATGGGCTTGAGCAATTACCTCTGGCATTACTGAGCAATTTATATAGGACAATCCAGATATTTTTTATGTATATATATATATATATGCACACAAACACACACATTATATTTTACTCCTAGCTTGCATGCATTTCAATACATATATAAATAGACAGTAATTTATCGCTGAATTAAATGTCACAAAAATTGTCACAAAACAACTTGCCAAGGAACGTGAGGAGCTTTGTAAATCTACAAGCCTACAAAAGCCAGTCCAATAGGTGCAGCTATTACGAAGCGCTTGCCACTAAAATATTATAATTCCTGCATCAGAATCACAAATGGTACTGTATGCAATAGTGTGATTGTCATGGAAACCTTTGATAGGTGAGATATGTATTGCACCAGAGTGGAATAATAATTTTTCCCCCATGTTGCACACACTCCAGATAATGCTTGGCACAGCTTTTAAATAAATAAAAATTTTAAAAAGTAATTTAAAACCCAGCCTTATTTGTATTTTTTTTTTAATATATGCAATATTATCACAAGTGAAGATCAAAAGGGATCAAATGTGCAGATGCTGTCTTTGTAGATATTGACAAAGCCCAAAATAATGTATGCATTTATTTCCCTTTTAGTACACCTACAGAACAATTAGCCTAAAACACTTTGATTAATATGCTGTTGCTCAGGCAAACACTTAAATGCAAAGAATATGTTAGTAAGAAAAAAATATATATTGACTGGCTCGATAATTAACTTTTCTGAAGAAGGACATGCTGCAAAATTCACCAGATTAAACGCAGAAAGGTTTGTCTACATTCACTCATTAAGGCAAATACTCGGAAAGTGTGTGGGGGGTTACTTTCCCAGTTATATTCTTGACAGATTCAATCATTTAACTCTGCGAGCACCTCTGGCTCTCGAAGGGTTAACTCACCTACTGTAAAGTGTTTCAAGCAGGAGAATTACTGTTTTACTGCTGGCTGTTTAACACACTTTTCTTCGCTCCGGGAAATTATCGATGCTAAGCTTTAAACAAGACAGTACAACTTGCGCAAATTCAATGGGCACAAGCTGGATAAAGACACACACGCAGACTGCGAAGCGAGGGATTCGCCTCTGTCAATTACCCCTGTTGATCTATTTCAGATTCTTTCATGTCTAAAAATGACATCACGTTTGGAAATGAAATTAATTTCACTCTTCGGGGCAGTGCATTACGTTCCAAGAAAACAGAAGTTGCATTAGCACAAATATATGAAACACCCGATACTATTAGCAATGGAGCAAATTATAGCTTCGAGCAATCAACATTGATTTTATATATACCACATCATAAATGATGCACACAATAGGAAGTGTCTTCATTACAGCTGCACCTCGAATACAGCCAAAGAACAAAGAAAATGGTCAGGTATGACCAGGATAAAGCTCATCAAGGGAATACTTTAACATCAATGGCATTGAGCTCAATAGTTTGGCTACTAACTGGTTAACTCTGTGATATCCAAACCAGGATAAGCATACAGGAGTTAAGTTAGAATACTAGAGATTGGTGCTCGGACTTTCAATGGATAGGGAAATAAAAATCAGGCTGTATCACACAGAATAAAATAATTGGCGATAGAGGGATCTGTCAACTAAACAGTGTTGTGATAAAATAACAAAAATACTCGAGTTCTTTAAAAAAAAAAAAAACCAATTTAACTGGGATAGATATTTTTTTGCCCGAACAGATTTATTTTGGCTAAATGTTGAAAACCACTTGTCAGTGAGTAAACTTATAAACTATATTAAAGGGGTGTGTATTCAAATATTGATGAACTGCCTAACACAATTTGATTAAATATTCTTTAATTTAAAAAAAAAAATGTTTCAATGTGCTTGGCTTTAAAATTTAGTCATCGAATTATTACAATTACGGAATAAACCACCAAGAGGAAAAATATGAATTTCTTTCACAACTTACGTTTTTTTTTTATTATTATTATTACTCTTACAGTCATTGGCACAAAATCGCGCACATAAAACGTCTGATTAATTTTGTGAACCAAAATAAAAAACAAAGCAAAAACAAAAATAAATGAGTTTTTGTGCAACATGTTAAAGAGAAGGATTATTTTTTTTAAATGTTGCGGATGTCACAGCCTATATAAGCATTTTACCATCATTACGATTTCATTCATAATTCTCCCACCAGTTAGGCCTAAATCTGGCTGATTTTAGAAAATATAAATATTTTTGAGGCCATACGGTAAAGTAAATAACATATCCAAGACACATCATCATGCAGTGTTTTTTTTATAATGGTCTGAAAAGCTCTACACCAGTTTAATTCTTTCTTTTCTGAGGTGTAAAAAGTTTTCAAACTACGTATCCATGTTTTTACTGAAACGTAAATGACAACATTCCGGTATCAGTTACAACACTGGGCATTTTTTCTTAATACTAAAAAATAGCTGTTATCATACAATTGTTATGGACAGACAGAGAAAACATGAAGCTGGCTTTAACTGTGAGCACAGAGATACAAGGCTCTGCACAGCATCCTGAAAGGTCAGGGTTAAATATTAGACGCAGCACTGTGATCGCTACAAGGTGTCACACTGTTTTACTGTACACCTGTGGCCTGCCACTATTAAGGAGTTACAAGACAAACTGAGAAGACTAACTTCCTCATTCTATACAAAACGCCCCAGTGAGCACTATACATCTGCCTGCAATTAGCCATTACTTTCTTCCCAGCTTCAAAAATGACAAAACTAACAGATGCATATCCTTCAATTCCGAAACTTTCTCCAGCTTATTTAGAAAAAAGCACAGGAGTTAACAGTACAGCATCCTGCCATGGGTCATGAGCAAGCACTAGGTTATCGTCCCCTGTCAGGGGTAACTACAAGTATAGCAGGTTAAGGGAACTCTTTTAATGTCACAAGTCCCTTAAAGGAGCAGTGTCCACCTGTTCTCTTCAAGTACAGCTTGTCACAGCAGGTAGACCAACCAGCAAAGGAAGATGGCTGGTGAACACGATTTTAAAAAGTGCATATGGAAAAGTAATGTGTAGAACAAATTTGATGGCAATGAACGGGTTAAACAGCAGGCTCCCTAGGGTTAGATGTTTTGTATTAGGTAACAAGGGTCAAGCTCACGCTGTATAGCTCCTTATGGATATCCCTAGATACCAAAGCATCACAAAAATCAATAAAAAATCAGGCGTGGACCATATGTACCAAGGGAAAGTGTCTTCCTGAATTAGAATGTATTTTCTCCCCTAAGTAACTGATAATATAGTAGATTTTGTTTCCTAAATTTGTAAGCAATGAATTTTCTATTCTTCATTTGCATCTGAAATGAGCTGGACCAAGCTCACTGCAGTCTATAAAACTTCACCATTTACAATACAAATATTACAGCAGTTTAGTTTTACCTTACAATAGCTAAATATGCTAAATATACACCATATATATATATATATATAATTATTATTTTTTTTTTTTTTCCTAATGGCACTACTTAAAAACCTGAAAACAAAAATTATCTCTCTATTAAGCTGAAGTCTGGACTAGGTTATTTAGAGCTCAAATGTGGCTATATTGAATACTAAGGATTATGCATTAAAGAACTCAGTGTCCCATACCCAGAATAATCAGAGGGAGATATTTATCAAGAAGAATAGGTGCTATTCTGGGGCTGTGCTAAATTGTAACAAACATTTTATAGGTTCCCATCATGACTGCTCCTTATTTAGAACTTTGCACCAGAATAGCACCTGTGATAAATCTCTCCCATAGTGTTAACACAGAGAGATAAATTGGCAAAAGGGGGGAGGACACAAGTATGCACACACAAAGACATACACCTACACACACATATACATTTGTTTATAATAAATATATATATATGTGTGTACATATAGATATACACATAACTTAATAGATATTGCTACCATGAGAAAGTGGCTGCATAGAACAGTGTGCTATTAACTTTAAATCTTTTAATACTCACACCAGAGAAATCTAGAAATATCCAGAACTAAGAATGTAAATGTCAGACTCAATTCGTCTTTCTAAGTATATATAAAAATATATATATATATATATGCCATAAAAACAACAGATTTGAAACAGATGAGTCAATGCATTGTCACAAAAAAAAATGATGCTTTGATTAATAATCAAATACTTCGGGAATAAAAAAACACTTGGATAACTAGATATATTTATGAATCAAAACTTGTAGAGTTAATATTTACATGTAACTATAGCACATAGAAGTAAAAAAACCCACACACATTTCTAAATATATACATGCATGTATGTAAAATGCAATCCCATGTATATAAATATCTGTGATTTTACTGATGGTAATAATGAAAGCTGTTTGTCATTACATTAAAATAACAGACAATATAAAAAGCCTTAGGAAACCTTTTGGCAAGCCCTATATTCTTTGCTATTATTCATTTCAGCTCTCCCATTATTAATGCTCATCCAATCATGAACAATTTGGCTGGGCGTTTCAAATTACATTGTGTTAAGAAGATGGTTTTCAAATGTTACTTTATTTAAAATTATGAATCTTGTGTACATGAGGATGTTACTGATTGTTTGATGTATAAATGTGTGTGTTTGTGTGTGTGTATATATATATCAATGTGTGCATATATTTGTTGTTTATACATACATACATATATAAATATATGCATATGTGTGCTCTTAAATATCCGGGTCATGTTTAGAGAAGTATTTTCTGTTTGAAAATAGGGGAATGTTGATCACAGTTAAAATCCAGGCCTGCAAATCGTGTGCTATCTTTTGTAAAAATTGTGAAGTAATGCATAAATATCTATTGACGTAAACACTATTACCGGTGTTTACGGGCCTCATTGTTAGTTACAGATCTGTCAACCGTGCAAATGGTTAAATATCAACATAATTATCAGCGTACACCACAACTAACACTAGACGTGACCCCCCTCCCCCGAAATACTTCTGTTATAAGTACACAATTCTATTAATATATGTGTTTTCTTTTTCATTAAAAATCACATCCCATGTAAGAGGCAGATTGTGCTGTCAATTTGTATACATTTTTAAAAATTTACACTTTTAAAGCGTAGTTACATTTTGGTGAAACATT
This sequence comes from Pelobates cultripes, assembly GCA_933207985.1. Taxonomy (NCBI): domain Eukaryota; kingdom Metazoa; phylum Chordata; class Amphibia; order Anura; family Pelobatidae; genus Pelobates; species Pelobates cultripes. The sequence continues at coordinate 17,091,743 of OW240923.1, forward strand.
TCTATAATATATCCTGTGCTATGTATTTATCTGAAATTATGTACAAAGTAAAGTCTCAGAGAAAAACAAAATATATGTATCAAGGACCAAAAATGTTCATATTTAGTTTATGATTTTTTTATTTATTTATTTTTACATTTTGGCTTAAGGTAAACTAATGTTTCTTACCAAGGACCTGCTAGTGTGTAGCAGTGATGTGGGAGGTTTGTGACAGCAAAACTTAGTTTCCAGCATGGGAGCTGTGTCTGAGAGGTCAGACAGACCCTGCACTGCTATCAGGGCCCCTGTTGGCTCTCAAGTAAACTGCAATGAAGCGGGAAATCAAGGCAATGGGAACACAGACCCCAGACAGACAGACAGGCCCCACCTCCTCTCCCCTTACTGTCCCTTCATTGTTCACTGACTGAGAACCCCCCCTCTGCTTGTTTACACACCCACCCCTGTCACCAGACCCATCTTCCCTCTGGAGTCCTATCACCTTTAACCCTCTGGCTGCTAGACACCAGCAGGCATCCCCACTTTCTCACTTTGACATCCAAAAAGGCAATCACCCTTACACTGAACTATAAAGAACTTTACAACTAAAATGTCCCAAGACAAAACTAAAAAAAATATCAGAGAGCAGTGTATGAGCATGAAATGGTTAATCAGATTAGAGTACCACAAGATATATTAATTAATACTTAGAGCCCAAGGAGGCAGAGAGAGTTTGCAAACAGTTGAAATGTCTCTAAAATTCCTGAGTACCAAACAGCCCCCCTATGTGTGTATAGGGTAAAGCAGTAAACACAATCATAAAAGCATTACTGTTGCCTACAAGACCAAACAGTTAATTGTTCATAAGGAGCATAAGAATTAATGGCATCCCTTTATAAAAATGCAGACTAGAACAATGAAAGGGGCCTTGCTCTATCTGTACACAGGAGAAAGTTTATTGATATATGAGCCCACAGTGGGAGCATTTGTATCCAGAATCAAGTGATGCCCTTTAGAAGGGAACTCCACTAATGCTCCTAAATCTGGCATGTGATGTGGGCATGGGTAGAAGGGAGAGTCAAGCACACACATCTCTCGGCTGGAAAGTTCTTACTTTGTTATGTATTTGTTACACACGGCTTGTGTGATCTCAGGGAAGGAAAGGGTTAGAGGATGCACTTGGCATCGTATGTTTTGTGTTGCAGGCTCCTGCCCCCAACACACAAAGAGTATTCTCACATCATTTTATATCAGCAAAATAAAAAATAATAAGAGAGAAAGAAAGAAAAACAAGACAGAAAAACACACACACACACACACACAATGCACTGATAAAGGGCATCGACATCAGTGTCTCCTCCCTGCCAGGGCTGTCTAATGGGTGCTAATGGCAGATCAGACACTGATTGTATACAGAATGTGCAGCACACCCTTAAACTGGCAAATACCAGCCTGTTCTACCCACTAATGTACACGAGGAGTTAATGATTTAATGCTTGTAATACAGGATTCACCCTGGCCATTATCCACAATTATCGTCCTGAAATCGTAGTTCTGTTATGTGCAGGGAGCATGGGGCACGTTATATGGTATATTCCTAAATGTCACCCATTTTATTGCATTCATCCAAAAACGTGTTTGGACCAAAATACCTGGCATAAATCTCACAAGTCAGGACATCCAGATTGTCAGCCAGGGTGACAGCAAAGTATGTTACAAGGGACGGGGCTGCTGCAGAACCTCTTGAGTTGCAGAGCTTCGTGACATCGAGCTGGGTACAGCAAGCACAGCACCGGAAGATTCTAAGAGGTTCTGAGGCAGCTGTGGATCATCCACTTGGAGAGCAGTGAGTCTCTCTGTACATGCCTTGCTACATGTTTGCATGCCCCGGGCAACTAATCAGCTGGCTCAGGAGGCCAAGTCCACAAGCTTCTGCTGCAGGTCCAGTAGTGACACCCACCACCACCTCCACCACCCTCACCCAGTTCTCCGGCAGGTGGTCCTAGAAGAAGGGGGTGGTCGCCGACCTCTTGTCTGAATGTCACTTTGCTGCTCCTAGCATTGTGCTGGGAGGTCGCTGAGAGCACAAAATGGCAGGTCTCTTGAGGCAGTGAATTTAACAAGTTTGGCACATGTTCCATTAGCCTACACCATGCTCAGTACTTGGTACCACCGAGCCCTGCACCCACCTCCTCGCACAGACACACAGGGACTGCACCAGGCACTTCTCCAAAACTTTCCTGAGCAACAATACCTGAAATCCAGCAACTTTCCCAGGAAGTGCAAGAGACAAGCCCCCCTCCATCCTTTACCCCACCCTTGATTTGCACCCAGGACTACAGGTTATTGCTACAAAGTAACATTCCTGTCCTGGAGGACCCCTCTACCCCCAGGACCTGATCCCTTTAGACTAAAAACTGCAAGCGCCATTCATGATCTGACAGCCCTTCTCCGACGTCACTATCGAAGCTATTTAATTAGTATTTTTTATATGTATTTTAATTTAATCACTCAGCAAACCCAGGCCCTGGGTCATAATCATGATAGGAAACAAGCTGACTCCCCAATATAACTATTAGGTTGGGGATCAGATCACGGGACACCCCAAAAAGCTTGCCTCCCCCCTGCTCCCCCTGGTGCCCCCTTTATCCCTTACCTTGCTCTTGACTGACAGATCCTGGTACAAAGTGGCGCACAGGAGGTTTGCACTCAATGAATAACGAGCAATGTCCATATGATTGACTGGATCATGTTCTTGTTTCGCTTTTGTGAGGAGGATAGAGAGAGGAGGGATAGTGGCAGAGGGAAAAGGGAAAGTGGCAGCCTCAAGCATAGAAGAGGAGAAGAGGAGAAGGAGGAGTGGTGGGGGTGGCAGGGGGTCCCACTTGTCCTAAGTGTTCCCCTAGCAGCTCTTAGGCACTGGGTGTTAAGAGATGTGTGTCCTTCTCGCAGAATGAGCCCGGTTCATTGATAGAGATCACAAGACATTCCCATCCCTCGGACTCCCCCTATCTGGTAGGTGAAATGCATTGTACCATTTAAAAAAAAAAAAAAAAAAACCTCTTCTCCATTGTCGTCTTGGCATAATTCACAGCAACTAGATAGCTCTTGCGGCATTTAGCTTTGATGAACCAAAAAAAAACAAAAAAAACTGATCCCTGGATCTCAGAAGCCAGCATTGCAAACTGCATCCCTTGCCGACATCCTGCCATAGCTGAGCCCCATGCCTTTATCCCCTCCTGACCTTGAACTCACACTTATTAAATACAATGTATCTCTTTTAGAACGTTCAGTGTCAGCCTGCCAGGGAGGTTCTGTTCGGCAGAATGCTTGCAGGTACACTTGAGGGTACAAACAAGACATACAAAGACAAGGTGGAAATTACAGAAAGAAAAGGGGAAAAAAACAAAGAAAAGAAACATAGGTGCCCCTTACCTGCTCCTGCAAACTATTGCAAGTGTGCTTGGAAAAATTTGGGAAACTCCACTGTGTCCTCTCTCCCAGATCCCCCCTTTTGTGGGCTTGATGAGAAGGGAACCAGAGCTCTTTGAGAGTAATCAGCGATCAAATGAGGCTGATGTTGGACTGTAACCTTGTGGCGGATTTAATGTAAATAAGATTGTTATAGTGCCAATCCCAGGCACACAAACACTTAACCCATGCGCTGCCAGCAGGAGAGTGGAAGGGATGCTCCCCCTCTGGTAGCTATGGGGTTGCAGCAGCCAGTGGCTGGCGTGCAAGGGGTTAATCCCCCTGCCATGGCTTTCTTCTTTTCTGCATTCCTCTCCATTAAATCTGACTTTATTTACATGCACTGTTTAGGAGAATCTTGAAAACAATACCCAGTGCCAAACCATTATGAAAATATGATTTTAATTAATCACGTAGTAGGCAATGAAATTAGCATACAGTAATTAAACTTAGAGGGGGAAAAACATCATGGTGGTTGTGTGCCTTAAAGGTTTAGTAATAATCATTACGATGAGTTTGATTTTTCAAAACCAATAAGTGCAGGGAGGGATGAAGGGGGGCGTGGGGAGGGGGGCATTCTCCAAAACTTTAGTTGGGATTTTGGATCAGTATTCTCTTTTATTTTATTTATAGATATATATTTTTTATTTTATTTTTTTATTATTTTTTTTTTGTAAATAATATGTACTAAAAGAAATAAGGTAGATGAGACATGTAGCTGGTGCAATGGGGTATTGCTGTACAAAGCAAGAATAGATTGGGGGTGGAGGGGGGGGGGGGGGGAAATGCAATTATGGATTCTGTATCCCATAGTTTACAAAAGCTGGGCTCCTCAATAGAGTCTTTGTTATGGGATTATGTAATGATTGTGCAGTAATTATGGGAAAAAGAGATTTAGTAATAATTAAAATAAAGTATCTAGATACACCAATGAGATGCTTGTTTCAGGGTAAAGGGGATTGCATGTGACATTGTGGCGTGCTAAGAACAGTAATGCTCAATCCATGGGGTTGACAAACAAGGTTGGGAGGAGGTGTGTGAGATGTGCATGATTAAGGAGAGATGGAGACAGATTGATTATTCAAAATGCCAAACCGCAGGGACTCTTAAAACATTGATTCAGGTAAGACTTAGTTTCATCTTAACTGAAATGAGTTCCCTTAAGATGCCTCTGATACATTTTAAATCTGTTTACTTCAACAATGAATAAAAACAGTCTACAAACAGGTACAAGAAAAAAAAAAGAAATAAATTAACCAAGAAGATAAGAAGAAAAAAAAAAGTTTTGATTTTATCGGGTTCTAGAAATTTTGATAGGATGAGATCTGTATCTGTTAGATACAGAAAACCAAACCACATTTCTGTTCAGTCAGGTTAAATCTTCCAATGTCAGGATAGCAGCACTAGTTAAATAAAGTTATGTGATTACATGCCTTCGTTAATGGCTTTTATAGGACAGTGGGGTTTTAAAAAATATTTTTTATGTAAACTGTTTATTTTGTATAGAAAACGTAATACACAAATACACCAATGAGATGTTTGGAAAGGCACTGTATTAAACAAAACAAAACAAAAAAGAAAATAGAAGATTCCCAAAGAGAGAAAAAGTTAGTGAATTCATTCAGCATTCTTCAATTTGATGTGTATGAAATTCCCATTGAATAAATTCCAAAATCCACGTTTTATTCTGTGCGAATTAGCATAGCATTCGCATCAATAATATCAGTATCTCTATGGGAATGATAACTGGGGCTGTAGACTCCTTTCTTTCAATTCTTTTAGGATCAACTGATTATATTCTGTCTCCTTTTGAGTTTGTTATTGTAAGTCAAGTGATTCTTTACAAGTGACAGCAGCTACAAAGAGACAGGGATGGGAAAACAGGTCAAAGGAAGTTGCCATATGGGATTTAAAAAGGCACTTTTTATTGCGGATAATAGGGGGAGATGTATGTTGAATTTTAACCCCACTGCCAGACCCCCAAGCATTTGTACTAGAGGGACTGCTATATGACTTTTGCCTATGTAGTTTACAGCTCATGTCTCAAAGCAAACTAAAGATAGATGATGATGTCAAAGCAACATTTTTTTATGTTACATCTGAGTTCTATGTTGTACAATATTTACTAAACTCTGCAGAAAGTCTATATCAACAAAATGTAATAAAAAAACATTTATAGAAAAGCTATAAATAATACAAATCTATCTATCTGTCTATCTGTCTGTCTGTCTATCTATCGTATAATTAACCTATGAATTATCTTATTTAGGTTTTCTAGACCACAAGTGTGGGAAAAAAGGGATGGTGTATAAATATGTAACATGCAAGTTGATGCAATGTTAATTTTTAAAATAGTTGTTATGATTAAAACATGATCAGGTGTAAATTTCCTACCATTGCTGAACATATCACCGAAAGTCCTGAAAGTTGAGGATGAGCAGGAACACAATTTTTTTATTTATTTTTTTGTTTGTAGACTGCGACACTGATTCTGCTGGCGTTGTGCTCTGTTACTGGTAGTTAAATTCCCGAGTACTCTGAGTATTTGTGAGTATTCTGTCAAAAGATCATATTTGAGACATATAAATTAGTATATTACACAAGATTTCAACAACATTCTTTTTTAAATGAGCTCATCAAATAATGTAAGGAATGTAAGGAATCGGAAAATGACATCATTATTATGTAAAAAATAAAATGTGACTTATTGGATTTATAGTGACGGTAACAGAAAAAACTTTTCACATAGCAACGGAATATTAAGCATTTTAAAAAGTTGAAAAAGTTAATTTGGGGTGAAATAGTTCAGACTATCAGTAGTAAACTGACCCCATAGTTTTGTGTATTATTTTTGGATTTACTTTGTTTAGATATGTGAGCAGTGTTTTGATTACCTCTATGGCACACAAAGGATTAATCATGCAGGTAATATGAATATTCAGTTTACCCTCATATTGTGTAGCACAGTGCCATATAAAAATGCTACTTCAAGGAAAACAATTATTTCTGTTATAGAAAAATATAAATGTGTGTCTAGTGCACTGCTTTTTAGCCTATTTGAAAGGGATCCAAATTATATACATTACATAAGTATGGCAACCACTTTCTTCAGTTGTAAAGTTAACTCAGTGATCCATTCTACAAGTATAATAAAGTCAACAGAAAAGAAAGTTTTATGAAAAACTATAATTAGACTCTTCCCAGTGTCAGAGGGGGCCTTCATGACACTAGGGAAGATTGTGTCGCTACAGTAAACAACGTATTGTGGGTAGTTGCTTGTGGGTTGGTAAATATGAAGTGGCTGGTCTAACCACTTCTGTTCCACAGAACAAAAAAATCAGTTTAACAGGGAGTTAACCATCTCCTTACTGGATGCATTGGCTATGCTATGTGTACTTAGTTTGAACAATAACAGAGACTGACAAAAATCACTTTATTTTAAAATGTGCATCATAAAACTACACCCAGATTAAAATTTATCTGAAATAAGGCAATCAAAAGAATAAAAAGGGCACCAGCTTTCTCAAAATGGAAATGGGAGGCTAACTCTCTCATTGCCACTTGCAGCATCTGTGAGCTGTCTAGTGCAGGTGTATCTGACTATCAGACTTTCTAGCTGGTGCGGACATGTAAATGTAGGTCACAATAACATCTGGGATGCCACGATGGACTACAAGGTGGACTACAATACCAGTGAAATACAGTTTTAACACCGACAAATCATGCCAGACTGCGCACAAATAATAACAGCGAGTGCAAGAACCAAAATTTAGGTAACCAATACCAGACAAATACGTTTATTCACTAAATTAGCATTTGGAGAGAATTGATAAAGTAATTGCAAATTTTTAATTAAAATCATCATTGGTTCTTGGTGCAAATTTTGTGACTTTAGAGTGGTTTTAGAAGTCATAGTCATAAAATACATTTTATTTATCTGATATACCATTACAAAATAAATTCAGTGTATCTGTATCTGAACTATTTAATTCTATTCTCTGTTAAATGTTGAGAAAATATATTGTAAGCATGAACCCCACCTCTCCCCCCCTTGGAAACCCTTGTATTTTCATTTAAGTGAGAATGAAGTATTCCTAAAGGAACAGTATGCTGGGTTTTTTAATGTCCGGGGGACTGTGCCATATGGCAATGCCCTCTGGAGTCACAATGCTTTTTGGCACCATGCCACACGGCCTGGTGTGATTAAAGAATTTTCCCATATAGTTAGTGTCAGTGCGTGTACACACATCAATCATCAGCCTACACTATCTTCCTTAACCTGCGAATCTCAACATGGCACGGTGCAGACTGAATCGCAGCTTTCTTATCAGAATCATTATTCTTTTAGGAACAGCTGAAATAAATAAAAATACAATATATAGATCCTAGCAGACATTCACATGTAAAACAAAAAACAAACAAAAAAAACAAAACACAAAACAATTCTTTAAAAAAAGCACATATACTCAAAGATTATAAAATAATTATTTTTTCTGGTTGAACAACTGATTATTTACCCATCCATAAATCTCCCCTAGAATCCCATAATGCACCAGTGCTTAAATTTGCATTCTCCAGATGTTCAATATATTACCAGAGAGAGAACAACACTGTTTTAAGGTTAAATATATCATTATTATGAGCAAATGTTACAACAGACCATTGATCAAATAATATAGATTTTATGAGGCTGGCAGAAGCAGGGCATTTTAGGGGAGGCTCCATTCTGCTAAATTAAAACAAGCATGCAATCTACATATTAAAACCATTTTGCACGTTCATGGTTATGGTGCCAAGAGAGCCCTGGCATCCTCCCAGGGTAAATAGTCAAAAAATTGACTACTTTACTGAGGTCCTCCAGGCTGCTGTAACCACAACCACTACAATGGGCCACAGTACTTGGAGTGTTCCTTTAAATTATGCAGGATAGGGTACTGGGTAGCTCAGTTATTGTCCATGGGGTCAGGACCGCATTTTGCATTAGGCAGAATAGACATCTGCCTAGAGGTGCTGACCGTGGGGGGCAATTGTTTTCAACAATTATAATGTGTCCTTTTGAGGTAAATAGGCTGGTGGGGAGAGATAAGTACCGGGAGCCTTGGTAGGTGTCTTCTGTAGTCCAGTCACACTTGATAGCAGACATGCAGAAACAGTTATAGAGGGTGTACAACTCAGTGCTGTCCCAACTACTCCAGTATCTGTGTGTGGCTGGACAGGAAGTGGAAGGGATCACTTCCCATCAGCCCACTAGTTACCTCCAGCACAGGAAGTTCCTTTTTAAGAGCAGGGGGAGGCACTGAGTGATGCACACTGTAAATCATAGGACAGCACTGAGTGGTGCACACTGTGTAACCACTCCTGCAGCTTAATGTCATCAATCATAACAGACTGGCTGGTGTACAGAAGATATAAAATAAATACTTTGCAAGTAAACCTTCAAACTACAGCACTCAAAGTCTAAACCTGAAAATAGAAATGTTCCTATTATTACCTTGATTCTAGTATTATTATTATTATCATATGTATAGCACAAACATATTCCGCAGCACTTTAAAAATGGGGATATTTGACAAGTAATTTACATACGGAATATACTAGTGACAATAGGTGAGGGAGGCCCTGCTCAAACAAGCTTAGTATCAATGAGGGAGGGGTATAGACACACAAAGAAATAGCAGCATGTTATGTGGCTAGGTATTGATGGATAAGATGCCTGTGTTGAAATAAGCCGCTAAATGTGGTGTGTGGAATAATCAAACATTGGCAAGCGAGAGATTAAACTGGGCTATGAAGGCAAGGGTAGTGATGACGGCCGTGAAATGAGAGAAATGCCCCAGGAAGTTGGTAAGCTTTCCTGAAGAGGTGTGTTTTCAGTGACCTTTGAAAGGACTGGAGGGTAGGGAAAAGTCTGATTGCACAAGGTAGGGAATTCCAAAGGAATAGGGCAGCCCTTGATATATCCTGCAGGTGAGCGTTGGTATTGTGGGAACAACCTGATGTCAGGAGAAGGTAATTTGCCGAGCGATGGGAATGTGAAGGGTTGTATTTGTTGAGTAAAGAGGAAATGTAGTAAGGAGTGGAGTTAGTGAGGGCTTTGTAGGTTAATAGCAGTTTGAATTGGATCCTGAAGGCTACAGGAAGCCAATGTAATGATTGTCATAGGGGTGAGGTGGGGGAGTAGCAGTCAGTGAGGAAGATGATCCTGGCGGCAGCAATCATTATAGACTGAAGAGGGGTAAAGCTGATGAGTAGTGGGTTGCAATAGTCAAGCTGAGAAATAATGAACGCACAAACAAGTTCCCATGTTTAACTCCTCTCAAAAATGAAACTCCTCATGCTGAATAACCCTGTCAATAATCCTAAACATCCTTTATACTACAATGCCCTTGCAGTCTAACTGTTTAGTTCTCTGACATTTATGATTTACATCACCTTGTTTATACCTCCCCTCCATGTGACCTACACAGTCTCTCTACACACTTCCTGTAAAGATAGATCTAATGTTTAAATTTATTTGATTGCACAGCCTGTTCAATCTAGAATGTCTGATCTTCTGCTCTGTTAATAGCCTGATAGAGCCTACAGGAGCCACCTGTGCATGATTAAAGTTCAATCTATAGAGCAGGCGATACAAACGTCTAAAGTAAACACACTGTACTGATTGAAAGTAAAACCATTCTTTCATTCAGGCTGTGTGAGTCACAGCCAGGGGATGTGTGGCTATGGCAGCATAAACAGAAACAAAAGAGATTAATCTCCTAAATGGCAGAGACCTGAGCAGTGAGAGTGCAGGAGCATGATCTATCTACATTATAACTGCTTTATTAAGATTAAGTTGTTTTGGTGCTGAGAGTGGCCCTTTAATAAAGCTGTCCAATATGACATAATGTATTTGTTTACATCATTCTTTACTACAGAATAATCAGTGAGGGAGTAGGAGAGAAAGAGGTCTACTTGTCCCATTACACCAGGTCATCAGACAAAGGAGAAACATCTGTGCCGTTTGCTATTAAGCCACTTGCAACTGTTTCTGTGGCCATTACAACTGCTGGTGACAGTTAATGGCACTTTGAAGAGTGTGAGACTCTCTTCAGGCAACCGATGGATCATGTAGAAACAGACTAATCTCAGAAATAAAACGAGAACCACTGGTTAGCATAATAAAAAACACACAGGGGTTCTATTCCCACAACTTGTCTTTTGACGGCGCTCATAAGTGCTTAATCATAGGTTATTGTTACCTGCAAATCAGGTCTAACAAGTTTTATGTAGGACATATTATAAAACTGGGACTTAATGTGTGTCAGGTGAGAAGTGTCTCATCCCCAAACGATAAGGTCTGGGCCTAGTACAGTGTTTCTAATACATGAATTCTGCCTGCCTACTCCTTAAAACAATAAATCCACATCATATTTTAAAGTTGTGTATTTCTTATGGACACGTATTCATAAACATGCTGCATTGTTTACGGTCATAGTTAAAGGGACACTATAGTCACCAAAACAACTTTTGCTTAATGAAGCAGTTTGGGTGTATAGATCATGCCCCTGCAGTCTCACTGCTCAAACCTCTGCTATTTATGAGTTAAATTACTTTTGTTTCTGTTAATGCAGCCCTAGCCATACCTCCCTGGCTGTGACTGACACAGCCAGCATGAAAAACAAATGGTTTCACTTTCAATTAGATGTAACTTATTTGAAATGGTTTTATGCCCTGTTCTCTAAATTAAACTTATTTCACATAAAGGAAGCTCCTGCGGGGTCTAGCAAGCTATTAACAGAGCAGTAGATAAGAAATTCTAAATGTAACAGAATATGGAATAAAGGTAGTGTAAACATTATATGACTCTTTACAGGAAGTGTTTAGGAAGACTGTGTAAGTCACATGCAGGGAGGTGTGACTGGGGCTGCATAAACAAAGTGATTTAGCTCCTAAATGGCAGAGAATTGAGCAGTGAGACTGCAGCGGCATGATATATAAACCAAAACTGTTTCATTAAGCTAAAGATGTTTTGGTGAATATAGTGTCTCTTTAAAGAGAAAACGTATGAAAATGTCACAGTTCACAACATTGGAGCAAAATGAAGATCTTGAGCTATGTAAAAAATAACTAGTGCATAAAACAGGGCCTCCAAAATTGCTAAAATCAACAATAAAAAACAGCGATGGCTTACTGAAGAATACAATTGCATTCAAAGTTCTAGAAAGTTTGAAAACATGCTAACTTTCTAAGACTATGTTATTTTTACTTCAACAGCTCCACAGCGTCATTGCTTATGCCATGCACAGAAAAGTTCAATCGGAGACCTGATTGTGGGAAGTGAGAGTTTTCATATTCCCGTTATAAAGCATAGTAAGAGGTCTTTGCACAGAATTCTTTTTAGCACAGAAGGAAAAAGCTCGTATTTAGCACCAGAAGACAAATCTTTTTTATATACTGCCTGCAATGTATCACACGTTGTCATTAACATTAACAAGGATCCACTACAAGTCCCGTGATACTCTCCATAAAGAAAATCAGTAAAATACAAAAAAAAATTGTTTTTGAACATGTGAAATTAGCTCTGTTTCTTGCATGTCTATTGATATTGTTACTGTACATGCATCAACAATTAGCACTTCCAGAACACTTTCCAGAAATCACCAGACTAGAAAAAATCAATTCTGCACCAAGCACGAACCTGACACTTCTCACCAGCCAGTCACAAACCTCCCACCACACCAACCAGTCACAAAACCTCCACCACACCAACTAATGACAAACCTTCCACTACACCAGCCAGACACAAACCTTCCACTACACCAACCAGTCACAAACCTTCCACTACACCAGCCAGTCACAAACCTTCCACTACGCCAACCAGTCACAAACCTTCCACTACGCCAGCCAGTCACAAACCATCCACCAAAGCAACCAATGACAAACCTTCCACTACGCCAGCCAGTCACAAACCATCCACCAAAGCAACCAATGACAAACCTTCCACTACGCCAGCCAGTCACAAACCATCCACCAAAGCAACCAATGACAAACCTTCCACTACGCCAACCAGTCACAAACCTTCCACCACACCAACCCATGACAAACCTTCCACTACACCAGCCAGTCACAAATCTTCCACTACGCCAACCAGTCACAAACCTATCAACACACCAACCAGTCACAAACCTATCAACACACCAACCAGTCACAAACTTATCAACACACCAACCAGTCACAAACCTTCCACCACACCAAACAGTCACAAACCTTCCATCACACCAACCAGTCACAAACCTTCCACAACACCAACCAATGACAAACCTTGCACTACACCAGCCAGTCACAAACCTATCAACACACCAACCAGTCACAAACTTATCAACACACCAACCAGTCACAAGCTTTCCACCACACCAGTCACAAACCTTCCATCACACCAACCAATCACAAACCTTCCATCACACCAACCAGTCACAAACCTCCCACCACAGCAACCAGTCACAAACCTTCCACCACACCAACCAGTCACAAACCTTCCACCACACCAACTAATGACAAACCTTCCACTACACCAGCCAGACACACACCTTCCATTATGCCATCCAGTCACAAACCCTCCACCACCGCAACCAGTCACACACCTTCCACCACACCAACCAATGACAAACCTTCCACTACGCCAACCAGTCACAAACCTATCAACACACCAACCAGTCACAAACCTATCAACACACCAACCAGTCACAAACCTTCCACCACACCAAACAGTCACAAATCTTCCTCCACACCAAACAGTCACAAACCTCCCACACCACCAACCAATCACAGACCTCCCACCACACACCAGCCAGTCACAAACCTTCCACTACACCAACCAGTGACAACTGACAAACCTTCTACAACACCAAACAGTCACGAACCTTCCACACCACCAACTAATCACAAACCTCCCACCACACACCAGCCAGTCACAAATTTACCACCACACCAACCAGTCACAAACCTCCTACTACAATAATCAGTCACAAACCTCCCACACCACCAACCAATCACAAACCTCTCAACACATGCCATCCAGTCACAAACCTTCCAGAACACCAACCAGTCACAAACCTTCCACCACACCAACCAGTGACAAACCTTTCACTACACCAAATAGTCACAAACCTCCCACACCACCAACCAATCACAGACCTCCCACCACACACCAGCCAGTCACAAACCTTCCACTACACCAACCAGTCACAAACCTCCCACCACACCAACCAGTGACAAACCTTCCACCACACCAAACGTCCATACCACCAACCAATCACAAACCTTCCACCACACACCAGCCAGTCACAAACCTTCGAAAACACAAACCAGTCACAAACCTACCACCACACCAACCAGTCACAAACCTCCCACTACACTAACCAGTCACAAACCTCCCATACCACCAACCAATCACAAACCTACCACCACACACCAACCAGTCACAAACCTTCCACCACATCAACCAGACACAAACCTTCCACCACACCAACAAGTGACAAACCTTTTACTACACCAGCCAGACTCAAACCTTTCTCTACGCCAACCAGTCACAAACCTATTAACACACCAACCAGTGATAAACCTTCCACCACACCATCCAGTCACAAACCTTCCACTACACCAACCAGTCACAAACCAATCACCACACCAACAAGTCACAAACCTTCCACCACAGAAGCCTTCACAGACCTACCACCTCACCAACCAGTCACAAACCTCCCACCACACACCAGCCAGTCACAAACCATCCACAACACAAACCAATCACAAACTTTCTACCACACCAGCCGGTCACAAACCTTCCACTATACCAGCCAATCCACTATACCAGCCAATCACAAACCTACCACCACACCAGCCAATCACAAACCTATCACCACACCAGCCAGTCACACACACACACACACACACACTGGGATCTATATAATTAATATACCAAGTTGTGAATAGTATCAAAGCTTTTAGCAAAATATTCATATATTTTTATATAGGGCAAAATATTCAACAAGTTAACCTGCTCTTGTAAAATTTCTACCACTAAACCAGGGCTTCACCATACAGCTGGCCAATGTGAATACTGCCTGTGCTTATTTGCATATTTATCATGACATTTTGGTAATTTTGAGGAAGCATATTTTTTTTCAAAGTTTCAGCTACATTTATCACCAAGAATTTGTACTATTTTTAATTTTCTAAAGTTGGGATCATTTTGAGTATTGTTTTATTATGGTGCAAAAATTGGCTATAAAATAATTGTGGTCCAATAATGATCTCAGATGATCACTTCTAGGCCTTGTCTTTGTTGTAATTACAACTCCCTGTGCAAAAACCATAGAACTGGCAATATACTGCTGTCAGGTTATCAAGCTGGTGAGGTAGCTCAGCTGGTAAATTCCCTGATTACAAAGCCTGTTCAAAAATGCAAAGTAACAGGTTCAAATCCTGGCAGAGTCAACTTCATCCTTCCGAGGTTGATAAAATGAGTACCATCAGTTGGGTAATAACAACAGCTTGTGCTGAAATGTGAGTCCCACTGGGAGAAAGGAGCTATATAAATACTAGTTATTATTATCTTATCTCTGTGTTTATACAGGTGTCAAATAGGAAATGGAAAGAGGAAAAGTTAGGTCAATGAGTAGATATGGTACCCAGACCTTTTCATCTCAATGAATTGATCTTGGTACAGTGTTCCTAAAACATTGCAGGTTTTTTAGAATACATTGCAGGGTTAACTCCTCCTCTGACATGCACTACAGGCGCTTCTGTGGCACAGACCAAGTAAAATTCAGTCAAGTGACATGGAAGCCCTGTAGTAACGCATTGACTCAATGCGCACGAAGAGCTGAATGCGTATGTTAATGTGCATTAGGCCTCCAATGATACTCTAAGAGGAGCATTGGATTGGATGCTCATGGAGGAGGCAGGCCCTATCTCTGGAACTTCGGTACGGGAGGTCAGCAGTACTGGGGGAGCTGGAAACAGATTAAACTTAATTTTTGTACTAGGATGGGACATAATGCTATTAGGGAGAGGGACGCCATAGCGTTAGCAATACAGATTTGTATTCCTAACACTATAGTGTTTCTTAACGTACCTAAGTTCATTAGTTAAATGAAGACCTCTATTGATGTGATATGCTTGTTTTAAAAGCCGTGTTTTTTGGCTTATCTGAGAGATTTATGGTTTACTGGTTCTTTACCATAGCATTATGGTGGCAGACCAATTAGATCTGAGCCTTTAAAAAATAAGACTTTATGTAGAATGCACTAAGTATAGGATTGCTGTTAAAACCATTGTAATGTTTTATAAAGAGGCAAATCGGAAGACGACTATATGTTCATTTTGTCCATGAACTCAGCTAACATTTATGTAAATCCCACATGCTGAATTATTTCCTGGAGGTGATAATATTATTACTGAGATTCCCATCCTTTTCTCGGCTTCTTATTGAATTAGAACTTGCAAAGAATTTTACTTAAGTTATGGCTTTAGAGACTCGATAGTTTTAAATCTATGTTTATTGCTGCAATAACATATTTTTTTTCTGGTCCTGCATTGTGGAGATGGCACCTCTGTGTTTGCAGAAGGAATACAAATCCACCCACTGTTTTAGCACTTTCTCGTATGCCTTATTGCTTAAGTTAATATTGTTCTCTGACACATTGCTGCAAAGCGCAAAGCCTGCATCTATCCAAAAATACAAGCTAAGGGTAGATGGCAGATCCCTCGTTCCATGGTATAGGGGGACAGATTTTGAACAAAGTTAAAAAAAAAACCTCTGAAAGCTCATTTTCACTGATGCTGCTGGTAAGGATCTAGGAGGAAAATTGAAAAGCAGTTTATGGTTTTATTAAAAGAAGAGAATCTATGAATTGCAATATGTGCAGACGTTAAATACAGCATTGTCAGTTCCTGCTCAATGCTACATAAGTTATGGAGCTTTCTCAAATGAAAACAGGTACATTTATCAGTGAGCTTGAAATATATCTGTGTTTAAGCTGGGATAGCATTCAAAACTGCACCATTGTAGGTACTGAAACCCATCACAAAATACAGAATGTGAGCCCAATATAATTAGGAAAACAGCCATTGGCTGCCCACTTCCTTAAACTAAACTTGACCAAAACTGAAATTCTGGTCTTTCCTCCCTCAAGTGTTGTTACTCCTGTGTCTGACTCCCTCCAAGTCAACGGTGCTACCATCAGCTCCACCACGCAGGCTCACTGCCTAGGTGTTTTCTTTGACTCTGACCTCTTCTTCAAGCCTCATGTTCAATCTATCGCCAAATCCTGTCATTTCCATCTCAAAAACATTGCGCGCATCCGCCCCTACTTAATGCCAGATGCGACTAAGGTGTTGGTCCATTCCACTCTCCTTTCTCGCCTTGACTACTGTAATCAGCTTCTCAGTGGTCTTGCGTGCTCCCAACTTGCGCCATTACATTCCATAATGAATGCGGCAGCGAGGCTCATCTTCCTGTCCGCCCGCACCTCCCATGCCTCATCCTTCTGTCAGTCCCTACATTGGCTTCCTATAAAATATAGAGCTCAATTTAAAATTCTGGTTCTTGCTTTCAAATCTCTACATAATGCTGCTCCCACTTATCTATCCTCCCTTATACACAAGTATGTCCCATCTAGGCCCTTACGATCTGCTGAAGACTTACGTCTATCTTCTGTCCGTACTCCCACCTCTGATGCTCGCCTTGAAGATTTCTCGAGGGCTGCACCGTTCCTGTGAAACTCGCTTCCCTCCTCCGTTAGATGCTCACCCACTCCTTCAAAAAATCATTAAAAACCCACTTCTTCATAAAAGCGTATCAATTAAACTGTTAATAGCTCCTGACTGATTCCTCTTCTGCAACTGTCACTAGTCTAACACTATCCTTACCTTTTTGTGTCATTTTACCCCACTCCCTCAAGCATGTAAGCTCATTGAGCAGGGCCCTCAACCCCTCCTGTGTGTCCATCTTGTCTGGTTTCAACTACATGTCTGTTCGTCTACCCATTGTAAAGCGCTGCGGAATTTGATGGCGCTATATAAATAACATAATAATAATAATAATAATAATTGCTCCCTGTTAGCACTTTTCTGTGAGTGGTTTAACAATGAAACAACTCACGGGGTTATTAACTAAACACCATTTGGATTACAAAATCCAGACATTGTTCAAGCATTTTAACTTGTAATTAAGGTTTGGAACGAGCCTGGACGTGGTCTAGGATTTCATAGGGCTACAACTGCTGAAATCCAGACCGAATGCTGCAAATCCTGACACATGGGCTTCAAACCTGGGCCCACATTTTATAGAGCTCCCTCCCGCCACCCATGGATGGAGGTTGGGGAGGGACACTAGGCCCTCCCTCTTTAATATTAATTCTAACAATAGGTCCTCCCCCTAATTATTATTATTAAGGCCCTCACATGCAGCTAATGGGTAGGGGCTAGGAGGGGGCACTAGGTTCTCCCCCTGGAATACAGCCTCCGCCTGCTGACCATGGGTGGGGGTGGCAGGGACAAAGGGATGTTCCCCACTTTATTTTATGACATATTCCCACCCAACATCCACCACATAATTAACAATCCTGCTGCTGTTTTTTTTTTAACTATTTGCCCACTAGCTGCTAGTGTTGCCAGTGTGCAAATAGTACTGAAAATTATCAATCTGGTCCCGAATTTTTTTAAAACCAGTCCTTTGTGAATCTTTCAAATCCTATACTTTGTATAGGATTCCGACGTGAAAGCACCAATTTTAATCCTGACACCAAATGCCATAGAGATACCGTTCTTCATTTATTTCTATAGAGTTTGACAATGCTTAGAGGGAACACTGCAGGTTTCTCACTGAAATCAAAAGCTTCCAACTATTCTAATTAACCTGTGTTGGTGGAACCTCTAGAAGAGACATCACTAGCACATCATAATGTATGGAAATGTAAAGATATTTGTGACAGAAGATGTTTGCAATACATTCATAGTACAATTTTAGGACATCTTTTGCATTCAGTAGGTATCACAAGGTAAATGGCTCCCCTTGTGCTACAACGGGGTCACAACCTTTGTGGACAAAATATTATTCTATCTCAGTAATATCAGGAAAAGGCAATGACAGCAAATACAATCCAACATTAGCTTAGTGTGACAGGGTTGGTCTCAGCAGAATGCCCTAAACTGCCACCTAGTGTAATGGCATGGAGGTGGACGCCAAATGGCAGCAAAGCTCTAGTTGAACACCACAAGAATAAGTGTAGACAACTCAAGAAGCGTGCACACACAGCTATCACCAGAGACGATTACAGGTGAAGCATGACACTAAGAGGACATGAATGCTAATTAGAATGCTGGGAGAAAGGATCAGGGCTTTAAAGACAGAGTGAGTTCCAGAACACAAGGCAGCTAAAACGGGTGAGTAGGAATTGGAATTCAATGCTGGAAACACTAGAACACTTTGCACTGAAGCCGGACAACAAGAATAAACAGGAAGCCATGAGGCTATATAGTCAATTTCATAGCTTAAAGGGTTACTCCAAGCACCATCACCACGTTACTGGTTTGAAGTGGTTATGGTGCTTGGAGTTGAGTCTGTTTGTGCAGTGTTTTGCTTTGAAACTGAGCACATACAGAGCTTAACTCCACCTTCAACCACATAATTGCAGCATCATTAGCCAGCCATACCCTGCCTTGGGGGAGGGTGGGAAGGGGGTGGTATAGGAAGGGTTATTCTGGCCAAAAACAGTGCATTCTTAAAACACAGATTTTTTTTTTGTATAGATGTAAATCTTTAAAATGAACAAATATACACATATAAACACTGAGGGGCTATCAACAGTTAGTAAATCTAGCATGTTTGTTAATGTTTTAAGGTTTTGGAACTCTCTGAACACTTTATTGCAGGTGTAACACTTGACACGCTTCCAAAAATGTCCTTAATATTCTTTATTTTAATGCATTATAAAGGAATTATGAGAAATAATGAAGCAGAACAGTACATTCCACTGCACATGTCTTTGTTGTGAGCATCTAATGACACATTGTGATATGTTTGTGCTGGGTCAAACCATCATTGGATTGTTCCTCAGTGCTGTCAGCTATATACATAGTGTGTGTGACTGTCCAGGAAGAAGGAATCTACTTCTTTAACGTGTACACAATGCGCATGGAAGCTACTGACAATTTAAGCAGAGATGTAAACATTTTAGTAGGAGTTAAACATCTTGCAGCTTCTGTAAAAACACAAGGACGAGAGTATCCTTGACCTAAAGTGTTTGTAACAATACGAGAATGTTGGGTGAATACAGGTGTTGTCTGCTGTCAATTTCTATGTTTCTATATGTCTTTGTTTGTACCTAGGATGGACTGATTGTGTCTTTATATTACTGATTGTGCAGAGAGCTTTCAATTCTTCGTTCAAAGGATACCTAACTAGAGAGCTCTTCAGATCCAGGCATTATTTTTACCGCCTTCTCTGCTAATAAAGAACAATGGAAACAAAAATGTATTTATTTTTGTTTTTAAATGAATAAAAAAATGTGAAATTGAAACAAAGCGAGGCTTATTGGAAACAAATTATATATGTTAAACCATTGGGTTTTATGGCGAATTAAAATAAAAAATAAACAGTAAAAACATAGATAGATAAATAATATGACAGTGATAAAAATCACTGAAGAATTGGATGTGTACTTTAACCCGTACAGGATGTTAAATTTCTTGCATCTTTTTCGTTGCCAAGTGATCGGTTTTGTACACCAGCTCTGCCCATGATTAACCAACTAGAAGCACTGTGTACGGTTTGCCTGTTATTTTGAATATTTGTATGGAGATTCTAGTTCAATCCAGTGATTTACCTCCCTTGGGACTAAATGTGCCATCTGTGAGACACATTCCGTCCCCACCAGCTCTAAAGCATGCAAGTGCCAACTGACAGTCCAACATACTCTATCTACACCATATGTTAGCATACCTCTTCTGTCTACCACAGCTATCCAGTGAAATTCACTGCCTCTGCACTTGCAGCAGGAAAACAGCACATCACACGTGGAATATTATATTTTTTTGAATTAAGCTTAAAACCCTGTTGAAAAGCGGTGAGGGGTAAGATAAGCACAGTATTAAAAATGCATTAATAGCCACAATAGAATGGAAACTGTTACAATTAGCCACGTGAAAATGTAATCAATTCACATGTAATCTTTTTTTTTTTTTTACTTCATTTCCAAAAGTAATTCTTTTTAACATATTTATATTATTAAACAAAAAACAAACATCTTATTAAAGCACTCGAATAATTTAAAGATAGATTGTGTTTTAAAATGCTATTGCTAATATGCCTAAAATACATACATAAATACTTAATGTAATATTAGTACATTGTTTAACTAAAGATCTCCTTAATTATTTTTCCCCCAATTTAAAAGGCTGATTTTCTAGGATAGAAAGGCCCAAATTTTCAGACGTTAGTTTTCGTAAACTAGATGTTTTCACAGAAAGTTTTAAAAAGAATGGTAATTGGGATATACTCTTTTGAAATGTCTTTTGCAGTTTTGTGTACTGTATATTGTTTATTTAAAGGACACTCTGAGCATCAAAACAACTTTAGTTTAATTAAGTGGTTTTAGTGTATAGATAAGATCATGCCTCTGCAGCCTTATTACTTTATTCTTTGCCATTTAGGAGTTAAATCACTTTGCTTATATAGCTCCAGCCACACCTCCCCATGCTGTTACTGTGTGATTTGGAGGTTAGAGTATACATCTAACAATGCTGGTTTCTTTACAATAGCATAATCTATTTTTTTCATAGGAAAAAGAAAGCAGGTGCTTGAGAAAATGATTAAAGGGACACTGCAGGCACCCAGACCACTTCTGCCCATTGGAGTGGTCTGGGTGCCAACTCCCACCACCCTTAACCCTGCCAGTGTAATTATTGCAGTTTTTACATTGCAGGGTTAAATCCTCCTCTAGTGGCTGTCTATCAGACAGCCACTAGAGGGACTTCCATGTTCTTAGAACACGAATAGTGTTTTAACCAACGCTGGACGTCCTCACGCTATGCATGAGGACCTCCAGCGTTGGCAGAATCGCCATAGGAAAGCATTAAAAAAATGCTTTCCTATGGGGAGGTCTGACGCGCGTGGCCATTGCCGCGCATGCGCATTAGATCTCCCCCACCGGCTGACGGTGGGGGTGGAGCATGGGCGGAGCCTGACATAGCTCCGAGGGATACGGCGCTGGATTCAGGTAAGTCACTGAAATGGTTTTAACCCCTTCAGCAACATGGGATGGGGGGGGGAGGGGAGGGGCACTGCAGGGTCCTGCAGTTCCAGGAAAAACGGATATGTTTTCCTGGCACTGGAGAGTCCCTTTAAATAAATAAACAAACAAACAAACATATATACATACATATATAATGAAAAAAAGCAGGATAGAGTGGTATAAGGCAGATTTAATAGTGTCTCTATTCCATCTGATCACAGCATGAGCAACAATGAGTTATTATAAAGATTGTTTAAATGTCCCCACTTATCAATAAAGAGAATGTTAAAATGACAGTCTAGGCGCTATAGTCACTTCATGTCAATTAAGTGGTGATGGTGCACGGTGTCCCCAGGTGCCAGTTTGTTTGCTCGCTGCCCATCCCCCACAGGAGGTATGACAGAGATTACACTGCACCTTAACTTTACCAGTTCGCATAGATGTGATAGACAGAGAGCAGTTAGCTGATGTTCTCAGCCAATCACAGCCATCCATTACTACCAAGCAGCGCAGAGGGCTAGACTGCGGGCTGCACAGACAGCATGACCCCGGGGCACTTGGGGACCCTCGTGTTAAATTTAGCAGAGTTGCATTAGCACAGCAGCAGCATGTAGAAGTCAAGGCAGGGCACACACATGAAACTTGGCAATTAAGAAACTTCAGTCAGTGGAACATACTGATTTAATAAAATAAGGGGAAAAAAAAACCTTACATCTCAAAAGTAATATGGCTTCATAACGAGAGAGAGAGAGAGGCAAGAAAATAAATCAACAAACCTACTCTCCAGCACCTCACAGACCATACAGAACAGACAGTTAACTGTCACCAGCAATAGTAAGTCCAGGCACCAGTCACCAATACCAACACCTCATTCAGTACTATAGTACTTCATGACCATTTCAATGAGGTGAAGTGATTATAGTGCTTAGTTCGTATTCAAACGAGCATAAAGTTGGAGCAAGTGAAGACTGCCTGCTTGTGAGTGTGCATTTTTTTTAGTATTAACAATACTGTATTATTTTGTGAGTGTTTTTTTTTTTAAATACCTACTGACTGTACTGTATCTGCATGTATTGTAGTCATACTTTGATTTTATTGTTAACTGAGAATACATTTTAACACTTTAATATTGACTACGGCTGGAATCCTTTAAAGGACTAGGTAGTCCGGTTCCCAGGTGGTGAGAGCTACTTAACCCCCGGGGGAGGTACCTTGATACATTCATTTCATCTTGCTACTTTTGCGTGCAATTTATCTTGAAGGGGAAATCAACTATTTAATAGTGTTACACTAGTGTGTTCCTTTTTCTCTAGATGTTATGCCTATTTCTCTAAATGTTGTGTATATATTAAATATAATTATTCCAATGCCAAATAGTTGAAGATAAACTTTACATTCTTTAACCTGCTACATTTGCAAAGGCCGTGTCCCCAGATCTGACCCGATGAATGAACTAAGTCTTTAAGCTTCGTATCAGTGCCTCCTAGGACTATAATTCTGATATATGAAGCAATTGAGAGATATTGCTTCATAGGTGCTCTCAAAGTAGACAGGAAATGTGTAAACGCTAACAGGCCAAATTGATTAGACAGTGAGCCCTCTCTTACATTCTATCTGTTGCAGTCAAACTCAGGGTGTTCGCTAATCTCTAGCACATTTTGCATTATTTTCTGGGCGCTACTTAGTCAACATGGGTTTGCATGCAAATATCAGTTTTACTATTATTAAAACAGTCAAACTTTATATCACTTGGAAAGCAAAGTCAATAACAAGCAGGCAGTAAATGGAATATGTATGTGGCTGTAAACCACCCTAATAATATTAAACAATAAAAAGTCAGCTAACTGGTGATGCTCCCATTAGAGTGCACGGAGACGGGGCATAGACATTTATGGGAAGTCAAAGCATATGTGGCGGATATACGAAGGATTTGACAAAGCAAACCGATGGCAACTGCAAAATATAAACTCTTTTATCAGTTATAAAGTGGCAATATATTCTGTACCTCTGAGGGATGGCATTATATGAACACAAATTTTATCCCAAGTATAATGGCAGAAATCGCAGATCACTACAATCTGCAGTCTAACACAAACATGTCAAGACAGAAATCATTCCAAGGTTCTGTTTCCATTGTTTGAATTTGTAGGGCACATGTGCGTACACACATGCACACACTTACACACACATTCTCTCTTTTATTTGTATACACATTAATAAATTAAAGAGAAAATGTCACTAAAAAATATAATTCCATCTTAAAATACTGGCAGAGGATCTGTCGCTTTGGAGATAGAGATATTGAATTTAGTTTAAAAAAATAAAAAAAAAATAGCTATGTTGTGCATTATCAAATTGCTTTACATGGCTCAATTTAAAAATATATATATATTTGAAACTGGATATAGAAAATGTATATATATATATATATATAATGGAAAATTTATTCATACTTACCGTAATTTTCTTTTCCTGGTCATATGCCATGGCAGCACAACATTGGGTAGCTCCTCCCTATCCCCATTGGACAGGAATAATTATTAAGCCGTATAAGTACCACCTCCTACCCCTCCTTCCCCAGTCATGTTTTCCAGCAATAGCCCCGGGTGGGACCCTTGTGCTGCCATGGCATATGACCAGGAAAAGAAAATTACGGTAAGTATGAATAAATTTTCCATTTTCCTGGCCATATCCATGGCAGCACAACATTGGGTAATACCCAAGCAATAAACCAGGGAGGGAAAGAGACACAGACTCCAAAAATTTGAATGCAAAGTGTATTAACACCACAACAAGTGAAAAAACAGAAATCAGGCATCGGATACAGACAGAACTGATTTAGCAAATTGATCAGATATACCTGCTCTAACATCAATTTGGTAGCTCTTAATGAAAGTGTTAGAGGAAGACCATGTAGCTGCTTTACAAATGAGTTCAGGAGAAACATTAGCAGCGGCTGCCCAGGAAGATGAGAGAGCCCTCGTGGAATGGGCTTTAAGACCCACAGGGACCGGATATCCAGCCGATTGATAAGCCAGAATAATAGCTGCTACTATCCACCTGCTAATGGTAGATTTGGGAGCTTGTGAGCCCTTTTTACAGCCGCAATGAAGGACGAAAAGACTGTGAGAAGTACGCCAAGCAGAAGTCCTATCAATATATATCTGGAGACATCTTACTAGATCCAGAGAAGATAGGTTAGTAGAATTCTCCATTTCTTGGGAGTCAGACCTCAGAGATGGAAGAACAATAAAAGGAGGAGGTGACTTTAGGTCGAAATTCGGGAACCGTACGGAGGACAACTCTGTCTCTGTGAAAGACCGTAAAAGGCTCCTTAATGGATAGAGCATGGAGCTCAGAAACCCTCCTGCCGGAAGCTAGGGCAATCAGCAAAGCAGTCTTAATAGAGAGAGCATGAAGAGGAACTGTTTCAAATGGTTCAAAAGGTTCCAACTTTAGGGCATTCAAGACCAAAGGGAGATTCCAAGAAGGAACAAATGGTTTAATAGGAGGTTTTATCTGAAGGACTCCTTTGATGAATCTGATGACATCCGCGTCCAGTGCCCATCGATGATTGGTTAGAGCGGACAAAGCTGAGACGTGCACCTTGAGAGTGTTATAGCTCAGCCCTTTAGCAAGCCCAGACTGCAGGAACTCCAAAATATTAGAGGAGGAAGGATCTTGAATATTAATGTTCCTGTGAAGGGCCCAGTCAGAGAAAACTTCCCACACTCTATAATAAGTGGCCGAAGTGGAATGCTTACGTGCCTTCAGCATAGTGCCTATAACGTCCTGGGAGAATCCTTTACTCAAAAGCCGGTTCCTTTCAGTCTCCAAGCCATGAGATTGAGAGAGACCGGATTTGGATGAAACACAGGACCTTGGAACAGAAGATCCGGAGTTCTGGGGAGTGGGAGAGGAGGTTCCACCAAAAGACTTTGAAGCAGAGGAAACCAGGGTCTTCGAGGCCAATAAGGCGCAATCAGGATGAGAGACACCTGCTCTGTTCTCATCTTCCTCAGGAGCGGGAGAATTAGTGGAAATGGGGGAAAGGCATAGCCCATCCTGAACCTCCAGGGGCTTGATAAAGCATCCCTCCCCAGTGCTAGGTGGTCGTCTTCTTTCGTGAAGAAAAGCTTTACTTTTCTGTTGGCCCGAGTGGCTAGAAGGTCTACTTGAGGGAGACCCCATTTGTCCACAATCAAGCGGAATACACTGTCTGAGAGGCACCATTCCCCCGGATCTATCCTGGATCTGCTGAGAAAATCCGCCAGCTGATTCCGTTTCCCTGGTAGATGGATGGCAGTAAGGCCCGCCAGGTTTTTCTGAGCCCACCACATCAGGTGATTCATGATTTCCATCATCTTGCAGCTCCTGGTACCCCCTTGGTGATTGACAAAGGATACCACAGTGGAGTTGTCCGTCCTTATCTTCACCCATTGCCCCTTGAGATGATTCGAGAAGTGTTTCAATGCTTTGAGGACAGCCAGAAGCTCTAGGCAATTGGAATGAACATTGTTTGCCCTGAAACTCCATTCTTCCTGCGCAAAGTCGTGGAGACAATGAGCGCCCCATCCCCATTGGCTGGCATCCGTTGTCACAGTTATCCACGCGATATCTCCTAGTGGAAAACCCTTTGATAGATGCTCCCTGTTTAACCACCAGATTAGAGAATGGCGTGCATTCAGGGAAAGTTTGATGGGTTGGTGCAGGTTCCCGGAGGAGAACTGTCTCAGGAAATTGGCTTGGAATGGTCTCATTCTCCACTGTGCCCATCTGGTCAGTCCTATTGTGGAGGACATGGAACCAAAGGAGGCTCATTATGGCCTTTGCCGGGGCCACCCTGGATATCAGCATTCTTCTCAATAACATCTTGAGTTTCCGTATTCTTGCTGATGAAAGTTGAACAGTGCCCTTTAGAGTGTCGAAGTGAGCACCTAAGTAAACCATAGATTGCGTTGGGTGGAGGTGGCTCTTCTTGGTGTTGATCTTCCAGCCGTGAGCTTGCAGAAACTGAATGCTGGTAATAGCATGGGATGTCAGAGAATCTACGTTGTTTCCTAAGATCAAGATGTCGTCCAAATAATGGTAAATCACAATGTTCTGTTTTCTGAGCTCTGCAATGAGAACAATCAGGACCTTTGTAAATGTCCTCGGAGCTGTGCTCAGTCCAAAGGGGAGGGCCCTGAACTGGAAGTGACCTTCTTCCACAGCAAACCTCAGAAACTTTTGATGAGTTTGGGCGATGGGTATGTGAAAATACGCATCCAACAGATCTATGGACAGCATCCATTGGTTGGGTGACACTACTTTTATTATAGATTGTAGGGATTCCATTTTGAACCTGCGAATGTGCAGATGCTTGTTTAGCCTGTGTAGATCCAGAATGGGTCTCCATCCCCCTGAGGATTTCTTCGTTAAGAAGATGTGGGAGTAGAACCCTTGAGTTCTCTCGCCGGCTGGCACTTTGGTGATAACTTTTTCCTTCTGCAAGGAAAGGATGAAGTCTTGTAAGGCCATGCACTTTTCCTTGTCCCCTGGCCACTTTGTGAGGTGAAAGGACCTGCTTGGAGGAAGTTCGAGAAATTCTATCAAGTAACCTCTCCGAATAATATCCAGTACCCAACCGTCGCTTGTGGATACTTCCCATATCGGTAGATATTGGAGAAGACAAGCCCCGACACCTTCGGATTTGGGAATTATATAGTCATAGATTCCTCTGGTTTTTATAGGAAGATGAACCGCGTGACTTGCCTCCTCTGTTTCCAGCTGGGGCTCCTCTCCCAGGTTGAAATCTGGAATATTCTCTGCCCGGTTTGTAGGACCTACTGTCACGAAAGGAATGGTACTCTTTCCGGGCACGAAAGGATCCTTTATACTTTCTCTCCTGAGGTAGAAAAGCTTTATTCCCTTCAGCCGCCCTCTTAATGCATTCGTCCAAATTCTTGCCAAATAACATACTCCCGTGAAATGGCAAAGAACACAAACTATTCTTGGAGGAAGCATCGGCTGCCCAAGATCTGAGCCAAAGTGCTCGCCTAGAGGAAATCGAGAAGGACATATTTCTAGCAAGGCTCCTTACCAGATCCACTGCAGCTTCTGATGAAAAATCAATTGCTAGACGCATATCTCTTAGGTCCTCCAAAATGGAAGAACGGCTTCTGCCACTCCTTATGTCCCCTTCCAGCTCCTGTATCCAAACCTTCATAGCTCTCGTAACTGACGTGAGAGCAACAGCAGGGTGGAGACTTGTGCCTGAGGCTACATAGGATTTGGAAAGGTAGTATTCCATCTTACGATCCATAGGATCCCTGAAGGAACCTGCATCGTCTACAGGAAGGGTAGTGTGCTTGGCTAGTCTGACCACTGCAGCATCAACTTTAGGTGGAAAATCCCATGTTTCAGCATCTTTGGAATGAAACGGATATAATCTTGAGAACTTCCCTTTTGCAGATGATCTTCGGTCAGACCTGGACCATTCTTCTTTAATAAGGTCACTAATTGTGGTATGCACAGGGAAAGCCGCTCTCTTTCTTCTAAGATCAGAGAAATAGCGGTTAGATGTAGACGGTTCCTCCTCTGAGGGTTCCTTCAAGGTAAGGGTTTCTCTGACCCGGGCAATTAAATGATCCACCTCTGCAGGTACCAGGAAGTCAGGATCAGGGATAGCCTCCTCCTCCGAGGAAAAAGCTAGGTCTCTCAGAGAAGCTGAATCCATTAACTCTTCTTCAGAGTTTCCTGGAGATAAATCTGAGGGCTCAGAATATCTAGGCCGCTTGTGGGTCTTACCAACCTCTCTTATACCCTGGGCAACTGCATGCTTAATAAGTTGCATAAAGTCCGGTGTTGAATGAGAAGGGCCAGCTGCTGCTGAGAGACAATCTGAACAGAGACGTTTTCCTTCTATGGCTCTGTTATCACAGGATATACACAGCGTCCTTTTGGGCGACTTCCCCTTGGACGATCCTGAAGTCTTTGTACTTTTAGCACTGAAATACAACAAACGTGCTCATTAGTACATTACCTCTTTTTTTTTTTTTTTAAAAAGGATGGCTTACCTATATTGCTTAGATTGTGACCTATTGTGATGAGAAGAATCCGATTCCCTGGATCCTGAGCGAGAATCCATCTATAAAGAATAGATGGAACAGCGAAACTAATACCAAGAAGAAATATATATATAAAAAATAAAAATAAGAGGGGAGAAAAACGTACTTCGATGCTAGAGAAGGAAAAAGGAACCTGGAAAGGCGAAGAACCAACAGAATGGTGCAAAAAACTTTCCTGGAGGAAGAAGCTCAACCTACCCTGAAAAAGAGGTCTGGCGCTTTAAGAAGGGTATCTGACGTCATCGCGCATGCGCAAATGAGCGAAAAAACGCGCAAACGGCCCAAACGAATAGATTTTGCGCGCGAACGTGCTAATTCGTTAATCGCGTTCGCGCGCTTATTCAAACGAAGCCGCGCGAACGCTTAAAAACAACCGAACCTCGCGCATGCGCCCAGGAGCCCACGAATGCCGCGCAGGCGCCCATGAGACTTCCGAACGCCGCGCAGGCGCACAGGAACTCCCGAACGCCGCGCAGGAGCACATAGAGATTACAGTTTTCTTAGAGAAGGAGACCGATTACCTACTGTATCTTCAGAAGAATAATCTTACAGGTAAGAACCAAATCATGGAGCCATTACCTTGATTTTGGGGGGAGATTCCAAGTCCAGAAACCAGCCATAATTCCATGTTATTCCACTTGCTACATTATTGGAAGAATCATAGGAAGGTAAAACCCCCGGTCACTAAAGGGGTTCTCTCCAGGGGGACACCTTTGCGCAGGGCCGTATACTGGAGACTTCCCAGGGGAGAGAGGGTGAACTCCCCAGGGGCCAGAGGAACTAATCCTCAGGTAAGCCATAAAGAAATTCTAATAGTCTGAAAAGACCGACATGTCCTAGGGATAGGACAGGAAAAAAAGACTGGGGAAGGAGGGGTAGGAGGTGGTACTTATACGGCTTAATAATTATTCCTGTCCAATGGGGATAGGGAGGAGCTACCCAATGTTGTGCTGCCATGGATATGGCCAGGAAATATATATATATATATATATATATATATATATATGAAAAACAAAAGTTTATAGGCGCTGTCTATAGTACAACAAATAAGTGAGGGCTGCTGTATACAGTACAAGGATTCCCAAAACCTTGTGTAATAGTGAAACAAAGATAGAATATGGTGTATACTGCGCCCAAAATCATACGTACATACAACTGCAGAAGAGGGGGCTGTTAAATACCTGGTTCCATGCTGCTCGGATCCCTATAGACTCCATATATATATACATATCTTATATATATCCTCAGAAAAATCATTTACAAGCCGTTTCTGCAAGTTAAACCAGATGTTCTTATTTTTTTTACCATGATTTTTTTTTTCAATTAATGTTTTCTCTCTGCTTGATATACACACGTTCATTCAGTGGCCACAAATGTATGCTACAAATGAGCAGTGCTCACAAGCCGAGTCAATAAAGTCAATGGAGCTCTAATATTGGTAAACTTTTGGAATCCTGGTAAAGTGGAGATCAGAAACATAATGACAATGGTGGAGCCCACTACCCCGTTCAATTTGTGGAGGTAAGTTGATTTTATTTAGACATCTGTTGTTTATAATACACAGTAATCATTGCAACAGGGTTAACGGCAAGTAAAAAATATACAAATGCCTTTTCTTTGATGAGGAATTATTCTGCAAGATGCTAAAATGTATCAACAAGCAAAGGCAGTTAGCTTTCACTATGCTAAAAGGTATATAAAATATGAAGCTTTGTTACAATTAAAGATGGTGCAAACGAACAATATAATATTTGCAGTTACTGGTTGGTAAGAGACTGCACAATATGGGAAAGATTTAATGCACTCAAAAACACTGGTGTGAAGAGTGACTATAGTCACTTTCTAGAATACAGCCAAGGTACACGGAAGACAGGGGGATAACCCCTAGTGGAAATGAATGCAAAACAGTGGGGGGTGTACCTATAATGTAGGGAGGTGACTAAAGGTAGCCTGGTCCTTCTTTGTCAAAGATACAAAATACAGGCTCATCTAAAAAGACCACAGGGTCCAAAAAATAAAAAACAAATTTATTAGAAATCGATTATATATTGAAAGAGAACAAAGAGAGGTAAGGTGTACAGGATAAGCAAAACATCAAATGTGAGTTTAAAAACGCAATATCAGTGTGTATGAAATGAGATAGCCTCTGATTTCTAAGCACATTAACATAAACCCAGTAGTGGCGCACGTCTGCGCACAAAGGAAGGGGGAAGAATATATAGGTGCCAGCAATAGTATGCAATGAAATAGAAAAAAAATAGTAGATACTCCAAAAAGAGTCGTATAGCCTATGTACCCAATCAAACTAGAAAGTATATTATGTAAATATAGGCATATACTAAATGTATGACAGTTGACAGATCTAAGTACTCAACAACGCACTGTGAGTACAAAAGGAGTGTGTATATAAAAATAATAAGGATGCGCCCCTAAACCTATACCAATAAAGTCAAACGTAACCACAGCACTGGGAGTGCAATATGATGCTATGATATCGGATGATATGTCGTAAATAGTAACTAATATCACAACAAGGTAATAGGAATAGTAGGGAAAAATAGCAAGGAGATGAGTAAAAAATAAAATAGATAAGGAGTGAGGTAAGATGAGAACTGACTGTGCTAACAGTGCTCAAATAAACTGCACCCTGAGAATGTATTAATATGTATGACAGCAGATCAAAGTTCTGAATAGCGTACTAATGTCGCGCTGGGAATATGTATCTTAGAATAGTGAGGGTGCAGCCCTACACGTATATCGTAGGCTCAAAAATAACCAATGGTACTAAAGGCTAGATACTGCGCTAGGGAGAGAGCAATGGTACTAAAGGCTAGATATTGCCCTGTAGGAGAAAGCAAGAGACAGGTATGTGAGGTAGAGGTTACTCTGGGAGGCCATAAGCTTTCCTAAAGAGATGGGTTTTAAGGCACTTCTTAAACGATTGAAGACTAAGTGAGAGTCTGATGGTGGTAGGCAGGCTATTCCTTAGGAAGGAAGCCACCCGCGAGAAATCCTACATGCATGAGTTGGCCGTACAGGTGCGAGCAGCGGACAGGAGAAGGTCAGAGCGGAGAGACCGAGAATGGGCATACCTATGGATCTGTGAAGAGATATAGGAGGGGCTAGAATTGTTCAGTGCTTTATAGATAAGGTTTAGCACTTTGAACTGATTCCTATAGGATACAGGAAGTCAATGTAAGGACTGACAGAGGGGTGAGGTGTGAGAGGACCGACTAGAGAGGAAAATCAGTCTGGTGGCAGCATTCATTACAGACTGTAGAGGGGCAATACGGCTTTTGGGAAGACCAGTCAGGAAAGGGTAACAATAATCCATGCGGGA
Source organism: Pelobates cultripes (assembly GCA_933207985.1). NCBI lineage: Eukaryota > Metazoa > Chordata > Amphibia > Anura > Pelobatidae > Pelobates > Pelobates cultripes. The sequence goes on from OW240923.1 coordinate 17,123,914, forward strand.
AATTACTAGAGCATGGACAAGCTCCTTGGTATTTATATCTTAATCTATATATAAAAGGCTAAGGATGTCAGCGGCTACAATACTAATATCATTTAATGACTTAGCTAAGTGTGTACGAAAGTGTTTGCTCAAACAGGACTTAAATTTGCCATCTAAGGCGCAGGCACAGAGAGGGATCTTCCGGTTTAGATGAGCACATATATCCACCAGATAGACAGTGTTTTTTGTACTTTAATTATGACTTAAGACTGGACCCTTCAGTCCAACATACTTACATTTGTTTCCCTGTTAAACGAATTATTGAAGTTTTACGGTTTTATTACATAACAAGGGAATAGTAGACAAGTAAATTGAGAAACTCCATCAAATACAAAATTGTAAAAAAAAGTGTAACAAATGTACAGCAAATGCCTAAAGTGTTAGCAGTTCCCATTCAATTGTATCAAACAGCTGTGATTAAAAGAGAGACACATCACTTCACAGGGTTTTTAATATTGCGTTTACTTAATGCCTAATATTTCACAAGTATATATTTGTGAGGTCAGATAAATAAAATTAAATGTACAGATCCAGGCTGTTATCTGAACTCAATGACTTAATTTTGTCTTTTTGTCTCTCTGTCATCCCATAGCGGGAACATAGAGAGCAGAAGAGAAACAACGTTTCTGCTTCTTTTCCTCCAATACAATGTGTGCCCTGTCTGTGTTAGGACTGACCAGGATTGTGGTGTGTGTGTGTGTGTTTTTTGTGTGTGTCTGTGTGTGTGTGTAAAGAACTGGATACCTATCGGCATCAAATATAGTTCCATGTCAAGTTCTTATTTGGATACAGAGGGGTGAAACAGCTTAGGGATGAATCACAACATCAGCATAATTCATTTAGGAACACTAGATATTCAGGTAACGTGGAATTCTAGTGTAAGCTCTTCATGGCATGATGCAACCGATCTTGACAGCACTATGTTAATTCTGAGGTGCTTAATCTGGACTGTCTTGCTATATCTGGGACATTTGGGATATGTTACCCCCAAAATTTTTATTCCTAATACTCTAGAATCCCTTCAACCCCGGATCCATTCAGGGTAGAACTGAAGACATCCCAGGCAGGGCCGGCGCTTCCTATAAGGCGAACTTGGCAGCCGCCTAGGGCGCTATATAGGAGGGGGCGCCTTGCGCTCCCATCGCTGGCCCTTTAAATGCTGCAGCCGCCTGAGCGTTCTATAGAGAGCGCTCAGGCGGCTGCCGCACTGCCTTTCTCCTCACCTCCCCTTCCTGTAGTGTGGCCGAGCTCCTCTCCGGTCTGTGACCCGGCCGGACTGATAGGAAGCGCACACTTAGTGAGCACTTCCTGTCAGTCCGGCCAAGTACAGGAAACAGAAACTCCTGTACTGCGGACTGGAGAGGAGCTCGGCCAGAACACAGGGAGGGGAGGGGAGGGGGGGAGTAAGAAGAACTGGGGCGGGGGGAGTCAGAAGAATGGGGGGGAGTAAGAAGAATGGGGAGGGGAAGTGTCAGGATACTGACAGGGATCCAATACGCAGAGTGCGGACAGGAGGAGGTACGTATACCGGACCTTAGAATGGCCGGACTAACGTATGGACAAAACAAGAATAGTCAAAAGGTAAGCCGAGGTCGAGGGAGCCGGAGGACAGGTAAGCGAGATACAAGCCGAGTCAAAGGAGAGGAGAGGACAACAGGACAAAAGACAAGCAAGGTCAAAACCGGAAACACTAAGAGAGAGAACGCGCTGAGTGACTAGCAAGCTAGAACCACGACAGGGCAATGAGCAGTAGTAAAGGTTTCCTTTAAATACCCTGTCACCTTAATTGAGACCACGCCCCCAAAAGGTCCGGAATAGCGGTTCCCGGCACTTCACGTAATGCTGACGTCATGACGTCGACGCTAGCCGTCGCGTCATAAAAGGGGGAGGAGCTAGCGCGGCCGGCGCGAAAACGGCCGGAATTTGCCGAAATGCTAGGGGCAAGGAGCCCCTAAACAGAGAGGATGTCTTCCCTGGAGTCAGCACCAACAGGTACCCTGACAGTACCCCCCCTTCTAGAAACGCCCACGGGGCGGATGGGACCGGGCTTAGAAGGAAAACGAACGTGGAAGGCCCGAAGAAGGCGAGGAGCATGCACGTCTACACAAGGAACCCAAGACCTCTCTTCTGGACCATAACATTTCCAGTCTATGAGGTATTGCAATTTCCCCCTAGAAATACGAGAATCCAGGATGGACCTAATGATATATTCTTCCTGACCATCCACACGGACCGAGGGTGGAGGAGCAGAGCGGGAGGAAAATTTGTTACAAACAAGAGGTTTCAATAAAGACACATGAAAAGAGTTAGGGATGCGTAGAGTAGGGGGCAGATCCAGCAAATAAGAAACCGGGTTGATCCTCCTCAGCACCCTGTAAGGGCCTATGTAACGAGGAGCAAACTTCAAAGAGGGGACTTTCAGGCCAATGTGTCTGGTACTCAACCAGACCCTATCACCCGGAGAAAAAATAGGAGCAGGCCGTCTACGTCTATCAGCATGCAACTTAAACACTGCGGAACTACATGTAAGAATTTGTCGAGTCTGATCCCACAACTTTCTCAGGTTGGCTATATGAATATCAACCGACGGTACCCCCTGGGAAGGAGACACCGACGGAAGAACAGTAGGGTTAAAGCCATAGTTCAAGAAAAAGGGGCTATTACGAGTGGAACCACAAACAAGGTTGTTGTGAGCAAACTCCGCCCAAGGAATCAGACCGACCCAGTCATCCTGGTGTTCAGAAACAAAACAACGTAGATATTGCTCAATTTTTTGGTTAGTGCGTTCGGCTGCTCCGTTAGATTGAGGATGATAGGCCGAAGAAAAATTCAGTTTGATGCCCAACTGGGAACAGAAGGATCTCCAAAAACGGGAAATAAACTGGGAACCCCTGTCCGACACAATCTCATTGGGAATACCATGCAAACGGAAAATTTCTCTAGCAAATATCACGGCCAGTTCAGGAGAGGACGGAAGTTTAGGCAAGGGAATGAAATGAGCCATTTTAGTAAACCTGTCAAGGACCGTGAGGATAACCGTGTGCCTACTGGAAACCGGCAGATCAACAATAAAATCCATAGCCAAACAAGCCCAAGGTTTGTTGGGAACGACTAAGGGCTGCAATAAACCACAAGGGAGATCCCGTGGTAGTTTATTCCTGACACAAACATCGCAAGCCTTGACAAAGTCTTCCACATCCCTACGTAAACTAGGCCACCAGAAGTCTTTGGAGATCAGGCAGTAAGTTTTGTGTATGCCGGGGTGACCAGCGAACTTGCTATCGTGAAAACAGCGAATAATGTCCACTTGGAATTTGGGAGACACGAACAAGCGGCCCACAGGAGTACGCTCGGGAGCAAGAGATTGTTCGTTCATTATATCTAAGAGCAATGGAGAGTGTATTTTGACATTGGTGTTGGCGATAATATTGACTTCAGGAATAATAGGGAACAAAGTGTCTTCTGTAGAGGCGATAGGTTCGTGCTGACGAGACAATGCGTCTGCCTTAGTGTTCTTAGAACCAGGCCTGTAAGTAAGTATATAATTAAAGTGTGTAAGGAACATAGACCAACGTGCTTGCCTGGCAGATAATCTTTTGGCCTCCCCCATATAAGATAAATTTTTGTGATCAGTCAAGATAGTAACTGGGAGAACAGTGCCCTCTAACAGATGTCTCCATTCCTTTAATGCCATAATGATAGCTAAGAGTTCTCTATCACCAATGTCATATCTCCTTTCAGTGTGTGATAGTTTCTTGGAAAAAAAAAACGCAAGGGTGCAGCGGCTTATCTAAACTTTGTCTTTGGGACAACACTGCGCCTATCCCTGTTTCAGACGCATCAACTTCAAGTAAAAAGGGTAGAGAGGTATCAGGATGAACTAATACAGGTGCTGAGGCAAAAGACTGTTTGAGCGTTTCGAAAGCAGATAAAGCCTCAGTAGACCAGGTTTTGGTATCGGCTCCTTGTTTGGTCATATTAGTGATAGGAGCGATAACAGAGGAGTACCCTTTAATAAAACGTCTGTAATAATTAGAAAATCCAAGAAATCTTTGTATGGCTTTGAGTCCCTTAGGTAAAGGCCAATCTAAAATCGATTTTAGTTTGGTCGGGTCCATCATAAACCCGTCTTTGGAAATTACGTAACCTAAGAAAGTTACCTGAGACTGATCAAAGCTACATTTTTCCAATTTACAATACAATCCATGTTGTAAAAGTTTCTGCAATACCCTTCTGACTTGTCTATGATGTGAGTTAATGTCTCTAGAATGTATTAGTATATCATCCAAATATACAATCACACATTCATGTTGGAATTCTCTAAGAACTTCATTGATCAAGTCTTGGAAGACGGCCGGGGCATTACAAAGCCCAAACGGCATTACGGTATACTCATAATGCCCGTAACGGGTATTAAATGCTGTCATCCATTCATCTCCTTGTTTAATTCGTACCAAGTTATATGCTCCTCTCAAGTCAAGTTTGGTAAAAATACTCGAGCCCTTAAGTCTGTCAAAGAGTTCAGTAATCAAAGGAATAGGGTAAGCATTCCTGATAGTAATTTTGTTCAATCCCCGATAGTCTATACAAGGACGTAAGGTACCGTCTTTCTTTTCTACAAAAAAGAAACCCGCCCCCGCCGGAGAAGAAGACTTTCTAATAAATCCTTTGTCTAAATTCTCCTTGATGTATTCCTCTAAAACTAAGTTTTCCTTGGTGGATAGAGGGTATACCGTACCCCTGGGAGGCATAGTACCAGGGAAAAGTTTAATAGAACAGTCATAAGACCGGTGGGGAGGTAAAGTATCCGCCTTACCCTTGTCAAATACAGATTTGAGGTCTAGATATTGTAATGGTATCTGAACGTCTGTGGATTGGGAAGAGTTAGTATAAGAGTTTACGGGGCAAACAGAAGTAACTCTCTGCAGACATTCTTTCCTACAACCAATACCCCAAGAAACGATTTCTCCACCCTCCCAGTCAATCTGAGGGTTATGTCTCTTGAGCCAAGAATATCCTAGCACCACTGGGACTGCCGGGGAGGAAATTAACAGAAGGGAAATCAACTCCTCGTGGAAGATACCAACAGTAAGCTTAACGGGTTTGGTCTCATGGAATATTACTGGTTCCGATAAAGGTCTACCATCTATGGCCTCAACGGCCAAGGGTGTATCTCTCAGTTGGAATGGAATACAATGCTTATTAGCGAAGGTTTGGTCTATAAAGCTTTCTGCTGCTCCAGAATCTAACAATGCCATCGTAGAAATAAACCCATTTTCCCAAGCTAGAGAGACAGGAATCAGAAGCCTATGGTCTTTTTTATAATGTATAGAGGACAGTAACGAAACACCCAAGGCCCGTCCTCTAAGGGAACTTAGGTGCGAGCGTTTCCCGGGCGATTAGGGCAACTAAGACGTAGGTGACCTCTCTGCCCGCAGTATAAACAGAGACCCTCCCTTCTTCTGTACTGTCTCTCAGCCTCAGATAAGCGAGTATTACCTATTTGCATAGGTTCTGGTGGAGTAGGATTATAGGAGTCAGGGTTCTGAAATGAGGGAGCAAGTCTTACAGGAAGTCTAGTAACTCTTTCCCGAGTGTTCTGCCTCTGTCTCATGCGTTCATCTATTCTGGAAATGAAAGATACTAAATCCTCTAAATTTTCCGGAAGTTCTCTTGTGGCAATCTCATCTAGAATTTCATCAGACAACCCATTCAAGAATACATCCATAAAAGCTTGTTCGTTCCATTTCACTTCTGCTGCCAATGATCTAAACTCTAATGCATATTCTACGAGGGTCCTATTCTGTTGTTTAAGGCGTAACAGGGATCTGGCCGCATTAATCTTCCTTCTTGGGGGGTCAAAAGTCCTTCTAAATGCCGTGACAAAAGCAGTGTAGTTGTAAACTAGAGGATTGTCATTCTCCCAAAGGGGATTGGCCCATCTAAGTGCTTTATCTATTAGCAGAGTTATAATGAAGCCTACTTTAGCCCTGTCAGTAGGGTAAGCCCGGGGTTGAAGTTCAAAATGTATGCTTATCTGGTTTAAAAAACCACGACAAGCATCGGGCGAACCCCCATAACGCAACGGTGAAGTGACATGGGAAGATGTGCCTACAGTGGCTACTTCCAAACCAGTACTTAGTGGGAGGCTAGCAGTGGAACGTACTTCTTCTGACTGGGTGCTGGGACGTGTTAGCAAAGTTTGTAATGCTAAAGCCATTTGGTCCATTCTATGGTCCATGGCCTCAAATCTGGGGGGAAGGAGGACTAGCACCTGCAGGATCCATTTGGCCCTGTCGTAATGTCAGGATACTGACAGGGATCCAATACGCAGAGTGCGGACAGAAGGAGGTACGTATACCGGACCTTAGAATGGCCGGACTAACGTATGGACAAAACAAGAATAGTCAAAAGGTAAGCCGAGGTTGAGGGAGCCGGAGGACAGGTAAGCGAGATACAAGCCGAGTCAAAGGAGAGGAGAAGACAACAGGACAAAAGACAAGCAAGGTCAAAACCGGAAACACTAAGAGAGAGAACGCGCTGAGTGACTAGCAAGCTAGAACCACGACAGGGCAATGAGCAGTAGTAAAGGTTTCCTTTAAATACCCTGTCACCTTAATTGAGACCACGCCCTCAAAAGGTCCGGAATAGCGGTTCCCGGCACTTCACGTAATGCTGACGTCATGACATCATAAAAGGGGGAGGAGCTAGCGCGGCCGGCGGATTGCCTACTTACAACCAGATGAGGATGATGATGGGCTCTAGCTGCAGTGTGGCTCCACTGGTCTGGTGTAGAACAGGCTGTCTGGAGGCTGTTTGTAACTGTGGTCACAAAAATCAATGTTCTGGGAGAACGGGAAGCAGCTCCATTTTTTGGGGGCCCTTTACACAGCTCAAGGTCTGGGTCCCAGGGTCCACCTTTATGTTCCACCAATGAGTTTGTTCACTGGGGGTGGAGTGTGTAGGGGATGTCCTGATATGTGTGTAAGGAATGCATTGTGTGAATCTGTGTTTGTATATGTAAGGGCTGCAAGGTGTGTTTCTGTGTATGTACCGGATGCAGTGTGTGCGTCTGTAAGGGGTTCATTGAGTGTGTGTAAGGGGTGCATTGAGTGTGTGTAAGGAATGCATTGTGTGTTTCTGTGTGTGTAAGGGATGCATTGTGTGTAAGGGTTGCATTGCTTGTGTGTGTGTCTGTGTGTGTAATGCATTGTGTGTGTAATGCATTGTGTGTTTTTCTGTGTGCAAGGGGTGCATTGTCTTTGTGTGTAAGGGGTGCATTGTGTGTGTGTGTGTGTGTGTGTGATGTCAATCTCTCCCCCCTCCCTTGTCACTCTCTTCTCCCCCCTCTCCCTCCCTTGTCACTCTCTTCTCCCCCCTCCTTTTTCACACTCTTCTCCCCTCCCCCTCCCCACTCTCATTCCCCCTCCCTCCCCTGTCACTCTCACCCCCTGTCAATTTCTTTCTCTCCCCCCTGTCAATTTCTTCTACCCCACCTGTCAATTTCTTCTTCTCCCCCACCTGTCAATTTCTTCTTCCCCTACCAATTTCTTCTCCCCGTCAATTTCTTCTTCTCCCCCCACCAATTTCTTCTTTTCCCCTCCTCCTACTAATTTCTTCTTCTCCCCCTACCAATTTCTTCTTCTCCCTCCCTTACCTTCTTCTCCCCCCTACCAATTTCTTCTTCTCCCCCTCCTACCAATTTCTTCTTCTCCCTCCCTACCAATTTCTTCTTCCCCATCCCCTCATTTCCTTTACCCCCCTCCCAATTTCTTTATCCCCCCCCCCACCTCTGTTGTAGCGTGGCCGAGCTCTGTATGGACCGCGGGTACAGGGAGCTTTTGTTTCATGCTCCCTGTACCCGCGGACCATACAGAGCTCGGCCACGCTACAGCGAGGGAGTGACAGGAGGGAGCGCTGAGCACTTCCCTCCAGTCAGCCCCTCTCCTCATGCTGCGCCCGGGTGGTGCGCCCTCATGGACGCACCAGCCCGGGCAAAGCTGCAGCCGCCTGAGGCTCTCTACAGAGTGCTCGGGCGGCTGCAGCATGAGGGGGGCCGGCGCTCCTGGCGGCGCCCCTTCCCAAGGGGCGCCCTAGGCAACTGCCTAGTCTGCCTCACAGGTAGCGCCGGCCCTGTATATTATTAGTGACACTAATCTCTAATTAATCTCACATTAAAGGGATACTATAGTCCCCAGAACCACTGCAGCTTAATGAAGTGGTTCCGGTGTCTATAGCCTGTCCCTGCAGGCTTTTTAATGTAAACACAGCGTGCAGCACTGGCGTTAGTTCATATGGCAGATCATATGGGTGGGGCATTGTGATGTCACAAGGGGGGGGGCGGCAAATTTTTCTTTTGCCTAGAGCGGCAAAAATCCTTGCACCGGCCCTGATCCCAGGCTGAGCAATAATACTTGTATAACCAAAGGCTGATTGCGGAGTACAGAGAGGCATGTCCAAGCTGCCATTATTGCCACCCTTACATAAGATTAGAGTTGATTCAAGTGAAGACAAAGATAAGTCTTTAATGTAGTCTTGATTACAAAAAAATCCTTAACTTAGTGTAAATAATTCAGACTTGTTAGCATACATGAAAGGTTAAACAAAATACGAATTACTGACATTGTCATAGAGCAAAAATAGGACTTAGATTTATGCACAGTGAATATATTATTAGATCATTTTAAATTGGAGGTTTTTACTATTAACCCCTTCTGTGTGAAGGATTTTCATAAAAAAATAAATTAACGATAATGTTCATTTAAAACATGGGATGCACAGCTAGCACATAAAACGTGGAGAAAACAACAATTTTATATATAGATTGCTTTTCAAGCATACCTAAACAAAATAAAATTATGTAAATGTGCACAATTTTATTGTTTCATTTAGCCTTTCATCCTTCACAGAAATGGTAGGGGCATAAAAAGCATTTAGAAATTATACAACATCCCTTATTTTGCAAAACCTCAGACAGGTTCAGAAATATTTGGAGATGAAGCATAAATGTAGTTTTTGTCACATAGCAAACATGACACAAATAAAGATAAATAAAAATGATCTAATACACTGCTTATGTGCATTTGCTCAAATTATATTTGCATTCCCAATAAACATGTAGAATGAAAATAATATAAAAATAATGCTCACATACACTATGTATAGTTGTCTGTATAAAACCAGGAATATGTTCTAGACTTGTGCACAGCAATACAATTTAGTCTGCCCGAAAAAAATGGCAATCCAGGTTTCGACTATGTGATTATTCGGTTCAGACAAATTTCACCCATGCAATTGTTTTAGGGTAAAAAATTTTTTGGACCAACCAAAATTGGGCAAATACGATATTGCAAAATACACAGTCATTGGGAAAAGAAAGTACACCCTCTTTGAATTTTATAGTTTGCATATCATGACATAATCATAACAATCATAAGTTCTTTAGCAGGTCTTAATAGTAGGTAAATAGAACGTCAGATGAACAACACATGACATATTACACAGTGTCATGATTTATAATGACAAAATGGAGAAGCTATGTGTGAAAAACTAAGTACACCTTTACTGTTTCCATAGGAATTAAGAGGCTAAGTGGTGCGGGTGGTGCAAAGCAAATGTCTCTGATTAGTTGATCATCAGCAAGTGTGACCACCTCTATTAAAGCCAAAGTTTTAACAGTTTGCTAGTCTGGAACATTCAGGTGTTTTAACATAATTACCAAGGAGAAAAGACATCAGCAGTGATCATATAGAAGCAATTGTTGCTGCCCATCAAAACTGTGAGGTCTGTCATTCTAAATTGGGAAAGATTTAAGAGAGTTGAAAATCTTCCCAGGAGTGGACATACCAGCAAATTCACCAAAAAGTGAGACCGTGCAATTCACTTGCAAAAAAACAAGTTACATCTCAGACTCTGCAGGCCTCAGTTAAAGTTACATTTTAAAGTTCATGACAGTACAATGAGAAAAAGACTAAACAAGTATAGTTTGCATACTTGCAGTCAAGGCCAGACTGGGAAAAAAATTAGGCCCGGGCATTTTTCAATCAGAGCGGCCCCCCGAAGGAGGGGGCGGGGCTATAGACAAACACGCCCCCTCTCAAAGTGAGCATGTTGGTTCAATGCGCAGAGCCCTGCTGAAGAGCTCTAGCATTAGAAAAAGGCCCTGTATTTGTTCTGCGCAGCGCAAGCAAATTTAATAGCATGCTTGCGCTGTGTTTGCTTTTAAATTGTCTCTGGTGTCTCCACAAGTGGGATACCAGAGGACAAAAGGGCCAGGAAAGCGTATGGTGCATGTGTTTGGAGCCTGCTTGTGGGATTGCGTGTGTGTAGAGTGTGGTGTGGTTTTGTGTAAATAGGTCAATTTAATTTGTGTTTGTGGTGTAATATGTGTGGCTAGGGGCAGTGTGTGTGTAGGAGATCTAGTGTGTAAAGGACTCAGAGTGTGTATAGGAGATTGTATGTGTGTGTGTTTGTGTGTAGAGGATTAAGAGTGCATATAGGTAAGGGATCTAGCATGTATCTGGAGCGTAATGTGTGTAGTGGTGCCGTGTGAGGGGTGCTGTAGTGTGTATATATATATTTATATTTGGATGTATTGTATGTGTGAGGGGCGCAGTGTGTGTGTGTGAAGGGTGCAGTGTGTGTGTGTGTGTGTGTGTAAGAGGGGTGCTGTGTGTGAAGGTGTTTTTATCTGCCGTCACATTCTAGGTTTCTAAAAAAATTTGTCTGTTAACTCACCGAGGGTTATTTTATTTATTATATATATATGTGTGTGTGTGTGTGCTGTATATGTGTGGGAGTGTGCTGTGTGTGGGTGCTGTGTGAGTGAGGGTGCTGTCTCTCTGAGGGAGCAGTGTCTGTCTGAGTGAGCAGTGTGTGTCTGATGGTTCTGTGTGTGTCTGAGGGTGCTGTGTGTGTGTGTCTGAGGGTTCTGTGTGTGTGTGTCTGAGGGTGCTGTGTGTGTCTGGGTGCTGCGTGTGTATCTGGGTGCTGCGTGTGTCTGAGGGTGCTGTGTGTGTCTGTGCTGTGTGTGTCTGAGGGTGCTGTGTGTGTCTGGGTGCTGTGTGTTTGGGTGCTGTGTGTGTCTGAGTGCTGTGTGTGTGTCTGGGTGCTGTGTGTGTGTCTGGAGTGCTGTGTGTGTCTGGGTGCTGTGTGTGTATCTGAGTGCTGTGTGTGTCTGGGTGCTGTGTGTCTGGTTGTCTGAGGGTGCTGTGTGTGTCTGAGGGTGCTGTGTGTGTCTGTGCTGTGTGTGTCTGAGGGTGCTGTGTGTGTCTGGGTGCTGTGTGTGTCTGAGTGCTGTGTGTGTCTGTGCTGTGTGTCTGAGTGCTGTGTGTGTCTGGGTGCTGTGTGTGTCTGCTGTGTGTGTTTGGGTGCTGTGTGTGTGTTTGGGTGCTGTGTGTGTCTGGGGGTGCTGTGTGTGTCTGGGGTGCTGTGTGTGTCTGGGTGCTGTGTGTGTCTGGGGTGCTGTGTTTGTCTGGGTGCTGTGTGTGTCTGGGGTGCTGTGTGTGTCTGGGTGCTGTGTGTGTCTGGGGTGCTGTGAGTGTCTGGGTGCTGTGTGTGTCTGAGTGCTGTGTGTGTGCTGTGTGTGAGTGTGTGTGAGTGTTTATTTAAATTTAAAAATTTTTTTTTTATATATAATAAAAAAAAGTTATATCCCCTTCTCCCTTCTTACCTTGGGGGGGGGTGGGGAACCGGGTATTCATGGAGGAGGGGGACCATGCTGCCTTCCCTGGTGGTCCAGTGGTGAGAGTGAACTCTAACCTGCAGGCTAGAGTTCACTCTCGCGAGATCTGAGCGTTGCCGTGGTAACTGCGGCAACGCTCAGAATCCCGCGAGAGGAGCCGGCGGAGCTGCTGGTTAGAGCTCCGCCGGTCCTCTCCTGCCTCCCTACCTCACTCCCTCTCCTGCTGGCGGCCGCATCTCCATGCCTCTGGGCCGGTGAGGGAGATGTTTGATCTCCCCACCGGCCCATGGAGGAACTATGCAGGGCCGGCGCTCGGATAGCGCTGGCCCTGCAGGGGCCGGCCGGGGAGATCCTGTGACCTCCCTGCCGGACTCGGCCCACGGCCATCGCGGCACACCGGGCCTGCTTGCAGTCATTGAGTCGACCATGAACTCCTCTGTATACCAAAGTATTCAAGACTGAAATATGAGGCCATCTGTCCGACAGCTAAAGCTTGGCTGAAATTGGGCCATGCAACAGGACAATTACAAACAACACGTACCATTTGAGAGCCTAACTCCCACTATTAGGAAGTCTGGGAGTGGGACCAGTATGTTTAAATGTAGCTATGAGCTTAGGGGTCCACGTATTGAACATTATCAGTCACTACTGTAACTAAGAGTTACTTTTGCCGAAATTATGGTAATTTCTAATTAAGTGGTAGCAGCCAACAGCTAATTAAAACTCAGATGACTTAATTGCCAGCTGTATCTCACCACAAAGCAAAGTATTTGACCATCTGATAATGCGGAATGTCCAGTGAGTCCACAACAGTCAAGGTTAGTTTTATTGTTTTATAAAATTGTTTTAAAAAAACCTGTGAAACAAAATTGAAAATTAGCAATGAGAGACATAGACCATACTTAACATACTAAATGGTGGTGAAAGAATAATTTCTTATGGAAATGTCTCATTAATATACCACTCAATACATGCAGCATGTAGTGTAAAGGAACATTGTGTGTAATTCTGCAAAAGAGAATGTCTGCACATTGCATATACTTGACCTCAATTACTTAACTATTAACAGATATATAAAAATGTGAAGTATCTTAAGTTATCACTGATTGGCAATAAACCTCAACCTATTTGGGGGAAGAAATATGACAAGGATTTCTATATACAGATAATATTGACTCAGATTCATGAATACCTTGCTGACCATTGTTGGAAGTCCTGTTAATCGCATCGACATTGCGTAATAAAAAAAATGACCTTTGATATTTCTTGGCTTTGCTAAGAAAAAGAATGTAAATTCCTAAAGGACTTATTCATTGAGAAATGTCACAGCCACATTACACACAGTCTAAAAGCATGTGTCACTTAGTGCTGATATGAATGCTGCTACATACTATTACCTTCTAAGTAACAATTTGTCATTTTTGGTTGGAATGGTGGGGGAGGGGAATGCCATTAGTACTGCACATGTTTATAAAATAATTAAGAGAAAATAAAACAATTTGCAATAAAGGGTTACTCCAAGCATCATATATCCATGGCTAGATCACTTGATGAGCTGAAGGAGGACATGACCACTTCTGGCAGGCTCAGTATCCAAGTGCCTAAAATGGCTGACAGGGTGGTGGCCTGGCTGAGCTCCAAAATGGCTGAATGGCTGGCCTATAGAAGATCTGGATTGATTTTGCATTGAGGGACTGTCTTGAGTTGATACTTTTTTTTTTTTTACAGTTTTGTCTGGCAGTATGTAAAAGCCTATTTAATTGGCTACTACATTCCCACCCCCTTCTAAAATGTGTTGCCAGTACCACCTGTCAGGGAAGCATGATGATTCATGAGCCCAAGGGACTAAGCAAAAAGCAATGCATTGCATTTGCAATGTCATTCGACATACGAATAACTATAGTGAGTGTTCGGAAGTTTACTAATAGTGCCAATAAATTTTCATGCGATTGGCAGCATTTGTGCATTTGACGGTTCGTGAGTTATTTCAGGAATTTTAGGCATAAATTAAACAAAATAGAGCATTGTTCAATGCCATGTTGTGTGATCAATGTACGAAATTTGAAACAAATGGTTTTACTTTGTTCACTTGAGGCTATTCGGTATTTAGGGATTAGGGAACAGATTTTTATGTATTCAATTCATTTGGTTCAATTAAATCGCGCTGAACGAACGAATGAGTTTATCCGAAACGAAAAAACTAACGAATTTCGTACGAAAACTAATGGAAGAATTGACGAATTTCAGTTCTGACGAAACAAAATTCTTTTTTGGACGAATACATTCTTACGAAACAAAAATTTCTGAAGTGCCCAAGTCTAATAATTACTAGATCTTGCTTTAGTGATTGTGATGTCAGAAGTACCCTGGTCAGGTTGCCTGGTTATGGGTCAAAACGTCTAGCAATGGTCTGCTCCTTTACCTGGGTCCCTGCCGGGTTCAGATGCTCCCTGGTGGTCCACACCCGCCAAAGCTATGGCCATCATAATTCATTGGCAGAGGGTGACAGCTAACCACATAAAACATGGACATTGTTATTCATTAACATGTGAATTAAAATTTAAGGTAAAAGTTGCCTTAAACTTGAAATTTACTTTGAATTCTCACTTTAGTGCAGAACCCTGTGAAAGTCACATATAATGTAAAATTTTTATCATGAGATGCTTGGGTTTTCTTTTAGATTTATATTAAATATTTATCAAATTCCAATATAAACCAGTTCAGACAAGGCATTGCCAGGGCGAACATCACTAATGAAGAGGAGAAAAAGAGACAATGTTTGATTTCTCCTCTTCTTTACCCTGATCAGTAACAACATTAAAACCACTGACAGGTGAAGCGAATAACATTGATTATTTCATTACAATGGCACCTATCAAGGGGTGGGAGATATTAGGCAGCAAGTAAACAGTCAGTTCTTGAATTTCATGTGTTGGAAGCAGGAACAATGGGCACATATAAAGATCTGAGTGACTATGACAAGGGCCAAATAGTGATGGTCAGACGACTCAGTCAGAAAATCTCAAAAACAGCAAGTGTGGGGTAATCCCGGTAAGCAGTGGTAACTACCTACCCAAAGTGGTACAATGAATGACAAATGGTGAACTAGTGTTAGGGTCGTGGGCGCCCAAGGCTCATTAAAGCATGTAGGGAGCAAAGGCTATCCCATATGGTCCAATCACACAGAAGAGCTACTGTAGTTCAAACTGCAAAAAATTTTTGGCAATAATAGAAAGGTGTCAGAACACAAAGTGCATTGCAGTTTGATGACCATGATGACCCCTGTCCATCACCAAAAGCGCCTTCAGTGAGGACATGAGCATACAAAATGGACAATGGACCAATGGAAGAAGGTTGCTTTATCTGGTTAATCAAGTTTTAGATCAGGTAGATGACCGGATGCATGTATGTCATTTCCTGGGGAAGAGATGGCAGCAGGATGCTTGATGGAAAGAAGGCAGGCTGGAGGAAACAGTGTTATCCTATGGTAAGTGTTTTGCTGGGAAACCTAGGATCTTGGCATTCATGTGGACGTTACTTTGACACGTACCACTTACCTAGAGATTCTTGCAGACTACGTATATCCCTTCCTGGCAATGGTGTTCTCTGATGGCTGTGGCCTATTTCAGCAAGATAATGCACCCTGCCACACTGCAAAAATTGTTCAGGAATAGTTTGAGGAACATGACAAAGTGTTCAAGGTGTTGCCTTGGCCTCCAAATTGCCCAGATCTCGATCTGATTGAGCATCTGTGGGATGTGCTGGAACAACAAATCCCATCCATGGAGAATACAAATGTTCTGCTACTAATGTCTTGGTGCCAGATACCTCAGAACATGTTTATAGGTCTTGTGGAGTTCATGCATTGATGCAGGATATTTGGCAGGTGGTCTGAATGTTGTGGCTGCTCAGAGTATATATTTTCTGTAGGTGCACAGGACAGAGCTTATATCAATGACTTATAGGAAGTTATGATGGGGGTACCCCAATGAATGACAAAGAGGTCTGGATTTTTTACATTAAATATTTTTTTTCACACTTTAGAGATACAAATATACAAAATATTACAAATCCTGAGAAGTAACAGTTCCCTTCTAATTGCAAATGTTAGATAAAAATAGCCGAACTGAAAGATTAGGTGACAGAGTTCAGATGTTATGGTGTAAAAACTGGAATTAATTTTGTAAAATGTGGCCTACATTTTGCTATTCATTGAGTAACTGCTTAGTAAATAAACCGTGCTGTCAAACATAGAACCACATCCATCATGCGGACTAATGCACACTTTGAGCACTAAAACATTTAACTAACCACGTGTTTATTTCTATAATAAAAATGGTGCCAAGAACTGAATGTTTCTAAATGCCTGATTATGATTCTAGTGTCCGAGGTCTAATGCTGGTGGAGCAAAGTTTGAGGAACCAGAAACAGACATGTGCAAAGCGTTTTGTTAGGAAAGAATGCAAACACAAGGACGTTGTTGATCATATTGAGATATAGTAATGATGATATCACAGATATTCACTAAAACAACTCACACTTAGTGAATATCTGTGATATCTACCTCACATCGGGAGCACAGGTACGTTTATGGTCAACTAAGTGCTGTCTGGACCAAGAAACTGGTGATAAAACATAATGTGCAGCAAAAATAATTACGATAATTTTTCATGTGACACCATATTATCTCAATCCCTCGCGTGCTAATAGTTAATATGTTAATATATTTTAACAGATGATAATCCAAAGAGATACATTATTGGCAATATGTAATCAAGCAGGATTTCACCCCTGCTTATGGTGTTGATGAAAAAACACTTTATATTGTTTAGGGGAGACGGGGTCGGGGGTGGGAAGGGGGGTTGTCTTCTTCTTTATCCATTGTAGTAACGGATGGGTGGAAGGTTGATCTTGATGGACCTTAGCCTTCTTTTTTCAGCTTTAATTACTATGTTACAATATTAGAATAACAACAAGTTATATACAAAATTATGTAACCGTATACACTTTTTATTTATTTGTTCATCCTTTACAGAAATAATGGAGGGATCGAACATTTTTTATTTGTGATCGTATGCAGGGCCGGACTGGGGATACGAAGCAGCCCTGGAAAAAAATCTATGCCAGCCCCATAAGTCATTGGTCATTGTGCTATGTAGGGTGTATATATATATGCAATTGAAATAGTTGGCTGCACTCTCGGATTTCCTTTAAATGTAACTTTTATTGAAATATTTAAGAGAAGATCAACGTTTCAGTCCCTCTTGTGGACTTGCATCAGGATCATGACGAAAGTCCACAAGAGGCACTGAAACATTGATCTTCTCTTAAATATTTCAATAAAAGTTACGTTTTAAGGAAATCTGAGAGTGCAGCCAACTATTTCAGTTGCCTGGATACTGGAGCCCTGGTGATGCAATAGTATATATATATTGATACATTTCTTCTTCTAATTCAAAATATTAGTTATTTTAGGGTAATTAAATTATACAGTAAAGCATACTCACACACAGACAATCTTACTGATGCACACAAATAGGCTCATTGACAGACAATCTCAATGACACACACAGACAAGGTTACTGGCACACACAAATTTAGTACAGACAAACTCTGATACACACACAAGCTTACTACAGACAAGCTCACTGTCACACACACACGCTCACTACAGACAAGCTCACTGATCCGCACACACTCTCCCTTCAGACAAGCCCATTGACACACACATGCTCCCTACAGAAGAGCTCACTAACACACAGATTCACTACAGACAAGCTTACTGACACACACATGCTCACTACAGACAGGCTCGCTGACACACACGCTCACTACAGACAAGCTCACTGACACACACGCTCATTACAGACAAGAGCTCACTAACACACATACAAGCTCACTCACTAGCAGGCACACACACACACACAAACTCACTAGCAGGCACACACACACAGAGGCTCCCTCACTAGCAGGTGCGCTCACACACAGAGGCAGACAGTCACTGACACCGAGGCAAACATCCACACATACAGAGACAGGCAGACAGCCACACACACACAGGCAGACAGTCACACACACACAGGCAGACAGCCACATACACAGGTAGACAGCCACACACACACAGGCAGACAGTCACACACACAGACAGTAACACACAGGCAGACAATCACACACACACAGTCACACACAGACAGCCACACACACAGGCAGACAGTCACACACACAGGCAGACAGTCACACACAGTCACACACATGCAGACAGTCACACACACAGACAGTCACACACACAGACAGTCACACGCAGACAGTCACACACAGACAGTCACACACACACACAGTCACACACACAGTCACACATGACAGTCACACACAGACAGTCACACACACAGGCAGACAGACACACACACTGGCAGACCGACACACACAGTCACACACACAGCTCCACACACACAGTCACACACACAGTCACACAGAAACACAGACAGTCACACACACAGGCAGACAGACACACACACAGACAGGGGTCACACAGACAGTCACACACACAGACAGCCTCCACACACAGACACACACACACACACACACACTCACAGGCAGTCACACACACACAGACAGTCACACACACACAGTCACACCACAGGCAGTCACACACAGACAGTCACACACACAGACAGACACACACACACAGTCACACACAGACAGTCACACACACAGACAGTCACACACAGTCACACACAGACAAAATACACACACAGACAGTCACACACACAGACAGTCACACACAGACAGTCACACACAGTCACACACCTCACAGGCAGTCACACACACAGACAGTCACACACACAGACAGTCACACACACAGTCACACACTCACAGGCAGTCACACACAGACAGTCACACACACAGACAATCACACACACACACAGACAGTCACAGACACACAGTCACACACTCACAGGCAGTCACACACAGACACACTGACCTCCTTCTTACCTTCAGATCCCTTGGAGTTCCTGGAGACTGGTTGTTGGGGAAGCAGGGACTCCTTCCTGCTTCCCATGCTGCAGTCAGCCAGGGCCCCGATGCACAGCAAGGCCCACCCCCGCCGCACGCTAAGCTCCGCCCCGTCGCACGTAAGCTCCGCCCTGCCACAATTTTTTTTTTTTTTTTATGATCCCGGCCGGCCATGTGTGAGCTGTGCCGGCCACCTGGCTCCCCCTGCTCCCATGGGGCTCTGTGCGGCCGCACAGCTCACACATAGCCGGCCGGGATCACAGGAGCTGTCAGCCCAATGATTAGGGCTGTCAGACCGGCCCCAGGTGCCGCAGCCCACCGGGAAATTTCCCGGTATCCCGGTGGGCCAGTCCGGCCCTGGTTGAGCTATTACTCCGTCACTAAGTGCCGTAACTGCAAAAGAGCAAATACAGTAGAGACCATAGTCTCCCTCAGGAACCACTTTCTAACGGCAGTGCATCATGGGATTTCTGGGGGTGTCCCTAGCCTGCCTCGTCATAGAGGCAGGCTAGGGTCATCCAAGCAGAGCTTGCCCCTATAATAATATTTACTATTACTATGTTCCCCATTTGTCTGGTCAGGTCAGGTCAATATTAGTAATATTGACTCTGATCAGTGTGGATCTCCCTCTCTTCACTTGTGTTTTAGTGAAAGAGAGAGAAAGAGAGATCTGTATTTAGGTAGAGAGATTTAGGTAGTTTTAGGTAGGGATTTGTACAATTGTGAGCCATTAACCACTATCTTGCCAGTGATCATTATAAATCACTGGCTTTTGCACAGCAACACTTTTTTGCTGCCTGTGCATTTTTTTAGGGGTTCATTTGCTGTGATTTTTTTTTTGTGAGACCCAAAAGCTCTTTTCAGAGCTATTAACCCCTTTCCTGACAGTGATCACTGTATAGATTACCTGCTCTTGCGCAGCAACACTTATTTTGCTGCAGACATGTGTGTATCGCAGAAGGGCAGCACTGCTGGGGTAATGTAAAGGAATGTAAGTGGGACTTTATGGACTAGAAACAGAGAATGGTAGGTTGAATATATTTTGAATTGCTTTACAATCTAACTGTTCCCTTGCATAGCAGTTATAGCTTAAAATCTATAGTCACATTTCTCAACAAGGAGTTAATGCACATTAGGGTCTGCAAATTATTGGAATTGGAAAACCTAAACGGGCAAAGATTACAATAAACTATCACACTCGACTGAAGAATATCTGAGCAACATATATGCTGAATACAATTTATTCAATCTGTCTGGAATCCAAAAACTGATCTCTCTTTAAATTCAAACACTTAAAATGTTAAAGTGCTGTTCTGTTATAAATTAAAATAGGTATCTGCTCTGCATATAAATATGAAATTATTAGCACATTAGAGCTGAGTCCGGATGTATGAGGGCAAGCACATACTCATTAGTTGTAACCAGATTGCTATTAAAGGAACACTCCAAGCACCATAACCACTACAGTGCATTATGGTGGTTATAGTACTAAGTGTGCCACTCCACACACGCACTGAATTGTACTCAGTGGGTTTTAGACTGGTTGGACTCCTTAGCTAAGCCCTGCAGTGCTGTGAGCATCACTTGATCTCTTTAAATAGCTGTAGAGGAGGCGAGGACCCAAGGTGAGAAGTCATTCTACTGGTTTGACTACCTAAATTTGTGGGTGGTGGCATCAGGGCACTCCTGGCACCATAACCACTGTGGTGTTATATTGCTTGAACTGTTCATCTAAATACATTAAGAAAGTTTATTGGGCTTTTTGTATAAACTGAAACATTGACTCATTAAACATAGCAGCTGCTTTCATTTTCATTAAGTCCCGGCAGTGCCTTTTTTGTGGTGTATATATATATATATATATAAAATAGCCTGGATTAATTCCTTAGTGTATCAGCACTCAAAATGTATTTTAGAATCCACACAAATGAGCAAAGTTTCAACTCTATACCTACTATGTACTAGA
The DNA here is from genome assembly GCA_933207985.1 of Pelobates cultripes. Classification (NCBI taxonomy): domain Eukaryota; kingdom Metazoa; phylum Chordata; class Amphibia; order Anura; family Pelobatidae; genus Pelobates; species Pelobates cultripes. The sequence continues at coordinate 17,144,616 of OW240923.1, forward strand.
CTTGTGCAAACATTTGTTTCAGTCTATTCCTCTGAACCACAGTTTTAATCCACAACCGAACAATCCAATCCGTCTAGGATTTACCTGTGACAGTTTATTCATTGAGTGAGACTCCACAGGTAAATTCCAGATGGATCAATTCATTAGTGCATAGATTAAAAGGAATGTTATTCGGACAAACCTCCCAAAACACATTTTTGCACAAGTCTGCTAGCTACTGTTTGCAGCTGCTGACATTTTAATTTAGCCCCCTCCTGAAAATGATATTGTGGGAGAGGAGCTGGGGTTGTGCAATATTGCTCAAAGCGTAGGGGCTGGACTTGCAGATGCTGCCCAAGAGAGTAGATCTTTCCAAATTTTGGCAAACTGTGACTCATATATCCTGGTTTTGCCCATGGAATAAAAACAAACAAACCTTAAACCTTGCCCAAATCTTTCCCCTAAATAATCAATTAATATAAAAAGATACAGTACAGTGAAGCTTGTGTTATTGAAAATAATGCTCTGGAGATATTCCTTCAGTCTTGTGGCTTATTATGATAGATGATGAAATTAATGGGAGTTACAATCCTGGACAGCAGCTGCCATTGGCAGCTGCTTCCATTAATTCAGTCTCTTTAAACGGATATGACAGTAGAGGAGCTGAGGAGACAGTACAGATCTCACACTCTCCAGCTCCTCTACTTTAACTCCCACAAATCTCAGGCGAACTGGAGTACATTTGTCCTGGGGCTAACATAACAATAAAAAGCCTCCAACCCTAGCACGAATTAAATAAAAATATTTTATGAAAAACATTCTGATGTTTCCAGAACCAAGTTGATGGTATTGTGTATTACATAAAACCTATGTCAATGTTATGTGTTGATGAGTCAAGGCAGATGTGACGAAGGAGTGGTGAAGCCAGAGGTAAAATGTATTATATGAAGTGTCCTAAAAATGGTGAGATTAAAGCAAGAGGCAAACAGAAAGGCTGTGACTGACAGCAAAATATAGACCACTTATTTCACTGTGGATTAAATAAATCACATTTTGAAGATGCAGCATTTTCTATTTCATACTGATGCATTGCAAGCCTTCACTGAATTAATCTAGTGTGTCAAAACATATATACACTTTCAGAAAGGTTTTGGCTACATGAACCATACTTGTTCTTCAGAAGTAAAATTCATTGGTTTAGTTTTCCATATTTAATGTTTCTCTACATTGAAGCTAGCCAAATTCTGTCTGTCTTTCTATCTGTCTGTGTGTCTGCTTACTAATTTTTCTGTCCTTCTTTAAATAAGCTTTGCTTGCCTGTTGCTCTTATATTCCCTTTACAAACCCTGTCTGTCTATTCAGCTTCAATAGCAATCCATTGCTAGGGAGAGATGGACAGCCACATACATAGATATTCAGAGAGACAGACAGATACATAGTTATACAATTAAACAAACAGAGACACAGATAGCGAGAGATGGACAGACACAGAGAGACAGACAGTTACACAGATACATACTGTAGATAGACATAAAGGTAAGTGGGTAGATACAGACAGATAGCCAATTAGACAAACAAATTCACAAACAGACCGAGAGATAAATGTCTAAAAACAGATAGACAGATGAGAGATAGTTGACATACTATAACCATTTTAATAGAAGTGTTACAAATGTTCAAACCTCAGTAAATTCAGGTGTATGATGGTGGGGGCTGTAAGAAATACGAGAGGTAGCTGCCTCGTCTACAAAATTGTAAGATCATGTCTCTCATCACTTCTAGGCCCTGATTGAACATGTTGGGGGCTGTAGTCCACAGTGACACAGACTCACTATGACTCATTGGCCACATGAGCTCCTGAAAGTTGATCGGCCAAAGCACAGATTGCTCTGGAACTATTTTGGGCATAAGATCACATGTGCGGCTGTTGAGAACTTTGCCCTGATCTGAGAACTTTGCATGGATCTGAGCACTATTTGGACAACTTTGGCGCTCAGATCAGGGCTGTTTGGGAAAGTTGGACATGTGGGGTTATTGTATGTTTTTATTATGTTTTGGGGTACTTTTATGTTTTTATGTTTGGCTCTCTTTTCCTGGGAGATAATTGACTTACTGGTCTTTAACTCAATTATCTCCCAGATCTCTGGGAGGGGCTTATATTGTATTGCTTGGATACCTCCTGCTGGGGTCTTTGCATAAAAGGCTGAGTCTGGCTCATTAAAATCAGTTGTAGTCTCAGAACTATGTGTCGTCTAGTTACTGGGAGGGGAAAGGGCTATTCACTGCTCAGCATCTTGTTCCAGCTCATGGAGGATTCAGCAGGGAAAGTCCTTGTAAAGACTATAGCTACCAGAACTGAGTGTCGTCCAGTCCCTGGGTGAAAATAGAGCTAGTCCCCTGTTCCAGGATGGAGAGGCTCCTGGAGAACCCCAGTCAAGCCACGGCAACTGGGGCAGAAGCGCTGAGGTTTCCCCGGTTCCAGCTATGAAGTGATCCTTGGCGATGTACCCAGCCGGGGTACAGGGAGCTCTGCTCCAGGGGGCACAAGGCATATATCGGGCACCATAACACCAAAGCAACCAGATACAAATGTTACACAACAGGAGCTCACAATGAGACGTTAGCAAAGGCAAATATTATTATGATTTTTTTATGCAGTAAGATAAACACTTTACAGCATCATACATGCCATAAAAAGATGGGGTCCAGGATATTTCACTGCAGGCGCAGTAGTCAGCCCATGTCACTTCCGTAGCAGAAGCATGGTAGAAGTTGTGAAAATCATATTTTGGCTCACTGATAGTGACAGGCGCCTGCTACGCAGATACATTCAGCGATTGGATTAGCTTGTGTATTTGTCCACTAAATATTCAAATTGCCACTTTAAGTGTTGGAAAACATCGTGTGCATGAGCTGGATACGTTATTTTCCATTCTGTGCGGGCTGCTCTTGAAGATCCACATCTGTACTTATTACCATTCAGATTACCCGTCTGGTTCCAGGATGACACTCTGGGGGGAATCTACCTTGCCACTTTGCTTTGTTCTAGCAATCTTCATATTCTCAATATCTCTTTCATGTTTACCATCAGGAACTGCTGATCAGATATGCATAGCTTGATTTTCCAAGACTATCCCAGACATGTCTACATAACATGTTATTATCATGTACAGCAAAATGGTCAGACCATCCCCCCTGCAGAATGATAATCCAGGCCTTCCTTATATACCAAAAAATATACTTACACACACACACAGACACTATAGATAGATAGATAGATAGATAGATGATATAAACTTGGATATTTCCTTTACGGTTTTTTAAAATATTTTTATCTATATGTAAGATCTCTAGTTATTTTGTTATTTTCAGTAGGCAAATGGTCATTCTTATTTTATTTATTTTTTTACTACTGTATATTAGTATAATGTTTCAGCTTCAAATCCACTTTTCAGAACATTAAGTACCATAAAAACAAAATTATAAATGAGAATAGGAAACTAACATAAGAGACAAAAGCCAGTAAAAGCATTGGGAGTGGAGAAAAAAAGAGATAAACAGCTATCAGACTGACTAATATTTTCTGAGAGTTATGATCTACTGGATGTGTGGTAAAATTCTGAAATGCTGTTGGGACAGTTCATATCAATAAAGATGCTTATTTGCTCCATGGTTGAACGTGAGATTTTTTTTTTTAGTTTCGCTAATACAGTTTAAAGGGACTTTATAGGCACCCAGAACAGTTCATCTCATTGAAGTGATCTTGGTGCAGTGTCATTGTCCTCTTAATCCAATGTAGAACATTGCAGTTTTGAGAGAGACTGCAATGTTGCATTTCAGGGTTAAGACAACCTCTAGTGGCTCTCTACCAGGCTCTTGCTGGCTTTTCACTGAGTTTTTCTAGGGGGAAGGTTTAATTTGTGCTCACCACATATGTACCTTAAGTTCCTCCATCGTCGTGATGCCGCTGGTGGATGAGAGCATTCCAGCGCCGAGGAAAGAGGTAAGTGGAAAAAAAGGGTTCTTAACACATTACACGTCAGATATAAGGCGTGCCTACAGAGAAAGGCAGAGGGAATCTATAGCGTTAGAAATACAGTTTTATATTCCTTTTCATTTTGCTAGTAGATTGACACTGCTGACTGCTTAGTTGAAAATTCCCTATACAAAAGTAATCAGCGTGTGTCTCCAACAGTTTAGTGAATAGATATGTTGAGGAACATGCTAGTGAACATGTTCAAAATGTTGAGTTTTTATCATAGGACAAGGTAATGCTCAGAAGTGAATTTGTAAATAGTGTTGTTACCCACTGGCACCTGATCATGATTGCAAACAAGATAAAACATTTTTGAAAATGTATCTACAGTCATATTTAATTCTGCATGCTGACAGAAGGAAACTGTGCTCACCCTATTCTGTGACACCAGTTGGGCAAACTGAGTTAAAGGTGAGTCAGTAGTGGTTGGTGTGAGGTTCCCGTACAGGGATACAAATTGCTGCTGGTGAAGGGATGCTCAGGATGAGCAACAGTGGTGGATGGAAGTCCTTGGTGTACATTGCTGCTGATGGATGCTAACCATAGGGTAGGGTGGTGGTGTATGGTGTAGTCAGGTTAGTGTGATGCTTGTCACAGTAAAGCAAAACGCTACCCTGCGCCAGTCAGAAATTCCTCATAGTGATGCATTGAATCAATGCATAACTATCGGAAGTGTTTAGTATCTCCATGCAGAGAAGTTGAACGTAGGTGCTGTGCATAAATAGGAAGAACTTCTAGTGGCTGTCTTAGTGACTGTCACTAGAGGTGTTACTAGGCAACAATGTAAACACTGCTTTTTCTCTGAAAAGGCAGTGTGTACATTAAAAAAAGCCTGCAGGGAGAGGCTATAGACAACAGAAACACTACATTAAGCTGTAGTGGTTCTGGTGATAATAGTGTTTTTTTAAAGTAGAGTGCTGGTCACAGGTGTGAGGCTCAAGGTAGAGTGAACATCAGAATACGTGATGCCATTTATATAAAGTGATAGTGTAAGAGTAATTTGTGAAATTAGTGGGTATGATACTCCTTAGAGTGCTTCAGATACTGTGTGTGAAGCTCAGGATAATGTGATTTGGTTGACAGATGGTTTTTGGTGTGAAGCACAGGGTAGGGTGATGTGGTGGACAGATGATTTTTGGAGTATAGCTCCGAGTAGGGCAGTGGTAGTGGTGTGATGGATGGTGCTCGGTGTGAATCTGTGAGAATCTGTAAGAAAAGTGATGGTAGTGGATGGTGATAGTTTGTGATGATCAGATTGGGGTGATGGTGATGGATGGTGTTTAAAGTGAAGCTCAAATGTGAATAGTACTTTGAGTGAAACTTAGGGCAGAGTGATTGTTGTGAATGGTGCTTGGTGTGAAGCACGGAGTAGAGTGATGGAGGTGGATGGTGCTCTGTGCACAGTGAGATTGGGGTGATGGATGGTGTTTTAGGTGAAGCTCAGTGTGGCAGTGGTGGATGGTGCGTGGTGTGATGTTCAGGGTAAGGTAATGGTGGTGGGTGATGCATGTTGTTAAACTCATGGGATGGTTGTGGATGGTCCTTGGTATAAAGTTCCAAGTATGGTGATGGCAGTGGATGGTGCTTGGTATGAAGTTTAGGGTAGAGCGATGGTGGTGGCGTGAAGCTCAGAGTAGTGTAATGGCAATGAATGGAGCTAGGTGTGATACTCATGGTAAAGTGATGATGATGGATGGTGGTGTTGTGAAGCTCAGGGTAGGATGATGGCGGTGGATGGTGCTTGGTGTGAAGTTTGGGGTAGAGCGATGGTGGTGGCGTGAAGCTCAGAGTAGTGTAATGGCAATGAATGGAGCTAGGTGTGATACTCATGGTAGAGTGATGATGATGGATGGTGGTGGTGTGAAGCTCAGGGTAGGATGATGGCGGTGGATGGTGCTTGGTGTGAAGCTCTGATTTGGGTGAAAAGATGGGCCGAATGATTCTTATCTGCTGTCACATTCTATGTTTCTATGTGGTGATGTGAAGCTCTGAGTAGGGTGATTATGGTGGACGGTGCTTGATGTGAAGCTCATGGTAGAGTGATGGTGATGGATGGTGCTTGGTGTAATGCTCAGGATAGGATGATGATGGTGGTGTGAAGCTCAGATTCATTGTGGTAGGTTAGAGTGATCGTGGTGGGTGTCATGTTTACAATTGCTTGGCACCAGATGCATTAGCCTGTAATTGCCAATACTTACCATCAGTATTATAAGTCAGTATCAAATACCTGCCAGCTGAAATCATGGAAAGGGCCAAATACACAGAAAAGCTATCATTTTGCTGTTTAACCTTGAACCAGCTACACAAAATACTTTGTTTAGATACAGTGAGATGATTATCGTGGTTAAACTATGTCTTTACTGTTCATTTCACCTGAAAAGAAATAAAACACTGAAAGGTTCAGTAAATTGTTATAATGGGGTCCAGGGGGGTATAATTGGTAGGTAAGGGTTTTACCGGTCCCTGCCACCTATGGAACGGCAGCACTTGAGTATCCTGCACAATGTATACAAAGAGCAGGTAGTCTTTAAACAGAATTAACAGCCAATTTAAAAGCACTTTAATGCTAGTCTTAAATAATAAGCGTCCGCAATGTTTGAAACAGCCGGTCCTTGAGTTACTAAAAAGAAATGCCGGGGTACTAAGAATAGGTCCAAATTTAGCACAAACCATTCTAGTCCTCCAGAGTGAAACTATGTATCAATATATTTTTCTGTTCTGATGGAATTTTAAATTCATTTTACTAAAAGGCATTTGTTTTAAAAATCTCTCATTAACTCTGTGGCCCACAAGCTATGTTAATTCCAACGAACCAACGTTTGATAACATTCTAGATAAAGCAGACAGTATAGCATCAAGGGACTTTACTGCAAAGAGAGATTCTGTGAGTTGAACTTTTTAACCACTTAAAAATCAAATGGAGCTGTGTGATAAGGTGGACCCTAAAGATGACTGTTTATAACACTGTAGGCCTTTTTTTTTTTTAATGGGCAGAGAGAACATTCTACTTTGGAATAGATTGTGATTGCAACATTTGACCATGATTGACCCTTAAGGGGTTAAATACCCTGAAACTTTGTGAAAATTGCAAGATTTTTAGCTCATGTGTTACAGGTGTAAAACTGATGTACATGATTTCATATCAAATATTATTATTATTATTATTGCTGGTATTTACATAGCGTCGACTTATTCCACAGCGCTTTACAATATTATAAAAGGGGGAAATTTAACAATAAGAGGGACTATTACAAAATGATACAGGAACAATAGATTGATGAGGACCCTGCTCAGACGAGCTTACAGTCTAGAGGAGTGGAGTATAAGGACACAATAGGGAGGGCATCCAGGGGGACAATAAACACACAAGGTGGGAAAGTAGCAGAACTGGAGGTGAAAGTGGATTATGGCTCTTTAGGAGAGAGTCAGAGACAGATTTGTGACAAAGCAGTTACTCTGTGAGGCAAATATATCCAACTTACTTTCTCTTACTCAGGCACTATCACCAAAAGTAATAGTAGTGGGCTTGTACTTCATTACCGTCATTCAGTGGGAACTCAGTTTGTGCTATCAACAGGAAAAAACAGTCTGCGGTGCCCTTACTAGTGCTGTTTCAGAGGTGGAAAATTAGTGAGATTATTTAATTAATAAAACAGGGAGGTGTTAATATGAATCAATAAAGGAACACAACATTCTAGACTAGTCTCCTTCTTCTTAGCAGTGAGTTGCGGTGAACATTGTCAACAGAATAACAAAAACAGACTAGTGTAACGTAACAATTTTGGAATGTTATATCTGCCAACTCAGTAACTGGGCACAGAACAACAACAACAACAACAATATCCACTTTCTTGAATCACAATATTTCACTAATACTATTTAGTGAATAACCCCCCCATACAATTTCACACTATTTTCTCTCAATGTATGAATTATTACCTGAATCCTCTATTTTATCTGTTCTGTTTGCCTCAAAACATTTACAGGTTACATAGTTACATAGTTACATAGTTACATAGCTGAAAAGAGACTTGCGTCCATCAAGTTCAGCCTACCTCACAATTGTTTTTTGCTGTTGATCCAAAAGAAGGCAGAAAAACCCAGTTTGAAGCACAATTTTGCAACAAACTAGGAAAAAAATTCCTTCTTGACCCCAGAATGGCAGTCAGATTTATCCTTGGATCAAGCAGTTATTACCCTACATTGAAAGATTATATCCTTGAATATTCTGTTCTTGCAAGTATGCATCTAGTAGCCGTTTGAACATCTGTATGGACTCTGATAAAACCACTTCCTCAGGCAGAGAATTCCACATTCTGATTGTTCTTACAGTAAAAAAACCTTTCCTTTGCCTTAGACGAAATCTTCTTTCTTCCAGTCTAAACTCATGGCCTCGTGTCCTATGTAAAGTCCGGTTTGTGAATAGATTTCCACACAATGGTTTGTATTGGCCACGAATATATTTGTATAATGTTATCATATCCCCTCTCAGGCGACGTTTTTCTAAACTAAATAGGTTTAAATTTGTTAACCTTTCTTCATAGCCGATATGTTCCATTCCTTTTATTAATTTTGTAGCCCGCCTCTGCACTTTTTCTAGTGCCATAATATCCTTCTTTAGAACAGGTGCCCAAAATTGCACAGCATATTCAATATGGGGTCTTACCAGTGATTTATAAAGAGGCAAAATTATATTCTTGTCCCGAGAATGAATGCCCTTTTTCATGCATGACAATACCTTACTGGCCTTGGCCACTGCTGATTGACATTGCACATTGTTGCATAGTTTGTTGTCTATAACAATTCCCAAGTCCTTTTCATGTGTTGTTATCCCTAATTCGCTTCCATTAAGGGTATACGTTGCTTGTGTATTCTTTACGCCGAAGTGCATAACTTTGCATTTTTCAACATTAAATTTCATCTGCCATTTGAGTGCCCAGTCCCCCAGTCTATCTAAGTCCCTCTGCAGCAAAGTAATATCTTGCTCACATTGTATTGTTTTACAAAGTTTGGTAAAACCATAATTTGAATTATGAAAATCATGTAAATATAAAAGGTACACTGACTGAGCTTGTGATGGAACAGATAATTATCTACAAATAATGCACAGTCTTCAGAACAAAAAGACTGTAATTATAAACCATATTATATATATAGTTAGCAACACAGAAAATGCCAGGAAGCTCTTTTATAAACACAAACATTATAAAATGTGAAAGACCTAAGGGCAAATCAGGGAAACAGAAATAGGAAGTAATCCCAGAAAAGCGTGAGATTTAGATTTACAAACCACTACTTCAAAAAAGGTTATAGCCACTGGTGCAGATTAAGAGAAAATAGTAGGAAACATTATCCTTAATAAGTCTTTATTTAGTTAGACATATAGATCTAGGCATAAATAGAGTATATCTCCATATACATCTCATATGTATCTGTGTAAATGTGATATGCTTCTAAATAACAACGTAAAATTTACACAGAAAATAAATATCACGTTGACTCGATAATGTATGAGAAACATTCTAAAGTTGATGAAATAACTAGTGGTAGCACAATCTTATTCTAATGGTTAAGAGAAACAGGCCATTATAAGATCCATGGTGTTATCTGTCAATATGTTTGCTCTTTATTGAAAAAGATACACAGTATTCATATTACATATTTCATATGTATGTATTATAGTTCGATGAAGGACATAGTTACTGTATTTATACATTCTTTCACATCTGTCACCTAAACAGTCTATGGCCATTAGAACATGCTCTAATCTCGTTTATGGATAAAAAAAAAAAAATATATGCTCTTACAAAAGTATCAAAAGAAGTACATTTAAACTCCTCAGATTTTTCCTGCTTTACAGCCACTTGCTGTTTTGGCAACATGTGCATCAGAATATTCACTAAGGTCATATAATTGGTTTGTATGGCAGTTAAGGCCAATGTGCCCCGATGCCAGGGGTTTTTGAATGCCACCTCTGGGAATGATTGATTTAGCTGCGTTACTAGGAGCTGTAGCCTTGTGGCTTTAGATCCATACTGAACAGTATTAGACATGCAGAAGGAACAGGACAGTTCCCTGGTTACAGAATTAGTGGAACAGTCCCACGTAGACTCGTTGCCCTGATGAGCAAACCTGCTTCATTAATCCCACAGGTACCTGCCATAAATGGGTCGATACTCACTGACCCAGTCCCAAGGTGGTTAGATCCACCTTTCCCGTGTGATCACGGCACACTTACTGGTGCAACGATGCTGTAATTGTAATATGTGACATGCTAGGCAGGTGAGTTGTCCTTAAGGTGTGGTGACTGACATGTCTGTGGTTGCAAAAGGGATAAGCACAATTTCTGCTGTTTGGACAGACTTGGCTTCTTCTAATTGTGAAACCTAAACCAAGTTTCCTATAATATGGCGTGTAACCGTAACATTACCAAACATTATATATATTCAAAAGGGAATCCACATAGAGTTTGGAAAAGAATAGAGAAGTGTTATGTTGTTTGTTTGTTTTTAAATGTTAGCAATTTTGGTCTAAATGTTCCAGTTAGGTTATAGGTTCAAAACAATTTGCAGTTCAGTGAATAATTCCAAATGAGTAGGTCAGCAGTGTCAAATAGAAGCATATTGATGTTGCCACAGGCTGACCAGTAATAATAGGAGTTGAAGTTCAACAACATCTAGTGGGGTGTTATATATCCCTTGTCAGCTTTAGCTTTTATATTCCTGAGATTGAACAAAGTAATAATTAAATGGAAGCAGCTACCTCTCTGAGACTGACCCCCTGCATATGTGGGGGGGGGGGGTCACTAAAAATGCCCCATAGGACAAATGCCTTGTAATCCTCAGAATACCTAAGCATACATAAAAAGAAACAAAAAAAATTACTGTATAAAACAAAGCCAACAAGAATATTTTCAGTCAGTGAAACATATACACAGTACTGTACCTAACCATTTGCTTGGCGCTATTGTTTTATATTTCAGCATCAGGAAGGGAAGAAAAAAAAATAATCTTTTGTCCACCGAGACATTTTATTTAAGAAAAAGTCCACCCCAAAACTTGCTTTGTTACCTGATAACAACTGGTTTGTTAGTTAATGGCCAGAGGCAAGGCCAAGGCTAGTTAATGTTCCAGCTGTCCAGCCATTAACTGCAGTAAAGACTGATTTTTAGGACGTTATAAAATATTCTCAATAGATTATACCAGCAATAGCACAGAGGAAAAAAAAATACCAGTGGCTGCAGTCTAACTGAACGGCTGCATCTGAAAAATTGTCCATTCCCTTGCGGTTCATAACCTATTTTCCTACAGTCAAAAGCAAGTATTGCTCTGCTGGTTTTATAGAAGGAGGGAGGCAATAAAAATATTGGCTAGGTTAAATTGCCAGTGCATTATGACATTAACCATTATTTTACTGTCTTTAATTCGGCCACTTTCAGAATCTATAATGACTTAATGAGAAAGTTCAGGGGTAGAGGCAGTTGGTATGGTTTTCGTTGCTTTCTTTTTTCTTTTTTGAATTTTTTTTTTCTTTTGCAAATTCACATATTTTATAAAGCTAAATAGAATTGATATTATAAACATAGTAGATTCATTCCGAGGGGATTATTAAACACGGTAGATTATCTCCTGTGTCATTTCTGACATGTTTGACATGCTCAGTGTTTGCATAGGTAAAACTACACATGGTTACAGTTTCAGGGCCATTTCAGTACCCAAGTCCTGGGAAAATACATACTAATGGACAAATATAAAGTACATGTATACACTTATTCAGATGGGGTTGTTACTTTGGAATAGAGTATTAAACTCTTTTAACATGTATATGCCAAGGAGGGCCTGGGGAGATAAACATCAGCTGCAGACTGAGTGTGCCAAACTTGCAGCAATGAACGTGGCTATTCTTCCCAACACTGGAAGGTATGGAATCAATACAAAGGGCCGGTGGGTAGGCCTAAATGGACATGCCAATGGCTCCACTTGTGTTTCAGGTGATGCCCAAAACAAGAGTTCAAACCTGGAAAGAGAGAAGTAGAAGGAACGTGCATGTCTGGCAGACTGACAGCCTCTAAGGTCGAACTCACTCTAGGCAGACCATGCATTGAGCATTGCTGTATCACTCTGTGCATGGTGTAAGTGCCCTCAGCAGAGTGTGAGTCTACTGATGCACGTCCGCTGTCCGGTGGTTGGAATCAGTCCCCTGCTATTCTTAAATGTGGGATACCAGCAACTACATCCAGAATAGGAGCTTGAAATCATGATTGTCCCACCAGATTTAGAACACTTGGAGGGCATGTATGGCAATAAGATCTGGGTGCCTAAAATAGACAAAATACACAAGCTGCTGTCGCTGCTTTGTAAACAATGTGAATAGATATGTTATATGCAGTTGTGCATCTTGTGTCCATACACAAAATATCAATATAAACTCTGTTTACAACATTGATATCAGGCAAAGACACAGCCCACCTCACATTCCCGATAGGACATATATAAATGGACCCTTTTACGAACACAAGACTACTTTCTTATTCAAGGGGTCAATAACACAGAAAAAGAAATAAATACAACAAACACATGTACACAGCGATAAAATCAGAACAAGCCCTTGGTAATACGCCCTGCAACCAATTTATCTTAATAGCAATCATGGTTGTTTTTCTCCATTGTTAACATGAAAATGAGGAAACTGCAAAACGGAGATCAGCAGCTATTGTAAAGTTAACTCTGAGCAATGACAATAGCAGAAGAGATACAGAGAGAGAAAGACTCTACTGGAGTCAAATCCGACAAAAATTATCTGTCGTGAAACTCTGGTGTCACTTGTGAACATGTCAGGGTTTGCACACTTGTAGGATTTTTAGAATGGATCTTGGATCGGAGGCTGCCGTTCAAAAAGCAGTCTTCAACAACTTATATGTGTTAAAGAGATGTGTGTATAAGAGAGATGTTAAAGGGGAACCGCCATTTCTTTTAAAATTACTCCACTAAGTAATTCATTGAAAAATCACCTATAACTTGTGTTAACCTTTTTTAAGACCCACCGATGGGGAAGTGTTCTGTGAAACATAATTGCTTTAAAAAAACATATTAGAGACTACTCTTGGTTTAGGACAGGCAAACGGTACACAACTAGCTTTTACAGAATAATAATACTTGTGGTGATTTGCCTGCTTTAAGTCTTCGTGGTGGTTGTATAGGGAGGGAAAAAGTATTTGACCCCCTGCTGATTTTGAACGTTTCCCCACTGACAAAGAAATGATCAGTCTATAATTTTAATGGTAGGTGTATTTTAACAGTGAGAGACAGAATAAAAATAAAAAATAAATCAAGAAAAACATACACAAAAAAAGTTATAAATGAATTGCATGTCAATGAGTGAAATAAGTATTTGACCCCTTCGACTTAGTACTTGGTGACAAAACCCTTGTTTGCAATCACAGAGGTCAGACGTTTCTTGAAGTTGGCCACCAGGTTTGCACACATCTCATGAGGGATTTTGTCCCACTCCTCTTTGCATAACCTCTCCAAGTCATTAATGTTTCGAGGCTGACGTTTAGCAAATCGAACATTTAGCTCCCTCCACAGATTTGTGGAGATGAGTTTAAGGTCTAGAGACTGGCTAGACCACTCCAGGACTTTAATGTGCTTCTTCTCGAGCCACTCCTTTGTTGCCTTGGCTCTGTGTTTTGGGTCATTGTCATGCTGGAATACCCATCAACGACCCATTTTCAATGCCCTGGCTGAGGGAAGGAGGTTCTCACCCAAGATTTGTTGGTCCATAGTTCCTTTGATGTGGTAAAACACCCTCAAAGCATAATGTTTCCACCTCAGTTTTTGACAGTGGGGATGGTGTTCTTGTGGTCATAGGCAGCATTCCTCCTCCTTCAAACACAGCAATTTGAGTTCATGCCAAAGAGCTCGATTTTGGTCTCATCTGACCACAACACTTTCACCCAGTTCTCCTCTGAATCATTCAGATGTTCGTTGGCAAACTTCAGATGGACCTGTACATGTGCTTTCTTGAGCAGGAGAAGCTTGTGGGCACTGCAGGATTTCAGTGCATAGTGTGTTACCAATTGTTTTCTTGGTGACTATGGTCCCAGCTGCCTTGAGATCATTAACAAGATCCACCTGTGTAGTTCTGGGCTGATTCCTCACCGTTCTCATGATCATTGAAACTCCACGAGGTGAGATCTTGCATGGAGCACCAGACCAAGGGAGACTGACTGTTATTTTGTGTTTCTTCCATTTGCGAATAATTGCACCAACTGTTGTCAGCTTCTCTCCAAGCAAGCTGCTTGGTGATGGTCTTGTAACCCATTCCAGCCTTGTGTAGGTCTACAATCTTGTCCTTGACATCCCTGGACAGCTCTTTGGTCTTGGCCATGGTGGAGAGTTTGGAATCTAATTGATTGCTTCTGTGAACAGGTGTCTTTTATACAGGTAACATGCTGAGTTTTGGAGCACTCCCTTTAAGAGAGTACTCCTAATCTCAGCTTGTTACCTGTATAAAAGACACCTGGGAGCCAGAAATCTTGCTGATTGATAGGGGAACAAATACTTATTTTACTCATTGACATGCAAAATGTATAACTATTTTGACATGCGTATTTCTGGATCTTTTTTGTTTTGTTATTCTGTCTCTCACTGTTAAAATACACCTACCATTAAAATTATAGACTGATCATTTCTTTGTCAGTAGGCAAACGTTTAAAATCAGCAGGGGATCAAATACTTTTTTCCCCTCACTGTGGCTCTACAACATATAGAACATTGGTCCACCCATGTTTTAACAGCTTATACCCAGTCACACACTCACAAATAAAAAGAACTACACAGAAAAACTCTCTGGTTGGCAGAAAGTTGGTTGATGACCAATACGACATTTAAAAGGTTACCTGTAACACTATGTTAACATTACTCTAGTGTAAACTCAGTCTCCGGCAATACCTTCGTTCACTATGCTCTTGTGGTCATTGTATGTTTTGCAACAAACAGAAGCTCCATTTGTGGCTGTAATGTGACAAGGTAATAAAAACCTAATGTAACAGTGTCTAATTTAACTGGGAGTGTTGTTTAAAAAGGTTTAATACAAAGCTGTCTGTCATACAGCCAAGGCAAACATTATGTTTAAAGGAACACTATAGTGTTAAACTAACTATTTAAATCACTGAATCCTTTTGCATCGCATGGGAAAGGTGGTTTTACTCATCTTTTCTCCAACACCACAATGGTGTCACTGTGGCTGGCTGCACCTCCATGGCTAGAGATTATCAAACTTGATTATTTCAGCCAATCCAATGCTTTCCTGTAGGAAAGCTTTGGGAGACCATTGCTATTGCATCTGAGTGACGGCCACTAGAGATGTAACTAGCCAGCAATGTAACTAGCCAGCAATGTAAAAAGCCTTCAGGGACATGTTATTGATACCAGAAACACTACATTAAGCTGTAGTGGTTCTGTTGACTAGTGTGTCCATTTAACATATCAAGCATCACCAAAACCATTCCCTTTAGTAAATAGGCAACTTCTCAGAAGAGCAATGAGAACATTTTGGCATTAGATAAAGGTGATTTACTCTTAGAAAAGAGGCAGAAGAGGACCTTTTGCAAAAATGAAACTGAGTTTTAAATTCAACATACAACAGTCCAGGTCAATAATCCTTTACAAGCTGCACTTCTTATCTAATTTTGTGCGCAAACCTTACTCTGTGCATTATTGTCATAGGTATTTCCGAATATCTCATAATCGGTAACACCCCTTCATATATCATTCAGCATTTTAATTACCACCAAAAACCAATGAATTCTATCAAGTACCTACAAATGACAACCTGCCCTCTGATGATTTCAGTGATACAAAAGACATGACAAAGATGTCAGCCAACATCTTGGCTATTCATGAAACGGGGGACATTATGATACTGGTACAGTGTCATATTTTATCATCTCGTAGACATGTATGAGCTTATTACACAGAGGGTATCAATGTAGGTCTCTCTGCCTCAGGCGTGCCATATAAGAGGACTTCAAACCTGTACAGTCATGGACATCTATCACCTGTACCAGGACCATAGGTGGAAAAACAGCAATAGGAGAGGTAGCAACTCCATGGGGCTGAAATGTATTGGGTGCATAACACGGAATTCCAAACCTTCCAATTATTTAGCAGTTGCCTGCTCATTGCATGAAAGCTTACATTTAATTTACTGTGACGTCTTATCGTAATCTGTTTTAAAAAAAAAAAATCAAGGATTTTATCTAGAAAAATAAATCTTACAGCCCAGCATTCTGGGTATTTTATTTTTGAACAGTGGTTTATAGAGCGAGTTTTCATTAAATTACGATAACATTTGAGAATTACCCACTAACTATTAGTATTAGGCTTTTGCGCTCAAGCTTTTGTTGTCATTTTGACCAATTCTATCTAATATGAGTCCAAACAAACACCATCAAATATTCAGAAAATGTTCCATTGTTCTGCTCTGTCGTATATTTTCTTACAATAAATTGAAATTCATTCTTTTACATGTTCTTCATATAGTTGGCAAGCACAATAGAAAAATTACAGATACAATAAATAATTTGTATTTACATTTCTTTAGCTATGGTAATATTGTACTTTAAAAGGCACGATAATAAATCAATATTATGTTCTTCAATATAATGGTCTAATGCAATTTCATTTTTGAATATGACAATCATAGAAATAAAAGTTTCTGGTGAAAGCACAGAATTGAAGAAATGATTTGAAATGAAATGTGCAAATGGATGAGAATATACTACCTTCCTATATTTCAATGTCTTCATCAGCCGGAGACTATGGGCAATTTAAAATAAATGGTGGCGGTGGATACCTAACTACAAATGTACTAGTCTTACACCCATACAGTGCTGGTTTCAGTACACAGTGCTGCTGAGATTAATACTACCACCTCTATATACACACAGTGCTGGATTTAACATTGCCCCCTCTATATACACACACAGTGCTGGATTTGACATTGCCCCCTCTATATACACACACAGTGCTGGGTAATTGCCCCCTCTATATACACACACAGTGCTGGGTAATTGCCCCCTCTATATACACACACGGTGCTAGGTAATTGCCCCCTCTATACACGCACACAGTGCTGGATTTAACATTGCCCCCTCTATACACGCACACAGTGCTGGGTAATTGCCCCCTCTATATACACAGAGTGCTGGATTTAACATTGCCCCCTCTATACACGCACACAGTGATGGATTTAACATTGCCCCCTCTATACACGCACACAGTGCTGGATTTAACATTGCCCCCTCTATCAATGCACACAGTGCTGGGTTTTATATTGCCCCCAACCACCTTATACACAAAAAGAGTTTAATATTGTACTCATTTTATATACACACAGTGCTGGGTATAATGCTGCCAACACCATAAACACACAGTGCTGAGTATAATGCTGCCCACACCATAAACACACAGTGCTGAGTATAATGCTGCCCACTACACACAGTGCTGGGTATAATGCTGCCCACACCATAAACACACAGTGCTGAGTATAATGCTGCCCACTACACACAGTGCTGGGTATAATGCTGCCCACTCCACATAAACACACAGTGCTGGGTATAATGCTGCCCACTCCTTATATACACACACAGTGCTGGGTATAATGCTGCCCACTCCTTATATACACACAGGGTGCTGAGTATAATGCTGCCCACTCCATATAAACACACAGTACCGGGCATAATGTTGTCCACTCCTTATATACACACAGTGCTGGGTATAATGCTGCCCACTCCTTATATACACAAACAGTGCTGAGTATAATGCTGCCCACTCCATATAAACACACAGTGCTGGGTATAATGCTGCCCACTCCATATAAACACACAGTGCTGGGTATAATGCTGCCCACTCCTTATATACAAACAGTGCTGGGTATAAAACTGCCCACTCCTTATATACAAACGGTGCGGGGTTTGATATAGTAATGTTAATGTTGCCCTCACCTTACAAACATGCAGTGCTGGGTTTCATATGGCCCCTACTTTCACACACAGTACTGGATTTAACATTGCCCCCTCTATACACGCACACAGTGCTGGATTTAACATAGTCCCCTCTATCAATGCACACAGTGCTGGGTTTTATATTGCCCCCAACCACCTTATACACAAAAAGAGTTTAATATTGTACTCATTTTATATACACACAGTGCTGGGTATAATGCTGCCGACACCATAAACACACAGTGCTGAGTATAATGCTGTCCACACCATAAACACACAGTGCTGGGTTTAATGCTTCCCACTACACACAGTGCTGGGTATAATGCTGCCCATACCATAAACACACAGTGCTGAGTATAATGCTGCCCACTACACACAGTGCTGGGTATAATGCTGCCCACACCATAAACACACAGTGCTGAGTATAATGCTGCCCACTACACACAGTGCTGGGTATAATGCTGCCCACACCATAAACACACAGTGCTGAGTATAATGCTGCCCACTACACACAGTGCTGGGTATAATGCTGCCCACTCCACATAAACACACAGTGCTGGGTATAATGCTGCCCACTCCTTATATACACACACAGTGCTGGGTATAATGCTGCCCACTCCTTATATACACACAGGGTGCTGAGTATAATGCTGCCCACTCCATATAAACACACAGTACCGGGCATAATGTTGTCCACTCCTTATATACACACAGTGCTGGGTATAATGCTGCCCACTCCTTATATACACAAACAGTGCTGAGTATAATGCTGCCCACTCCATATAAACACACAGTGCTGGGTATAATGCTGCCCACTCCATATAAACACACAGTGCTGGGTATAATGCTGCCCACTCCTTATATACAAACAGTGCTGGGTATAAAACTGCCCACTCCTTATATACAAACGGTGCGGGGTTTGATATAGTAATGTTAATGTTGCCCTCACCTTACAAACATGCAGTGCTGGGTTTCATATGGCCCCTACTTTCACACACAGTACTGGATTTAACATTGCCCCCTCTATACACGCACACAGTGCTGGATTTAACATAGTCCCCTCTATCAATGCACACAGTGCTGGGTTTTATATTGCCCCCAACCACCTTATACACAAAAAGAGTTTAATATTGTACTCATTTTATATACACACAGTGCTGGGTATAATGCTGCCGACACCATAAACACACAGTGCTGAATATAATGCTGCCCACACCATAAACACACAGTGCTGGGTTTAATGCTTCCCACTACACACAGTGCTGGGTATTGATACCGGAGAAACTGACGGAAGCAAAGCACAGAGGGATGGACACAGGTTTCTTCAGGAAGGAAGAGATTCTTTATTGGATCACCGATCGGGACTCAGAGGGACTAATGTCACCAAAAATACATCAAGTTCTGAGCCCTGAACAATAGTGCAGGCTCCCTATATAGGCACATAACTCCTCCCATATTAAACTCCACCCGCACATTCTCTTGACCAATCATTACAAATAAGAATTAACTTCCTGCTTGACCTCATGGCTTGTCCAGCACAATGGAGGAGGGGAATACTACATCCTGTATTCTTGCACATGCTCCGTACACTACTGATCGTATCTTGCCTCGTGCAACCAACTGATCGATACGTCAGCATATGCACGTACACATGCCGCGTGGTAATCTCGGCCTACTAAATTTATTTTTACCGAGATTCCACCACATTCCCCCCTTTGATGCCTCTTGATATTTTACAATTACTTGAGGCATCACTTAACCTTGGTTTGCATACACCACAAGTTACCTTTGAACCAGACCAGACTTATCCTACGATGTGAATCTTCAACACTCGTCTTCCTGCATTGGTTCTCCCTGATCTAGAGCCTTATATTTATAAATTGCCATTATCTGTGCAGCAGCCTTCCTCTCTGCTATATTTTCTATCAGGCTTTGCACAGACCTAACTACTAAGGGTATAAGACACGGCAGGAGTAGACACAACATTAAAATCAGTAGGACTCCACCTACCACTGCCTTAAGCCCTCCAAACCACTCATACCAGCTACCAAACCAGCTACTTGGATTGTACCCTTTCCATACCTGAGTAGGCACATGCGCTAGTTTAACCATATGGCTAGTAAGCTCAGCTATTGCTTGCCCTTCGTCATCTATTTGAAGACAGCAATTGCTCAGGTTAAACTTCCCACATACACCTCCCTCTACTGCCAAAAGATAATCCAAGGCTAATCTATTTTGGTAAACTGCTGTCCTCATCCTGGTATTATGCTTCGCTAGAAGATTGAGCGCTTGTGATGTCTCGTTAGTAATGATCTCAACCACCGCCTGTAACCTTATAATGCGGTTGAGCATATAAATAGGGGTTCTATAACCAAAGGTACCATCCTCTGCCCACGTGGCTGGCCCATAATAATCTATAATACGCTGGGGAGGCCATTCATTATCTTCCCAGGCACCTATCTCTATGGGTCCCCTTTTCTTCCTATGATTCACATCATACACTTTAACACCTAAAGTCTCACCTGTTTCAATAGGCAACAAGAAGAAGGATGGTTTTAACATACCCAACACACATGCCCCTTCCCAGTCCTGTGGTAACTCCGAATAGGCCTTCTTACCACAGATCCAGTACAAATTCGCTGGGGCTCTCCAGTTAGATGTGATGGATAGATCAAGCCATACGTCCTTTAAATTGGCATATCTTGCAAACGGGTTAGATGGTTCTGAGACATTTGAAGCCGACCACCAAGTTGTATTCTTTGTATCATCATCATAAGCTTTTTGCCCTAGACAAGTTAATTCTCCTACAGAAGTATTATACATCATTCCTTTTCTCGCTATGCAAACATAACCTATGATGGAGGTCTTCAATCTCCACTCAGATTTACCTCTAACACTCATATGATAGTCGGCTTGTGTAGATATTAATTGGTCAACTGCCTCAGAACCGGACATTACCTCCTTTGCTTCCCAAGGCCATTGGTCTCCCATGTTAGTACCTCCACACGCATAGCAGTTGGTAACATTAAGACTACCGGCAATACTCTCGGCTAAATCAATGAACAAGTTTTTAGCATTATGGGGGATCTTATTATCTATGCTCATCTCTTCATAAAGGGAATGGTATACTTGATGAGTTTGGGAGGTTACCGTATCAGTCTCTATCCCTATAAACAATATTGTCCCAGGGTCTAAACCCGTCCCATATATTTGAAACCCAAATAAATTACCATATTTATCTAAGAACTTGTCAGGGTTATTTATAAGTATATGGATTGGATTACATTCCATAGACTTACAATATGGATTAGTAGGCAACTTAGTCACAATCATGTCCTTGTCTGCTGTCTGTCCCCAAGTCGCCCACCCCACACAAGACCAATATGGGCAGAAGTTATAATCTCTATTTGGGCATCTTGGACTTACATATTTATTTTTACTACTGGGACAAATGTATTTATCGTTAGACCCATACGTCCTCTCCCATCTAAGATCCCCACATACATTCCACGGCTTTCTACCACTTGATATTGCTTTACACGCATCAAATAGCAGAACACCTGAAGAATATACGGATTTTAATACCGTCTTATTAATTAGGGTCCCCTGAGAATCTCCATTTCTGAGAGTCAACCAAATTGTACGGGGTTGATACTCAGGACTGAAGCTCTTAGGTTCTCCTACTCCTAAATGACACACACTATATTCTATATTTAAGTATCTACATCTTGATACATCTCCTTTACACTCATATTGCGAATGCCAAATTAGGGTCTGGGATATATGATTACCTGTTCTTGTAGTCTTAATGCATACCTCACAGCTAGGAGTGTTGGTACCTCTACCTTCCTGAATATAAAAATACACATAAATAAACATTATTAAAAATACATCTTTCATCGTCATCCTCAGTCTTCGTCCGTGCGAAGGCACCTCAGCTTCCAGGATGTAAGGACTGCAGGGAATGGAGTTCTACTCGTCTTCACAGGGGTCCCCTCAAGACTTTCCCTGACTTATACACTCGTTGGTGAGTGGACAGGCTTTATTATGGCCTTCTCACTCACTTACCAAGTCTCTGAAACAATAAAATTTGTAATCTACAAGGTTCCTCGTCACTCCGACTGAGTCATGCGTTTTAACCGGATCTTGCAGGGATTCTCTGGATTTGCTGTAACTTGCCAGGAATCGGCTGCTGCTGGTTTAACCCTGGGGTGATGTATCGACGGAGCCACTTCGGCTACTTTTATCGCTGTAGGGGTAGACAGAAGAACAACATAAGGACCTCTCCACTTGGGCCCTAACGGCACATTATTCCACTCTTTAATCCACGCTTGGTCGCCTGGGTGGTAACTATGAATTGGGGGATAAATATTCACAGGTAATCTATCTTGTACCCATTTCTGTACCTCCTCCATAGTCTTACCCAACTCCACAACCTGCTGCCGGGTAATTCCTTCTCCCAACTGACTCAAATCCCCCTTAAGTTACCAAGCACGGGAGGTGGTCGCCCGTACATGATTTCAAAAGGAGAGAGGCCCATCCTTCTGGTAGGTGTACTACGGATTCGCAATAGAGCTATGGGCAAGAGAGCGTTCCACTTAAGTTGGGTTTCCTGACACATTTTAGCCAACTGATTCTTAATAGTTCTATTCATTCTCTCTACCTTACCAGAACTCTGGGGTCTATATGCAGTATGAAGCCTCCACTTTATACCAAGCATATGAGTCAATTGTTGTAGGCACTGATGAACAAAAGCTGGACCATTGTCCGATCCTATAGAGCAGGGTAGTCCATATCGAGGTATTATTTCTCGTAGCAGGAATCTCACGACTTCTCCTGCTTTCTCTGTACGAGTAGGACATGCTTCTACCCAGCCTGAATAGGTGCACACCACTACCAGCAGGTGGCGATGTCCACCCGATTTAGGCATCACTGTATAGTCAATTTGTAAATCGGACATGGGAAGTCCCCCCATAAACTGGACTCCTGGTGGCTTTACTGGTCCTTGTCTTGCATTATTTTTAGCACACGTTACACATCTACGTGCAATGGCCTGAGTCAAGTTGGACAATCTTGGTATGTAGAAATGTTTTCTGAGAGATTCTTCTGTACTGTCTCTCCCAGAATGTGTCCCGTTATGATAGTTTTGGACAATTTCTACCGCTAGTGATGCTGGAATAACTATTCTTCCATCTTCTAACTGGTACCATTTGTTCTCCAAATACTTTCCAGGTTCAGTCCTTAACCACTCCTCTTCTTGAGCTGTATAAATTGGAGTCCATTGAGACAGTGGAGTTGGTATAAGAGCAACTATATGCCCCACATATTCCTGTCTTCCTGATTCAGCAGCACGCTTTGCTGCACTATCTGCCATCCGATTCCCTTTGGTTACATCACCATCTCCTCTCAGATGCGCCCGACAATGTATAATACCGACTTCTTTCGGCTCCCACACTGCTTCCAATGGTTGTAGGATCTCAGCTGCGTATTTGATTTCTTTGCCTTCTGAATTCAATAGTCCTCTTTCTTTATACAAAGCTCCGTGGGCATGAGTGGTTAAAAACGCATACTTGGAGTCCGTGTAGATGTTCACTCTTAAACCTTCAGCCAATTGTAACGCTCGTGTCAGTGCTATCAATTCTGCCTTTTGTGCTGATGTTCCTTTTTGCCAGTGGCCGAGCTTCTATCACCTTGTCTATCGTTGTTACTGCATATCCTGCATAGCGGATCCCTTCTTTTACATAACTACTGCCGTCGGTGTAATATTGAACATCAGGGTTCTGGATGGGAAAATCACGAAGATCTGGTCTACTTGAAAATTCTTCATCCATTACTTCCAAACAATCATGTTGACTTTCAGTAGGTTGTGGCAAAAGGGTAGCTGGATTTAAGGTATTTACAGTCTCTAAATGCACTCTTAGGTTTTCACACAACATTGCTTGATACTTGGTCATACGGCTGTTACTAAACCAATGATTTCCTTTGTAATCCAACAACGTCTGTACTGCATGTGGAACTTGTACATAAAGTTCTTGACCCAGAGTGAGTTTATCGGCTTCAGCTACTAGCAGGGCGGCTGCAGCTACAGCTCTTAGACAAGGTGGAAGTCCGCTGGCCACTGCATCCAGTTGCTTAGACATGTAGGCAACAGGTCTTTGCCATGATCCCAGGTACTGTGTCAATACTCCCACAGCCATTCTTCTTTGCTCATGTACATACAGGTAGAATGGCCGTGTGTGGTCAGGTAGACCTAATGCTGGGGCACTCATCAAAGCCCTCTTCACATCTTCGAATACCGTTTGCTGTTCTTGAGTCCATAAGAAGGGGTCGTGCTCTGTACCTTTGATAGCTGCATACAGAGGTTTTGCCAGTATCGCGTAGCTGGGAATCCATATCCTACAGAAGCCTGCTGCCCCCAAGAATTCTAGCACTTGTCTTCTATTCCTGGGTATCGGTATTTGGCACACAGCTTCTTTTCTCTCTGGCCCCATAATTCTTTGACCTTCAGAGATATGGAATCCCAGATATTTGACAGTTGGCAAACACAACTGAGCCTTCCTTCTTGACACCTTGTATCCTGCCTTCCAGAGAATGTGTAGTAGGTCGTGCGTTGCTTGCTGACATACTTCCTTTGTAACTGCTGCTATCAACAAGTCATCTACATATTGTAATAATACACACTCTCCTGGGATAGACTCGAAATCTAGTAGATCTTGACTTAGAGCTGAACCAAATAGGGTAGGTGAATTTTTTAAACCCCTGGGGCAATCTTGTCCAGGTCATTTGGCGTTTCGAGCCCGTTACAGCATTTTCCCATTGGAAAGCGAAGATACATTGGCTTTCTGCGGCAATTCGGAGGCAAAAGAAGGCATCTTTGAGATCTAAGACTGTAAAGAAAGTAGCCCCGCCCGGAATTAAAGCAAGCAGGTTATATGGATTGGGCACGACTGGATGTATACTAACAACCGCATCATTGACTGCTCTCAAGTCCTGCACAGGTCGATACTCATCTGTACCGGGCTTTTGAACAGGCAGCAATGGGGTGTTCCAGGGGGAAGTACAGAATTTAGGATACCATACCGTATGAACTTATCCAGATAAGATTGGATGTTCTTCTTAGCCTTCTGCGGAATATGATATTGTCTCAGGCTTACTGGATAAACCCCAAGTTTTAGTTCAATTTTAATAGGTGGAATATTGCGGGCCAGTCCTGGTGGGTTGTTCTCTGCCCAAACTCCTGGTATGTTAAATAAGGATTCATCACTCCTCGGGTTTTGGCTAGTCAACACTGTATAAAGTCGCCACTCTTCTTCCTTTGGTACGGACAATGTCATAATACCTGAGGGTCCATTAAACTTTAAGGATGTTGTTCCATTTGGTAGGAACGTAATCTGCGCTTGTAATTTGGATAGCATATCACGTCCCAGCAATTGGACTGGACACTCAGGCATATAAAGGAATTGATGTTTTACTACGTGGCCTCCCAATGTACAGAGTCGACTTTTAAGAACCGGTTTTTCAGCACTTCTTCCAGTTGCTCCTATTACGGTAATAGTTCTTCCAGATGGAGGAGCAACTTGATTAGTCACCACCGAATGTTCAGCACCAGTGTCGATCATGAACGCACTCCTTTTTCCCCCTATTGATACATCGACCATAGGCTCCGCTCGACCAAGGGGGATGGAGCCCGGTCGGTATCAATAGTCCTCCATGACCGTGTCAGCCAATCCCACAAAGTCCCTACCTTCTCTATCGCGGGACCTTTGCGCTGCTGGATAGTACCTATCTTCCCTTACACTTCCTCTGTTCCCATTACTCCCTCTATTACCATTACTCCCTCCGGGGCCTCCTCTACCTCTCGCTCTGCCTCTAAAGTTTCCGTAACCTGCCCTGGGTAAGTCTCTCTCATACCGCTCTCTTTGCGGACACTCGTTCCTCCAATGCCCTTCTTCCTTACAGTACGCGCACTGATTCCTACTCAAAGGCTCCCTATTCCATCTACCATCGCCTCTATCTGGGCCCCGCCTATCTACGCCTGCGATCGCTACCGCTAGCATATCTGCCTTTCTACGCATCTTGCGCTCTTCCTCTTTCTTACTTTCTGTTTCCCTATTCATATATACTTTGTTCGCTACCTCCATTAATTGAGTGATAGACATACCTGCAAACCCTTCTAATTTCTGTAGCTTGCGCTTAATATCTCCGTAAGCTTGGCTGACAAAGGCGGAGTTTACCATTCGGGAATTATCAGCTTCTTCCGGATTAAAGGGGGTATACAAGCGGTATGCCTCCAATAATCGGTCATAAAAGACACTGGGCGCTTCATCACTTTTCTGAATCACCTCAACTGTCTTCGACATGTTAATAGCTTTCTTCCCTCCGGCTTTCATGCCAGCAATTATAGTATCTCTATAGGCTTTAAGTTGAGCCATATCTGCGCCATTTACATTCCAGTCAGGATCGGTGTTAGGGTAATGTGTTGCGGCCCATGCTGCCGGATTGGCTTGATTTAAAGCACGGGCTCTCTCCTCTAGCGCCTTAATGGCCGCTTGGTTAATCCTTGTCCTTTTCTCATTATTGAACAATGTCATTAATAACTGCTGGCAATCAGCCCATGTCGGGTTATGTGTCTGAACTATCGAGGTGAACAGATCGGTCATAGCTTGTGGTTTCTCAGTGTACGAGGAATTGTGGGTCTTCCAATTCAAGAGATCGGTAGTCGTGAATGGGACATATATAAAAACTGGGTCAGCATGTGCCATTTGACCTGCGGCATCGATATAGGCTGACCCAGGATTCAGACGAAGAGGCATCTGATAATGTTTTAATTGTTGGGTACCGGTCAGTTGTCGGGTTAGTATGGGGCTACGTGGAGGGGCGTCAGTTAAAGGTTCCGGTTGAGAGGTAATAGGGCATGAGGATGTGGGAACTTGATTTTGGGAAAAGTTAGTGAATAGTATACTCCGAGCCGAGCTAGAAGAAGCTTGACCGGAAGTTTGAAGTGGCGCCAAATCAGGATATTCAAATCTAATGGGGGTTGGTCCTGGTTCCGAAAGGGGAGTTTTAATACGAGGGGGGGTGGATTCTGTACTGGAGGAGGAAGCGGAAGTGGATGGGGGCAATAGGGGAAGGGGTGCAGAGCTTCCTGCATTCGCGTCACTTCCTCTTAAAGGAAAGTAAGGAGGCGGCAAAGGGATCTCGGACTCAGGGGGCGTGTCCAAAATGGGCCTAACACCAGTCCTAGTGGACAAACAAGTCCTGGCCACCATGAGGCGACATTGCTCCTCGTGGCATATCCGGATCCATTTTGGCGAGTCGTTTACGGCCTGCCCCCAACAATCAATGTATGGAAACTGTCCGTAAAGTTCAGGCCTACCTGATACAGCCACGTGTACACGCTGTACCAGGGTTGGATCCAAACTGCCACGCGGCGGCCATGCCGCAACCAAAATAGGCCACTCCCTAGTGCACAAAGTGACCAAACGTACAGGAGACATTTTAACCCCAAAATCACATGTTTTGAATCCCTTTTAAAATTCTTTACCATACAACCTAAGGGATCCGAAATCGTTGACTCTGACGCGCCCATACTTATCAATGGAACGTCGTTGACAACGAATACTATGCACGCGTTCTTATTCAACAGTCACACCCGTTTCCTCTGGCAACAGCACCACGTGGTACAGTTACCGAGTGAAACGTACACAATAACACAATAATCACTCAGGGAATTCCCGTACACACACAGCTGTTACACCAGTCACTAAATAATCAATATTATGCCCTTTGGCGAAACTATACAGTCACCCACGCTATAATTCTCTATATATGAATTACCCGTCTATAACACACCCCAGTAACATCGTCTTTTACTAGTATCGGTTACAGTACGGTTAGCATAGGTCAAAGCACAATTTAAGGTCACAATACAATTATTAGTGGTTACGGTGTTAAACATGCAATAGACGACAATGATTAGTACTTATATACAGTGTCAGTAAATATACAGGGTTATGGTACCGTGCACTATGATACAGCAACACACTATTAACACTCTCGCTAGACGGCTGAGCTCGCGCTATCTAACAAGATATACACTTTACTAACAATCTTTAACACATTTACAATCCCAACTAAACTATTGGCCAGTACCTTGAATGGACTACCTAAAACTATATACACCCGTTTTGGTTAGCCACACTGCCCAAACACCACATATAGCGAACTAGAGGGCGAAATTTACAAAATTGCCCTTCTAGTCTATTTACTCTATCAAAAGTCTAGTGGGTTCCAAATTTACACGCCTTCCCACTTAGCCAAGATAGGTTGAGAGCTAGCGAACCGAATTTACACAGGCGCCGCTTAGTCTCCCGGTCCCTCCGACCTAGCGAACGTAATATACACCCTAGAACGCTAGTCTAGACAAGACACCGGTGTCCGGCTAGGGCTATTTACACAGGACCCCGCCTGACTAACCAGATCAAACGGTCTTACTAAAGAGCGTTCGATCGAGCGGTGCGCCTTCGCTCCTTCCCTCCGACAGAGGGGGCAGATTCCATACACAGATTTAAACCCCTTTTGGGCCTACCGCACAATCGGTATACCCCTAGTGGGTCTGCCGTCTAAAACAGCAGTTGTCTTACCTCCTCGTTCCTGAACCTGAGTTCACACTCATCGACGGGGACACCCCAGCACTTCTTACGTAGAGGCCGATGATCTCCTGGACAACAGACCAGTGGCGCCGAGACGAAGGGAGGTCCACGCAGAAGTTCAGGGGTGCAGCCGTAGAGAACGTGGGCAAAGATAGACCGTCTCACGCCTCTGCCTCTCAGCTACCGTTGAACGATGAGCTTCCCGGCCAATGCACCAAATGATACCGGAGAAACTGACGGAAGCAAAGCACAGAGGGATGGACACAGGTTTCTTCAGGAAGGAAGAGATTCTTTATTGGATCACCGATCGGGACTCAGAGGGACTAATGTCACCAAAAATACATCAAGTTCTGAGCCCTGAACAATAGTGCAGGCTCCCTATATAGGCACATAACTCCTCCCATATTAAACTCCACCCGCACATTCTCTTGACCAATCATTACAAATAAGAATTAACTTCCTGCTTGACCGCATGGCTTGTCCAGCACAATGGAGGAGGGGAATACTACATCCTGTATTCTTGCACATGCTCCGTACACTACTGATCGTATCTTGCCTCGTGCAACCAACTGATCGATACGTCAGCATATGCACGTACACATGCCACGTGGTAATCTCGGCCTACTAAATTTATTTTTACCGAGATTCCACCACAGTATAATGCTGCCCATACCATAAACACACAGTGCTGAGTATAATGCTGCCCACTACACACAGTGCTGGGTATAATGCTGCCCACACCATAAACACACAGTGCTGAGTATAATGCTGCCCACTACACACAGTGCTGGGTATAATGCTGCCCACACCATAAACACACAGTGCTGAGTATAATGCTGCCCACTACACACAGTGCTGGGTATAATGCTGCCCACTCCACATAAACACACAGTGCTGGGTATAATGCTGCCCACTCCTTATATACACACACAGTGCTGGGTATAATGCTGCCCACTCCTTATATACACACAGGGTGCTGAGTATAATGCTGCCCACTCCATATAAACACACAGTACCGGGCATAATGTTGTCCACTCCTTATATACACACAGTGCTGGGTATAATGCTGCCCACCCCTTATATACACAAACAGTGCTGAGTATAATGCTGCCCACTCCATATAAACACACAGTGCTGGGTATAATACTGCCCACTCCATATAAACACACAGTGCTGGGTATAATGCTGCCCACTCCTTATATACAAACAGTGCTGGGTATAAAACTGCCCACTCCTTATATACAAACGGTGCGGGGTTTGATATAGTAATGTTAATGTTGCCCTCACCTTACAAACATGCAGTGCTGGGTTTCATATGGCCCCTACTTTCACACACAGTACTGGATTTAACATTGCCCCCTCTATACACGCACACAGTGCTGGATTTAACATTGTCCCCTCTATCAATGCACACAGTGCTGGGTTTTATATTGCCCCCAACCACCTTATACACAAAAAGAGTTTAATATTGTACTCATTTTATATACACACAGTGCTGGGTATAATGCTGCCGACACCATAAACACACAGTGCTGAGTATAATGCTGTCCACACCATAAACACACAGTGCTGGGTTTAATGCTTCCCACTACACACAGTGCTGGGTATAATGCTGCCCATACCATAAACACACAGTGCTGAGTATAATGCTGCCCACTACACACAGTGCTGGGTATAATGCTGCCCACACCATAAACACACAGTGCTGAGTATAATGCTGCCCACTACACACAGTGCTGGGTATAATGCTGCCCACTCCATATAAACACACAGTGCTGGGTACAATGCTGCCCACTCCTTATATACACACAGTGCTGGGTATAATGCTGCCCACTCCTTATTTACACACAGGGTGCTGAGTATAATGCTGCCCACTCCATATAAACACACAGTACCGGGCATAATGTTGTCCACTCCTTATATACACACAGTGCTGGGTATAATGCTGCCCACTCCTTATATACACAAACAGTGCTGAGTATAATGCTGCCCACTCCATATAAACACACAGTGCTGGGTATAATGCTGCCCACTCCATATAAACACACAGTGCTGGGTATAATGCTGCCCACTCCTTATATACAAACAGTGCTGGGTATAAAACTGCCCACTCCTTATATACAAACGGTGCGGGGTTTGATATAGTAATGTTAATGTTGCCCTCACCTTACAAACATGCAGTGCTGGGTTTCATATGGCCCCTACTTTCACACACAGTACTGGGTATAATAATGCCCCAGCCATATACAAACAGTGCTGGGTTTAGTATCTGTGTGCCCATGTGCATTTATTTTTAACTGAGTATAACTG
Source organism: Pelobates cultripes (assembly GCA_933207985.1). Lineage (NCBI taxonomy): Eukaryota > Metazoa > Chordata > Amphibia > Anura > Pelobatidae > Pelobates > Pelobates cultripes. The sequence goes on from OW240923.1 coordinate 17,175,601, forward strand.
AGTATATAGAATATTTATATGTATTTTGTACTAATAAAGATAGTTTGGATAAATATGGAGTGCTATGATGTAATATAATAATTAGTTTTATTATCCTAATGTGGTAATATTCCATTTGGCTCCTAACCAGTTTTGCAGCACTAGATTATCTTTGGTACGTTTATAGAACTATATAGTTCTAATTAGAATGACCTGTTTTCCTGCATGTTACTGTAATATGTAGGCTAAGTAACTCATCGAATTTTTTAGATTTTTTTTTGTAGCGAGAGTTCACAATTTTGACTGCCATTTAGATATAGAGATAATCACTATAGAGAAAATAATCAGGAATTCAAAGTGAATTGCCAAAATAATTGGACTGAACAATTGACTTGGGAAATTTTTCTAATTCGGCTATATTGGCGTAACTTTCTAAATTCACTTTGTATTTATTTTGAATTCATGGCAATTCTTACTTGAGTGAATAACATGATCTTACCAAATCAGGAGAGTTCATTGTGACTGATTTTTAAACAAACATCTGCACTTATCCGTTTAATTGCAATTATTCCAAACAAATATTCATTGCGATATCTGTGTTTTCGCAGAAACGCAGAAGACTTAAATGCAGACTTTATTAGAGATCTGTAGGTGTATTTTCAAGACTCTCCAGAATTAGAATGAGTTGGAACACGGATATGGGTAAAGCTGGGAACACATCAATTAAATATTTTTTCTGTCAAAAAGCTAGAATTGTACACATTTGATCTCAGAGTACATATGTTCAAATTGGTGTGCATCCAAAAAAAATACAAAAAAGAAAAAGCATGAGAAGCCATGAAGACATTTCTGGGAAGATGCAAACATTGCACTATCGTCAGCAGAAGACAGATTCAGCGTCTTTTCTTTTCCTTTCCAGAGAACCTATGTTGTTAAATATAGGTATTTAATTCATTAAACGTTACAACCAATACTACTGCTCATATCTTTATGGCTCAAAGATTTTTTATCAAACGTTATGCACTAAGTGTCCATGTTTTTTGGTGAACACAGGATAGAGTAGTGATGGTCCCAGCAATGTTAAGAGCTGTATGATGCTTCTCTAGTTTATGGCGATGCCAGAAATGTTAAGAGCTGTATGATGCTTCTCTAGTTTATGGCGATGCCAGTAATGTTAAGAGCTGTATGATGCTTCTCTAGTTTATGGCGATGCCAGCAATGTTAAGAGCTGTATGATGCTTCTCTAGTTTATGGCGATGCCAGCAATGTTAAGAGCTGTATGATGCTTCTCTAGTTTATGGCGATGCCAGCAATGTTAAGAGCTGTATGATGCTTCTCTAGTTTATGGCGATGTCAGCAATGTTAAGAGCTGTATGATGCTTCTCTAGTTTATGGCGATGCCAGCAATGTTAAGAGCTGTACCATGTTTCTCTAGTTTATGGTAATGCCAACAGTGTTAAGGGCTCTATCATGCTTTTCTAGTTTATGGCAATGCCAGCAATATTAAGAGCTGTACAATGCTAATCTAGGTTATGGTGATGCCAAGACTATTAAGAGATGCATCATATTTCTCTGGTTCATGGTGATGCCAGCAGTGTTAATGCTGCACTATCACCATTTCGGGACTATACAGAATTTGCAAAATCCCCCGATGGTGATATTGCCGCTGCTATTCATTGGCTGGGAGCAGGTAAAGTTGAATTTACTTACCTGAACCTGTCCCTTGCGGGCCCCGCCATCTTGATCCGGCGGGCTCCTCTTCGTCACAGACATCACTGTTGTATTCTCGCACATGTGCAAGAGAATAGCATTGAGGTCTATGGAAGATCCCGTAAGACCGCAGATTCCTCCACAGACACAGCCAATCAACCCTTTATATCGGAGAAGAAATACAGATACAAAGTAGTCCCTACTTTGTATCTGTATATCTTATGACTGGGTTGGAATTTCAGTGAAATTCCAACACAGTCATAATGAGTATCTTACAAAGACTATCTTTATGAAATACTAATTTTTAAAGGGGTTAGGTGGGGTGACAGTGCTGCTTTAAGAGCTGCACATTGCTTCACTTGTTTATGGTGATGCCAGGGGTGTTAAAGGACCATTCCAAGCACCATAACGGCTACACCCCACTGTAGTGATGATGGTGCCAGGAGTGCACTGGCAACCTCCTTCACCCACAACCATCATTGCACTTCTCTGGTTTGTGGTGATACTAGCAGTGTCAAGAGGTTAAGTTCTGTACCATGCTTTCTTAGCAGTATTTAGGAGGTCAATAACCTACTTTAATGCTGATAAACGAGATTCAACATGAATATACTGGCTGGGGAACACCTGGAGGCCTTATTGTTCCCCTTCTGATAAAAACATTATATTATATTATATGTAAACTGTTACCATGTACCATGTTACCAAGTCAAACTATTAGAGAGCCACACCAACTGCAGGGTGGCATTAAACTGGACTACCCATTCTCAGTGGCCCACACCCATCGATATACACTGACCACATGTTCATCACCTGCACTAAACAGGTGCTGTCAACAAATAAAACCCACATACACTGCTAAACAGTCTGGAACATAAAGGGTGTTAGAACCCGACTATTAAAATCTCATCATAATTAATAACAATAGGAGGGTGGGTGAAAACCATGCAGATTGCAATGAAGCCTTCTGATTAGCATTTGGCAAGGAATTCTTCATGCTGCCTATAATGTTTCAGGTTTACCCAGCTCTGACAGGTTGAAAAATATTAATATTTTGTTGTGAATATACAAGGAAATATTTTGTATGGTACAATTACCTTGAAGGTGCTCTAAGAGATCTGCTCCCCGAGAGATTTTATTTTAAATGCAAATTGCTTTCAGTCACTTACTTATACTAAGAGCGTCCTTTCGCTTGTTTTCTAAAAATATTCTCTAGCTCCCCCTGATCCACACAGTTATAATAATTTAACCCTTAAGACCCACAGAGACCTCGGCTCAGCCTTGTAGCTGTGTTCTTTAAAGCCAGCTCTGCGCACAGAGATGGAAAGGGTTAAAAATATGAAAATGCCTGCATTACTGAAGCAGTTAATGTGGATGGAAACTCCTGCAGCGAAAAGTCAAACCTATCAGTGTTTGACTGTTAAATGACAGAGAATGGAACAAATGTCATGCTTGGAAGATTAAGGAAAGCTGGCACAGGCTATGTGAAACTATATTACTTCACTGAAAGCATAGTAGGTGCGCAGTGCGTCATGCCAGTGATGGCGGTACTGATAGTAGTAACATTAACTCCTTGAGGAAAAGGGGCATTGATAATTTACCTCCTGCTCAAGTGGCTAAGCATTTAAAGAGACGGGATGATACTCCAACAGGGTTTAAAAGCTAACCCATCCGTTGTGCAGCTGGCAATGCAGGTATCTTTTTGTAGGAAGTAAAACAAAGCGAAGTAAGACCAAGAGCTCTGTATTCCAACTGTCTGACACATGGAAGAATATAATAATGTGTCAAGTCCCATGAGCAGGTTTTAAAAAATTGACCAGTAAGATCGATTAGCAAATGTTAACAGAAACACTTTGAATTTTTTTTAAAATGTGCATAGTATCAGGCCC